>CM040400.1:18122185-18722185 GCA_022702515.1 Ilyophis sp. 1 JC-2022 | reverse complement strand
TTTTTTAAAAACCTGTAAAATCAGAAGTCGGGGCTTTAGGTATCAAATAAATATATAATCGCTTCGAGAAAATCGTAAAATGTACCACCCCTAACGGGAATGCGCTGTGAACCTTGTGAATGTGGCGATACCCTCATCATACGCAAGCGAAAGTTCACATGAGTGGAAGAGCGTTGTATTCGAAGCCACTGATCTTGGAACTTGCATCTAAACTCACAACTGAGAATGGAGTCAGAACCTCGCTGCCCACGCTGGCATTTGCCTCTTTTTCTGTGGAACAGGAAACTATTATCTGACAGTGCCTGCAGATATGATTTTTATCTGAGTTTATGTGCTCATCGGTAGTTGTCTGGACCGTCCTCTGGGGAAATCATGATTGGACGCATTGAATAAAAACATCCCACTGCGTATATCTTCATGCGCTGGCTCTGTTTCCATTGTGTGTCACAGAGCAGACCTTTTGTGCTGTAATTAACCCAGGAACAAGGAAACACTAACATGTGGCGGCCGCTTCAAAGAGCGCATGAGCTCAAGGTTAAATGGAGTGATATGCTGAGCGCAACACTGGATTACCCCCCAACCACAGGGCGCAGCCTTGTGATTACACTACACAGTGCACCCCATGCCAGGGTGTTTATTATAGATGTAAGGGGTTTCCGCTGGAAACGGTCGCTGCAGAAAAAAAAAAGAACCTGAGCGGCTTTCATGCCTCGCCATGTCAGGTGCTTATGAAGACAGGACATGCCTGCGAGGAAAATGTATCCACCGGATTGTGTTGCTCACTTTGTTCTCACGGCTGCCATTTCACAAGCCGAAAGGAGACACAAGAGGGGTACATTCCTTTAAGTTACATTCGGATACATTGGTTGTAATTGAAATTTTTACTTTGAAAACATAGCGTCCAAAATCTGTGAAAATTAGCACAGTAAGATGTTGGTTTCAGATTTTAATTATGACCACAGATTTGAAGTAGAATACCGACCATATGTATCAACGCGTTACTATGTGTGCTTTTTTTATATACAGTTGCGTTGCATTTTAGCCAGTGGTGTGCTCTATATTGCCCAGTCATACAATAGCCTTATAGACCAACCAACTGTTCTGCCCCAAGGTAATGTGAGTTTTGTGTAGAGGTGGAAAATCCAGGTTCAGAATGTAAAAATCATCCCAATAGTATTTTTTCCCCAATCACCTGTATTTCCTAATTAGCACACTTCTTCAGCCAGGAGGTAGAACTAATTAATGAAACCAACTGGCTGAGTTCATGGGTGGATGAAAAACATGGCACGACTTTTACTTTCTGACCCCTGAACTTTCCACCTCTGTGTGTGTGATTCTGGCAGAGAAGCACAATGCTACAATCGCAGCTATGGCAAATGCATCGTTGCATACAAATATTGGTTTGGTAGTGTCTTTATACAAAGGACCTGAGTGGAAAACATTTTCATAAAAAGTGAATTTATCCATGGCATGGCTCTGCTGTAATCTGGCTGCAATCTTCATGCACCGGTTATTGGCTTGGTCAGATGGGAGACAATCTCTCACCTTCCACAAGCCAACAGAACGTATTGGCTGTGACTACCAGTCACTACCCAGCGTCTGTTTATGACACGGTCAACTATGATTGCTTTGATTTCCTTCTAAACACAAGGCAGGCATTGTTTGACCTTGACCACAACCTCAACCATGACCACAGCTGTGACCATGATCAACAGTGTCCTCTGGCTAACTCATCTCACGCAATTACTGCCGCTTCGTCACAGCACTATGCTGCAATGTGGAAATTGTTTTGTTTTGTGAATTTTCACATGGGTAAGGTCTAATTATTAATGAAGGCACATTGACTTAAAAAAAAATATTCTAATTGTTTCAATTTCATAATTTGCTATCTTATATTTAGCAGTTATATTACAGAACTGTGTTTTTTAATAGTACAATTCCAAGTGACACGTAAAAAATATATATATCAAGGTGCAAGGATTTGTAGCATGTATATAAGAGAGATGATCGCACATACTGTATGTCTCGGACACAGAGAGATGTTTGGTTTGTAACTGAGTTTAGCTTTGATTTTAAAAATTTGATCAGCGTTTCACCAATGCAGCAGTTTTTTTTTATCCATTCACTGTTTATCTTTGTGCAATAATGGATGGAAAACCTTATTTTTAAGATAAAAATATTTGAGATTGCTTTGCATGCTAACATTAACTGAAAAGAACGGTGGTTTCTGAAAAATATGAATACATTGTTTTTAGGTTTTTTCCAACTGATAATAAATATTGTATGTTTTTGTAGAAAAAGTGAAAAAGGGATGAAAAATATTAATTTCAAATTAGACAAATGAATATTCATATGCATTGGGCCACACCTAATACATTGCGTTTTGGCCCAAGTGATTAAACTGATATGCATTCAATGAGCTGTTGATTCAGTGCTGACCAGATTTTGGCAAGACATGACAGTTCTGCATTTTGTATTTGACGAGACAAGCATGTGTTTGCCTTGTATTGACAGGAAGAAACGATTAAAAGGTGCTTATTCAACATGTAGCTGCTGTTACTACAATGGCTACTTAAAGCAAAATAAAAACTGTGGTAACTATTATATCACAAGAGTGTTTGGTATTTAATTGTTATAGGTCCTAATACAGACAACTGAGGTGACTAACCCAGCTATACGTAAAAAATAAGCAATGACTTTCAGATTCTCCAAGAGACCTAATGATATTATACATTAAAGATACACGATTATATAGGATCACAGGTTTGTGTCTTAAAGAGGATCAGCATCATCTTGTACCTATGACTTCTTTATTTGGTTTGGATTTATGAAGCATAGTGATGTCATTCGTTGCTTCTTCACAGAAGGCTCTTGGAAGTCTCACATTCCCTTATATCATTAGATATGCTGTCATCTGAGATCTCACAGTATTTGTGTTGGACATTGTTCCTGCTTTGATTTGAAATTGCGGTAATTACTTCAGCTCTGTTTACCTCTGGGAGTGAGAACAGGAGAACCTGGAGCCACACACGCACACGCACACGCACACACACACACACACACACACACACACGCACGCACGCACGCACACACACACACACACACACACAGGAGGCATACAGCAAAAGTAATGAGAAGATAAACCTTCCAATTAAGTGGCTCTTTTATGTTTTTGGTGTTTCACTTAAACATGTTGCTTTTTTTTATCAAGTGGCTCTTTTAACGTGTTTCTCAATCCTACCACCATTGTGCTATTTCCTTCTAAGTGTCAGCAGGTAGGGATGTAAAATTGAAGGGGATGAAATTAAACCAGGCTTGGTTTTTTATTTTTTATTCTATCTTGGTATTTCTAAGTAATAAATACATTAATTTATCCTGAGAGATACATAGAGAGCATTGTTTTTTTAAGGATTCTACGTAATCAGGATTTGAACACAAGTGTGACTCACCTGGTCACAGTTCCATAGGAAAATACAGAGTGATGCAAGCCCATTAGAAAAACAAAGATTAACCCTTAAGACAAACCCCATAAACAAACTCACAGTGATGCTATCCCCATAGACACACACAGCAATATTGACCACACTGAAATGCGTGCATTCTATGGGGGTTCAACCTTAGACAAATTCTGTTAAATCAAACCAAGAGACAAACACAGAATGATATTATATATCCCTTAACAAAACAAGCAGAGCCATGTTAACACCCACCCCCCACACACACACAAACAGAGTCGTGATGACAACCTAACAGTCAAACAAACACATAGTGAAGTCACCCACAGAGACTGTCTTTAGCAAATGACATCATTTAAGCCAATGAAATATATTGACAGACAGGTCTTTGAAAGTTACTCATTGTAAGTACTACTGAAAACAGGGTCAGGTATTCATTGTGGTTCCATTAATTAACAAAATGAAAAGGCAAAGGAAAGCAGAGCAGGCAAAAAGTAAATATAAAACCTGACATTTTTCTGATCCAAGTATTTTACTCTTCTTTTCTGTTTTTATTGGGGTGAGAATTACTGACTGCTGGCACAGATATACAGGTGCAGCTCAAAAAATTTGAATATCATGAAAAAGTTCTATATTTTTTGTCACTCATTTCAGAAAGTGAAACTCATATATTATATAGATTCATTACACATAGAGTGAAATATTTCAAGCCTTTATTTCTTGTAATTTTGATGATTATGGCTTACAGCTAATGAAACCCAAAATTCAGTGTCTCAGAAAATTAGAATATGTTTGCTTTAACATATTTTTAAAGTATTATATTTAATATTTGGTCGCATATCCTTTGCATGCTGTTACTTCCTGAAGTCTGTGACCAATCAACATCAAAAGACTCTCAATATCTTATTTTCAGGTACTGTTACAAGCGATACTATAACCTCTCTGCATTTGAACTGATCTCTATGAGAATTGGGGGGTAAGACTAGATTCAGCTGTAAATTACGCTGGTACAGTATGGAACACATGACTGGCGAAATGGCTGTACGTCATCAAGGGTCTAAGGCAGGGGTCCTCAATCTTATCCAGTTAGGGCCGGTGTGGCTGCAGGCTTTTGTTCCAACCAAGCAGTAACACACCTGATTCTACTCATCAAGGGTTTAGCAAAGTCTCTTGTGGTTGATTAGTAGAATCAGGTGTGTAACTGCTTGGTTGGAACAAAAACCTGCACCCACACCAGCCCTTTCTGGATAAGATTGAGGACCCCTGGTCTAAGGTATCAAACGAGCCCCAAACCATCACTCTGCGGCCAGATATGGAGTAGATGTGGATGGATCCCTTTAAGGGTTGTTTCTCCTGACTTTTTTCCCCATAGATTTCTATAGGAAAATGAGTCAGGAGAAATAACCCTTGCAGTGATCCATCCACATCTACTCCATATCTGGCAACAGAGTGATGGTTTGGGGCTCGTTCGATAGCTCATACCCTTGATGACTTACAGCCATTTAGCCAGCCATGTGTTCCATACTGTACCAGTGTAATTTACAGCTGAATCTAGTCTCACCCCCAAATTCCCATAGAGATAAGTTCAAATGCAGAGAGGTTATAGTATTGCTTGTAACAGTACCTGAAAATAAGATATCGAGAGTCTTTTGATGTTGATTGGTCACAGACTTCAGGAAGTAACAGCATGCAAAGGATATGCGACCAAATATAAATATGATACTTTAAAAATATGTTAAAGCAAAATATTCAAATTTTCTGAGACACTGAATTTTGGGTTTCATTAGCTGTAAGCCATAATCATCAAAATTACAAGAAATAAAGGCTTGAAATATTTCACTCTATGTGTAATGAATCTATATAATATATGAGTTTCACTTTCTGAAATGAGTGACAAAAAATATTGAACTTTTTCACGATATTCTAATTTTTTGAGCTGCACCTGTACTCTGACATGCTGAGGCATAGCCCCTCTGTCCTGTGACTGTAAAAGTGTACTGTCACTTTAAAATAAAATAAAAACAGGTACCCTTTGCGATCAAAAGGTCCCCTCCCACGGTCCGCAATCGCAATCTCCCAAACCCTACAACCCCAAATCCCCCATCGGGCAGTGATCACAATATGCCCCCACACCCCCTGTGAGTTTGCAATCCCATCCCAGTCCACAATCTCAATCTAACCCCCCCTCTCTTAATTTACAGCATATGCCCTCCAATCAGTCTGTGCGCAGCCCTGCTTGACTGTTCTGGATTCATGAATACTTGCCATGACTGTTTCACACATCCATGTCCTCTTATCGATTCAGGGTCCCTCACATATTCAGGGAGGGGGTCATTATGTGAGGCCCGCAAACACCCTCTCCAGCCCAAAGATATAGGCTAAGCTGGTGAAACGGTTCCCTGCGCCATAAAGTGTTTAATGTTTAAAAAAGGGAATCATCTGGCTGTGAACCTAGCCCTTGATTAATTAAATACAAGAAATCTCACTTGTAGGTCAATGCACTGCAATTTTATCGCAATATGACCGAAGGTATCATCTAACGCTCAGTATGCGTGCGTGCAGATTCAATGGAAAAAATGTCAGTGGTCAATTAGCAGTGGTCATTCTTTGCACTAATTGAATTTGTTTGAGTGAAATGTAAAACAGACTATGGAAATAAGCACTGCCATTAAAACCACAACAATCAAGGAATGAAAATGCGAAGCAGTGTTGTGGAAGCAGAGAAAGCCTTTCATAATTCTAAACTCTCAGTGTAAATATAACTGAAAACTTAGCTCTGTAACAGGAAGACATTTTACCGCAATCATGAAGTACACCAGCTAGTTTCTTCTCAGACTATTTTCACGTCAGATAAATATGCTGTTTGATTTAAAATGGGTTCAATTAAATTAACTTTCTATTTCTCCTGGGAAATATATTTACATAAATACAAATAAGAAATAGGCATTATGTTTATAATGGAAAGTCACTACCTGCAAGCATCACAGTTTTAGTGGTCCTTATAAGTGCTAACGCAGAATTATTAATCTTGCATTGGTTTGAAACCCTTTTGCATTGTAAAATCCATGAAAAATATAAATACAAAGAAGACCTCTACATTTCTAACGTACGTACACACACAAACACACACACACACACACATGCATGCACACTCGCACACACACGTTTTTTTTGAGACACAATACTGATATTGCAAATGACCATGTTACTACATTGTTGAATGCATTACTCTTCAGTATATCCAAAACTACAAGTCCAAAAACAAATCTTAAGTTGCGTTGTCTGGCCAAGAACCTCTCAAACTGGGTCTTGGTGACTATATCAGCATATAATGCAGCGAAATGCATTTGGTTCATATTCAGCAAAGAATGGAAACACAGTGTTTGATGAACTGAAACACCAGTATTGGAAATGTGTAGGGCAACAAAACCATTTGTTTCAGTCCACAGAGACAATCGTTTGTTTCCAGGCCACTTTCTATATGTGAGGGTTGAGTAAGGGCGGAAGACCAGACGCGACAGAAATGGGATCAGTATCCCTAATAAGGGATAACCACAAAGTGCGGAGCTAATCCATGAGGTAGGATTAGAATTATAATTTTTTTTAAACTCCCGGCGTACGCCAAAACAAATAAACCCTAGAGAAGAGAACGAAAACTCGAAGACTCGAGAGAAAACAATAAACAAGAAATAATTGTTTCAGAACTCTCAGTAAGAGAGAATCAATACGTGAAGCAATAACACAAAATAAAAACAAAGAAACTGTCTCAGAGAGAACAGTAGAAACAACTGCGGAAAAAGCAAAGTGCAAACGAGAAAACTAAATCCAATAAAAGGAAATAACGAATACACTGGCAAGTCCCACGTAACTTCAAATATTGAAGTTAAGTAGTCGCCCAAGAACCTAAGACCTATACCGGCTTCCAGTCAAACTATAAATGATAGGGTAAAAGCACCGGAAGACGGAAACCCTGAGCTATATATAGCCGACAGGAAACAAGACGTGCGAGAAATAATGACAGAGCGAGACCAAAATACCGGAACGGAGGATAGAAAAATCTGATAGAGTGACCTGCAACCGCCAACGAATGCAAAGCCCGCAGAAAACCAACTGGGCCGCCAAAAACCATGACACTATATTTATTTATAACAGTGCTTCAGTCACACTGTAATCCGACATTTGTTTTAGCCCTGCAGAAAGGGATTACTTTAGTGTTTTTTGTGTTGAAACCTATGACAGTTGAAGGTCCAAACATAGCTGATTGTTTCCCGTCGGGACTAAAATCAGCTGGGGCCCATCTGTTGAGAGATGAAAATAAAGTGGTGTTTCTGCTCATATGCTGAGACAGGAGCAGAATTTACAGGGATCTGGTATTCCACACTGACTACAGCAGAACATTGGATTTTGAGAATTGTACTCGAGAGAGAGCGTTTGCACTTGATGAACTAGCTCAGAGGGCCCTTTATGTCTAGACAGTGCTTGAAGGGTATTTGAGTATTTGAAGGGCTTTGGGCGGTGCTTGTGTAGAAATATGCCCATGTTACGGTTCCTCTTTTTCGAAATCCTCGCACTGTCTCAAAACATCAGAAACAGCATGATTGAGTAAAGGAGTGCATTAGCATCGTGGGCGGCTAAGGTCCGCAACAATGCGCAGGCAGTCGCAGAGGGTTAGATCCCGTGAAAATACAATGCATATCATAATTTAAAATGTAATTTGATAAATCCTCTACAAGCCCTTAGTAAATTGTTGGTTAGACAAATAACGAAAGCCAGAGATCTCGCCATGCCATGTTCTCATTACGCGCTGGCTACATAGCACATCGTATTGGGGCAGTTCAAAATAGTGTCTTGCATTTTTGTTTAATCCATCCAGCTGTATCAAAGTTCAACTGTAAATCTGTTTTTGCACTTGTAGGCCATCCTAATACAACATGACAGAGCAATGCATGGAAATCTTTTACATATTACTCACAGACTTTGAGGAAGGCAGCTTGAAAACTAAATATGGAATCTCTCTAAGCCATATACAGAATTTGAATCATTTGTATCTTTTGGGAATCATTGTTTTGAGAGTATTGCTAATGATATTTTCAAATTATATTACCAGCTGGAATGATACCCTGGCTCTAAACCACCAATGGCTTGCCTGGAACTACAGCAGCTTTGAGTGGTTGCTGTAAGCCATAGACAGGAACTAGGACATTATCACTATAACATAATTATTATATTATAATTATAACAGGTGTTTTCTGTGTGAACAATAATATATATTTTAATTTAACTAGATTCAGCTGCACATTCATGTTAACCCAGGTTCTCATTTGTTGAGAAAAAACAATCAAAACCATGGGTGGGGAACCTCATCCGAAAAGGGCCGGTGTGGGTGTGGGTTTTTTGTTTTAGCCCAGCACTAAGACACCTGATTCGACTTATCAAGGTCTTGTTTGAAGATCACGATTAGTTCATTAGTTGAATCTGGTGTCTTAGTGCTGGGCTAAATCAAAAACCTGCACCCACACCTACCCTTTTCTGATAAGATTCCCCACTCCTGCTTTAAATAAATTAAAATTTGTCACAAGCACAATAAAACACACTGAAAAAAATCTATTTCCATAAATAGACCCACAGATTGGTCAGGTTTGTTCCGAATAGTCATTTCTTTTAATGTTTTGAAAGTTGTCAATAACCAGATGCTCATTTGACCCGCATGTATGGTTAAAATATGTACACGTCACATGACATAAGGTATTATAACACATACCGTACCAATGTCATTTTATCACTCCATTCGTAGCAAAGAAAGGAGTGATAGAATGCTTGGCTATTGTATTTGGCATAGGAAAATCTACAGCTGCAAGCTGTGTAGTGTGGGATCCTAAATCGGATCTTCCAAACCATGAGCCCCTGCCATGAGCTTTGGCCTGATTGAGTGACAGACTCCACAACCCAAGGATCCAGAAGCTGTATATTATGTGAGTAGTACTCCATGTATTGAACTCTGGACTACCTTGCCGGAATATGCGGTTGCATAATTGGACAGCACATCCTCACTCTATACTATTTTCTGGTATCTTAGGAAGGAACTACAGAATTATGAATATAGCATTCAGTCCAGATTTCCCTTTTGAACATTGTTTTAATGAACATTAATACTAAACATGCTCTGGTAACATATGAATATGTGCCACTAATCCACAAGCTAGAAGCTAGACCAGATATTGGAATAAGAGAACATAATTATGAAAAAAACGTTACATTCTTTAGCCTGCAACATAATAATTGAGGTAACCAAATCAATCCACTTTGAAGTCCTTGTTTTAAGCCTTTAATTAAATTATCTTTAACTTGAAGTATCTGTCTTCCATTTAGATTAAAGCTGCTTTCGATGCTTATTTACATTATTTTTAATAGAAATGTTTCAAATTTGCATCCCAAGAGGCCTGGCTATAGTAAATGTAAATTCTAGGAAACATTGGGACCATCAGTCATGCACAAAAGAACATTCTGTTCTTCACTGCTGTCTAGGGAATATTTTTTTGTGACATTCCACTCAGTGGTTTCCACCATAGACCTCAGACACTATTCACGTTTTTAAAAAAAAGCTGAATTCTAACTCGAACCAAATCCACAGCACTTTCTGTACACAACCGAGCAGAAGAGATTTCACTGCTTCTTCTCGAACAACCCCCTAGTGATCTGTGCACAAGATGACAGTCGGACATTTTCAAGACCCTCACAGTTTGACTTTACAGTCCAAGCTAAAAGGAGGTTTTTTTCGTGGGGGAGGGGATTTCATTTCTTAAGGATGTAATCCACTGTGAAGCAGTGTTGAGAGAGGATTGAAATTTCTGTTTGAGCAGTGCTTTGCTTATCTAAACTCCTACCAGGCCTCTGTCCCATTGTTTGGATAAACCGACCGTTCTTGTAAGCCTCGTTGTTTGGGACAAACGATGCAATTATATGATCTTTCCCTGACAGACGTAATTCCAGAGTTTACTCCATGAAGCGAAACATCTGTCATGCAAATACACTTGTTCACCAGCCTTGTTTTAGTGTTCCCGCCGTGACATTAGTCAAATCACTATATCATTCAATATGCCAAATTATGTCTTTATCAGAAAGTATTACAAAAATGTATTCAAAATCAGATAACAGATGACATTTAAGACACCTTGACATACCATTGACTATGTCTTCATCAAGAGCAAAAACATAATTATCCTATAATTAGCAAATTACTAATCAATCTTTACTGTCCTTTTTAATGGTTAAATTTAAAGGAACTAATTAAAGGCTAAATCTATCTAATCTCAGTTGGACTAACCATATGGTGCAAGTCACTCTCATCGGCATTAAAATGTATCTTGCTGGTGAATCCCCAGTAATTTTTTCTTATTATAAAAAACAATTAAAAAAAAGAAAGAAAAAAAAGAATTATATATATATATACTGTATACATATATATATATGTATACAGTCAAGCCGGAAAGTCTGCCCACCCCTTTCACCTTCTCCACATTTTATTACATTACAGACATATTCTACAATAGATTGAGTTCATTTTTTGACTCAAAATTCTACACAAAATAGCCCATAATGACAAAGTGAAAACATGTTTTTAGAAATTTTAGCAAATGTATTAAAAATCGAAAACTGAAATCTCTCATTTACATAAGTATTCATACCCTTTGCTTTAACATATTTTTTAAAGTATCATATTTAATATTTGGTTGCATATTCTTTGCATGCTGTTACTTCCTGAAGTCTGTGATCAATCAACATAAAAGACTCTCGATATCTTATTTTCAGGTACTGTTACGAGCGATACTATAACCTCTCTGCATTTGAACTGATCTCTATGAGAATTGGGGGGTGAGACTAGATTCAGCTGTAAATTACACTGGTACAGTATGGAACACATGACTGGTGAAATGGCTGTACGTCATCAAGGGTCTAAGGTATCAAACGAGCCCCAAACAATCACTTTGCGGCCAGATATGGAGTAGATGTGGATGGATCCCTTTAAGGGTTGTTTCTCCTGACTTTTTTCCCCATAGAGTTCTATAGGAAAATGAATCAGGAGAAATAACCCTTGCAGTGATCCATCCACATCTACTCTATATCTGGCAACAGAGTGATGGTTTGGGGCTCATTCGATAGCTCAGACCCTTGATGACTTACAGCCATTTAGCCAGCCATGTGTTCCATACTGTACCAGTGTAATTTACAGCTGACTCTAGTCTCACCCCCCAATTCCCATAAAGATCCATTCAAATGCAGAGAGCTTATAGTATCGCTTGTAACAGTACCTGGAAATAAGATATTGAGAGTCTTTTGATGTTGATGGGTCACAGACTTCGGGAAGTAACAGCATGCAAAGGATATGCGACCAAATATTAAATATGATACTTTAAAAATATGTTAAAGCAAAGGGTATGAATACTTATGTAAATGAGAGATTTCAGTTTTCGATTTTTAATACATTTGCAAAGATTTCTAAAAACATGTTTTCACTTTGTCATTATGGGCTATTTTGTGTAGAATTATGAGACAAAAAATTAACTCAATCTATTGTAGAATATGTCTGTAATGTAATACAACGTGGAGAAGGTGAAAGGGGTGTTCAGACTTTCCGGCTTGACTGTATATATACAGTGTATAATAATATAATATTCTGTTCATGACACACCTGTGGTTTGGACAGTGCTTCTCACAAGTCAAGTGACCCATTGTTCTCTTGCTTTGTCTGAACAAGTCTTTAGTGTTGCGCGCTCGCAGTTTTATGACCGTTGCTATTGTTTTTCTCCATTCCATTATTTTTGAGTGCGATTGTATTTTCATCTCAAACGCAGTAAGCACTTGCTTCAGTAAACATTTGTTGCTTATCCATGGCTGCTCTATGCTGTTTCACTGACTGTGTGGTTTGAAGTGTGAACTATTAAGTCCACATCAGTACAGCTGACTGAAGAAGATTGGTCACCGCCATTCACTGGCTTTCATGATCTGAGAACGTTTACGTAATTATCTGTTAGAGTAGATCAGATTATCTTTGTTAGGGAAAATGGCCCGGCATTCATATCGCAGTCCTCACAGTATTCTTATGTGTGCAGTTTGCCTTTTATGCATTAAGATAAATGATCATGGCCTCCTGATGAGGTGCTAAATTATGTCACTAGTAATATATTTGTGTTATGGTAAAATTACATGCCTCAGCTACCTGTTTATAATCGGGTGCATATCTTAGCATGTATTGAGAGTATCTGGCCTGCATCTGTAGTTGAGGCCACAAGTTTATCTAAGCCAAGACAGCTTTTTAAACAAAGGCACGCTGCTCAAACCCCAGCGATCACGGCCCTCGTGTATCCAGGCGTTGCGGTTCATTATGTCAAAGCTTGAAAATATTTCTTGAAATTGTATCGAAACCCCTGCCTAGTGTTGACCGCATTTTCTCTAGCGGTTTGGCTGGTCTAATCACTGGAGGCTCTGGTTGTTTGGACACAGGACGATACCGAAGGCTGTGGGAAGGGATAAAACAAACCTGTTTATCATCTCGACTACATAATTGCAAAGTGAAACGTAGAATGGGATATGATTAAATATAATTGCTGGTGAGGAATAAACTTGTGGGCAATGAGAATGTTTTGACAGGGTCCAGCAAACAGGTCGCAGTCATACCAGATATGATTGTGTAAGGTAACTGAGCCGATATATCCAATGACAAGTACTATGTAAACCCTTAAGTTAGAAAATGAAGATACACAGGAGTACACTCTTGTAGAAGAAGCTCGATGGCATAAGGATAATTATAATTCAAGAAACGCTGTGCTCTTAAATAGGCCAAAACTAAAAGGTCATTCTAAATTCAAAGGCCCCAACGGCAAAATACCGAACACAATACAATGGATTCCAAGTCAGTAAATATCATCAACATCGTCAATGGCTTTCATGCCAAGCATACAATGCCTGTGCTCACACATATGAAGGCTATTTTACAAAGTCTCAGAAACTGTTCAGAGACTGCTGTCTGCATTCTTCATGAAAATGGTATAAATGTGGAGCTCTTTTTGATGTATCACGTGTGCCCTAATCTCTCATTAACACTGTTGTAAATGTACAAATTGTTCACTGTTTGGCCTTTTCCCATTCAATTGGAAACACACCCTTGCCGGTGACCGGTCATCTTTTTCAAGTTTCTTTTTTGAAAGTGGACTTTGAGCAGAGAACATGAAACAGACTTACTGGGTTAATCTTACCACCCGAAACCATCTGGGGCTATCATTTAAAGCCTATAAAAACATCAAGGCACTCCTAACGCACCCAACATTTTCTCAACAGAGATTTTCAGCTCAGTGCCACAATG
Organism: Ilyophis sp. 1 JC-2022; assembly: GCA_022702515.1. NCBI lineage: Eukaryota > Metazoa > Chordata > Actinopteri > Anguilliformes > Synaphobranchidae > Ilyophis > Ilyophis sp. 1 JC-2022. The sequence continues at coordinate 18,708,370 of CM040400.1, read as the reverse complement.
TGTTTATACTCTAATGCACCTCTATTCTAATAACCATAATCTGTACTCTCCTATTATGGATATTTATTACTTTACTTTTGACAAATAGTATATTTTGAAGAGTTTAAGACTCACAAGTTGTGTAAAAGCATATAATGGTCACCACACAGAAAAAAACCCTTACCTAACCTGTAGATTGTATTTATGCTCAATGCATAAAATGTGTACACTTCAAATAACCCTTATGTAATCCAGCTGTCCCATGATGCATCTCTCTGAGCAATGTGCTGATGAACCTCAAGCAAATCATTAATTCACAATGATAGTAGCGACGGGGCATGTGCAATCAATTAAAGAAAAATGGTTTATCACAACTTAAAACATCATAGTGAGCATGGTATTCCTTTTTTTTGATAATGGCATTACATGAGTTTGGCAATTCCTTTCTTAGAGTAGGTCATACGGTTATGTGTGCAACACAGTCTGACACAACAACAACAGCAAAAATAATAGTAATAATAATAATCTACATCTGATTGGTATCACAATACCTTCCATCCCCAGCTACCTAATTAGATTCCCCAGGTGCAAAAAAAAAATAGGGTTCTCAGTTGATTTCACTGGATAAAATAGGGTGAAAATACTGGGCGGCAGTGTAGCATAATGGTTAAGGATCTGGACTTGTAACCAAAAGGTTGCAGGTTCGATTCCCAGGTAGGACACTGCCGTTGTACCCTTGAGCAAGGTACTTAACCTGACTTGCTTCAGCATATATCCAGCTGTATGAATGGATAAATGTAATAAGAAGTTGTGTAAGTCGCTCTGGATAAGAGCGTCTGCTAAATGCCTATAATGTAATGAAAAAACACCCTTTACAGTGAAAGGGGAAGACCTACCACCAAATGTGAAACACCCACCTGTGGTGCACAACAGTAATTTGTGACTGACCTCTCACCGTATATCAGCTACAAGACGTGCACAAGGAAGAATATTAAGGTTAAGTTGTGAGAGAGGAGAGAATTTTCGCCGATGTTGCCAAGTGCTGTGGTGCGCATGACCATGTGCATGCAATCACCGTGGAAATGGAATTCCAGTCATCGCAGGTGACGGCCTATATAGGCAGCTATGTAATTACATAGGCGGTCATGCTGATTGCACGCTTGCTCAAAGCCCTCCCTCCCTATTCAGCACGCTCAAATACATGAGCGATGGGAGTGCGATACAGAATTTATTTTCAGTGATATTAAAATACCTTTCTCTTTCGAAAAGAAAATACAGAAATTCTTTCCCTGTAGAGCATTGTGTTTAGTTGCAAAGTGCCTAGGACTGTATCATTGGTTTGCGTAACTTTCGTGCGGAGGCCATTTAATCCCATGATGCTGAGTAACACTGATAGTAACTGGTCATAGGACAATGAGGTCAACTCTGCTGTTAGATACCAGAATAAAAAAAGAACAAACAGACCTGAAGCGGAGCATCTGCTGTATGGTCGGATTGAAATGAGGGATTGCTGATAATGTACCGAATGTACATGGATCCGCTGATTAAACTACGCCAAGGGCATTTACCCCTGTAGTCCATTGTCCCCATCACTGCACCAGGGCACTGGCTTCATTTCTGCTTGGCCAGAGAGAAGAATGCCTTCATTAGTCCACCAACAACATTTACAGCAGTGACTTATAGGCAGTGAACAAAAACTTATACTCTTTGGCTACCATGTATGGCAGGTATGGCCTGTAGGCTACTATGCACCTTTACCTGCAGACAAAGAGTCTTGAAATAGTAATACAAAACCACTTTACTATGAATCAATCAACTCACACTTAGTAGGTGGACATGGAAACACTGTTCCAGAATTTTCCATGCCTGTAAATGCCTAATTGGGTTCAGACCTAACATCTGCAGTTGAATGGGTCTATATGGGAATTATTATATGGGAAGAGTGGGACTAGATTTAGCTGTAAATTACACTGGAACAGTATGGAACACATGGTTGGCTAAATGGCTTTAAGTCATCAAGGGTCTGATGTATCAAACAAGCCTTAAACCATCACTCTGCGGCCAGATATGCAATAGATATGAATGGATAACTTGAAGGGTTTCTTCTCCTTACTTATTTTTCCATAGAGTTCCATAGAGTTCTCTGTATCCAGAGAAGCAACAAGTGATCCATCCATATCTACTGCATATCTGGCAGCAGAGTGATGGTTTGAGGCTCATTTGATACCTCAGATTTTTGATGACTTACTTCTTATTATCGCTTGTAAGAGTGCCAGAAAATAAGATATCAAGAGTTTTTGATATTGTTGGGTCACAAACATCAGAAAATCTGATATGGATGAAAATACCCTCAAATTAAATCTGATAATCTGCACTTCAACCTCATTGTGATTGTATCCTTTCAAACTCAAAGTGCTAGAATACAGAACTAAAATAACAAAAAATGTGTCACTGTCCAATGAATTATGGTGCTGACTGTATGTTTAATATATACTTTTAAAAAGTGTACTTCAAGTATTGTCTCAAACACATCGTAATACTTTTAAAGTTTGTTTCAAACCCACTGGTGACATCATGAAATTGTACTGCAAGTGTATTTAAGATACCAACAAATCATACTTTTTGTTAGTGCACTTAAATATACTTAGGTACACTAACAATAGGCCCATTTTAACATACAGACAGAATGCACTTAAATATACTAAAAATAGTTCCATTTTAACATACACACTGCATTTGAAGTACACTTAAGTATGAATTAAGTTCTACTTTTGAACAACTTGTGCACTTAGTATACTTAAAGCGCTGCCAATTTAGCACAAAGTACATAATTAGTACAAAAACTACTAAAAGTATGCTTTGAAAAGGTATATTTCAAGCATAATCTTTTTTCACCAGGGTTACTGAACCAAATACCCATTCTCTTTTGAAATACTTTGCATTTTTATTTTTGTTTGCTATCATAGTTGTCCCAGAACATTTTGCATTCCTGTACTAACCAAACCCCACACTAGCCTCCAGCAGGAGAAATGAACAGGGTGGAATCACTGCAGGTAATAAAGATGATGTTTTAAAACAAGCAGTTTGCATGTTCTCCCCGTGTCCGTGTTCCTCCCACAGTCCAAAGACATGCCAATTAGATTAATTGGGGACCCCAAATTGCCTGTAGGTATGAATGTGTGTGAGTGGATGGTGTGTGTGCCCTGTGATGGATTGGCAAACTGCTGTGTACCTGTACTGGGCAGATTTAAGTTAAGCTGAAATAATCATATTATGTTTGACAGTTGTTGTAACTTAATTTATTTTAGTAGCAGTACCAGTAAGTAAAACACATTAGATAGACATAATTATAATGTTTTGACAATTTTTGATAAATATAATTTGATTAATGTCACTAAAAAAAATTAGTTGGCCTACTCAATTGTGATGAGTACACAGAGAGCTAAACATTTTAGTTAATTGGACACATTTCTTTCAATTACTGTGTACACAAGACCATTAAGTGTATTGACTTATTTTTTTTGAGGTAATCAGCTTCCTCAAAATGTTTGAGTAAACTTAACTAATTTGGGTTTACAGTGTGGTCTCTTACTAACGAAATAGAAGATAGAGAATGAGGGCAAACGCTGATAATTATTTGTGCATATAAGCCAAATGTATTTTACTTAAAGTGTCTTAGATGTCTTTCAAGTACGTATACCATATAGCAGTGTTTTTTTTTTTTTTTGCACATTTTTTTTTTTTAAAAAAAAAAAAAAAAAACCACCACACCACACCAACAAAAAGTTTTAAATTAAGTAAAGTTATTAATAATAATAAATTTCCCACGGCACACCTGACGATCTCTCACGGCACACTGCACAGTGGTTGAAAATCACTGCCATATAGCACTTACCTGTAAAAAGGTAATCACCCTCACCACAGTGTCACTAACACAGTGACACTTGAACCTGTGTCCATACAAACCTGCTGTTCTTTCAAACACCATCACTCGCCTCCCAATCGACACTTTTCAAAGGCATCGTCACTGAAGGAACAAAACATGAATTTAATGCTTGGCCTTCCAGCTCTGTGAAATATGAAATGTACCATTAAAATGCCACAGAGATCGTATTTTATCTCACATTATGGTTTACCATATTGATTCACTAAAATATTTGGAAAATCACAGTTTACTATGAGAACACAACTTTTATAAGCTGTAATGGTTAGGCACATCATAAAGCAGGGCCATAAATCTGCCCACAAGAGCTGGAAGAACTTTTACATTGATCTTTGGAATACCTTGCTTTTTTTATTCCCTTTCTTGCCACGTAGGACTGAAGAAAAAAGTAAGTATTATTTATTAATTTATTATTTGTCTCTACCAATAGGACTGCAGAATAAGCTTTGAAACAGGGGATAGTGTTCTCAATATACAACAAAAAGGTTTGTAGACACAGACAAGCGTGTGATCTGTTGGTGTTTCACAGCCTTGTTAGATGTCCCTTTGGGTTGACGTGCTTTCATGGTTTTCTACTGAATGCATGAAACGGTTCTGTGGAATGCGTTAGAACAGGGGACCTGCCTCCACGTAGCCTACTCATTCATAATGGGCTCTTGTGCAGAATGTTTCAGCAACGGTCTATACTTCGCTGTAAGGAGAAACTGTTAAACAGCTGCTGATTGTTAGTGACAATGACAACAATGACCGCCCTTGTGTGTGTCACACATCCCCGAATCCCAGGTCTTCGTGTGTCCCGGCAGCCTTAGGCACAAATAAAAGAATAAAGAGAATGAAACACACCAGTCTGACGGTGGGATGGGCCCGTGGGCCCTCGATTACCAGCATACACTTTCATGTGGCCAGCGTTTTGCGAAAAGAGGGGTCAGCGTTATCAATTAAAACGACGTGAGTCATTGGAGGGATGTTACAGGGCGCATTCTCTTACTTTTTCCTGACTATGAAAGTCTAGCTCTGTGGTGTGACTTTTCAGAAATGGTTTGATCCACGCTCCAGTGTAATAAGAGTACAAAGTGAATTATCTGGCGAGCAGTGTCCCCTCTTGAGTCATAACCATCCCCCCATACCGCCTTAGTCTAAACCACCTACAGCTGAAATTCCTGGAATGTTGTATTGTAGATATCTGGACTGGTTAACTGCCACAGTCAGACAGTTTGGATTACTGTGTAATGCACTGAAGGGTAGTTCACATCACAGCATACGTATATTCACGGTAAGGCAACCCAAAGCGGACAAAATGGCAAAGCACTGTACTGAACATTCCGTCTCAGATGTCCAACAAAATGATCACAGAAGTCCAATGATGGAGTTAAAAAGAGCGTTTTAAAAATAATAATAATAATGTGTATGATTTAAGGGGCAGTTCAGTTGTTTACCTTGACTGTTGAGAATTTGTATCTGGATAATGAAAATGATGTGTCACAAAAATGATGTGGTAAACTCAGTGATCATTAAAATTATTAAATTAAACTATGCATTGGTAAAACTTAACACTAAGGAGGAATGTTAATTGAATCCAGGCCTTAGTATCATGCCCTGAATTACAGAATACACTGGAAATGTCGTCTTTATTCACAAGTGGCCAGCAGCTGAAAATTATGTTTTCAAAAGCAGTTTGTCAATTTTAGATGAGTTAAGATGGGTTTATGCATTTCCCCCTTCAAAGCAGTTCCCTGCTTGGGGTTCAGACAAGCAGGAAGTTCTCTTAAACAGGTTTATTATGCGTTACTCTCGAGTCTGTCTCATGCCAACCCTGGACTGCCATGGTGCTTTTCATGATCCACTGATACACCTGCAGAGGAATCTATTCAACAACTGTGTCAGTTCCTCTACAGTTGTGAATGGCACAACAGTTCAAAGATGAGCTTACCTGACTTAAAGCCATCTGAAGAACAGAATGTGTTTCTGTATAGTCCTCTGTTTGTCTACCTGTTGTCTGAAATCTTCTCTGCTAGTATATTGCTTTTACGTTTTAGGAGTCTGTTTTTATGACCGTCTGTCAACTTGAAGCAGACCATGCTCACTTTTTCCAGATGTTAAGGTGTTATCTGTTAAAATGGGGAAAATGTTGTCCAAGATAGCCCTCCTCCAGTTGGTTAAATATTGTGGGTAATAAATGTTTGGAGCCAGGGTGAAGTTTCACCAGATATCTTCTTCCAGAATTACGGTGCAAAGCCCATTTCAAATTGTAAGTATATCCCTTCAAAGAAGACATGTTGAGGTAATGCACCAAACTGGGTTAATTTTTATGAGGACCAATATGTTATAGTGTATAATTAACATGTCTATGTTCAAGTAGAAAATCTTTATGCATGCAATATTTTGCATAGGTAATACCACTGCATATAAAATAAAGGGCGCAGTCATTTGCCTGCGTACAGCCACTGTAGCGAACTATCTCAACAAAGATATTTTCAGGATTGCAATATGGCAATTACTCGCATATAAAAAGCATACTCTCTCCTTGTCTCGTCATTCATGCATGCCTGATTGCCTGGAGCAAGTATGTTGAGCAATTGGGACATTGAATTATTCACCAAGCAGGACCGATTGGTCATGTATAATATACAAAACATGAGACATTTTACGGTTATAACATCTCTGATGTAGATCTGAAAATTCTCTGTCAAAATGTACATGTTGCAAAACAATAATTGACATCGTGATCCACCATTACATTTAATTCATTTGGAGCTGGGTTGAGGAGTTTTCCTGAGTCTGGTGTGATGAGAAGTCCATTTTATATTGTATGACATTGTATGACAGGACCTTTCATTTAGACATTTTTGCCTTTTTTTCAGAACTCCTGTCACCATATCAGTTCACTTAATTCAAATGCAGGTCCTGGTAACACAGGTTTTGGTATTTTAAGGTTCCGTTATACAAAATCTGTAAAGCAAACTAATCCTTTACAAATATCAGTTATTATGTCTTACTAACTTATCTGTACTTAATTCATATGAATACATAATAAACTGTGGTCTTTAGGCGGTGCAGTTGAGTTTATGAATGTGTCATATACACAATTTCACACATATGAACTATTAACTAATGCTTTACAAATATGATTTATAATAAGCCATTATTATAAAACACTTTATAACTGGTTAATAGATCATTTACTAATGGTTTACAAATTCTTTATAACATAACCTTAAAATAAAGTGTTACCAAGGTTTTTTTTCCAAAGGGAAAAAGATGGATGATCTAATTGGCCATATGCTTTCACACCCTCACCACACTGACAGAAAATACAATCTGTTCAACCAGGGGTTCATTCCAATCACTTATTTTTACCCCTTGCATTCCTTCCTCATGACCATTCCTCACTCCTTAGCCCCAGCCAATGGAGAAAGAGATGCAAGAATGAGATATGAGGATGGAGGAATTGTGGTAACATGAATTAGGCAAATGGAACGTTCTTGCTCAGTCAAGCGTCAAGTTGTAGCAACGTCACTTACTAATGACATGTTGCACACATATTATGCTTACACTTAACTATAATGTTTTTTAGCCTCTATTTAAATGAATAAACATGACTTTTGTTAGTCCTAAAGAATGAGAGTCATCATGGATTAAAACGTTCATAAAAATTGGAACGGAACGGTAAGATTGGATTTGTGTAGGGGTGTCCCGTCATGTTTAAAACTGTGGCAGATGTGGACAGGTGGATCATGTATAGCCTATGTCACGCATTCCGAAAAAAGACTTCCACAAAGGCTACTCTTGTATATCCTCGCTGAAGCATCCTCCGGGAGCCTTGTTCCTCGCTCCTTCAAGGATCTTTTAGTGACTTGGAATGTCCTAAAAGATGGCGGACCTCAATAGATTTCCAGGTCAGGCGAAGACTGGGGAGATGACGATGAATAAAATAAGCGATTGGAATGAACCCCAGGGTTGTTATCTAGTGCTGCACATTCCCTGGAATTCCACTAGCCATCCATATGCTTGCACAACTCTACAGAGTTATAATCAACCATAACATTTATAATATCCATACAGCTTGCATACTGAAGAGCAATATATGGCCTGTTTTTCGTGAATTAATAAGTTGTTACGCATTTCGCCCATTTTTAGTTCACTATTAATCCAATATTAAGCATTTCTTTCCTCCGCCTGCTGTAATACAAACGTCTGAGCCACCTGCTGTACATTCTGAGCCATCGAATGGCTTCCATCTGGAAGGGCCCAGAGGTGAGGGCCAGCCAAAGCCGCGCGCATCATTGTTTATCGTCCTGAGAGGGCGGAGCCCATTTGCATGTATGATTCACATCAAAGTCACCGGTTTGCGTTCTCACTTGGTCGGACCGTGCCAGCGATGATTTAAAGCCATTCTGACAGGACCTGACGGTGGAAAACAGACGTCTGCGAGACCAGGCTCCAGTCGGAATCAAGCAGAATCAAAAATCGGGGTGGGCCCGGCGAAAAAGAAGGAAGATCTGGCCTCGACGTCTCTCACTGATGTGTGGCTGATGGGTGGGAGCTGTGGGAAGACCCCAGGCTAGCTGTGTGATCCATTAATAAAAAACAGTTGAACTCATTGGGGTCAGGGGGATTACAACAACATGGGTTACTTCAAAGACATAAACCACAATTACTTAACCAAGTCCCCAGCTTTTGCCCAGCGAAGTCTAGAAGGCATGAAAGCATCGTGAAACGCCTTCTCCCCCTCCACCTCCCATTTAGTGTAGTAGTATTTTCCATTTGATAATAACAGAGAGAAAACACATTGTTTATTTAGAGCTACAGGCAGAACTTCAGCACTGTTAAGCAAAGAGGAGGGGGCACTCTTTGACCTTGCTGCACTACAACTAAAGAGGAGGAGCAATTGCATTTGCTTGAAAAAAAAAACATCTGTTATTTTGAAAGATTAATAATTTCTTGGCTAATGTTTGACATGAATCAATTCAGAAACAATAGCTCCACACATATCTCCCAGTCCTGGTCTTGTGGGGGTAACTAATTTTTTTTATTTTTCAACTGAGCTGATGACTAATTAGGCTTGACTGTGCTAGTAACTGGACGCTTGAATGCACCAATATATCCTCTTATATGAAAAATAGTATGTCTTAATTGTTTTTGTTGAGAGACAAAAAAAAATTGTTCTGGTCTCCTGTGCCCATTGGATAGCATCCCATCGCCAGGCAGTCAGATTTGAAGACTTCAACACAAGCCAAATGATTCACTTGGCAGCTGGTACAATCTACAACTCCCATGCAGTGCACTGGGAGTCAAATGAAGTTGGAGGAGACGTTAAAATCTGATCATCATCACAAATCTGGGAATCACAAATGAAAGGCTGTCATCATCTGAACATCATGGGTACTGGGGGTTATTGTGAGTGTTATCTAATTTGACCCATTTTCTCCTGTCATTTAGGGCAACTGGGAGACTTGGCAGTCTACACGTGCAACACTCGTTACTGACCTATTATGGGTTCATACATAGATTATTGTGAAAACCTTTATAGACCATTTGCAAGCACTTATAAGCGTATTAATTAATGTTTGGTAAAACATTTACTACTGTTAGTAAATATACTAATGATTTAGAGATAGCAGATAGTCTATTAATGAAGGCCTTATACATTTTTTATTTGCAACTGTTTATAAATACATTTACAAATGTTGTTTAGTTATTCATATTTATGGAATGATGGGTTTACAAATTATAAAAAGTACACCATTAATAATTTCTCTTTTTCTTATCAGTTTATTAATAGATATAAAATGTTACAGATATATTTCCAGAGATCAGCTGCAAGGGCTGTTACACAAGACTCAACAATGCATTCAGTTGTGAATCACTTTGTCCCCCGTTGTGCTCTGCATTTTATTGTGTGAATGTATGTAACAATGTGTATGTTTTGTGTGTATGTAACTATAATAAAACCTTTTTTTAAATAAAATCTTTGACCTAATTTGGATACACACAATGTTCATATGTTCAAGGGTCAGGAATGGCATGTTTTTGCCTAATCTAATAACACTCTGTACATTTCTGTATAAACTGAGTACTGGAATGAACATGTGCAATACGGGGATAGTGGCCTCATTTTGGCAAAACTAAGGCAGGCAAAAGTGATGTCACATAAAATATAGTCACTAAACGAAAATTGATTTTATGGTGATGCACTGTGCTGTTGATGAAAAGCATATTTGCTCCAACAACAGTGATTATTACAAAACAATGAAGTTTTTAAAGTCACCATGCTATAGAGGTCACATAATGCCAGATTCTGCTATTTTCAAGCAGAATAGAAACAGCAAAAAATGTGTCCTGCATTCTGAAAATTCCAGTGTATCAATCATCACATTCAGTTTAGTTGAGGGGTTTATATATTGATTTGTAAAAAAATGCATATAATTGACCCTTTGTTCGCATTTTGATTGGCTAGCTGACCCACCAACCAGACGGCTCCTGGGCATAGCAACCATTGCTAGGTTGGACAAACATTTGTTTTGTGAGAGTAGCCTGGATATGGGAAGGTCAGCTTGCTACTTTCTGGCCTGCACTCATATTTAACATGGTTAAATGCTGTGCGCGGGGGTATGTGTAAAACAGAGTCCAGATATCCAGTGTGGAATCAAGGAATACAAATCACATTCATCTCGTTCTCATTTCATCCCCGTTGGCGCTCACTTCCAAATAATGACATTTGGCATTGATCAATTTGTCTGCCATCACTTGTCCACAGTGGAGAGACAGCTAGCAGCCATGGCAAACCATTTCACTTTAAAGCAAAATTTGCTAAGCATTGAATAATACACTCACACCAGTACTGGAAATACTTTTTTTTATGAGTTATACATACTTTTAAAAGAATACAACAATCAAAATTGAAATACAAACCAATTTTTTTTAAAGAATATTTCAATTGTTTTCAATGGGACCAGAGTCTTCAGAGAAATGTTTTGTCCTACCTAGAAACAGTAATTAAGAAGTACGGGAGAGAGGCGGGCCTTGACAAAGGGCCAATTGTAATATTCAGCTGAGAAAAGGTTGGATTGATTTTGATCACATAAACTTGTCATAGACAATGGTAACTCTAGTCACCCAAGACAACAGCAGCAATGTTCATCAATGAGCTGATTCCAAGTTTCAGGCTTTTGAGTTTTGACTTCGAGCATTTAAACAAAACAAGTATAGCTAGAGACCTGGGGCCTGTATCATGAAGCAGGATCACTGAGTTAGCTGAATAACGGAATTGAGTAAAAGCAGTAACCCTTCCAAAGCTGGAACATAAATCAGTAAAAAGATTAGGTAATTAGGCTATTAGGTTTTGCTCAGTGCAGTTATCTAGCTAACTCACCAATCCTGCCTCATGATACAGGCCCCAGGTAAAAGCTGGAGTGTGACGGTGAACACTATTTTGAATCAAAAAGCAGGTTAAGTGGGTTAGCTGTATAACTGTGCTGAGTAAAAATGTATTCAATCAGGATTTTTTGCTGGTATTATGTGCAATTTTGAACAGAGTTTTGCCTGTATGGCTGTTAAAGTACAATGAAGCTAGGGGGCTGAATACTTAAATAATTGATTGTTTTCGGTTTTATATTTATAAATAATTTGGAAGAAATTGTAGATTTTACTTTTCATATTGACATCGTAGAGTTGTTTGTGTTGAATATCAGCAAAAAAGCCTGATTAAATAATTATTTATCAAATGTTCGTACGCAGCAAAATATGAAAAAGTCTAAGGGGGCTGAATACTTTTTCAACCCACTGTATAAAAAGTATCACCCATATGAATTCTGGCAGAACAAAACTACAGAAAGGAAAGGGCATACATGATGCCATGCAAATAATGCCTTGCACAAACTCAACTCAGAGACTCAAGATGAAAAATGTTATGTTCTGAGTGTCTGAGTTCTGTCTGATTTGTATTTTTATTTTCATTATTATTACTTTTCATTTCATCAGTACATTCCCCTCTGTTCGTGGGTTGTCCGAGTCGCATTCGTGTGTTTGTTTACCCTGTCTCGCGTATGCACTGTTTGGGTGACTTCGGGATTTTCCGAGGGTTCACGCTGTATTTCCGAAGTTTTGTTTTCTGTTTACTTCCTGCTTTACGTTTCCCGTGTTTATATTGTTCATATTACTAACTTGTGCTAACAATCACTCAGGTGTTTATTAGTTAGATGCACATTACTAAAACCATTAACTTAAATGTTTCCTAACATACTAATTGTCTGTATTTAGTTAGAACTAACAATTAACAAGTTTCCTCACTGTATCTTTTCTATCTGCGATACTGAGCTGTCCTTGAGATGCTGGTTAACTCGTTTCAGCTGTCTCTTTTTTTCGCCTCCTTAATTCTAGTCACGTTCCGCTCCTACTTATGCCCGTTGTTTGTAATGCTTGTTTCTGAGTCCCTTCCATTGTCTCCTAATGTGTTCACCTTACGTTGTTTGTAACCCCTCCCACTTTCTTGTGTATTTAACCCAGTCATCCTAGTCACTCTTCGCGAGTTCCTCAACCTTTATAGCGTTTGTCTTTTGCCTGTATATTTCGAGTGTTCTAGTATCTGTTTTTCCCGAGTTTTTTTGTTTCGAGTTTCTATTAGTGTTTTTGTTTGTTCCTCGTCTGTTCTTTTTTGTTTATTTTTTTGTGCCTTATTGATTTCCCGTTTTTTTTACTTCTGCCCGTGTTCTCGCGACCCTGATTCCTGGACTGTGATTTTGTACCTCTGCCGTGCCTTCCCGTTTATGACCTCTGCCTGTTTTTGTACTCTTCTTTGGATTTTGATTTTGCTACCTTCTTCGGTTTTTTGTACTCCTGCCTGCTACTGGGTCCCTATTTTCCACCGGTCATAACAAAAAAAGGGCAACCCCTCTGCATGTATTCACATAGAATACTGTCTCTTTAAATGGCATTACAGCATAGTCTATAATAACATAATATATTTTACCGTTATTCAAAGAATGAACATTAAATAAACATTAAACATGTAAAATATAAAGTAAATAAAATGGTGATAATACTGGAAAATAATGTGATAATACTGGCAAAGAAAGCACTCGACATGTGTTTTACATATCTCTGAAAATGTTCTTGACATCTTTGGCTTGCTGGAATATCTTTCTCAATATTATAGAAGGTACTGTATTCATGTGACGGCTAACCTAGGGGGAAAAACGAGTTAGTTGAGCTGTAATAGCTGTTATAGTTCAAGCCCCCTTTCTGCCCACGTTCTGTACTGTTAAATATAGTGTACCGACCACATACTCACGCAGTAGAGGCCTAGGCTATAGTAGGCTGATGATGTTTCGCTAGCTAGACTAGTGATAACTAGATAAGCAAATAATAGCTGCTATTGCTTTCCATATTATATTATATGTATTATATTAGCTGAAATAGAGGATATTGTGCTTGTATTAGTGGTTTCATAATCCGTACCTTTAGGAAAGACGAGGCAAAAATGGAGCAAGGCGTCATTCACCGCACGCTGTACACATACGAGGATAGCAGTAACAAGGCATGCTGAGATGCAACATTTTTTTGTCAGTGGTCCCTTCTGAGGCATGCGCTGAGCAACCCTTATCAAGGCGCAACCATTTTGGAATGGGGAGGGGTGCTCTTAATAATAAACAAACTGCTGACTCCTTTTCGTGGACAGCCGCCTGCCCTCTGATGAAAATAAAAAAGGTTTGACAAGTAAAAATAAATCTCCAAGAGGGCACGCTGTGACTGAAGGAAAAGAGAGCCGAGGCTAAAGCCTCACAGCAGGTATATCTGTGCACATGCCTCTATGCAAACCTTTAAACTCCTTTCCCAAGCGAAGGATTTATAACCGCGCAAGAAAACATGGCTCTTCCCCTGTCGATTTGTTAGAATTTCCCAGGCTATTGTTTCATAGATGGCTTGAGTGGATAAACCCCCTGCCTCTGGGATGCACAAGCCTTGTATGTGTATTTGTTAACATTGTCACAAGGACAGAGGAAACTCAATTTCCCCACCGCATGCCCTGGGATCACTATAATCTCAGGGCATGGCCATTGCTCCAATGTGTCATAAGGACGAAAGAAGCGAGACCAAATTCTTCCGTCACCGCAGGTTTCTCATGATGGGTCAGAGCGGAATGTGAGAGGATTTCTAAACTGCTGCAGTGTGATGAACAATGGTGTAACACTGATTATGACTGAGTCATTAGATTCTGGAGAGTTTGAAGGTAACCACAGACATTTTGACTTCCAAGGCTCACTTCACTCACTAGGTCATGGGAATAATCTCATCAGGCTCTCTGCAATGCACACTGCATCGGGCTAGAAACGAGGCCCGCGTGCTCATGGCCCGACCTGCACCAGCCCGACAAGATCTTCCCACATTTTGAACCCAAACCTGATAAAGGCCCGTCGCTGAAATAGCAAGCTAACAACACCATACAGCACAATAAAAAATAATGGAGTTCTTTCCGCCGGAAAGCTGCTCGTGAACTTGCTTGCGATTGTGGAATAGAGGAATAGATCGTGGAATAACAATTCCGCCAGCTGTTAGCAACGATTAACAACAATGGCGTGAAGCAAAGCTTATGGTTTCTGTAGTGTACTGTTATGCTGAACTAGCAAATGAAAACAGCTGTGTTTTCACGCTTATGTTTTTCCTTCTGTTATGTGACGTTAAGTATAGGAGTGACGCCCTCTTTCTTTCAGTAAGTGCTTGCATAAAAGTATAGAGGACTGATTTATATGTTAATGTTCATAATGAAAAGAACAGGCTAGCCAGTTAGTGCCCTTTTTTCTTCTGCTAAATAAATATATCACTCCTGCGCTATCAAATATGTCTGTTTTAATTTGCCTGTTGAGAATAACGATTATACACTACAAAAGCTGGAAGCTTTGCGTCATTTTTGTCAATTGTTGTTAACAGCTGGCAGAACCGCTGCTACACTACTATTTGTAAACTTCCAGGTTGGCAATGTGCCCGTACCCGATCAGACCCGACATCACAGACCTAAGAATAGGCCCCAGCACAGCATTCCTATGGGCCCCATTGGGTTCGGGTCAAAATGCAGATGTCCAATGCGCACTAATGAATATAAATATTGTTTATGCTTCTCATATGAATTAACGGACATGGTAAAGCTTTAAATGAAGGGGCCCTACATAGGAATTGCACACCGCCTTATTCGCGCAACACAACACATTCATAAGCACTAACTCCTGTAACCGAATTACAGGAAACGGTTATCGATTCTCCACCATTATGCATCGTAACTATTTGACACGATCACTGACACAGTCCTTATGCTGCTGGCAGTTTCACTCGATCATGGGGCAACTGTGCATTCAATCGATCGATGCCATAGTCATATACGGATTTAATCAGGAAATGCTTCTGTGACGTTATGGTCAAGTAATATGAGTGAACTTCTAAGAAGAAGAAGAAGAAGAGAAAAAACCTAAAGCATATTCAGACTGCTGTGTGCAATGAGTCAGCACTGAGCTTTGCATTATAGGGATAACAAAAAGACTTAAGAGTATGAGTGATGGTATGTAATGAGCCTATGTGAAGATCTCTTTTCATTGTCTACCCGTCGTGGTTATTCAAAAAGAGGTTGTGCCTTCTTGTGTGGAGTTTGCATGTTTGCCCCGTGTCCGCATGGGTTTCCTCTGTGATGGATTGGTCACCTGTCCCGCCTGTATTCCTACCTTCCACCCAATGTCTGCTGGGATAAGCTCCAGACTGCAACACCCTCCCAACCGTGATCAGGTGTTTACAAAATGGATGTATGGATGGAACTGTTGCAACTATTAATTTACATTGAGATGTGTTTTTCCAAAATATGCAAATTGGTTAACCATAACAGGGAATTTTGGTTCTTTCAGAAAGCTCCCATACAGCTCTTATTGGACAGAAAAAAATGAAGACAGACCACACCAGCATATCATAGAATGTATGTAGACATAAAGGCCAAACTGTCCATGAAAAAAGTTATTGTACTCTTACATATGGTTTATCAAACAAACATGGTAATTGCCAGGCCTTCATATAATTAATCATTTTTTAAAAATCTATCTTCATATGAATGTCCTCAGTTTGCTTTGTTTCCTTTTTCATTGCACACTATTTTTTAAAAACTCTACCTGTTTGAATCAACAGCTATATATGATTAATTTTTTACGAGTTTTTTCTACAGAGGTTTTGAGTGTTTGGGAGTCTGGACAGGAAAGCTCAGTCGGAAATGCGTATCGCTAGAGCGAGCAGTGGAGAGAGATCAGTTACTCTCTTTGTCAAATCTGAATAGGGGCGGAGGAAACAAACCCATTAACGTCCTATAAAAAGAAAGCATCTGAGATCATAATACACAGGGCTGCGCGACAGAATGCTCACACACAGCCGGGGATAGACTGCTAGATGTAAGTTTTAGGAAGACACTATGGGAATCAAGACCGATTAAGCCTACTTTATTTCGTATGTGCAGCCAAGCCTATCGTTTATAAACAGAAAAGTTTGTCAGTTTGAATAATCTTTTTCAATTTTCATATTTAAAAAAAATATTGAAGCAAGCAGCTTACCATTTCATTAATTCCCGGCATACATTGACATTATTTGGAAGGGTTACTTTCCATATTAAACTAATTTTAAACTAATTTTATAGTTGTTTTTTATTCTACGGCATAAATCTACAAGACTGTTTGCCAATTATGGTAGTATTGGCGTGGGCTAGATGTTGCTGTGTTTTCATGCTGCTGGTCGCAGCATTGAGAATGGTAACATCCCATAAGGTAGAAGCGGAATCCAAGGTGAACTCAATCAAATTGAGTCTTCTGGAACCTCCGACAGGGGCGACGAATCGTTCTGGGACCGCAGTCACCAAGAAAGACAACCACCTTGCACAGGTAAAATAGTTTAATTAATATAGCAACTTGCTGGCTGTTCTCAAAAGCGTATTAACTCTAAGAATTCAGTTTAATGAAGACATTGCATGCGTTATATGCGCGATGTTAACCAATAATGTCGCAACACTTTTTTGTGTGTATAGGCTAAGGGTTATCCCTGCACTGTAGTAATTGATATGGCAAGTGAAATACCGTTCGGTTGACGGTCATGTTCAGAGATTTGAGTGGAAGTTTCGCTTGGATTTAACTTTACCTTTGCTTCTGAGTGGCAATGAGATCGACTCGCTGTCAAATGGGCTGTTTTCTTGTCCAGGTGTAAACGCTTTTAATTTGTTTCATTGACGGATTTTTCCCTTATCTATTAGTTTGTGGAGGATTATAGATTTAGAAACGGAGAAACCTCCTCGGTTTAGCCTAGGTGATGAATTTGTAATTTATTCAAAAATAGATTTTTTTAGCCCGTCGAATTCAACCTGTCTGCACCGTTCTAGCACTTTGTGTATCAGTGACACAGCTTCAAGTGGATTTGCCAGTCGAGACACGACTGTGGTCGTGAGATGGTTATAAATTATCATTTGGATGTTATAAAAACTTTCCACTACGTTCTTAACCAACATCTTAACCGCAGCCAGCCAATCTTGTCATTTAGCTTGTGTGTTACTAGATAAGATATGAATATGCCTCCGTCATGTAGCCTAATTAGTAGGATATTTGAGATATTGTTGGGAAATGTTGGTTTATGGAAATATATTCTCTGAACACGAGGTGTGAATTTGTCATTAAATGGGCAAATTGTTTCAATGAGGCAGTAGGCTATTTCTGTGCACAAGATCAGGGTAAGAATAACTTCAGAACACTGTACAAAGTGACAGATTCACAGTGGATATAACTCTGGCCTGTAGCCTACTACTTAAAACTGCGGTTTTAAAGTGTTAGGTCATATATGAGCCAAAAGTCATAAAAAGCCAACCGCACCTGCTATTAATTTGTGGAAAATGAGGGCAAAGACCCCCCATAAAACTTTCAAGTAATTTCAGGCCTCAAAGCCTATATTCAATAAAATACACGTAAAGCCTTAATTTGAACCGAAATGCAAGTGAAAGTTAACACAACGATGATTTTCCGTCTGGTTCTCAGTGTTATTAGGCCAGTCTAGACGCATGCTGGATTAAACGCATTGTGTGTATGGATCAAACTGTAGACGTCACTGCTGTTTTACGACTTAAAAAATGTCAGATATGTTTGATTTTGCTTTGTGTGCAGTGATGCTGTTGAACTTTTGTGACTATTGCAACAAACAACAATGTTCAAATGATTTGTGTAGCCTAAAGCCCATGGTTAAAAAAAGAAAGAAATAAAAACAGCCAGCTCCAAAACAAGTACGAGGTAGGGACAGTCACGCTCTAACATTCCTTTCAATACTTTGATAGACTGCTCTGTAATTTTGTACAAGCTGGTGGCAAGATATCTGCTCCCTATTAGACTCGTGTAAACTCTGAGTTGATTTAGTGACGATTTTCTGTGCGCGCTGCTTGCGTTAGTATTTTTCAGGACTGGACCTGATTGAATACTTTCAGGACTTCATACATGATTATATTAATATGATGAAAATGTTTTGAAAATAAAAATCACACTTGTACTACTTTGATAAATTTCCTTAGGCCTCTGTTATTTATTTAATTTATTTATGTTAAATTCCAAGCATGCACAGAATGCCAGGATTTAATAAAAAAAAGCAGGCGTGCAGCACAAAGTGACAACACAAACATTGGGATTTTACTCTTTCAAACTAAGTTTAGTCAAAATACGTTATTAGATTAAAGCAGAAGATCTGAAATAATAATAAAAAATATATCTGGCAATTAAATAGATTTTTGCCAGATGTCCAGCAGAACCAGAAAAAAACCATATATAAATGTTATTTCAATGCTTCTTCGTGACAAAATTGCAATAGTGTTGCACTGAACCTATTTTATAGTGTTTCTAGGCCCTGGTGGCACTAGGATTAAGGTATTCTGCATGTACAGAGGGATGCCTTGCAATGTGGTTGACAGAAAAATGTTCATTCTTAAATCAACTCTGATAGAGTACAATTAGCATTCATACATTTGATATTCGTTCCTAAATTTAGTTAGAGGTAAAGTAACACTGAACGTGTTAATGTGTGCAGTGGTGCATTTTTATGGTAAGGAAGGCTAATACAGCCGATGCAACACTGTGGACTAAATTTTTGGGTGTCATTTTTGTGACGAGTTTTGATGAGCTCGAGCCCATTTGGTAATTTAGTGACTTGCCATGCACCTGAGTGGAAGGAGAGGCACTGTTGGGGGTGTGTCAGTGAGGTTCAGGCAGTGCACTGCCATTTTTGTGAAGTACATTGCAATTTTGGTGTGAGGGTAGTCTGATTCATGCCTGTACCGACCCCTTGCTCAGACCAGGTCTTTGATGAGCTCAGAGAGTTGCTCATTTCAGGGCTTTCCCAAGCAATGTGTACATGATCATAACCTGTTTAAAAGCCAATCAACTCTACTGTCCAATTAGACTTTGATATAAATCCCCCCCAGCAGGAAAAATGTAGGTTTGTATGTAATGAGAAAAAAATGTAATGAGAAAAAATTTGTATTTAGTGTTATTTTTTACAATGTTAATTCATGTATGTATTTATGTTTTTAATTTGTTATGGCTGTTCTTATACTGCACTGTGGTCCCGGGGGTACTGTATTCTGTTTTTTTTCTTACACCTATATGTAATGAGAACAATTAAAATAAATGCAACTTGAACTTGAATTGAAAGGGGGTCCACTTCATTACATCCAGGTAAACTGTGATGCAAATCGCCTAGTGGCAGAGGCGGAAAGTATCGATAAGATCAAATCCAGTCCCTGTTACGTCTGCAGTGTCAAATATGGACATATTTAGGCTACAGCATTTGCACATGGCAGGCATAAACTTGGCGCATACATTCACTCTCATTGTACATAACTAACTAGTTATTTACGCGTTAACGTATACATTGCATTGACGTTTAGCTAGCTAGCTCCTATATGGCGAAAGCGGTGTGCTGACTAATGCATCGAAAGTGATGCAGAAAGTGGCTATGTTTCATTTGGCCAATCTGTAAAATTTTGCTAGCTAGTTATCGATGACATAACATAACTATTGTGGCAGATGCGTGTTATAATACTGTATCTCATCTCACGTCAATGCTTCACTGCCAGTGGGCAATGTAATGGCACTGGAATCTACTTGTCATCAAATATTATGAAAGGCGTCACCTTTTGAGAGTAAAATACTAAACTCTTAATCCCTTTCTAATTATATTGGAGGTTTTTTTTACAAAATATTTGCTCTCAAATCTAGCCGCAAACAAATGTTAAATGACATTAATTTATGTACAGCACACCCACTGATAATATATTCAGCCTAATCCAGCTCATTGTCCACCTGTGCCGTGCTCCATTCAAGCTGTGGTCATGAAAAAATATCAAATTTCAGTATCCACCACCAGTGCACCGATGCGCCACGCCATTGACTGTGCCCATGCACCATGCGCCATTGATTCTGGAAAATAGAGCCCTGTGTGTCCATGTGAAGTGTAGTTTTAGTTTATGAACATATTATTGTGCCAGTCAGTTATTTAGTGACTCATTATATCAGTGGCTTATTTGTGAATTCATGTGTGTACAGGATTGTGATACTTCTAGTTGTATCATACGTCAAACCTATACGTCAAACATTTGGTTGCATCAGTGCAATGATACATTTATACAATTGAATGTCTGTGTAATTTCCACACCATTTATATCAAACTGATGTAGAGCATAGCAGATGATGTAAGGATGTGGATGCCTGACTTACCACTAGAGTGGGAAAATACCCATCGTAGCAGTACACTGTCATGCGTGAAATGTCATGCCACGTTTAGCAATGTGTGAATATAAAGATTTGACTCTAACTCTAATGGATGTGAGTGTTCTGCCTTTAGACTGACAGAATGGTTTGTAGGGATTTTACATCTTTGCTAAAGCGATATAATGATGAGATGCACTAGGTCTGAAGCATAATGTATTATATTAGACTGACAAATATATTTAATTTGGAATATGACATTCTGAGAACTTTAAGAACCATAGTGCATAGTGCACAATACATTAGCAGTGTTACATAAATGAGAGTTCAGAAGTGTTGCGAGAACTGGCTTTGGAGAACAGTGTTACAAATGTTGGTGGAACTTCCATTGCAGTTGGTTCAGTGCAGGCCTCTTCAACTCTAGATATCTTTGATGATGTTGGTCAAGGGTTTTCTCAGTCAGCCCGAAGAAAGGTCCAGTTGTGAAGTAGTTTATTATTCATGGTTAGAGAAACCAAAAGCGGAAGGTTCAATTGGATCAAGCACCTGGATCAAGGTGGAGGTGCCTGGTGTAAAGGAAGACTGGACTGGGCATCTGGTGTAGTACCGCTATGGCAAATCATCTTGGTTTGTCATCAATTATTTATTTATTTAGATATTCCACAGTCAGAAATGTCCAATTGAAGGATGTTAGGTGACACCAAGTCAAAGGGCCCAACTTCTTCCTGTATCCAATTTTACATTAGGCGACGCCCTGGCCACTTATAAATAAAATGTGCATGTTTGGGGTGATTTCAATGCATATTGCGGCTTCCTGGAGTTACAAGAATGTAAATACATTTCTCTTTCACAACAGTGCAGTAATGGTAATGTGACTTTTACACATTGGAATGTTATATTATGACAAAATTCTGGCCATGTTACAGCCTGATGTTGTCAGATCCGAAATTGGAGGAGTAACACATGTTACAACATGATTACATTACATTATAACCGGCATTATTATTCGTTATTTATATATGATTCAGTTAGTTGCTCAGGTTCATCATGATTCATGCATTAGGTACAATATTAGTAATGCTCATTTGTATACCAGTATTGTAAAGTGTTACCAAAGTAACAATATGGTAAGGCTGAATTCAGACTCTAAATGCAGCGCTGTTGTACTGTGCCTACATGTAGCCTCAGTGCTGCATGGGTGATAGGCACAGCGTCCCTTTGGCGGCTGGGATTGTTCTCTTAAAGGACAAGAGTAATGTGGTCTCGTGACCATGTGACTCCACTAAAGGGACAATATGCAAGTGTGCATTGTGCAAAGATATGTTCTTTTAAAACACAGCGCTCAATGGTTTCTGCGATGTTGCGGTCACGTAGTTTATGCAGCCACGTACTTGCTGTTGTTTTGTGGAAATGTCGTTTAAACACTGACAACTAAAACAAAGTGTTCTGTGGAGCAGTGGCCAGGGAAAAATGTGTCTCATTTGTTACTTCATTCCGTGAATCATTGTGCTGTATTTTAAATGAGTATAACAGGCCAGTCTTCCCAGACAGGCAGTGCCTTTACTAGTATGGAATGTCCAACAAGGCCGTCACCGATTCAAGGGTTCTGTGGTACCTGATGTACTTAAAGGATACATTTTTTCCAGCCTGACAAAAACGGCGTTGTTGGAATGTTGCTCCGGAGTGTTGCAAACACAGAAACAGAAGCATTATCTTCACTTACGTAACACGGTGCCAGTGATGTTCTCATTGTTTATTTTTGATTTCTTAATAAATCTCAGATAAAACTTACCGCGAAAAAGCCCTTTGTTTTTTTCAAGTAAGTGTTGTGCTCTTGTCTTTTCCATTCTCAGTATTAAATGAAGCTTTTCAGATGTGCTTGTTCATGTTCTGGGCTGTGATTAAGCCACCTGAAAGCATAACGTACTTTCACAGTGGAATCTGCTTTCTGATATGGTACACAAATCCATTCCAGAGGTAGCAGACTGGTATGAGTATAGCTGTCAGAGGGGAATATCTAAGTCCAAGCCATATGATGCTTAATGTGAATTCCTTGTCCATCAACAGAACTATCGCTGTCCAAAGCGTATACTTTACATTGTGTACATTAACTCTTACATACTGACTACATCATTCATTTTTTATCTTGTTCTTTGCTGTTCAGTGTCTTATGAAACCACTTGCATAAAGTTGTTAACTGATCCTTTCAGAGATCACATTTTAAAAAAATAGAAATGACAGGAAAAGCACATCTCTCATTGATGCAGCTAGCAGCCTATGGGCATCGATCTATCCAGAAGGTTCTTTCTATATAGTATCTAGGGGGCACTTGAGCAGTGATAATAAAGTAAACCTGGCTGAGTTGTGCCCACACTACCAAGGTGAAGTCAAATGCAGTTTTTAGTTGACTAATGACATAAACCTGAAATTCTCAAACAACTGACTTGACTTGGCAGTTGAGATAAGCCTGTTCTCAGGTCAATAAACTTTATCAGCAGCCACCAAGAAGCTAAAATCTCACTACTTGCATACTTAGCTCATAAAACCTCTTTTGTAAATGTCCAATCCCCAAAACTGCCTCCTGTGTCTCCTTCACTGTTTGTCACTCACTTGCTTACTTTACCAGGTTTCACTATTTTTCAGTTTTTTCCACACTGGATCCATTACCATTTGTGTCATGTAGTTCCCTTTTGAGTTCCAACCACACACTGGAGGGATCATTTATGTGGAACATTCAATTGCTTGTATGTATAACTTATTAGTGCTATTAGGTTGCCATTGCCTTATATAAAATGCAAATTAACTATTTTCTACCAAAAATGTTACACTAAACACAGACAAAATGCTGTCAGCAGAATTTGTAGATTGATTCAAATATCGATTGTAATAGCTGTTCATTAACAACCCACTGATAGCTTGACTCCACCTGAAGTATTCAGTTCTCAGTTTTGAAACTGCCACCAGTGTACAATTGCTGAAAAGATTATAATAATTATTTTTTAAATTAAATTAAATTAAATTAAATTATTATTTTCCAGATGCATTGATGTTTTGAAATGAATAAAGGTGAGGTACCTTGCTTAATCTACCGTAATACTGCAGGTGTTTCTCTTTATCACACAATTTGAGGCAAACTATACTACAGGAAATACGCCAATGTTGTGATGGTTTCCAGTGGCGGAGAATCAAATGCAACGGGAATGGGAGTCAGAACAAGTCACCCACAAAGGTGAAGACCACTAATAGATTAAACCCCAAAAAGGTAGAAAAGAAAAGGAATAATCGTAGCAGCAAAAATAGCCAAATAATAATCAGCCCAGGAAAACAGGGCAAACTCGAAACACGAGTAAGAACACAAAACAAAAGTCTCCCGAGCTCAATATTAGAGCTAACAAGGGAAACTAAAAAAGAAAAGAACACCTTCGGCACGTAAAACTAACAAGGCCCGAAGAAGGTGAAACAAAAGTGAAACCACCAAAGAATAACTGTCTCAGTGAGAACAGCACGGACAAAATAGCACAGCGAAGCTAACAGGAGGAGATAATCCTATACCTGAAATAATAAAGCTACGAAGCAAGTCCCTCATGAACATAAAACAAGTTTAATATCACGAGGTCGCTTGTACCTTGCTATACCTGGCTCAATGTAATACGGAATGACAAAGAAGCGCCTTGAAGCGGAAGTGAGGCGCTTAAATTCCCTGTTGGCAGTAGCACAGGTGAAATTAATTATAGGCGAGGTGAAGCAAAACCCCGGAACGGAACGTGGGAAAAAATCCGATAGATTACCCACCGGAAAGATAGGATGAGAACCGCAGTGAAAAAGGAAAAATAAACCACGGACCATGACAAATGCAGAAGTCATTAAACTTGAGCATTGCTGTGTATCTTGCTTGAACAGTCCCATGTAGTTTTGAAAGGTGGCATAAAGGTACTTTGGACTTTGGACTAAAAACAACCTGCTTTCGGGTATTCAAAGGACACAAATCATCACTCCCATCAGTTAATGACAGAGGATGGAAGCTTTCGTGTATACATATCAAATGGACTAAAACAGTAAACAACAGTGATCTGTCTACCCCACAGCATCTTTGTGCAAACAATTAAGCTCTGTGCTGTGCAGCTGTCCACATTATAACGGGAGACAAACTGTGCTCCAGTCCAAGAATGACAGCAAAAGTCTATGTCTCATTACTGTAACTCTAGAGTTTATATGTATTCAATAGGGACCACACGTACTCCATTAGAGTTTGAGGTACACTTATCAAAGCTTTGTTACACTGAACATTTTGCAGTGTAATCATAAACTAATGCACTCTCTCCAATATCAGCTACACTTCCACTGAGCTGTCATAAGCCTGTCTATGTGCCCGTCCTTTATCTGTTCACAGAAGCTGCACAATGTCCCAAACCACTTCCTGTCTAGGATTAGCCCTGGCTTTTATTTCAGGATATTTTCTTAAGAAAATGCGGGAGATGGCCTTGGTTGAGAGAATAAAAAAACGAAGAAGAAGAAAGCTTAGGTTTGAGAGACACGTGAAGGAAATGCATCCAAACAAAACCTTGCCCCGTCAGAAGCCATGAAAAAGGCATTTTAAAACAAGGGGAGATAAGGCATGATTATCATCCATGATTTGGATTTGTATCGTGGGTTTCAAAGGGAGGCCAGTGAAATTGCTGAGCCCAGGCACAGTAAAGGAAGGGGAGACTCCTCCCTAGTGATGTAATCAATCCTAGACTGCAAGCAAGCAAGCCCTGATAAGAATCACAGACTGTTCCACAGGGCTATCAGGCTTTGTCTCTACACTGTAGTTATGAGACAACAGGCTATTTTAAACGAGACGACTACACTTTATTTGAGTCGTCCTCAGGGTATCATGTGGTTACGTTTTTTCCTTGATGCTGGTAAATTGTCTTTGGCAACACACAAGTGTGTTTGAGTTCAATGAGCTTAAATGGACACATTAACTCAACAGGAACTCAGAGCTTCTCAATGATGCCATTGTGGGAGAAACGGGACCTTTTTAAAACTTTTATTTATTTATTTATTCTTATGTACTTGACAAAATGGTCTGCAGTGGTATAGTGCAATACAGCTGACCCAGGGGGGACGGCATAACCTATGAGAATATGCACTCCATTCTCGTTTCAAATTTAGTCACGTAACTGTATTAAAATTGTAGAATCTTGTGCATTTTACTTTTTGCTGTGGTCTTTGTCAATAGCAGGATGACCTCTGTCACATGTTCAGTGCCCCAAGCTGACAGCAATGGGTCCGCTGCTCATGTAATTACATCATGTGTGAGGACATGTTTCTACAAAGTACTTCAGAAGCTTGTACAGTATTGTTTTTTGTACGCAGAGTAAACTATGTAACCGGCGTGTAAAAATTCCTTCAAAGTCTTTAAGCTTATATTGTTATGTATTTAAACATTTAAACCACTTAAGGTTTAAACAATGTTTAGTCAGAGCAAAGCCAAAGAGAATTCTGAAGAAGAGGCTGCACCTAAACTCTGAGGAAGCGGCTGTGGTTAAGTACTGCAGTTCCCATGATGCAATGACGAGGGACAGTACAGTCATAGCAATGTAATTACAGTGTAATTACACTTAGAGACACTTGATGTTAAGCCGGGATTTGGTTTTACAACTAATGCATTAACTGTGTGAAAGTATAAAACAATTGATACGTATTATGCTGCATTTAAAAAAAAACTTTTTTTTATCTTCATAGTGAATGATATGGTGATGATGAGGATGATGATGATGATGATGATGATGATGATGATGAGAGAACTGCTAATTAATTGGCCTTCAAGAAACAATGTTCATATGATATACAGATGCAGCTGCATCATTTCAAGAATACTTTTGAACAAATACTTTTGGGATTGAAGTGGTGGTGTCAGCCTCGAGATACTGCAAAGCATGTTGTGCAACTCTTTTTTGCGGGGGGGTAAATATCAGTTACTTCACAGCAGAATTCTACCATTCTTCCATTCTTGTTTTGACCCTGTTTTTTCTTCAGTTGTTATAACTCAGGTCCCAGGCAGCGTGTACTGATGTCGCTTTGTGCTAGCTAAATAATAGACTATTTTCTGTAATAAAATAAAGGGTGAAATAATAAATAACTAATAAATTGAGTGAAAAGTCTGTTGGGTGATTTGTCTATGGTGCATGAAAGCACATGGCGAAGCTGATCATATGTCGTTTGCTCTCAAACGATGAAAGACACCTGCATCGCCATTTGTAAATGCAAAATTTGTTATTTTGGATGCTCCATTGAATACCGGTTAGTAGAAAATGTTACTTTTCACATAGTATGTGAAATAACAGCTAGCTGTGGTGCATGCAGTTTGATGAACAGTACTGATGGGCTGTTGATGGTTGATTTTTGTTATTTATCATTTACCTACTTGTCAGATACCAAAGTGTTCTGTGTTCCTTTTAATTGAATTCATGCAGTGCCTTTTAAAGAGCAAAACCCTCAGAATACGAGGATAATTCACCTCAACCACCAACAGGGGATGGACGGCAACCATTTTGTGCCAGAACACTCACCACACATGTTGCTGTGGAGAGGAAAAGATTTATATAGCCAGTTAAATTGAGCAATGTCAGGATGGCCATTTTGTAAATTAAGCCTGGATACAAGGGAATAGCCCTGCATTTTGTGAAGTGGCATGTTTAATAACAATAGTAATGGGCTTTGGTTTAACATCCTTTCTGAAAGACGTCATCTAGACGTCATTTCCTACATTGTTGTGTCTCCGTCACGGTACAGGGGTGTTTGTTCTGCATGATCTTCTGGGGACAAAGGCCACATAATTAGTCAATTTGTGCCACTTATCAAGTGTCTCTTTTTCAAGCATCAATATCAAGCAAATCAAGCATCAATTTGGGTTTCCCTGCCTCCCATCCATGTTCTTACCAAGCCCACCCTCCAAACACAAGGAAACTTGAAATCAACAATATGATATACTTAGGACTGAGGAACATTCTTTCTTACTTTTGTAACATTAAAAGCCAGAGGCAAATAGATGCCATGTGTACAAAATTACAGTATGACAGCAATTCCAGTAACATATCCTGGTGTACTTGTTGTGGAAAGAGTGACTTTGGCCCTGGTTATGTTTTTTGTTGCTGTAGACTAGCTGCTATGCTTAAGAAGGCTGTCTGTTTACCTCAGTCATTTCCGTCACATTAATGAATGTCTACAGTTTTGTGGGCGAAAATGATGTCAATTCCATTATCACTTTAGCGGACAATAAGAGTGATACACCTTCTAAAATAGAATAAAAAGAATAATATTTCCAATAAAGTCATGAATCAGTAATTAAGATTATAAATGAGGTTCACCTACACTTGCCTGAAAAGAAAGTGCAATGACTATTTATCGTATTCTGAAAACGTGATGTTACAGTTGTGCAAGCTGCTACAGTAATTCCCTCAAACATATGTTTCCTATTTGTTATTATCAGCAATCATGTGAAAATAGATACATGATAAGGTAATCTGATAACTGTATGGTATAGTTTCAACTTTGTTTAATTGCAGTCATATTAAAATATATTTGAAGAAAGATAAACCACATTATTCTAGTTAAGCTGGTCTCTTTTGATTGAAATTGAATTCAATCTGTTTTCATTAAACTGATAAACTTTTCATTAACAGTCATTTTGAATAGTATTATTGCATTGATGTTAGTGTTATAATTTTAAAGGCTTCCCTCTGCTTTTATTTTAATTTGTTTGTTTCCAAATGTCTAAACCATTCCCTCTCCAGTTCAGTTAAAGCATCTGTATGTGTGACGATATGTTTTAAAAGGCCAACACAATTGTTTTTTTTATCAGTCTTTCTCCCTAAACAATCACCTTATGTATTTGTATGTTGGATGCAGAATCAGAAGAAAGGCTTCCAAAAGGCTCCTCTGTGTCTCCATAGGGGAACCCTATCTAATTCAAGGGTTCATTGTCGGGCAAAATGGCTCAATCTGGGAGCTTTCAGACTTTTCACACCTTCCATAGATGGTTCCATAAAGAACTAAAAATGGTTCCCCTATGAAGACCAGCCAAAGAAACCTTTCAGAACCCTATGCATGGATATGTCCTTCAGATGCCCTACGTTCCTTAGTTTACATCATTTATCACAGTTGTGTAGGGAACTAGGCAGCACAGAAATGAACATAGTCTGTCATAGTCTGTCAGGCCATTTCCAGGAGGTAAAATAAATAAAATAGTAATGACTGACCGTGGGGTTTCTCTTAGGCTTTATAGCATCATACCTTGGTCCCAATGCAGCATGAGTCACTGTGGTGTCCTGTCCTCTTCCTGGTCCAGCAGGTGTATCCTTGCAGCAATGATAAGGAATGCAGCGTGGGAAGCTACTGCCACAGCCCTCAGCACGGCTCCTCCCGCTGTCTCACCTGCAGGAAGAGGAAGAAGCGCTGCAACAGGGACACCATGTGCTGCCCCGGCAACCGCTGCAGCAATTGTACGTCCATGATGACCTCACAGTTCACCAGCTGGACTCGCTGTGCTCCAGAGTTACAGTGAAACCCGTGCTTCTAACAATGCTTGAGCGACTGAGTCCGCAAAGGCTAATAACCACAGTGAAGACGTGCATGTTGAAAACTGTACCGGCCCATTGGCTCACTCTATCTCTCCCTCTCTCTGCAGATATCTGTGTTTCTGTTTCCGAAAGTGTTCTTTCACCACACATCCCAGCTTTAGAAGAACACAACAAGTTCTCAACCAAGGATAACATCTGGAAAAAGAGCGGCAAATCACAGCCCAAGCTGTCTCTTATCAAAGGTCCGTCTCATCCTTTGTGTTGTGCCGTGTTTTTAACTATAGACTGCAATTGAACATCAGCACATTTGAGGGGCTGCTACTGCAGCTCTGCTTTTCTAAAATCTAAAATACATGTGGTGAAGTTAATTTCCTTGATGTTTTAACTGTCTCTCACCATATATGTGTACCTGCTGAGCCTTGAGTCTATAGCTTCATTTTAGGAGACGTACTGTATGAGCGGAAAGCACAGCATA
The DNA here is from genome assembly GCA_022702515.1 of Ilyophis sp. 1 JC-2022. Lineage (NCBI taxonomy): Eukaryota > Metazoa > Chordata > Actinopteri > Anguilliformes > Synaphobranchidae > Ilyophis > Ilyophis sp. 1 JC-2022. Next base: position 18,678,658 of record CM040400.1, on the reverse strand, counting down.
AGGTGGTGACCGAGCCACACAGAATTGTTGTTTCATACCCATATAAAAGACATTCACTTATGCCAGCAGAATGCATTATTTCATAGGCAACTTTTTGTACTCGCATCTATCATATTAAAATAAAAAGCATCTTAACTGAGGTTATTTTGCTTATCAGCAAAGGTGAATGACTAGCTAACAATCTGTGGTTCTCGGAATTTTGCAAGACTTTGCAGGAAAGTCACAGTAAACTTTCTCAGCACAGGCATTCTCCAGGTTCCTGGATGTTCCCCTTGAATGTAATCTTTAATGAAAATTGCATGAATGGCCTTGAAACATTAGTTTGAGCTTTATTTAAGCAAGCTGGACAAGACATTTTTATCATGGATTGTGGGTCATTGTTTATGTGCAAAAGTAAATCTTTGGCAGTCGAGGAGAAATGTCATTTCATAGAAAAGATTAATGCATTATTAAATGTTTTATAGTCATTGCTTCGACTGATTCATTCTGCCTAAATGTGACTTAAAAACATCATGTGTGTTCAAACAGTTTTGGGACATAAACTGGCATTTCCAACATTTTACATTTTAACATTAAACGTCTTTGACAAGAGGTCTTAGCAGTCTTGGCTTTTCTGAACCACATTTCTCTTCATATTGTTGATATGTAATGCAATTTCTTGTTTACCTTTCAGTTATGAAGCAATGCATAGCCGGATCTGGGCAAATGCATGTGCAAAAGAACAAATGAGAACATGCCTGTAACACAGCAAAATTCTCTGCATGAAATCAACCCTAACAGAGTTCATACGAGTCCTGTATGGACCAGGTGTACTCCATTAGAACTCACAGTAAATTTCACATGGAGCATTTTTTGTATTGTTCACCAGCATTACTGATCAAAGCATGTATTGGGCTCCAGTTAACATGCTTCCAAATTGAAATGCCCCCCCCCCCCCCTTTTTTCCCCCCCAAAAAGCTCACGAGGGAGATCCCTGCTTGCGATCCTCTGACTGCTCAGATGGCCACTGTTGCGCGCGTCACTTCTGGACCAAAATCTGCAAGCCGGTGCTGCGACAGGGTGAGGTGTGCACCAGGCAGAGGAAGAAAGGCTCCCACGGCCTGGAGATCTTCCAGCGCTGCGACTGCGCCAAGGGCCTCTCCTGCAAGGTCTGGAAGGACGCCACCTCCTCCTCTACGTCCAGGCTGCACGTTTGCCAGCGGGTATGAAGGACAGGGCCGCAGGCACTCCCTCCCCCCGCCGGTGGAAGAGACTACCTTTGAGCAGGAGGGGCCTGGAGAGGAAGGGACAGGGAGAAGGGGGCGGAGCCAAGTACTGGACGCAGCCTTGTCAGACTGGGTGGGTGGGGGGAAGGTCGGGTGGGCGGAAGGTCGGGTGGGCGGGTGAGGGCGTCGCCGGCGCTATTGGAATACCCTCCCCTGCTGTCCTTCTCGAATATCTCCGGTGCAGCGGTCGCAGGAGCTGCCGAAGCCCGCGGTGAAGTCTTCTGGTCATCTAAAGCCATGCATACATGTTAAAACCTTCAACCGAGGGGCTCGCGTTTTTAAAGTGGGTAGCTCAACAAGAATTAGGAGGCAAAAGTGAGAGAGATGTTTTGATAAAACAGCAGGGCTAATAGTCCCCTCGTTCATTTGCTGTGTCGTTGGTTTGCTTTGTTATGGGTACACATCTGTTGCAAGGAGGCAACCAAGACACGCATTATCCTTACGCTTTTCACAGCAACACAAAATCTGAAGAATCGGTATAAATATCTTGCATATCTGGCTGTGCTAACTGTGGTATCTGTGTCGAATTAACTGATTTATATTTTAGTCTAGTCATTATAGTTCAAAAAAAGATAAGGCATTTTTTTTGCTTTTCATAGCAGCAATAAGAACAGCATGCAAAACTGGTATATTACCAATTATATAATAAAATAAATACATATATTTTTGTATAGTTAATGTGTAGAAGTATATATTTTCTTTTAAATGTGCCTTTTATTGCCAAAAAGTATATTAACTATTTCAATTGTAAATAAAAACCACATCATATTGCCTCCTAGGGCAGTCTATAGTAATCACAATTTCCGCGAAACAACTGGTTGCCTTAAAAGACTCATTGAGAATGTGTTCATTCAAAGTAATCTCGCTGTATTTGTAAAATGAGCAACATTCACAATGTCAAACATGGTTTTTATTGTGTTGAGCACTTAAGTCTTTAATTAGCAAAACTGTGGTAGATTTACATGTCCTTGTTACTGTTGGTTAGCCTAGGCTTCAAGATACATTGTCCAGATACAACCATGATATTTCACATCACTAGCAGAGAAGTGCGTGACCTAATCTTGGAGCCCCAATTCATATCCAAGAACATTACTTTCTGAGTAAAAAAAAGTAATGAAAAAAGACTGAATGGCTTCACATTTTTGGAAGGTGGAACAAATTCACTTTGAACTGTTACTACTAATAATTAATAATATTACATTGATCATGATTATAGATGAGTGGAACCATCAATTTCCCCAGAATCGCCTGATATTTATTTCCTCTGAGAATCAAAATGTACATAGACCCAGACTGTATCAATCACAATGAGTGCACCTCCAGATGAATTGGTCTTATAATATTTTTTTATGAAGATCAGATCAAATACATGCTATGTGCAACTGAATTTGTTTTATCCATCTGCAATGTCAATAAAATGTCATAAATACGTAGTCGCGTGTTTTTCTCGAAAAGGTTCAATTGCTGTTCAATTGTAAACATGAGCAATTTTCAAAAGGTATTTAAGATCCAGGAATATCTACTGTAATTGTGAAATAAAAGATAGATGTACTGGGTTTTAAGTAGACATACAAAGGGCCATCAAAGGCCCATTTTTTGTGACAGTGGTAGCACAGATGCTGGGGGTCAAGCGGGATCGGTCATTTTCTTTTGTCTACGCAAATGGAATAGTTGTTTGGTAGTTTTGTGGTATGCAGTAAACCCATTTGTTTAAATTTTTTTTGTTTTTTCCAATTATGTGTTTGTGGTTTTAAACAACCCAGAACACCACTCTCACGCTGCATGGCACAATGTGCTTATTATCATGCTCTTACCGATGTGCACATATGAACATTGAACATATGGAGCATACTAGCGATTACACAAAACTTTCTGATGGATGTGGGCAGAGAGACCATCTCTAAATTTGTCAAAGGTATGTATTTGTTAAACAAATGTATGTGTGTACAGTATAATCTTGAAGATTTACCAGCAGGGAATTAAGGTTTTCCAATTAAGGTTTAAGAATTGGCATAAGATAAACTGTTTCTCTTAAGCCAATTGTTATTGGAATTGTTACTTACATTACTGTTACCGTATTATACAAACGGGTGACTCTCATTTTGTAGGCGTAGACCTTAGTGTAAATGAAACAATAATCAAACTGGCTGTATCTGCAAACTGCCTAATCAAGCTGAACTGTTTTTTCAACATCATGCTTTCCAAACACACTTGCTATCTTTTGGTTTCTTTGTGAACGGTTTGTTATTATTCTGGTCTTTCTTTATATCAGAAAGCAGCACAGAGTTTATTAAGAACTCCCTTAAAGTACGCTACCTAACACGATGTCCACAGTGACGCACTCAAATATGCGCACCAGAAAAAAACAGGAATAAATAACACCAGATGCGTGTAAACACAAAACAGAGTAGAGACAACTTGTTTCGACTGTTGCAGGTTTTCCTCTGGCAGAGCCACCCTCCTTGCTGAAAACTCCAGTGCAGAAAACCTTAAATGGTCTAAATTAATCGTTCTAATCTGTTTTATTTTTTCCTAAGCAACTGGGTAATTATTTAACTTTTAGTTCTTAATTAGTTATAAATGTTTTATGTTGCATAGGCCTAAATCTGAGATGGTCTACTGTGTTGCCATGTTATGTGGATGCTGGTAATAACATATTATATTGTTCACTGTATAGAGTGATCACATATTTTTAATTCTTTGAATATAACTGTGGCTTCAGTTCAACTATTCAGTTCAACTCAATTCTTTACATCAAACACTTTATTTTTTCCAAATTGTATTTTTTAGTGCTGAGACATACCTCTGAAAAATGATTTCTAGTGGTTTAATGGTCGTCTTTTTGTGTCAGAGCATTACGTTGAAAGGCGTAATTGCATATGCTACTTTGGGTTTCTTGGAGGTTCAGTTGACTGTGAGGACATGGCTTCAGAGCATCACAAGTGAATCAAAAAACGTATCTGAAGTGGCTAATATGTATTGTTCTCTTAAATAGACCGGTAAACTAAAGAAAATAGTGTAGTCTATAAAGAGGTTTCACGACTATAAATTATTATGAAAAAAAAGGGCAAATAATAAATCAATATTTTCTGTTTATATCCAGTGAAGATGAAAAAGGCACTTCGAACAAAAAACTCAGTGTATGTATGTGTGTGTGTGTGTGTGTGTGTGTGCGTGTGTGCGTGCGTGTGTTTGTACACGTGCATGTGTGTGCTTGTGTCTGTACGTGTGTGAAAGTGTGCTTTTTTCAAGTACGTAAGAATCGGAATAAGAATTACCGCTTGCACTTTACAATAAGGATACACTAATTAACTTTAATGAATACAGTAGAAAACATGAATTAACAGTTGAATGTCAATTAAGATCAATAAATACATGAATGCATGGCTAATAAAGATTATAGTAACAAGTAAGTCATTGAAAAAATTGAAAAAAGTCACAACCAAGTTGAAATAAAAGAGTTGCCATATTGCTTTCAGGCTATAGGTTTATAGGTTGTGTGCATTTGGCCAGCTGTGGCACCATGGTGTTTTTGGAAGGGTCAGGGGTCAATATTAACTATCATGATAAACTATATTGCTACCACTTTTTTTTTCATAGAGGTGTGGCAATTTGTTGGGAAATAGAGATTAAGATATTCCCCCTTTATAAACATTAACAAAGACATTACTATTATTGGCTTATGTGGGGATTTCGTACCTAGTATTTAACATGAACTACAATCTTTATTAACCATTGATTAATGTATTTGTTGATCTTAGTTAACATTCATACGCCTTAATAAACACGTTTATTAATTGCTAATTAATGTTTACTACTGTATTAATTAATGTTAATTAGTGTACCTTTATTGTAAATCTTATTGTAAATCTTACGTAATTAGGTAATTACCTAAAGAAAAGCTTAATTTTCATCCTTTAGATACGATTTTGAAAGGCATTTGGAAGACACCTGCATGGACACAGCTGGATATCTTGGCACATGCACATCAACACTGTGTGGCCTAAAACCTTCGATATTGTCATGCGTTTACCCCTGTGACGTTCATATAGTTTCAGGGTGCAATGGTAGGTAGGTCCACGTTTAATTGAACACAGATTTGTTTGATATTTTTTGAAAGGTGAGTCAAACTGGGTTTTCATGCGAGTCTTTTTTTCTCTTCTATTTTTCTTTTATTGTAATGAAAAACCTTTCCCTCAGCTCACTGCCAAAGGATGTTTGTAATCGCTGCATTTTCCGCCAATGTGCTCCCAAGCAAGCATAGCAGCCCAGGAGCACAAGAACTGGTTGGCTACAAAGTGGGTAATTAATTACAACCAGTCTTCCAACCGGCCAGTATCTGCTTACTCAAAGGCACCGATGTTTGGCCACGTATAAATAACAGCCAGGATCGTTCTTTATTACCCAGAGATCTGAGTGTCACATTAATCTACCTTTCACTGAAAGAGCTCCCATCAGGCTTCTACTGAAATTGAACTACATGGAAGACATGCAGAAAATAACCAGCAACACATTGATGCTCTCGATTTAATGTTTGTGCTCAGTGTTGGAGGTCTATAATACTTCCTGGAGATTATTCACATGAGAGAATTTGTAACTGGCTCTTTGTTCTTTATTTACTGACGAGAAAGATAAAAACAGACACTCTGTCAATCAAACACCACCGAAGAAAGAAAGGCAGAGCTGTAAATCATTACTTTTTTATCAATATGTGCAATGAGATGAAAGTGATTTTGCCACATCTAAAGGTGAGTGGCGGCTAGGAAGGGCTAAAGAGGCCAAATAGTACTCAGGAGCACATGAGTATTGTTTCGACAAAGATTCAAATGGAAATATGTATTTCATCAGGATGATATCAATACTTTCATATGACTTTTGTCGCAGTGTTTTCCCCTCACACTGGAGCTTACAGGGTAAGAATTTCCGTTTGTTTGGAAAAGCATTAAAATTCAATATTGAAAAAAAGCGCACACAGATGAGTCATTTCAGATTACACTAAAGGCGCCGTTTACCCTTTGATTTAAAATGCATCTCTACACAGCAAAAAGGGTGGTGTACATTTAACACCCTAGGGTGTAAAATGAACACTGATGGTGTACATTTAACACCCTAGGGTGTTTATATGAGTCCATGGACAAATCCAGTTACACAGCAAAACAGGCGGTGTAAAATGAACACTGATGGTGTACATTTAACACCCTAGGGTGTTTATATGAGTCCATGGACTCATATAAACACCCTAGGGTGTTAAATGTACAACATCAGTGTTCATTTTACACTGCCACTTTTGCCGTGTAACTGGATTTGTTATTGTGCACCAAAGGTATCCAATCATGAAAAGATCCACAGAAATACCTCTGTTGGTGGACGAGGGCGCATTGCGGCCATTTGTCATCTGGGCGTAAATGCGCAGAGCTGCTGAATGAGGTCATGACAACCGTCATCATTCAAGCAGTCAGCTTCCTCTCCATAAAAAAGAAAAAAGGAAAAGCAAAGGAATTTCCCAACAAAAAGCCTCATAACACAGCTGACCCTCAACTTCCAAGCATTCCTCGTTTAGCTTGTGGAGATCTAGGCTTGTAAATCTACAAGAGCACTTGTGGAACATTTGTAATTCATACCCACTGTCAAATATCGTCCTCATAAACAAATGTAATTCCAATGTTATGGTTCAATTACATATACAATGTAGCATCCGTGGCTTCACTAGTACTAGAAATCTACTTTTAGGCCCCGGCAGAAATGTTTACAAAGAAAAGAGAAACTTTGGTCGCATAATATCCGGTTGGCAGGTGATCTATCTTGTTAAATCCGGTAAGTAGTGGTAATGCATTGCAATGTTCAAAGGAGTGCGGTGTCAGCCACGCCCTGCCCCTATTTCTTTTTGAGGAATTAGTGTTTGTTATCATTACTGCTGTCATAAAGTTTATTCACGAAAGGCTGTCACTTCCAGAGAAAAAGTCTAGAAAGGAGCATACTGTTTAACCATAATGATAACGATAGGAATCATATAATCGTAATAAATTATAGACCTGGGGGGTATTCCACAAAGCAGAAATACTGCTTTAGCTGGATAACTGCAATTCCGGAACAGTTATTTTTACTTCAGTCCATGTTCCAGATTTTGGAGGGTTCCGGGTTTTACTCAGTGCAGTTACCCAGCTCAGTAATCCTGCTTTGTGGAATACCCCCCAGGATAACAACATGTAGACCACAATCTAATCCAATGTCATTAAAGCACTAATGTAGATTAACTATCCCAACCCAGAATCATAACACAATACATACATAAAATGACATAGTGATGCTACCACTACCATATCAATCACCAAAGTAAATAGTATGTTATAGAAGGTGGGGATGGGAGGGCAGGGGAGTAAGGATGAAGGTTTGAAGAGCCACAGACAGGAAGACCAGCCAGGAAAGAATTGCATTAGTCCAGACATAAAACTACCAGCACCTGGACTAGGGGCTGAGTAGAAAAGGCGGTGGTGAAGTGGTGGATTATTTTGTTGGAAGGACTACACCTGCCCGACTCACCACTGCAACATGTAAAGAGAAGGAAAGTCAGTCATTTGGGGTTACCCCTAAGCATCTCACAGTGGAAATCCTTTGATTGAGCTCACTTGCAGAATCCAGATTTGGATTAGGGAGGGAATGCAGAGCATCTCAGTTTGGAGAGAATGCAGAGCATCTCAGTTCGGAGGGAATGCAAAGCATCTCCGTTTGGAGGGAATGCAAAGCATCTCAGTTTGGAGGGAATGCAGAGCATCTCAGTTTGGAGGGAATGCAGAGCATCTCCGTTTGGAGGGAATGCAGAGCATCTCAGTTTGGAGGGAATGCAGAGCATCTCAGTTTGGAGGGAATGTAGAGCATCTCAGTTTGGAGGGAATTTAGAGAATCTCAGTTTGGAGGGAATTCAGAGCATCTCAGTTTGGAGGGAATGTAGAGCATCACAGTTTGGAGGGAATGCAGAACATCTCAGTTTGGAGGGAATGCAAAGCATCTCAGTTTGGAGGGAATGCAGATCATCTCAGTTTGGAGGGAATGCAGAGCATCTCAGTTTGGAGGGAATGCAGATCATCTCAGTTTGGAGGGAATGCAGAGCATCTCAGTTTGGAGGGAATGTAGAGCATCTCAGTTTGGAGGGAATTTAGAAAATCTCAGTTTGGAGGGAATTCAGAGCATCTCAGTTTGGAGGGAATGTAAAGCATCTCAGTTTGGAGGGAATGTAGAGCATCTCAGTTTGGAGGGAATGCAGAACATCTCAGTTTGGAGGAAATGCAGAGCATCTCAGTTTGGAGGGAATGCAGATCATCTCAGTTTGGAGGGAATGTAGATCATCTCAGTTTGGAGGAAATGCAGAGCATCTCAGTTTGGAGGGAATGTAGAGCATCTCCATTTGGAGAGAATGCAGATCATCTCAGTTTGGAGGGAATGTAGAGCATCTCAGTTTGGAGGACATGTAGTGCATCTCAGTTTGGAGGAAATGCAGAGCATCTCAGTTTGGAGGGAATGCAGAGCATCTCAGTTTGGAGGGAATGCAGAACATCTCAGTTTGGAGGAAATGCAGAGCATCTCAGTTTGGAGGGAATGCAGAGCATCTCAGTTTGGAGGGAATTCAGAGCATCTCAGTTTGGAGGGAATGTAGAGCATCTCCGTTTGGAGGGAATGCAGATCATCTCAGTTTGGAGGGAATGTAGAGCATCTCAGTTTGGAGGACATGTAGTGCATCTCAGTTTGGAGGAAATGCAGAGCATCTCAGTTTGGAGGGAATGCAGAGCATCTCAGTTTGGAGGGAATGCAGAACATCTCAGTTTGGAGGAAATGCAGAGCATCTCAGTTTGGAGGGAATGCAGAGCATCTCAGTTTGGAGGGAATGCAGAGCATCTCAGTTTGGAGGGAATGCAGATCATCTCAGTTTGGAGGGAATGCAGATCATCTCAGTTTGGAGGGAATGTAGAGCATCTCCGTTTGGAGGACATGTAGTGCATCTCAGTTTGGAGGGAATTTAGAGAATCTCAGTTTGGAGGGAATTCAGAGCATCTCAGTTTGGAGGAAATGCAGAGCATCTCAGTGGGACCTGATGCATTAGCCTTTGTGTAATTTTAAATATATATAATAAATATTTACATCTCAAAAAACAGTTATATACAATACCTATCTTTAGGCACTTCGGTACAATGCTAAATAAATAGAAGTACACCGTTTACACCTTTCACAGGTGGGCTGCAGTAGCCTACATGCACATCGTTTTAAAAATACTATTGAGGATTTTATGATTATAAACTATGGAAACTCTCCTCAGTATATAAATGAATTAGGCTGTACTGATTATTCCAGTCATAAAATTAATTCCATGTGGCCACCCCAGTGCGAGTTTCTGAGGCTGCAAGGCTGGGCGGCTTGTTCTAACATTACTGCTCATATTTTCCTCTCACATTGAGCCAAATGAATAAACCTTTTCAAATTTTTTTTCAAGATTGTGGTCAGTGGCTATTCTACAAAGGCTAATGCATCTGTCCTCAGTTATAACAACATGTTTGTCCTGAATGATACAACAGCTTAACACCAATACTTACGTATTGTATATTTGTATTTTATGTTTTCCATTGTCTTGGTGCAAATTGCAATAATAAAATATGAGCAGGTTTAAAACGGAACGTACGGGTAGCACTTTATCATAATGTCTTAGATAATATAATAATAGATCATTAGTAAGGCATTTATAAATGTATTAATTAACATGAGTTAAAAGTGTTTTGAGGCCCATGTTGGTGATGATGCATTTTAAATAAAATTTGATTGATTTACAGACACACACACGCATCACTCCACCTGACCATGCTCCTCTTCTAATAATTAATTTGAAGTGACAGATGCAAATTACCTGTCTGATAAGAGCCCTGAGCAAGTACATTTAAGGGGCCTAGTACCAGCCTCAGCCTGGGCCCTGCCCCAGCCTCAGCCTGGGCCCTGCCCCAGCCCCACCCACTGAAAGCAGGAGGATATATAAGTTCACAAGTTTTCTCCAAGTCTCTGATCTTTACTTAACTCATGTTAATTAATACATGTATAGGTGTTTGTGAATGTAGGAATAATGATTTATAAATTGTAAGTAAATAATGAACAAATGCCTTACTAATAATCTATTACAAGACATTATTATAAAGTGTTACCCTTTTATGAAACCACTGTGTAAACAATAATGAAATGATGTCAAGGACATACAAAACTTGTATGTCCTTGAATCATCCCTTATGAAAATGGAGTATACTGCAATATATTGTAAATTCATAAGACATTTTTTGAAAATATAATGTAAATATATTTCAGAACAGTAACACTTTAATGGTTGTTTTTCCTGACTCATTTTTCTATTGAACTCTATGAAAGAATAAGTCAGGAGAAACAACCCTTCAAGTGATCCATCCATAGCTACTGCATATCTGGCAGCAGAGTGATGGTTTGAGGCTCGTTTGATCCCGCAGACCCTTGATGACTTACAGCCATTTGGCACACCATATGTTCCATACTATTCCCGTATAATTTACAGCTTAATGTAGTCCCACTCCCCAATTCCCATAGAGATCCACTCAAATGCATAGAGGTTATAGTATCACTTGTAAGAGAATCTGAAAATAAGATATCAAGAATCTTTTGATATCCTTTTATACCCAGTCATGATAGCATCACCTGTTTACCTGTGGAATGTTCCACACAGGTGTTTTTTGAACTTCCCAGTCTTTTTTCCCCCCCTGTCCCAACCTTTTTGGAACGTGCTGCAGGCATCAAATTTGGAATTAGCGTATATTTACAAAAATCAATAAAGTTGATAAGGTAAAACATTAAATATCTTTTCTTGTTTTCAATTGAATATATGTAAAAGAGAATTTACAAATCACTGCTTCCTGCTTTTATATACATTTTACATACTGTCCCAACCATTTTGGAATTGGGGTTTGTATATTACATTTATATTACAATCAGTAACAACTATATATTGCAACATCTGAAAGTGGAAATAACTAATATATTGTCCATATCGTGTGACTTGTTTTTGATAATATGTTAAATATGAATATCTTTCAAATGTATTACATTATTACATATGTTTTTCTGTTATATCTGTTTCGGTCATGTCTGTTTTTGTTTGTGTGTTATTGTTTTCATTGGCCGTCTCCCAGCCATGTGCTCTTGCGTTCACTTCCCCATTGTGTCCGCCCTCGCTTTATGTGTCAGCTCCTGATTACTTATGTGTCTCACCTGCCCTGTTGTTCACCTGTCTCTCGTTTGCTCTTTTGTCTGTGGAGTTAAGTTCCACTCTGTCTTGTGTTCTCTGTGAGTTCGTCTTTGCTTTGTTTCGCTACAAGCCTTTTCTGACCCATATTCTGCTAGTTTCTTTGTGTGCCTGATTTCTGTTCTCCTGACTTTTTGATCTTGTTTCTTGACTTTGCTTTTTTGATTGTGTTTTTGTACTTTTGCCGTGATCACCTGGTTTTGACTACTGCCTGTTCCTAATCCTGACTACGATTCTGCCTTCTCCTCGTGACTTTTGCCGCGAATAAACTTTGGTTTATTTTTCAAGTACCGTTCTGCGCTTGAGTCCCTACTGCACCCTGACAACATTTATGTGAGAGATAATCTTGGAGATGGTCTTTCTGAATGGGTTCTATTAACGTCTGTTTTTGGTGAGATCATTTCAAAACATTGTTTTCTTAAGATGCAGAGGTTACACATTTTAATTTCAAATGGAAACTCTAAAAAAACCTCAGTGATGCCCAAAGGTTGTGTTGTGTTGACAACATGAATTTCAGCATGGGGAAGTTATTATCAATGAAGCCACTGTACCACGGTGGCAAGTTAAATTAGACACTGGCCTGGCTTCACTCAACTTTTTAAACTTTTGTCTTTAACTTTGACTTAATTCAAACCTAACCTTGGGTCAAGTATTAATTTTTTCCCCCTTCAAAACATCGTTTGGTGAGTATATTTTTGTTGAACTGCGAAGACAGAAATAATGTTTGAATGTATTTGTACATCAAAGTTAAAGGCAAAAATCCAGGCCATTGAATAAGATAGTTCCACCAATAACCTACAGAGAGACAGTCAGAATTATTACTGTACACACATTTATATCTGATTGACTGCTCTGTCGACAGATGTTTTCCATCATGAACAAGGCTTTGAGGAGTCCTGCACATCTGGACTGAATTTTTTGCATCAGAGGGCATTGCCCCCAGAGCAGGCCTAGAGAAAGAATGCTACTACTGTGTAACATTACTGTCCGAATCTGAGGACGGTCAATTGAATAGAACCGAAACTTCCATCGTGTCCATGGGTCAAAAGGTTTGTTCCAGGTGTAAGACACTCAGTGTGGATCTTCCACCATTAATAAAAAACTGAAATGTGAACGAGATCAAACTTAAAATAAGGTGTTTAACTTCCTCATTGTACCTCGACAGTATATACCCTGTGTCAAAAATAGCCTACTTTCCAGAATTATGGCTGAAGTGAATTCAAAGTGGTGAACACATTGTGGAGCAGCACAGCCATAAGCATGCTTCTACAATGGGGAAAATAAGTATTGGACACGTCAACAATTTTATTATCAAACATATTTCCAATGTAGCTATTCACATGAGATTTTGACCAGACATTGGTATTAACTCAATAAAACTACACAGCTAAAGCGATACTATAACAGCTCTGCATTTGAATGGATCTCTATGGGAATTGGGGGGTGAGACAAGATTTAGCTGTAAATTACATTGGAACAGTATAGAACACATGGTTGGCTAAGTGGCTTTAAGTCATCAAGGGTCTGATGTATTAAACAAGCCTTTAACCATCACTCTGCTGCCAGAAATACAGTAGATATGGATGGATAACTTGAAGGGTTTCTTCTCCTGACTTATTTTTCCATAGAGTTCAATAGGAAAATCTGTCAGGAGAAACAACCCTTAAAGTGATCCTTCCATATCTACTGTATTTCTGGCAGCAGAGTGATGATTAAAGGCTTGTTTACTACATCAGACCCTTGATGACTTAAAGCCACTTAGCCAACCATGTGTTCTATACTGTTCCAATGTAATTTACAGCTAAATCTTGTCTCACCCCCCAATTCCCATCGAGATCCATTCAAATGCAGAGCTGTTATAGTATCAAAATCTCATGTGAATAGCTACATTGGAAATATGTTTGATAATAAAATTGTTGACGTGTCCAATACTTATTTCCCCCATTGTATATCCTTTTTTTCAGCTCAACTAATTTTTATTATATATTTACTTTGTCTGTGTATTGTTTCCTGTGATTAACATTAAGTTGAAGAAAAATTTCCAAGCATTATATTCTATTCCGTTCGATTCTATTCTATATTGTGCACTGAGAGAAAAAACACTGTCAAATTCAGATAACTGAACCAGTGCTATAGCTGTATGGACCACCTGGGTGGCTGCTATCATTAACATTGGACCCACCACAGGTACCGCTGGATACACACTAAGGTATCTCAGCATATAATGCAGAAATTAATGTCAAATTGAATGTTCTCAACTCTAAAACTGATGGAAAATACTGAGCGCTGAATTAATTAACCAAATGATGAACAGCACTCACTATATTATTTCAAATGGCTAGTTTCATTGATACGTAAGCACAGTACAGACATAAGTTTAATAAGTAATAACACTATTTTCTATTTAGAAGGTTCTTGCCTGGTTTGTTCCATACATTGACAGTGTTATTGTGAGCTTATGGGAGACATTAAATATAAGTTGCAACAGTAAAACCTCATAGGAAGCTTGTCTTCCAAAGGTTCTGAATTGTGTTCAGAAATTTTACATAAGAACAAAACTAAATTGAATGAAATAATAATTACACTGCTTATTCATGATAGGCTGAATGCTAAATACATGCGCATTTGAGCAATTAAGTATCTTTTAAACAGTACTTTAAATTAGCATGTTGATGATAACAACCCAGATTCCAGACAATAACATTGTATAACTGTCACATAAGATTAATCCAAATAAAAATTCAGGATATAAAACATAATTTCTAATGATCTCACAATTAGTGCCACATTGTAGGAGCTGCGAACAATATTACAATCCACTTTATAATTCAGAACTATCATATTTAACTGCACTTTGTATTGCATTTCCATTTTATCATATATTCGTAGAAAGCAAAATGCATTAATCACTGTGAAAGTGAAGAGCTATAAATAATTACCTTCCACAAACTTCGTAAAATCACATTTGGCTTTACATAATCCATTTGTATAGTTAGAGTCATTACAGCAACATTGAAAAAGCCCCATTAACAGCAATAAGATCTGCAGTTACGGGCCATAATAATACCATATGTCTACAGAATCTGCTCTTCAAATTTAATCAAATTAGTAGGGCTAAAGTTAAGGTGCAGCTGGTATGTTGCAATCCTGTCATATCAGCCTCAGATTAACATTTATAGTCAAATGTTACAGATAGCATCTCTTAATATTTTGTGAGATTGTCAGACATACTGTAGGATAGGCAATATTTTTGGAATAATCACTCAACAATTTTTCAGTTTCTTCACATGTTTTTTTGCACATCAGTTTAATAAATAGACTTTATAATTTTATAGAGCATTAATTTCTCAGGTTTGCAGTTTTCCACAAGAAGGTCTCCACATACTCAACTTAAACTTTTCTCCAAGTTATTAAGCGCTGTAGCAGAGCTGGAAATTTGAAAACCAAACATATTCCAGGCAATATGTATGCCAGATGCCCAACGATATGTTTATGAAAAGCACTTTTTAAAAAGTGAACGTGTTTAACTATGCCAAAAAAAAAATGCCAAAGTGAATTTAAACACAGAGAAAGCTAATCCCCACAGGTGGCTGCTATTTAAAGTATATTCTGTGTATTCAGTCTTAAATTAGTTGTTATTTATGTTTCTTATTTGGAGATGAACTGTAGCTGAAAGGAAGAGCACAGAGACTGTCACATGACCCATCCTCATGAGATATCCGTGCTGCACAAGTTCTCATCAGAATTTCTCAGTTCTTTGTATGAACGTTTTTAGGTTAGATTTTTGTTGTTGTGAGAAGTTGTCTTTTATTATGCAATGTGAAACACAATGTACTACTGGGGACATGAAGCACTCTGTAAAGGGGGTCTGGTTCATTAGCTTTTTACCTTAAATGAGATATGGGCGTGCGTTCAAATCTCAAATCAATCCGTATTTGCTGGGAAAAAAAGTTTTTCCACTAGGGCGCTGCCATTATTGACCAACTACGGTCATCACTAGGTTGGTTGATCTCAACTGCTCAATGTATTACTATGGGAAAATAGCTGCCTTTCAATGAGCTCAACGATGTATTGTGAGGAAAAAATTAAACAACGCAAGAACTGTTCTTTTGTATTGCCCCAATATGCTCAAATGAGTATTAAAGAACAAAACTTAATTTAAAACTTAATATTTATGAACTGCTTCTGACCATATAAGCCTCTGGCGAGCTGCCTTGCCTTGATAAACGATTTGGGAGCAAAAGACGCTAAAGTAATGTTAACATTAGTGTCTAGCTAATATTGCCTATATAAAATAAGAGTTAGCTTGTGATGCTAGGTCGCGGTAGATATATTTGCAGGCTGTTAACTAACGTTACTGTAATAGGCTACGTTATATTAAGGCAAGACAGTGGCGCAGTTGCCAGCTCACCAGAGGCTAGGCAGTTCGTAAAATTAAGTTTTGTTCATTAATACTCATTTGAGCATCTCGGGGCAATACAAAAGAACCGTTCTTGTGTTTTTTGTTAAATTTTTTCCTCACGATACATCGTTGAGCTCATTGAAAGGCAGCTATTTTCCAATAGGAATATATTAAGCAGCCGAGACCAACCAACCTAGTGACGTCACGACCGTAGTTGGTCCAAAATGACTGCACCCAAGTGAAAAAACAACTTGAACTTCTTTTTTCCAGCAAATAAGGGTCAATTTTAGATTTGAACGTACACCCATATCTAATTTAATGTATAAACCTAATGAAACAGAGCCACTTTACTGAGTGCTTCATGTTCTCTTTAAGATTAAGCACACATTGCAACAAAAGTAAGCTTTGACAATCAACAAATACCTACTTCTTGAATACTTCACCATATTTAATTGAATGTGAAAATGTACAATAGAACTGTATACTAAAGTATAACAGAAATCTTCATGTTGTATTTTGCTCTACTGCATCTCCTGTGAGGTTTGGTGTAAAGTTCGGAGAACCAAACGTGACCGATAAAGATTCTAAAAGCGTATCTCGAAAGATACGCCACAAGAGAAACCGCACCAGGAAGGGGTAAACAAAAGAACGGGAGCAAAACTTCCCTAGCACAAGGCAAATCAAAACAACCTCAAAAAAATGCAGTGACCGAATTCTTATATCATTTACCAACTTCATTTGTCAACATTGCTTAGACAATATCGAAGTGTAGGAAGACGGAAGTCCTGAGCTATTTTTAACCGGCAGAAAACTCAAAACAGGTGCGAGGAATAATAGCCGGGCGATATCCAAACATCGAAACAGAGGCGGAAAAAATCCTATAGATCGCCCCGCCGCCGTCAATAAGAATGACGACCGTAGAAACAGCAGAGGCTGCCAATGACCATGACATCTCCATTAAAAGACAGGCTAATTATTTCTGTGTGAATAGCTGCCTAATGGCAAGAATGATCAATATCTGGAACATTTTACAATGTTTTGTATATAGATCACTTTTGCACGTGTGTTAAAATGGGGCAACCATCCTGAGGGCAGTTCTTAAGCATCAATTAAAGATCAAGCAATATAATTGTGTTGCATTGCTTTAGATAAAAGAGAGAGAGAGAGAGAGAGAGAGAGAAGAAAATAGAACACATTCAACATGCAGTTGGTTGTTAGTACCTGTTTCTACCTTTGCTATTTTTATACAAAGCCTACAATTGCCTTTAATTGTTTTCATTTTCAAATTAAAGTATAGCCTATCAAAGAGTTGTTATACAGCTCCAGCATTATTAGTGGTTAGGTAAATTATATATTATTACTTTTTTTTTTTGTTCCCCTAAAGCTTATCTAGGGACATCTGACAGCTGTGAATTCAGTATTTAAAAGTACACTTATCTGTCCATGTCAAATACAGCATTCATATGCTTTGTGTTATTTCATGAAAAGCATTTTTTGTGGAAGGAAAGGTTTTTGTGCTGAACTGTTCCGTACTCTTCCTCAGCACTGAGTCTGGTTCGGCCCCACAGTGACAACCTTACAGTGATGGACTCCTTCCCTTGCAGGCTTAACCTTGCATACATTTACATAGAGAGTGAACCATGAATCTCTGCATCTTTGCCGCCAGTGGCGTAGAATATAATTGTGTCTGTTTTCTGCACCATTTCAAACGTACTGCGATTTTTCCCAGGAACACAAACAAGACCTAGCTTTGCTAATCCCCTCGGGCACAACAATTATCTCCTGGTCTCTTTTAAAGTAGCAGCTTCTTTTTATAATAGTAGTATTTTTTCAGTAAAAAATAGAAGACCATTAAAACTTCTAAAATGAGATGAGCCAGATTAGTGCAGTGGACCATGGGAAATGGAAATGTGCTGCAGTCATGTTTTTAAATTCTATATAATATAAATATAACAATATGGTTTTCCCATTTGAATACTACGTTAAGTGTGTCTGTAAACCGATTGTCACAAAAGCTTTAAAAGCTACGGTTAGAATTATTGTCATTATAAGGCTATTTTTCCAGATAAGGTACGGACCATACTGAGTGGTGCAAGGAGTCATAAGTCATTTTCTTGCTTATGTCAGAAAAAATACTAACCTTTCTTTAAAATAAATTATTAACTATAGACCCATTTATCTGTAGAGAACATATTTATAACTACCTTTCTATCCAATTATGGTGCAGCTATGATTATAATACTTCCCATGTGTTTCTGACTGGAAATAATGATACACCTAATTTCCCACAGATTTCAGAGTTCACTGTGGTTTCTATTATCTCAAAGCTTAACATTGGCAGGAACACAGATGTACACCGTGAGATATCGTCAGCGGCGTTGTCTGCGAGTTTGAACTTTTGGGTGGAAGCCGAACAACGATCTGCTGAAAGGCCGGGGTGAACTTGTCGGAAGAATGTCTTTTCTCTGGGCCACCCACGGGTGTAAAAAACCCGATCTAAATTTATCTCTTAGACAAATGAGGCTGCAAATGATGTCTGACTTCAAGGTTCCACAGCTGACTCAGCAAAAAAACAACAAACACGTTGACTGAGCAACCGAGCTTAGGCCAGTTAGCCTAGAGCTGCTATTTCAAAAAAAGGGCAAGGAATTCAGTTCAAAAGAAACTCTGAACCACCCAAGTCACTGTGAAGCGGGTCTGCTGTATCGCCAGATCACCTGCTTCTCACTGGTGTGCAAACTCTTGCCAGTTCAAATCGAAGCAGAGAGATGTTTCTTTTAAATTGAACCTCAGATGAAGACCTAGCCATTATGAATGAGAAATCAATCATCTTAATCACTGTCAAAAAGCATTATTCAAAATAAAATACCTTACATGTGGTCTGTGAGGTACCACACTTCCTTAAGAATGTAATGATCGTCACATGGTGTTTATGTAATTGACTGTTGTCAGTTATATGTTCTCACAATGCAACCAGGTGACAGTACCATGTGATGAGTGCATGAAATAAGGTAGTACTCAGAGTTATGTCATAGCCATGAAAGATATTCAGTTTGTAAAAGGGTTAGTCATAATTGACTTCTCTGAGTCGTTCTTTTTTCTTTTACTGTTTTCCATCTCCTTTTAGAACAAAAAAATAAGAATGAATGTCCACACACACACACACAAATACCCACAATCTCCCACGAAATCTGTAAAAGCAGCAGATAAATGTATGATGTGCTTAAATCCTCAGACGTTCTGGAGCCGTAGAGGCGCTTCAGTCCCAAAGCATCATTGATACTGTCGTGCAGATATCGATACTGTTGGACATGTGCAGTCAGCGCCTCGTTCAGCCTCCCCTTGGATTTGAAATTGACATTATTGTGAGCGTGAATAATGGAATAAAACAAGTCCTGCTGTGTCTTTGCTTTACAAAGTTGAGAAGAAACCACTATATGGTTAATATCTAGGTATTAGGATCCTCACAGTAGGTTTCTAGTATGGGTACACTTTAAGGCACGCCATTCTTCCAAAACACTCAACATTGACTCAAAATGTTTCCAGATTGAATGTATGTATGTAATACTGTATGTAAAAAGAAAAATTATTTAATTGAACTAGACTGTATAAGTCATTTTAGCACTGCATGTGTTTACTAGAGCTAACTCATAAAAGTTAGGTTACTCATTTCTGTGTAATTGGAGTGTGCTCTGTTGATATGTAACCTTTCCCAATTATATACAGTACATAAATGTGGCAAATCACGAGCCACCTACTGCAAGGAGTTATTTTTAACTGTCTGAATCAATTTTCTTCTTTTGTTGAAGTAAAAAATACAAATGCATGGATCAAATATCTTATTCAAGAATGTATTTATGGAAATATTTTGTGAAAAGATGTTGTAGATCTGGGTTTAAAATCAAATAAATAATCTCTAATATTTTGTAAAACGTCAGAACTAATGTGAACATAAATAGCATTGCACGTTACTTGGGTCTGCTTTACTTGTATCGTAAACTATAGCCAGCACTGTATATTGGATTCTGTTTGCATCCGTTACCTACGATTATACATCCACATGGATATTTTACAGAGGAGAACGGGAAAAAGACACATCATGGAATGAAACAAAAGGTCATTGGTCGTTTATCTCACATCTTCAGTTAGGAGTCATCAGATTATAACGCAGATGATATGAAAGTAGAACTCATGTCAGTAGAAACCAAACAAAAACACAGGTGTTATGTAATATACTGTACAGTATGTCTTTTGGCAGCATGCCACCAGTTTTTACTCAGTTCTTGGCTGTGTTGCGGTAATTCTGCGGTAATTCTGTTTTCACTGCCATTGTCTGATGCCTGTATTCTCTGTACAATATACAGGACCCCAACAGAGCTGAATTACATAATTGTGAGGTATTTTAAGGTAAATTTTACAACTGTAAATTACAGAAACTATGGGTTATTAAAATATGTGAATAAATTTAGTGACTAAATGACAAAATTAATCAAAATATGTGATTAAAATATGCAGTGTTCAGCACTGTAAATGTTCCTATGCCAACAAAAATACTATTCTGCACAATATACAGCAAGCAAAATAGCCTTTAAAATGCCCAATGTTCAATCTGGTATGAGGCTCTTGTAAAGATTGGAATAAAGCTGCTTGTACATTTGGTGAGAGGTTGGAAACCTGGTGGAGTTGGTTTGGAATGCATTTGGAATGAGGCTGGGCAAGGATTGGTGTAAGATTTAATTGCGTTTGGAGTGGGTGCTGGTTGTATTTTAGGAAAAAGGGACTATGCATGAGTGTACATGACTCTAAGGGGTTAGGGAGCATGCTGGACTCTGAGGGGTTAGGGGATGAGGATTTAGTTGGATGTCATAATGTGGATGCCATAATCCCTAATGGTAGATGTACACGAGGGGATCAGGCATACGTTTCCTGGTTGTTTTGAAACTGGATCTATGTTTTCTTGAGAAACTGATTGATGAAAAGAAATAACACATTTGATTAGCAGCTGGAAAGTTCTCTGCCACATGAAATAACAGTGTGACTGCTTCTGTGCACAGCTGGAAAACCTGATATTGGGAAAACATTGTGGTCTGTAATGACCTGACCAATTACAATGCAATATACAAGGCGTTGCATTATACAAATTACTTAAATGTAATTATTATACACATTATCGTAGCACATTACAAATGCTGAGTCAAAGGAGTAATAACAATGATTGATTTTTCACTTTCTAGAGATTTGAATTTGATTTGCAATCATTTTGGCATTTCTGTGTGTAATTGTTTTGGATAAATATTTAGATCATGATAGATTCTTAGTTTAACTAAAAATACAAATGTAATATCAGCTCATTATTGGCTAAATCATAAAATTGCTCAAATTCAGAGAAACCTCCCTTCCTGTTCTGATATAGACGAATGGTTACCATCATGTTTGGCTGGACTACAGATTTTATCCTTTTTAATTTATTCAGATAGTCATACTTTCCTTTGTTATGATTATTTCTATGTACAATTGAGGCGATGAATGTTTCTATCCATCTGTCAAGCCGTTTACTTTCCACGTACATGTATGCTTAAACTCCAAGAAAAATACCCTTTTCACTTCAAAGGTTGTTCAAACAGTCTTCTGAAGTTCTGTGCCACTTTCTTAGCCCTGAAGTACACCAATGCTGAAGTTTTGTACCACGTCCTTAGCCCTGGACCACGTACACCATGGCTATACAATTCATTTAATATTTAGAGCAATCATCTTTGCAATGATTAAGCAAATTGTATGTTTTTTCTCCAGGAAAATAAAGTCAAACATATATTGTGCTGTAATTATATGTGCACTGTGTAACCAGTCTGTAATTAATTTAGCGTTTATGATGGTGTAATTACAAATGTAGAAAGTAAAGAAAGTGTTAAAAGTGTCATAACCACTGAACTGATCATTGTTTTCTTGCACCACAGAACTGCGATTGAAAATTTTGTTAAATTAACCAAAAAAGAACTATCAGCTATTGGTTTTCAGCCCCAAACATTCTTATCTCTGCATGCTTTTTTTTTTGTTTCAGAAAAACATCGTCTCAAGGACAACTTGAAATATTTTCCTGAAGCTTCTGACTCCAATCAACACTTGCACCTAACTTTGCCTGAAAATTTTATTAAAACATTTCACTTTTTTCTTCACAATGGCAAGTTCCCCAATCACTACAATTAATTAAATGAAATGTACTGGTTGATGAACAATTTTAATAGATGAAGATTCTGTTTTCATTATAAAACAAAAAAAGTGATTTAGTTTACATGCATATAAGGCAGGATGGACTTTATTTTATTTTTTTGGAAATAAAAGTATGTAATTCAGATGTCACAAAATAAATCATGACTTGTTTATGATACAATTTAAGCAGTATTGTTGCAAATAAACAACCTTGATAATGTTTATAAAAAAATATGGGATAGTTTAAGTAAAGTTTATCAGAAAACAAATTATATAATAGTACTGTATTTTGAATGACCGCACCATGTAATCAAATCCCCATTTTCCCAAATCATATTCAGAGAACTTGCGATTTAACTGATAACATATTTTTGGAAACGTATTCAATGCTGTTCAATGAAGAAAATACATTTTCCAACAAAATTATTTTGACCAGGGTGATATCTTTGACCAGCAGCCACACCACCATGCAATCTGCTCCTGCTGAATGGCTGAAGCTAAGCAGGTGTGGATTTGGTTGGTTAGTACTTGGATGGAAAACCTCCTGGAAAAACTAAGTTGCTGCTGGAAGTGGTGTTGGTGGGCCTGTGTGCTGCAATCTTCCCTCTGGCCAAATAAACCCCAATGCCCCGGTGCAATGATAGGGACACTGTACTTTAGGAGATGCCGTTTTCGGATGAGATGTTAAACCAAGGTTCTGACTCACTGTGGTCATTAAAGATCCCATGACACTTATCACAAAGAGTAGGGGTTTCCCTGATGTCCTGGCTAAACGGTTCATCCGATATGGATAAAAATACCCTCAAATTAAAGCTGACAGTCTGCACTTCAACCTCATTGTCATTGTATCCTTTCAAACTCAAAGTGCTAGAGTACAGAACCAAAATTACAAGAAATGTGACACTGTCCAATGAATTATGGTGCTCACTGTATATATAGGTTTAAAGCTTGTTTGATACGTCAGACCCTTGATGACTTAAAGCCATTTAGCCAACCTTGTGTTCCATACTGTTCCATTGTAATTTACAGCTAAATCTAATCTGAGAACCTGGTCAATATAACAAGATGATTCAGACACTTAAAATACAATAGAGCATAAATTCCCAATAAAACAGGTTTAAAAAAACCATTTCTGAATAAAGAATGACTGAAAAAAGATATCTGAACGATTGTTCATACAAGTCGCATTATGTTTTATTTGGTTTCTCAGTCCATTAGAGTCGTCAACAATACGTACTAACCATCATACATGGAGAATCTTATAGCAACAACTGTCGTGGGCTAACCTCTGTGTGATGAAGTAGCCTCTCCTACTTCAGTGGGAGGTCAATGCGCAGAGATCCTTTCTTCTTCTCGCCCTTGCGTCGTTGCTGTTAAGATAGCTTTGTTTTGGTTTCTGTCAGAGAACAGCCTCGTGACTGCCGTCAGAGCTTCAGTTTGACCGTCCTCTAAAGGCTGTGACAGTTATAGGTTGAGGTAGTCTCTAGAAATGATTGTTTCCGAAGCCAGCAAGTTCATTTACGACCCTCGCTGCACCGACCAGCTATTCCTTTGCTATGACAAATCGAAAGGCAAAGCTCTCACAACTCTTTCCCCATTGGTTGTTCAGGCAATTGCAGGAGCCTATCCCCAGGAAGGGACATCCCCTGCCTTTCCCTGCCCATTACAGAGCCACAAGAAGTGTTGCTACTTCCTGGGCGCCATCGAGAGGTGTTGCTCTCCCAGACATCTGCGCGGCGGCGACTTAGGCATCCCCATATGCCTTCGCCAGCTTTTATCACGTCAACATTGCTGCAACTTCTACAGCCGGGTCGGCCTTCCTGCCGACTGAGCGGCGTTCTACTCATGACTTGATCCATCGAGACGTGCGGGTTTTAGTCATCCGTAATGTTGACAACCCTAATATAGTCTCGAGAACAAAATAAAATGGAGGTTACATACGTAACCGCGGTTTTATGAGTTCCAGATGATCATTAGGGGTCATGGTCCCTCAGGGACCTTGGACGAGAAGAGTTCTGAGGTTCTCTGCGCATCGACCTCCCACTGAAGTATAGGAGACGCTACGTCATCACACAGAGGTCAGCCCATGACAGTTATTGGTATAGAATTCTTAATGCATGGTATATGCTTAATGTTGACAACTCTAATAGTCATCCATAACTCAAACCATGCTTACACATGTAACCTTTAGTTTAATGCAAACATTTCATCAGACATTCACGCAAGCGATTGCAGCAATACTGACAATATTCATGCTCCCATTTTTTTCCTCCTCAGTATCAACATTACGGGCGAAGCTGGAGTTAAGGTTGCCATATCCCATTATCGAAGGCTCCAAGAGACTGAGAAACTCCTGTTGTTTTCTAATTGGATGGACTTAGCATTTACACTCTAGCTCGCACAGCATCGCAGAGAGATGACAGCAGTATATGCGATCTGTTCAGCAAAACATTACAAAACACAGCAAACCTAAGCACTTTTCTATTATTTTCTGATCAGAGAACAGTTTGATCTTTAAATTAAATGACTACTGTCTACTCAAACATTGCATGTCTAATCCAACAAAACTGTTCTAATATAAAACATGAATATTGTGTATTTGAATTAGGGGTCAACCAATATGGTTTTTTCAGGGCCGATACCGATTATTAGTACTGAAGGAGACCGATAACCGATGGCCAATATACATTTGCAGTGAATATGAACATTTTTGTTTCAAAATTTAAAGTAACACAAAGGGTCCCTTCAACATATGTTTAATTGAATACTAGAAAACAGAACATTACCAACGAATTTAAAAAAATAAAGTGCATGGAGATCCCAGAAGTATTTATTTTAAACTGAACTGGAATTTTAAATAGATAAAAATAATAGCTCCCCAAAACAAACAATATTTCTATGTGGCGGGTAAGACCCCCTGCAGGTGAGGTAACTTATTCCATAATGCTGTGGGATGAGCCAGCCTAAGTAGAGACAGAAAGAGGCGACTGCATCATAGCCAGAGGAGCGCATTTTTTATTGATTTATTTTATCGGCATTCATATCAGAAAAAAATACGATGCCGATAATTAGAAAAATTACTAATATCGGCCCCGATTATCGGCTAGGCCGACAATCGGTCAACCCCTATTAAGGAATATTAAAACTTTCTGTGGTTTTCCCTATACATGAAATAGGTACCCTCTGCACGTCCACAAAAAATTATAGAAATGCATATATTTTTCCAATATTGGCCCCTGCACTACTGTATATCAGCGGGAACACAAACTGGAGCAAGGCTTGTTTCCATCCCTTTAACATGACAGGATAATAAATACAAACATAGGTTAAAAAATGCAAAGACACAAAATGCGCATTGGGTAAATACATCTTGTGAACACTTCCAAGCATGTGAATATGGTCAAACAGGAATGCAGGGCATGGATTCCCAATGCCCCTTTGATCGACGACCTGTCTGATTTACAAGGCCGGATTGAAGCTTTGTGCATGATTTTATTGGGGAAAGTAAATTGAGGACAGGAGTGTTTTGCTTCAAAGAAGTTTATTATAAGTTCTATCCTGGTGCGCCCATGTGCGACACAACCCTCCCACACCCCTCACTCCCACACGTGTTCATGTGCATGTGTGTGTGTGTGTGTGTGTAAGTTTGTAAGTGTGTTTAAGTTTGTAAAAAGGGTTATAAAAAAATTTCTGTTTGGTCAATTAGCTTAATCTCACACTGAAGAAATTTGAAAAATCCAAACTTTAATGGAAGTATATTTATTATGAGAAAAAATAATCCCTCATCAAGAAATAATTATTTTTAACAAAACCATGTGTGCCACAATTATTGGCACCCCTTCATTTACATATATAATTAAGTAATCATCTTTAATATTTAGTTGCATATCTTTTGCATGCCATGACATCCTGATGTCTGTGACAATATCAAAAGACTCTCAATATCTTATTTTCAGGTACTGTTACAAGCGATACTATAAAGTCACTGCATTTGAATGGACCTATATGAGAATTGGGGGGTGGGACTAGATTTAGCTGTAAATTACATTGGAACAGTATGGAACACATGTTTGGCTAAATGGCTCTAAGTCATCAAGGGTCTGACGTATCAAACAAGCCTTAAACCATCACTCTGCTGCCAGAAATACAGTAGATATGGATGGATAACTTGAATATTACACTGTATATTAATTTATAGCTCAAAGCAAATGGCTTGTTCACATAAAGAATTTTAAAAAAGTTTTTTCTTGATAGAAATGTTTATCATTCACAATATCAGATGTAAATGCCATGCGTAATTTCGGCAAACATCAGACTAGATTACAAACCCTAGGTCTCCCCAAACCTCTGTCGCATCACCTGCTGAAGCCCACGCTTGAGATTTGTTTGCCAAACCAGAAAATATGATCCTCCCTCTCCGGTCATTGTTTGCCTTTCAACAGTGGAAATCAGTGACACTGCCCCTCCCATTCCCCAGAGACGGGCTCTTAACTGCCCCTCTTCTCGCCGGTGTCAATCCTCTTCTCTTAAAGAATGCATTGTCAGACTGTCTCATTCTGCCAATTTCGCTTGATAGGTGCCATTTGGTGATTTTGGGTGGCAGTAAAGGTTTAAGATCTCCATCCGGCATTGTCGATGTTATACTTTAAAGTACATACTCCGGCTTTATGTTGAAATCACGCAAGTATTCATGACACTTTGCCCTGTGTATATATACATTAGTCAAGCTGCATAAACTACTTTTTAAAATATTCAATTAGGAATTGCCATAATCAAGCTGATTCATTGGATCCGGTCATTTGATCTTGGTCTGGTGAAAAAGAAGCATAGCAGCTGTACTGTAAAGCACCGCTCTTTCATTTCCCTCAAAAACTATAACTCAACAGCTATGGAAATTAATCTCATCTTCCATTGCAGCTGCCTATGTTTTCTCGAGGTCTCGGGTCTAATCAACCGGACGAAAAAAATGGCTTACTTTTGAACTGCACGGTTTGTGGAAAGTGCGGTACCAAAGGTGTATTTGACAAACACATTCAGACATTTTGCTACGGTTTATCTCTTTGAGCCTATTTAAAATGTGTGGTCGCTGTGCAAAATGCAGGAAAACTATAACAATATTTAATATTTAAATAGAATATAAATTGGAATATAAAATAAACAATAACAGGCTGAAAATATCCTCAATAAATATTGTAGCAGCCATTCCCAGGAATGGCTCATGTGGCTGCTTATAGAGAATGAGATCTGCACCCAGGTGGTTAACTGCTGTTATTCAGACGCAGAATGCAACCTATCCAGTTTCCATTGCTCTCACAACAGAGGCTGCTCCCCACTGTCCCCAGGTAGGGATCCCCTGTGACTCTCACCCTCCCTTTGCTCTCTCATGCTCCCTGTGGGGACCCGCTCTGAAAGAACGACCTGGAAATCTCACTCTCTCACACGGATGCGGTGCGGAAGTGAAGCCGTTAACCTCTCCATTATGTGTAATTGGTGTCTCCTCAGTTCATTCATCTGGACAGAGACAGAGGGAGCCCCGCCCTGCAAGCCACACCGGGGAGCCCCTCTGCATGACATCACGTCTCTGCTGCCAAGCAGACGCTATTGTTGTCCAGGTGCTGAAACCTCTTTTTTTGTGTTTTGTTTTCACAAACAACAAAAGGGACGCCAAGGTTTCATCAAGGCAGGAGACAGGAGACTTCCTCCATCCCATAAAAAGGGTAGGGACAACTTCAATGAGTGCAGACACACACACACACACACACACACACACACACACATACAAACACACACACATGCACACACACACACGCACACAAATACAAGAACACACACACGCACGTGCACACACACACACGTACAAACACACACACATGCACACACACGCACGCAGACGCACGTGCACACACACAGGCACACACGCACAAATACATACACATACATAGATGCACACATACAGGCGCACACACACTCTCATACACTCTCTCCCACACACACACACACACACACACACACACACACACACGTACAAACACACACACATGCACACACACACAGATACAAGAACACACACACGCACGCAGACGCACGTGCACACACACAGGCACACACACACATAACACACACACACACGCACAGACCCACACACACAAATACATACACATACATAGATGCACACATACAGGCGCACACACACTCTCATACACTCTCTCACACACACACACACACACACACACACACACACACACACACACACAGAGCTCCATCAGTCATTAGACTTAGAGCCCATTTACTCCCTTGCTCCTTAACAGAGAGCAATAAAACGCAGACAACGTGAATAATTGCAATAATATTTATACATCAAATATTTTGGAAACTATGAAAAATGAATTAAAAATAAGTTTAAATGTTATGAGTCTATGGTCCATTTCTCCTTCCCTCTTAGCTACTGCTTGCCAGAAATCTAGAGAGACAAGTACAAATTATACATAAACCTCCAGAGATGGCCTCTATGTTTCATTACTCTTATGTCCCCTTTAGCCAATTGCTGAGCGTACTAACGGAACATGCTGTATGTATCTGCCAATATATTTGATATTTGCCCCAAAAAACACTAGATTTCTGAACATTTGACAAAACTTTTCAAAGCTGGCCAAAATGCAAGGTTAATTTATCTTGAGAATATTTGTCAAGTGAGGGTTCATTGTTTCAGAAAATGTACAGTTCAATCATGTTCACAGCCTACCTACACTCGTTACTGCATTGTTTTCAACATACAATTTTTCACGTTTATTTTTTTGTCTTGAATTTCCAGAGATGAGAAATAATTGCATATCTGTGTATATTTAGTTACGCAGCACAGAAGACAACTCAATTGAGAGTGAGCTGGCATTTGTTTCGCAGATGGCCTTATGAAAGCTGATTTGCAGTTGGTACAACTGGACACAATTTGTCATGCTCTTGATTTTTAGGATTGTTTTTGTATGTTTGAATGATTATTGTTGTTCTAAAAGTTGTCAAGGGAACAGGGGTTGTCATCTGGGGTTTACAAGTAGTTTATTTATTGACCAGAATTTGGATTTTGAGTCTAAATAGCAATATGAATTAATTTATTTCTGTGGAAAATACATTTTTGGTGGCGATTCTAGTTGTCAGTTAGGTCTCAGTTGGGCTTATTCCTGAACTTCTTGAATTTGAGAGTTTTGATTTTGGTCATCATTTTTTAAATGGTTTTATTGTTTTATTTTATTCAGGACAAATAGAAAAGAAGGTAATATTAATATTTAATATTTTCAGGCTTTTGAATGCTACTGTGCGTCAGTATATTGGCAGAATTTTGGAAAAGTCAAAAAGATGCGTTCACCAGCTCCAGGTTCACGTTTAGCCTTTTATTCAGGCTCCAGAGCAAAGAGTTGTTGTGAAATTAGATGCCAGCTGTTGCACGGGACTTTGCATACATTTAAACACTGGTGAAATAAAATGAACATAAGACATTTTTTGGCGCTGCACACAAAACACATTAAAGTGACCACAGGCGAATGAGTGGCAGTAAAGTTAACTGAGAGACAGTGTGAGAGTTCAGAGTGGTTATCATTTGTCTGTGGTCTGCAGGGAGTCATAACATTGGACACGTTTGTTTTGAATGAGAGTCATGCAGTAATGACAAGGTGACATTATGGTTCATTTTGAATCTGAGTATAGAAAACCTCTCTTAGCCAAAGTGCATAAATATGAACACACTTAATGGAGGACTTTGCTATGGCCTGATATAAATGACTAAAAGTGAATTGTGAATATTTATGGTTGTTTCATAGGTTTAAAAGACTCTGAGGGGGGGTCCCCAAACCCTCCTTAGCCACAGACCACAGTGAATAAAACTGGTTCTGGTTTCCATAACACAGTGGGTGGTTCTAAAATGATAGTGTATTTGTGCTTTTTAGTGTGCAGGCAGCTCCATGTAACACAATGGAACTGTGCATTAATTATTCAGTAGATCACGAGGCTGCGCTTTCTGAGTTTTTCTGTTTTCACCCTTGTTTTCTTTTTCATTGCATAATTACAATTGAATGACACTGGTTATGACCAAGAGGCTGTAGTGTTTTTTACAACAATTATTCGACATAATTTTAGTGGCACACAGAAGCTGAACAAGAATCAAATGTACTACCCACCTCTGAGACTACAGATGGCCCTCCAATGAGCTCTGGCTCCCCTGTCTCCCAGTCACTCTCCTCCTTGGAAAATATTTGAAGCAAAATGCATAGACAGGGGAGTTACCTTCCAAATCCATGATACTGAACCCAAGACGATTAGAAACCATGGAAAGATACATGTCATCCAACAGGCATTTTCCAATAGCCAAACTCAGTGATACAACAGCAATGATCTCATGGCTCTTGGATCATTGTAACTTATTTTATTTTTTAAAAAGTCAAATATTATTTAAATGAATGGATTTGAATGCATAAACAGTCTGATTTTTTTATAAACTATGCGGAGTGGTTTCCAACTTATTTAGGGAGTTACACAAGCCAGATATACAGATAATATCTAGCCACTTCTAACAGCAATTCATCACCATATTATAATGCTCACAAATGGTATAAAACCATTGGCTGATTGATCGCACAAGTAATAGAAATAAAACACTTATTCACTGTTAATGTAATGTCCACGCTTGGTTGGTGGAGCATAGATGCTTAATGTCAGCAGTAATAGCTTCTGTCACCTATGGTTATCAACAGACAGCTGGCTGCAATGCATTGGTTTGAGTCCACCGAGTGCTGAAATTCCCTTTGAGGGGTAAAGTAAGCTGTGGCATAGAGCAGAAGAGTCTTAGCAGCTCAATCTGACAGCTCAGGGCTCGCTGCCGATACTTTGCTCAAAACATTCGCCAGGGTTTTTTTTTTTTAGCTTGTCATTACACCAGGACTGTCAAACTCCAATCCTGGAGGCTTGCAGTGCCTCCAGGTTTTCGATGTGTTTCAGCGCATTAGTGATTCGTTCAAGTCACTTAATTGGCTAAAGAGTATACATACCTTGTTTCCAAGGCTTACGTTGGCTGCTGGTTGAAAGGAAACCACGGAAATGCAGCCACCCAGGGCATGAATTTAATACCCCTGCATTAGACGATCTTTCAGTGCGGTTCCCTTGTTCATCTGGAGTGAAGGCCCATTGTGCAGAGACTGTCCGCAGAATCCACCTCGTCATGTTGTTGGAGCTTGGCAAGGGGCGGCTTGTTTTTATTTTCAGTGCTGTCCCCCTATGCTAGCTTCCACAAACCCCTGCGTGCCTGGAAACATGTTGGTGTTGCTTTCATCCAACGAGGCATGTGCAGAAATCTCTTTTTTTATGGACGCTTTTATTCAGTTCCTTGAAGATTATCACACGTGGCCATTCTAGCCTTAAGTTTAGTTAACTTGGATGACAGAAAATGCCAGACAGTGGCCCAAATGTGGAAAAAGAGGAAATTTTCTGTGGACGTGCAAGAACACATGATCCGCGAGGGGGGAAAATGACCTCGGAGCAGTGCTTCAGATACCTGGACAGTACTCGCCTTTGTGAAGGTCAATAATCCTCTGTTAAGAGCAACAGACTGATGTGTTCACTTCTCAAATTGTTGTACAAAATAGAGAGAACCCTTGATCATGAGGTCATGTCCTTAAGTAATTTCATAAACGACAACATTGCCCAGTATATACCTCAGATTTGCAGGAACGTTATTAGTGGCGAGTGCCTCAAAATTGTTGAATTTAAGGTAGCCGTTTTGCTGCACGTCTCAGCTCTGCTGTGCCCTTTTTTGCCCCACTAACAAATATTCCTCATATTTGAACTATAGAATACTATACATTCAAAGAAATTGCAAGCTGGTGGTTTTGGCTTTCAAAATACGAGTCCTCCCAGAATCAAATTGTTGCAATATCCACTAGATTGGACCAGCTTCAAGGCAAAGTTCTCACTTATATATTTGATTAGCAGTCAAGATACCATCTAAATGTGGCATTGATGCTTGAAGTGTCAGAATTGCCTGACAAAACAAACGCAATCATATTCTGGCGAATGTTCTATCCATTGTGCTCGCAAGGTCTGCAACGATTGGAAGTGTTGGCTAGTTCCTCTACATTCGTGCAAGACTTGTCTTCTCAATAACTCACCAAATATGTTTCATCATGTGCTTAAACATTGACATCTGTTGAAATGGTTCACAGAGCTATTTTCTCCCAGAAAAGCCTATGTTGGTAATGGTTTTAAAAATGCTTGCGGTTCGTCTCGTTTGTGCTCATGTTGGGTAAAATAAACCCTTTTTTAGCTCTCTTTTGAGACCAATTTACTACACAGCACATACTCCGCTTGGTGATCGTCTTCAGCTCCATTCCAAGTGAGCCCAGAATCAAAATATCTGCAGTGAAAGTTCTTAGAAGTTTATTGTTTCTCTTTCAGTAGAGAGTCAACTGTCCTGGTCTCAATTATGCAGATGCTGCTGTAACCTATAATTTACATCATAAGAAAAATATCAGGGTTCAGCTATGCTCACAAAATAGATCAAGCAGCAGTAATAGTCGCTGTTATCTTGGGAAAATGGTGCTAAAACATCCACATCCGGGTTTTTAAATCTGCTAGCATCACATTGGTTTCTGTCTGAAAATGGAGGGACACAAATAACCAAGTGGAATCTACATTGACATTTTGGTTTCAAGTTAGACAAAGAGGGAAAGAAACACATCAAAATACATATATATTCATAAAAATATAATATATTTATGTTCATATGTGCTATTTGTAACTGCGTTCATCATATAATGTAAGGTGACCTTGAGTATTGCGTATTTAGAACAGCAGCGGATAAATACAATTAATTGTGTGTGTGATAAATGTTTATCTTATTTAATGAATACATTACGGCACAGTCACAAACTCCATGGCGACCTCATACATCAAATCAAAAGGGTACCCGTACCATAGTTTGGTTTAGAAGAATGGACATGTTTTGAACTCCTTATCTCACAATGCGATTTATCTTTTTACTTTTGTAACATAATCTGTGTCCTTTGTGATAAGACATAATCCTTTATATACACATCCACTGTACGTGACATTTAACAAATGTATTTTGTTTGTAGCTTGTTTATAGAAAAAAGAAAGAACTCAAATCAAGCTGAAATGACTGGCTGATGCTCATTCTGTATCAAACCTCAATTGGTTTGTGTGTAACGCTAACATATACTGAGGTCACAAGCTATTAAAGAGAGTCTTGTTGGTGGGGGACATTTTGAACTCCAGTAGAATTTCCAGTAGACCAAACAATAAAACTCTCTATTCTTGAAGCTTGTGCACGTACCTTTAATATTACATCAGTGCATGTTAGTAAAGACACTATATTTCTGTCTGAACTAACCCTTTCTGAAAAGCAATTCCTTAAAAAGAGACATCTGGATGGGGGCGGTGGTTCGGCAGAGTTTAGCAAAATATTTGAATGACAAAGAAAACAATTTTGCAGAGGTGGTGATAAAGCTTTCCATGAGATACTCCTGTTTATTTTTACTGAATAATGATTCACAAGACACTTGGATCAAAGGAAGTATTCTGAGGCTTCCTTGGTGAACCTAGTAACACGGGGTGTGCTCTGACAGCTCTGCATACAGCTTGTTTGGCCATCACCACTGCCGTCCTGCGTCTATGACAGAAACTTGGGAAGGCTCAGGAAAACATTATTGTTTCATAGCAGGCCCTTATGCATGAGGCTTTTCCCGTAGTCCCGTACATGAACGCGTTTCATCTAAAATAATTAGCAACCTCTAAATATTGTGTGCGAGACATTCGTACGGTTTCTAAATACAGTGTGACAAAGAGAAAGAATGATTTATTTGCAATTCTGAAAATCAAATGTTTTCAGTCAAAATCTTCACTGTGAAAACCACGTATTCAAAAATGAGCATTTATTTAAAAGCATTAGGGTCCGGTTTACACTCATGGTTCACACCTTTATAAAATGTGTTGGTTCGAATGGATTTCATCAAGTCAGGTTCAGAAATGTGGCCCAGGAAAAGGTGTGGACTCATTTGAACTAGAAACAGGCTAAGAACCAGTTTCTTCCAGAACAACATCACACTTCACAAATTAATGTTAACATTATTCACAATGTTTAATGAAGACTCACGTGCACTTTCAAGATGGTTCCATTAGTGTGGAGGCAAGACTGGAGGGGCCATGACTGTGAGATGGCTCCTGTCCACAATCAGCTGCTTTCAAATCAGTCGTCATTTGTTTTCTCAAAGTTTTGGTTCGATACTCACTGTCAGCAGACTGGTTGCGTAACCAGGAGACCAGAACAACACTGTGTGTGAATCTCAAGCCTGAAGCAGTTCAGGTGTGTTTACATTCTGTGGTTCAGTCCTTCTGCTGCCAGATGAACGGAGTTGTCTACAGCTATATAGTTCTCACTGATTCCTACCCCTTAAAATGAGGGCAAAGGGGATTATGGGAGATCACATCAAACCTTTTGCCATGGCTTTTATCACCAGCTTTGAATTCCTCACCCCACCGCTCCCGAAAAAAAAAAAAAAAAAGAAAGTAACTTGTGGCTGTTTATCTCGTGTAACTGAATCATCTGTATCAACAGAAACAAACAAAGAGGGCATTGGCCTCCATATCTGGCGCCACACCGGCTAAACTTAATTGAAAGTGTATATTTAGTTTTTTGCAAATTACATAACAAAATCTCTCACAGCTATAAAATAATAATTCTTATCTCCTAATCTTTTTTCTATTTGAGGGTCACAAATATGCAAATCAGTGCGAATGATTTAAACAAAGGATCCCTGAAAAAATAAATAAATAAACAGGCTCTAAAAGACTATGGAATCGAAAGGCATTCCCACCCAGTTTGCTGATTTAAAATGTCAAATGACTTTAATAGCAGTTAATAATGCTCTGTATTGCGTATACTTCCCCATTTTGAGTGCAGTTTTTGGATGTTAAAATCTGGATCGCATTTTTTTTTCAAAGGGATTTTCCATTTACTGTAAGCACACTGACTAGACTAACACGGTGCAAGACAAAAACTGTGGGCAGCAAATAGTTTCCACCTTTTTATACATCCTTAAAAAGACAGATGTTCTGAGGAACACAGCATGCTCTTTGATAAAAGTCTTTGATAATCATTTTGGGTTATTTAGTATCACATATTATATATGTAATACGGGCCGTTTCTGAAAAATACACTAAATAAAATGTGATGGGGAAAGCATAAACCAGAACTAATGAAAACTCATATGATATAAAATAAGTAACCTTAGTTCCATAAACATAAAGGTGCACGCACGCCATATCTCACACACACATGCTGTACAATGACAGTACAACGTCTGTAACAAGAAACGGTTCATGAGTGATCTTTCAGCTTTCATTTGTCTAAAATCACACTTTTTTTCTTTTCCATCGTGGCTTAATTTGTCATATAGGTGACAGGACAGAGGATGTCCTTGTTTAGCACTGATTATTGAACTAACCTCAAACTTCCCCAATGGGGTTTCCCCAAAAGGCCCAATTCCCATCTTCTGCATGCTGTGAGAATTACAGTCACACTGTGCGTGCCATGTGACGCAGGGGCTAAAGGAAAAATTCCCCGGCCGCCGTGAATTATTTGACATCTCAGACACCAGATCTAGGGAATTCTGAAACCCAAATTTGCCTCAGTCACATTAGCCAGGAGCTTGGCTGAAAAGAAAATGCATCTTCACAATGCTGATATTTTGAGATGGCATGTTTTTCCTGATATTACATTTATTATATACTGTATCTGGTACTGGGCACTTTATGTACAATGTACAATTATGGCTATCATAATATGACTGAGAAAGGAATTGGTGACAGTTAGTTAGAGACCCTCACAAATTACCTACTGATTATTAGGACACATTATGTTTGAGTAGCGACTACTAGCGAGTAGCTTACACTTCATGCATAGTTAGCACAGTAAGCATAAAACCAATGAAAGACACAAGGACCAAACTGCCAACACAAAACCTCCCACCCTGGGTGACGTCATGGCCAGTTACATGCTGTGGGGCTGCCTGTGAGTGTTCCGTTTTTCACTGGTGCAGTGAGGGGTCCGTACAAACGCATTGAATCCCATTTTTTATAGAGCCTGTGGAATTCAAATCCTCTTCTTTTAATTGATTTATTTTATGTCATACAAACCCCAATTCCAAAAAAGTTGGGACAGTACATGGCTGTAAGTCATCAAGGGTCTGAGGTATCTGTTACCACTCCCCAATTCCCACAGAGATCCATTCAAATACAGAGAGGTTATAGCATTGCTTGTAAAAGTACCTGAAAATGAGATATCAAGAGTTTTTTGATATCCTTTTATACCCAGTCATGATAGCATCACCAAAGGTGTTTATTGAACGTCCCAGTCTTTTTTTTTGCCTCTGTCCCAACTTTTTTGGAACGTGTTGCATGCATCAAATTCAGAATGAGTGTATATTGACAAGGTAAAACATTAAATATATTTTCTTTGTACTGTTTTCAATTAAATATATGTAAAAGAAAATTTACAAATCACTGCTTTCTGCGTTTATGTGCATTTTACACACTGTCCCAACTTTTTTGGAATTGGACTTTGTACATTTATTATAAATTCTGTATACTGCCACTACCTGAGGATTTGGTAATGATTTTTTGGTAATGGTTCCTGCATAAGAAACATGGTGATTGACATTTTAACCAATCAGTAGTGTGTCCATTGCAAAGAGCCACCAATCATAAATGAATATATATATTACAGAACAGACATGGCATGTCTGCCCTCCAGGTTTCCTGTTTAGAAATGATATACTTTATATAACTTGAAATTTCAATTATTTTCACGTTTATAAAATTGGTAAAAGAAAGTAAACGTCTTTATCTGTGGTTTAATGGATACTTTAAATGCAAGAATGCCTATTTGGGCCTTAAATAGGATGAACCAACTGGCAGTTATTTGTTACCTATTAGAAAATTATTTGTTTTCAATAAATTTGAAAAATCTGTTCATTGCCAGTATTTTGTCAGTATGTGATATATTTTGTAAAA
Source organism: Ilyophis sp. 1 JC-2022 (assembly GCA_022702515.1). Taxonomy (NCBI): domain Eukaryota; kingdom Metazoa; phylum Chordata; class Actinopteri; order Anguilliformes; family Synaphobranchidae; genus Ilyophis; species Ilyophis sp. 1 JC-2022. Next base: position 18,641,412 of record CM040400.1, on the reverse strand, counting down.
AAAAAAAGGTTTCCTGTTGAGATGCATTTTATTTATTCTACCGAATAGAAACTGGTGAGAAAAAACGATTACATGGTGCAATTGCGTCGCATGTTATCAGGGCAAACTGAATAACGGCAGAATAATTGCCTCTAACCAAACCTAAATTAATATTACATTCTCATTTTCAAACTCATATTCTAATCCAAAAGAACATTTGGATAGCATGCATGCGGATTTGATTATTGGTCAGGCTCTGCCCTCATGTGGTCACTATGACTACGCCTCCAACACCTCCGTTTATACTGACATGAAGATAACGAAGCACTGAGTCCCATCTGTCATCTGAGACTTTATACAAAGAGAATAGCATCTTTCTACAAACTGTAGAGTTGATAAAAAAGGGATTTGTCTCAATAAAGACGCAGAAATGAAAAGAGCGCCAGGCAAATTTGGTGCTGTTGTAAGCATAAAATGAATCCCCCAAACTACTCCCCCGACAGTTAAGGGATGAATATCTTCTGGTCAACAGTTTAAGACATGAAAAGAGATCTCCCTCTCCATCATGCAGATACTATGAATCAGAGGTGGGACCATGTCATTGTTTTGCAAGTCACAAGTAAGTCTCAAGTCTTGGCACTCTCAGGCTCAGGCCAAGTCGAGTCCCGACCCAAGTCCTAAACTTTGAGTTTCGAGTCCTAAACAAGTCATAATGTGCTCATCACCAAATTTAATGCCATTTTATCAAGAGTAATAATTTGTATATTATATCTCCGCAAATCATGAATGCTTTTTAAAATTTGTATTTATTACTTTCAAAATAAACTTCATAATTCCATGGAAATATATGGGTAGCCATGACAAGACACATCAGTATAACAACAAAGACAAAATATTTTAGTGCAATTTCACCTGAAATGAGATGTAGGCTATTTTTACTCTAATGGTATCAATGCCCTAACCCTAACCCTAACCCTTCTTCCTTCAAGTCAGTTCAGTTGGGATTTGCCTTGAGATTTTGCCCAAAAGTAACAGAAAAAAGTAGTAGGCAAAGTCAAACAAAATATATATATCCTATATACAGACGGGTGACAAAAAACACCACAGTGTGCCAGAGCATCAAATGGGTTGGGCATGGCTCCTCTAGATACACAAGTTATTCCTGTCATATAGGCTCATTACAATCATTTAGTCAAAAGCACGTCAAAACAAGCACGACTGAACTTAAGAATAAAAAAGCAAGTAGTGCAAACAAAGAAACTGCATTTTATCATATTTTCCAACAAATGTATTTTCATTCAAAGGGTATCAATGAAACCCCTCCCCCCCTCATACCACACTAACCCATTCCTCCATTTTGTCTGTCCCTCTCTTTCCACTGATAGACACCTAACAGAAATCCTGAGGTAGACCTACCAACGCACACTGAAAAAATCTAAGTGAAGTGCTAGCAACGGCAAAAAGTGCATAGAAATGCACAAATTTTCCAGAACAGCTAGCCTATTTGTAAAATGCCCTTTTAACAATTAGGCCTACAGCCTACAGGAGTTGTCAAAATGTTGTCCGAGCTGATTATGATATAAGCTATGGTAAAGGCATTAAATCACAAAGTGGAGGGTTAATAATGCTAGACTGCATGGCACATGATATCCTATACAAATGTATTTCATAGATAACTGAGCAGTTATCGCTCCAAACTTATAATACGCTCCAAATAATAATGTTTGTGGGAGCCAAGACATCTTTGTCCACATTGCATTGGCTTTATAAAGCCTATTTATTGGTTTATGCCATGATGGTATTATCACCCCTTTACAATTATTACATATTGTAATAAGTTATTGTTTTGGATAATATTTTTGTTTTATAATAATATTTAATCATTTCAAGATGAGATTTGTGTTTCATATTTCTAGGACATACCTGTCCAATATTATCTTGTAAATGAGTACTGCCACTTTAAGAGAAATAGGTTTTATGAAGTGACCTCACGTGGCGCTGTAATGGCGACATGTAGTCCAGCTGTCTCTCGTGTTCGTGTTTGTTAATTTGAATGTGTTTTGTTGTGTCGGGCTTTTGTCTTTATTTTTTACATGCACTGTGTGTCTGTAGTGGGATGGGAAAGCGGGCTGGAGATTTTTCAGGGCACTCCTGCTGCTCGTTTTGATAATATTGACGAATTGTCTAGTCGATATAATTTAGTTTGTGGTCGTCACCATGGAGACGCATTCGCAACATATGCTCGGGAATGTCTGTTGGATCTGCAGACAGCAGAAAGGCCACCAGGGAAGGAGAACATAATGCGGGGGAGGAGTGAGGAGATGACTGGGAAGATTGACGCAGTTCGGTGCTCCGTTTCGGCGGTGCACAGAGACCGCGGTGCTGCGTGTATGCAGGAGAGTCGTGGAGGTGGAGTTTGTGTTTAACTGCTTGGTGACACTGGACGTCTCGGGACAGCGGTGGCTATTTTTAATCATGGCTGTATTGCACTCTAATTCACTCGATTGATGTAATGATTCTGTTGGATGTTTTTGTTTGATAGGTTTGTTTGCGCGTTGTGGGTCTGCCCCACTGTCTATGTCTTTGTTGTTGTTGCTGGGGCTACAACTGAAGTTCCCTAGCGGGAAATAAGTTATTCTATTCTATAAATCTGTGTTTGCATATTTTGGACTGGAATGGATTTTGTGATTGGATCAAGCCATCAATGGTGCGTGAACTTTTTTGGGCTCCGATTCAGCCAAATCCATATCACACAAGCAGTAATACTGAAATCCCCATAGAAAGAACACTGAATGAAGTACAGAGTAGATTTTGGAAAGTGTGACTTGCTGTGATCTAACCGTTTTACTGACACACCATTGTATGCTTATTTCAGCTTGTATTTCAGGGAAATATTGTGCATATTACGGCAGAGAGAAAAATTATCTTAAACGTATCACTCCAGTGTCCAAACCATTTCAAAGCACTTTGATTGAACTTTCCCTATAATAACTATTCAGAACAATTTAAAGCATAAACATTATAAAAGACAACATCTGTTAGATTCATCATCTGTGATATATAGAAATAATGATAATGATAATGAACCTTAAATAATATGATACAAGCTGGTTCTTAGGTGAACAAAAGACAATCTTTATAAAAAGTTGAGAAAGACTTTTTAGGTGAAAGAGTCACTTAGAAATAGCTGTGCAGGTTACTGATCACAAAGTCTGGATTTAAAAAGGCCCAATTGTCTTGTGACATGGCTGACAGATTTTGTTTTGTTAGCAGAGAGGTCTGAATAAACCTTTGGCAAAGAAGTCAACCTTTGACCCATCTACATTGCATATTGGCAAAGTATGAAGAAAACACACACTGAACATGAGTCTTGAGCTAATCTTTCAACTCCTTCCAGAAAGCATCATTGGGCAGTTTCTCTCATACCTCCAACAAAGAAGAAAGTTGTGGGTGTATATTTCAGAAAGCCTCCTTTGTTTGATCGGAGCTTTGTAGTATGATGCTTTCAGGATGAAACGAACACATGCAACAGTATAAAACCCTCAGTGAAATAGAAACTTATTTACTCTCTAATTTATGATTGTGAATTATTATTGTATTGTTCATAAGCATTAGAGAGCATGTCGGCTGCAGGCAGACCAAAGAGCATGGAAAAATCATACCCTTATTATAAAGATACTGTTCTAATAATAATGGCCACGAAACAGACTCCATTCAGTACAGAAAATGTTCTTTAAGGGTTTTTCAGATGGCTAAAGCTTCTACATAGAACACCTTCCACTCAAAGATGCCTCTGCGTTATCAACAAAAGGTTCTTCACAGCTCCAAAGGGTTCTTGGCAGATCAACAAAGAATGTTGCCGTTGACTGTAAGGATAAGATAGCCGCTTTTGGATTCAATTATTGTTCTGGCATCTAACGATTGCAAAGGGGGTAATCACCATCTGTCTGTCTGTCTGACTTCAGGTGTTCAGGTGAACTTCAGGCTTCACACAAAGCCATGTCTTTGTGAGAGTTTGTGGGACTTAGCTGAAAGGACTATATACCTCTAGCAATATAAAAAGCATTAGGTATGGTTTTTGCATTAATTTCAACACAAACCAGAATCAGTGATCTAACTTCATTTGAGTTCAATTTCCTGGTACCGCTTGGCAACATTACAAACATTTCCTGAACTGGTATGTTGTAGCGCATGCGTGCAGATATGGCTTGTGATGTAGGCGAAGTGCCTGGTACTAGCGGATAGTGCTGCTTTATATCATATAAATCTTCCAAAAGCCAGGCAGCTTTGTGGTCGAATCAGTAGGGAGTAGGTCTTCAAAGCATGAGGTCTTAGGTTTGTGTCCCACGTCTGGCTTAGGTGTACCCTTGAGCAAGGTACAGAACATCAACACAGCTGCGTCAGTGAGTTTCTAGCAGTTGAAACTGAAAAAGCGTTTCATAAGTCATAGGATTTGCAAATCACACTGTCTAAAGCCTAAAATGTATGCACTTGTTTTCTGTCCCCAAGCAATTTACACTCTTAGAAAAAAAAGTTATATCTGGAACTGTTAAGTGTTATTTGGCTTGTCCTCCTGGAGGAACCCTTAAATGTTCTTATTAGAACCACCTGATAAAGGGTTCTTTGTACAACTCTCTGACACATGGTTCTACGTAGAACCTTTAAGGGTTCCCCAGGTGGGACAAGCCTTAAGGGTACCAGATACAATCTTTTTATTCTCTAAGAGTACATTATTTCCTACTTTTACTTGTAAGTGTTACACCAGAAAGACTCCTATACGGACACAGCGCTCAGACCAGATGTTGTTAGGCCTTGTGGCCCTCTATCCCACTATATCACCCCGGTCTATCCAAGTACAATTCATTTTAAACAGTGATTGTTTCAAGACATTCAAACATCAACTTGTACTTATATAAAACCTAAATTACATCTTTCTGGCCAATTACCAGCTACAATCACTTTCTGGTGTATTCTAGCAGCAAAAGTTGAAAATTCAATGTGAGAGTGGATTAGGTTGTAACCAGCAGAATATTTGTGTTTTATTAAATCCTACATGCACAAACACAGAGAAGCAAATAGTCAAGCAAGCCCAAAGTACATGGTTATAGCTACACTACACAGTATATTAAGTAATTATATAGGCCACTTTCAGCATGGAACCATGCACTAGTGCAGGGGTGGGATATCTTATCTGAAAACAGGGTGGGTTCGGATTTTAGATTTAGCCCAGCACTAACATACCTGATTAAACTAATTAACTTAATCTTCAATCAAGAGCTTGATTAGTAGAATAAGGTGTCTTAGTGCTGGGCTAAAACAAAAACCCACCGGCCCTTTTCGGATAAGGTTCCCACCCCTGCACTAGAGTTAGTGTAAAAAAAAAGAAGCAATTAGCTGAATCCTTTACTGCAAAGAACAGATGCAGTGATACAGCATGTGACCATTTTTAACTGCCATTTCTTATTTATTTTTAACAATAATGAGAAAGGGCATATGCCAATTTAGATATGGCTGTGTTGTGTGTTTTATTAATACAATGCTCTTCTGTTTTCAGAGAGCAAATCAATGACACTCCATGGACCCACACTTTTGCCCATAGCATACTTCTTCTATCAGTTGAGATGTATTTTACTTGTAGATTTGGCTAGTAGATAAACTGCACCAGTTGGCTTTACTTCAAAACAAGAGCCACACTAAAGATCCTGTTTATTGATCTTAGCTTAAGCCTCAAAAATCTTACAAATAGAAAACATGTTTTTTCCATGCACCGCTCATTGGCTCTCATACATGATCTCATCTTTCTGTGTGGTTTTGGTGTTCATATGCGAGAAGCACCTTTTTAATTCCCTCTCTGGAATGAGAACACTCAAATCATCTTTCTGTGTGGTTTTGGTGTTCATATGCGAGAAGCACCTTTTTAATTCCCTCTCTGGAAGGAGAACACTCAAATCTGCCTAGAAACTTACACAATTCCAGCAGCAGTGGCCCAGCCCCTCATTAAATCATATTCTAACTACCTGTTGAGTATAATAAAGGCATACACACATCCATAATTCAGCGCAGGTGCTAGGTAAAAAATAATAATAAAAGAAAATATAAAAAATAAGAAATAAGAAAAAAAGACACCAGCACACTGCTATAATGATCCCAAGTGATAATTTTATTAAGCTACATCCGTAAGCAGTGGCAATGTTTCAACCAAATCGGTCTTTGGCGATCACCTTTACCTGTTTGTATAAATGGACAAACAGTGACACGTCAGCAAGACCTCCTTAATCAATCCAAGATTACATAAGAGACTTTGGATTTCCTAATGACTGGGTGGAGAATCTCATAGATAATAATAATAATAATAATAATAATACATTTAATTTATAATGCACTTTACATTTGGGACCAAATCTCAAAGTGCTACAGGGTAAAAAATATAAGCATTAAAAACCTAGGCAATTAACACACAAAACACACAAAAAGGGATAAAACACACAAAGGCGTGTGAAAAAGGTTAAAACTAAGAAAAAGCACATCTCCCAATCAGAGTGTTTACATACGAAGAGAGCTGTAAAAATAGGAAGGGGCGCTATGCTATATTAATGACGCAATTTGGCTTTTATGAATTTGACATTCAGACATCAGACAATTGTAAAATGATGGCTTCCTAGCCAGTGGTAACTCCAGTGCAGATTTGTGGTACAAATGCCAAGACACCACAGGCTCTGCCCAGTTTTCTGAGAACACTTGGCATAGAGAACTGAAGAAAATCAAGATAATTTTGGTTGAATTGGTTTACAAACTGAACCAAGTTTCTAAGGTGTTTTGCAGTCCTCTGAGATTCCTAAGATGTCTTCTCTGGCTAATACTGTCTGGCTGTAACCTAGACAAAACAATGAATCTTTTTTTTTTTTTACCAATTCAACTCAACCAGTTTCTTTGAACGTTTGTCCAAAATATCTAAAGACTTTACCAGATATTACTTACACTCTGTATCTTTTCTGTAGACCCTTGCATTACACAGCTCAATGTTCAGCGTTAATTAAACTTGAGATGAGTATAATAAGGATAAAATATGCCCCAAATCAAAGTAAGATGACTCTTATCACAATCGATTTAACACTGAAACCTTTACCGTGTTCCCTCTACATCAGCAGGTTACTGAAGGCTGAGTCTGGATGCTTTTTTCATCAAATTCAGTGAATTTAGCTTTTTAAAATGCTTTTTTTATATTGTACTTTTTGTTTAGTTTCATTTTATAAGTTTTTATTTGTTTATTACATTGTAATATTTGATCCAGTTTCTAATTCAATGCCCTGTGCCCATGGACTTATGTTTTCTCGTTGTCCATTGAAAACCCACAAATGATGATACATAAACTCATGGTTTTGCCACAGTACACTGTAATTATGCTGCATTCTGCATTACCTCATGTTCTCACATCCTCCCATGTGGAAATGGCAAAATTTGAAGCCAAATCAAAATAAAGCAATAAAGGTTCCTCCCTTCATTAATTACAGAAAAATATTGACAATATCTCTAGTTTCTTCTTTTTTTGGTTCCTTTCCATTACAATAACCTTGTTAACAGTGGCATTGGCATTTTAGGAAGGGTATGAGATTCTCAGAGTTGAACACTTCAGTTGCAATATACAGTTTAGGATAAATGCATGAGCATGTGGTTTAAAATGGCCACATTTAAATTACCTGGACGCCCCCGAGGGTGTGTGGCTCCGCACACACTCAGCAAAGTAGCAATTAGACTAAAATAAATACGCCGCATAGCAGCAAAGTGCAGCTGAATCGTTTCAACTTTCGTCTGCTTTTTTCTGAGGCCTACTCTTTGTAGTGGAGAGGGGTGGCCAGGCTCCCGTATCAACAGTTTGGCGCACCTATAAATCGTAGCTTGGCTTACTTTACCTGATCATTATTCCAAAAAGACCTGTGTCAGGATGCCGAGTGATTCTAATGCACTGTGAAGCCCCGGGTGGTCTGTGGACTGGTGAATCGATCGTGAACGAAGTTCGATCGGCAGCGCTGTCAGCGCTGCTGAAAATGTCAACAGCTTTAAGGATACGTAACCCCTGAGTAATGCGGTCTGCCAGCAGCGAGAAAGATCAAAGCCGAGGCGTGTCAAGCTGTGCGGTTTGCGATTCGCGCACGAGTTACTCCCCGAGAACACACATCTGTTGGCAAATTTGACTGGAGCGTCACGACGCGTTAATAGTGCTTAATCGGTTTGAATGTCTTTATCATCGGGGGAAATGAGAATTAGCCTACTATTTATAACCACTTTTTTTTTTTTTAGTGCTGGCAGTCAGGCACACAGTCACACATAGACTTTAAGAACATCAAAAAAAAAAAGAAAAGAAAATGACCAACAGGCTATTCCAGAACTGTAAACCTAACAGTGAGCTGAGTTAGAGGACTAAGAGTCCTACCAATGGATTGGAGTTAAGTCAGTAAAAATGTTTTAAAAGCATGGCGATTTCCCAAATTTTTATCCCAGTTCAGCTTATATACCCTTCACTGCAATGTACGCAATGCAGGCCGTTATTTGGAGGACACATTTAAAAGAACACATTTACCTGTACCACAGAGGATCAGAATGTGTCCAGTCAAAGTAATTATTTTGACCTTTGTCAAGGCTTCTTGATTGAAACACATTTCTACTGTATGCTTTGTGATTTAAAAAACGGCAGAGCCTTTCCACCGTGCCGTCACACAGGTCAACTTTCCAACCCAAGCACTTCTACTACTGAATTCCTAGGGGTCGTATACGTCTATAGAGGCGGAGAGTCGGGCCTGCACATTGTTTTCTCCACTCAACAAAATTAATTTTGAAGAGGCATGACTGAACAGTTTAACAGGCATATTATACACCACTTCTTCATGTTCAGTTTAGGTTACTTCGCAGCTCTTTCTTGTGGATAAACTTTCCCGCCCGTTTCCTTCCAAGAATTCTTAGAAGGAAACGATTATCCTCCTAAACAAGTCAGTATTCACACGTCTGCATTTAGACCACAAGCCAAAGCACACTTAGAAATGCATTTACCATATCTTTTGAATTGTAGGCTAAAGTAGAAAGCAATTATATATTCCACTGCTCTTTTACAGTCGACAATATGACTTATGGAAATAACGGTTCTTCATAACTAATAGTCACAATGTGTGCAACTGGGCGGTATCGCTGCACACCTATTGATCATTTTAATAAGAGTCTGTCAGCAGGACCCCAGTAATACAGGTGTGGGGTACGGGGTCCCCCATGAGAACAGCAGAGCACATTTACATCTCTCAAATAATTTTGTGGGAAATTGTAGTGCGTATATTATAGAGCTAATTATCACAGAATTATTTAGTGAATACACACTAGATACTCTGTAATGAGCAAGAAATGCACAAATTCCATGTCCTATTAAATGGGTTTAGATTTGATTTGAAAGTACAATGGGATATTAAATATGAAATGGCAAAACAATAACAAATCATGCCATTCCAAACAAACCTTCTGTTCTGTATGTAATACACACCCTCATCCCCTCTCTGATTGGGTCAGGCCATTTCATCTAGACTGCATAGGCGGGGCTCTGGATATTTCCAGAAGCGCGATATCCAGGCAACGAAACACTGGAAACGTAAAAAAAACGGATTTGGTGCCCCTCCAGTGCAAACACACCGTTATTTAACCTCTAGTTCGTCTGCTTCACGAAGGAAAGTGTAACATTTGAATGAAAGTAAAGTGTAACAGCCACGGTGCAATCGTTAATCCAACGACAACAAGCGTAAGGATGACTCAGTCGGAGTCGATCGGTCACAGGTGGGCTAGATGTATTCGACTCACGGCCCAAGGCCATAGCAAGGCCTCAGCTTTGCCTCGTTAGACCCAAGTCGCATTGTACGAGTGCAAATGAGCTGGCTCTCTCCAACCGATTTATTTATTTATTTATTTTAAATCATAGAGCATGTGCGCGGTGCAGAGAGCAGGCAAAACCAAAACCAGTGATCGGCCCCAAGGTTACTGCACACACGCAAACCGCAACTAAAGACCTGGAAAAACAATATTACCAAACACGGCGGGGCTAATAAACAGCATTCTGAAACCCATTTGATTCACTGGCATTAACTATTATTAAAAGGAGAGCTGAACTGTGTGCCCTCTTATTTGTTTGGTTTATTCACATAGATAGAAAGTAGAGAGGGTAACAGATAGAGAAAGGACCAGAGCTGAGAAAGGCCCCCCCCGCATCAAACCACCCACATGGATCGGCATGTGGCTGGCGTTGGTTAGCCTGTGGACTGCACCACACAACTCGCTGATTCATTGGCTTTTAAAGCAATCCCTCAATCCAATTCATTAGACAGGCAAAATTAGAACTATAAGAACTATTTTGAGGGAAGACGTGCGAGCTGAATTTCTGGAAAATAAATTCTAAAATAAATAAAGTCTGTCCATTTATAATTTGTGGTTTAGAGGGCTGAATAGGATATATACAAAAAATCCATAATTGTAATAATGCAGAACCTAAATAAAGTCTGGTTCTAGGTGTTGGGAGACTATAAAAAATATATTGGAAAACGTTTTCTCACGAGTGTACAATGGACAGAAAGCAGAAAGGGACTGGAATAAATCTTCTCACAATGTGTGTACACATTATGATGCCTCCAAATCCCAACACGTTTGGTGAACTTCACGGACTTCATTACTGCCGACACGATGAAACGACAAAACTCAAATTGCTGTAACGAACCAAACAATTGCTGTAATGAAATTTAAATCAACGAGAGGACTGCCTGCACTAAATTAACTTAAAAACCTTTCTTTCAAAAGGAAAACTAAATATTGCCCCAATGCGTTATATAGTAGGCTAAGCCAAGAAGCCATCATTACTGGGAGTTAGAGTGTACTGTGCTACAAGTGAGTGTACTGCCAAAGAATCTGATTAACAGCACTGAATAAGACCCTAATGAAAAAGAAGATACTGGGTGCTCAAGGATATGTATGGTAGAATCAACGGTGGATCCAAGGCGCCCAAATTTTGCATTACCTTCAAATAGGGCTTTTAGGGTTTGTTTTTTCCTTTTTGGATATGCCCATTTATTATAGGCTTTTTATACGATTATATTTTTTGCCTTTCCTCCTCCTCTTTATAAGCGTGCCTTGGATATAGGATATAAGCTAGTTTTACATTTGGGGCTTATTTCTCCTCGTTTCTTTTCCACTGAATTAAGACCCATTACAGCTGCGTAACACAACACCCTCTTTTGTTTACACGCTCAATGCTTCACACTGATTTAAAAGGCAGTGTTCACCAAATGGGTTTTTTTTTTTAGCTACAAAAATATCAGCTGAAGGTCAGCAGAGTAAGTATAGCATACAACTAGAGAAAGTTGTTCATGCGCAGCAATGTTCAACAGAAAAAAAATAAAACAGGAACGTATTATTATTTGTAATCTTTTATTACGGATCTGCTACACTGCTTCTTCCTCGGTCACATTTTGGGGCGTGCCTTTTCCTTTCTCCCCCAAGGGGACTCCGGCGGGGTTGGTTGGGTGGTGGACGGGGCGGGTTACTTGATGCCGCTGTTGCTCATGGTCTGGGCCTTGCACACGCCTTTCCCGGCGATCTCGAAGGCGGCTCCCTTGTACGTGGCCACACACTGGCCATCTGTGCGCAGGTCGGGCTGGACCTGCTCCCACACCTTCTTCTTTGGGTTCAGCTCCTTATCCGGCTCACCTGCAGAGGGAGATTCAGACGACGACGCTCTAAAGCCGAGGGTTTACGCGCCGCATCACAGGGCGCGCCAAACTGACCGCCCACAAAAAAAACATGACATCTCTATTTAGCACACTCCCACCTACAGTGGCTACTTACCTCATCGTGTACATGGACGCATGTCCAAATTTCAACGTCATTATACCGTGGATCTACATATCGGCATTCAGTTCTGAATAAATACGTGATTTATAAAGATCTTAATATTACATATGCCTAAAACAAGCTCAAAGCAAAATGTGTCATTTGTGAGATGGAAGTATCACATCCCCTTGGGAGTCACAAGGCCTTTTCACACTTAACTGTAGGTTAAGGATAACCCAGGGCTAGCTCAGCCTGTGTTCACACAAGCATTTGTTAGCCCTGGACTAAGTGTTAGCCCTGGGCTAAGGATTCACACTTTACCCATAAGCCCTGGGCCAACGTCCGTTCGTCACTATTGGATTGGACAGTGAAAATTCTATGCGTTGCTACAATGGTTGCCACTGACCCAGTTTCAAACTGGCTAATTTGGCACTGTGTTTGGGCTAACCCCGAAACGTGGGTGCTAACCCTGCTCCGGAGCAGGGTCAGCTAGCCCAGGGCTAAGGTTGGTGCTAGCCCACTTTAGAAGGTGCAAGTGTGAACACTCGCTTAGCCCAGGGCTAAGGACAGTGTAAACAGGCCTACAGATCCCCAGACACCACTTTGGGAACAAGGTGGTCTAAAGCCCTATATCTGTGGAGAGAAGTCGCCATCGATTGGCACGGAACTGGAGAGCTGGTTGTGCAAAGAGCGGACGGAGATGAGGCCTTTTCTTTCCTCCTACGCTTAGCACAGGCAACCAATAAAGGTCTTCCACTGAAGTGGAAGCTTGTTTAAAAGGGTTTTGGCAGCAGTGGCTCATTGTAAAACAAACAGTTTGGGGGGGGAAAGAGTCTTGGACCCAGAGCCCTAGGAGATGAAAAACCGGGGTGATGTCACGGTAACGTGCAGATGGACACTCCTAAACGAATCTCCGCAGGACGCTTGCAGCTGGTTATTGTTCTCAAGTAACTATTGTTCTTCCAAACTTTTGTTCAACTAATTACACCACATTTTACAGCCTCTAAAGACTGGAGCTTAATCACAGTCACATTTATTTCCACTTTGTGCGTTTGAAAAACGTGGTAACTTGGCGAATGTATGCAAACCCATCCTGAAAAAAAAAAAGAGAGTCGATACAAACCGCATGTATAGAAATGTACTTGTTCTACAGAAATGCTGCGTTTATTACTTCAATATATTCCGTTAAGATTAAAGTAATTGGTCATTTGAGGCCTTGAGGGTCTGAAATAACTATACAGAGCATCATTCATGTCTGACAGCCATGAGCTTAAGCTGTTAACTGATGCATAAGCAGATCACCATACTGAATGAAGTTCCGATAACACTCCTGAGAAGATGTCTTTATGTAATTATCACAAGATGTCTTTACTGTAGTTACCTCCGGAATTACTAGCCTTTAGCCAAATTGAATTGTTGACATAGGGTAGTGAACAAGTTATGACCTTTATCAATCCACTCCTTCCAAATAAAAGGGGATCCCCCTTATCTTCATCATTAGGGTTGGCCCACATTCCAGCAGAATAACTCAGACAGGTAAAATGAAAACTACCTGTTACTTTTTTCAAGATATTTTGCATGTGGGAGATGACAGAATGCCCTCAGACCTGGTAGCTTACTATTAGATATGTCATCGGAGTAAGAGAGAATGCAGGTATTGGAGGTATTGCACTGTATTGCATCAGTGACGTATGATGTACTTAGATGCTGATGAGGTCATTTAACCTGGTTTCCTATGAGTTCCCTTCAGTGTTTTCTTCATGACTTTCAAAACAGTGAAATATCCTAGTTGTGTATCATGGTGTCATGAACAATAAATTAATGATCAGGTAATATATTACCTACCTATCCCCCAGAGACTTGGATAATGGCTGTCGTTTGTATTTAAAAAAATTAAAATCATGTTTCAATGGGCTACATCACAATTCCAATTTGATATTATTCACTTAAGTTTAATAATTAAAGTAATAGTTACTTAGAGATTACAGCTACATGGGTGTTTGCCAGTCTGAATACTGTTGGAAACAATGTCGAACGACTAAAGCGTTGAAGCTGCCTCATCAGAAAATATATCACACAAAAATAGTTTCTTTGATTTACAGGCAATCTATCCCCATCATTTAATGCAATTCCGCAACGTTGTTTTGCATGTTGGAAGAATTAAACTGTGGTAAATTTGTGAGAGAACATGTTGAAAGCAGAATGTTCCTTGAAGAGATTAAAACCCCACGACGACCCAAAAGCTGAGCCTTAATCACATGTGAGAAAATGTGAGTACATACTGTGGTGAGTACATACCGTGGTGAGTACGTACAGCTACTCAGACCACCTGGAAATCAAACCTGCTTTCACTCAGCTTCAAATAACATGCATGCACTAGCCTCCAAACGCATTTGTACCTTTGGCGGACTACGGCGACTTGTCCAAGAAAATGCTAGCATTTAAGTATTATAGCAAGATTATAATCAAATTTTAAGAACACTAGGCAGGCCAGCAGTATGTATTGCATAAAGACATACAGCAGGTATTAGGTGAAATTATGTTTTACGAATGCATTTACACTCCAACAAGTAGCATTTTCCGCACTCTCGCCTCCTGTAGCGTGTTGACGATTCTGGCGCAGCGAGGGGATTCTGGCACGGCTTGCGGACCGCCTCAGATCATTATCACGCGGCAATTTTCAAGCAAGACTAAGCTTCTCAGCAGATTGAATGGTTTTGATTTCAACCGAAATGTCCTTGTACACGATTACTTCCATCCATCCCTTGGTTCTAACAAGGGCTGTAAGCCGTAAAAAAAAAAAAAAAAAAAAAGATAATAATTCCACAAGCAAAAATGGAACCGCATCCATATTTCACACGGGGAAAATCACTCATCATAACCAAACTTCTAAGTCCTTAAGGTCGTCAATGACGACCGATCCGCACCTCTTACTTTGGATTTATGGATTCCTCACAACCGTGCCACTACCACACAAATGCTACTGGCTTCGAATGGTAAATTACAGATACTTTTGGAGGTCACTGTAAGGCCCATTTTAAGTGGGTTGGAGGATTAGCAGAGAAATGGCGGCACTTACCGTGGAAGCCCTGGAAGGTCACCCTGTCTCCAGGCACGGCCCCGCTGGGCGGGTCCAAGATCTCAACCTTGTCCGGGGAGCTGGCGCACATCACCATGGCCTGGGAGACCACGCCCCTCATTTTGGCCGGCTTCAGGTTGCACAGGAGCACCGCCATCCGGTTTTGCATCTGTCCGATTGAAGAAAACAGCATTGGGCAACTCGGCAAGACGCTCGCGGCGTTAACCTACCGAACGCATTTAAAAGCTCGGGCAGACGGGACCGTTCTCACGCGAGGCTTTCGCTGAAACGTTACAGGCAAAAGACATTGGATAGGCCGATGCCAGGTGCAAGCGGACCCAATGCTTTTGATTTCCTGGCGCACTAACACATCCTAATCCACCCACGCTTACAAACATGTGGAAGAAATATCCACGTATGCATGCGGAAAGTGAGCCCATTCAATTATGACTTCAAGACTTCCTAATTAAATGGTAATGAGTCAGCTGAGGGAGGAAACGGGTCAAGTTACGCCATTTGTAAATGGGACGAAGAACAGGCCACGTCCGCGATATACTCAATCAGTCTGAGGCATTATCTAAAATAATGTAATAAAAGTTATTCCAATTACCTGCATTTTTAGAGATGTTTTTATGATGCAAATTATGTTAAACATCCCACATAAGCATTCACACCCATTGGGCTAGGAAAGGAACTACTGTTGTGATGAATGGCCTATCAAACTGTAGCACATCAGCTTTGGACCGAGAGCGGCCGTGGCACGCGATAGCGTGTGACCGCAAAACGGTCTTCAGCACAGGTTCAATATGAGCATTGTGAATGCATCAGAATGTCTGGCTCACAACTGCAGCCATCTTGCTGCAATCCTAACCTTTTCGTGCTTAAAGCACAAGGTATTAAAAACGTTCATCTGGCCATCACTTGCCACAAATCTAGTGTATGACAGAGGGACGCCTGCCCAAGCATCGCTCATGTCAAAGCTGCAGCAAATTATAAAGCTTGTGCAGCTGTAGTTGTTCTACATATATAAATATAAAAGTACGTCAATCTCCTAAACTGCTTCAAAATTTAAAGAGTGCCGACCTGTCTGTCTTTGCTATATTCACGTATCATCTCTAAATCGGTAGCATCAACGTTTCACACTTATGAATATTTTCATGAGATAGCATTATGACGTAGGAGCATGTGGTTCAAATATCATTCCTTATTCTTATCAAGATAATCCTCTTTCTTTTTTCTGCATACCTTAGGTTTATGAAAATGCGAAGACGCCAAAGTGATTTCCTCCATATGTCTAAACCATAACTTGCACCATCATGACAAAACTGCCTTGAGGTAAGTGGGTCATCAAAATCAAAAGGATGACTGTTTATCAATGTTAGTATTCTAATAGTAGTATGGGAACAATTTTTGATAAACCTGTCTTATTTCTCATGGGTGGAATGGAATGCTTTGATAGACTTTCCATAATCTGAAGGACATAATCTTGAATCAGTTATTCTGTTTCAACTGTAATGAAACTCATAAAGTCAGCCGACAACACTAACCAAAGCAAATGAAAGAAAAACCTGGATAGAGTAGTCATTTTATGCATTATATTAATATTAGATGGGCGGAATATTTTAGCCATAATTTCAGGCCGTTTTTTGCATTCCACGGATATTCCCTCTAAAGAGACAACACAATATAGTTGATGCTAAGGCTCACTACCATGCCAGTTGTTGAAAAAGGGAAAATAAGACTACATTGTTTAAAATTTCTAAATATTTAAGTCAGCGGTTTCTTCCCCCAGATTCAGTGAATTATGGCCAGTTTGCCCATTACAGTTTAAGAGTTTATCGGGAGGACGGAATGTTCAAAGAAAGGGAACACAGAATTGTATCACTATGGAGATGTGTGCTTTAGACTTTACATCCCTTTTGATTTGTTCTTCACATAAATACTTGGATTTTCCGCCACGACTAAAGTCATGCTTCAACGTCAACGCGTGACTCAAGTGCTCAATTTTGCCCAACCTGACCTCACCCAATCCGCAGTGCTGACAGCAGGAACAAGAAGATCCGAAACGTTCTGCATCGGTTTTACTTCCACATTCTGCGAATCAGCACGTTACCGTTTTATAAATCGTGCCGCAAAATGCTTAAGCCGTTTGTCATCCACATCAGCAATGACTAAACAGATGCCCAATCTCAAGCAGGTCACAGCACAAGGTCGGGCGGTCTGCACTAAACGCAGAGAACTTCTGATAGTCTTACCCTTGCCTGACACATCGTACTAGCCAACGGAGGGAGTGTTAACATCTATACGAACCTTGTTTGCATAATGAAGTCCTGTTTGTGAATGCTTGTACCTGCTCTATGGGGACGTGGTTGACCAGTCCACTGACGACTGTCCGGGGTGCGGCCTCTCCCACGTCCACCTGTTCCACGTACAGGGAGTCGGCGTCCGGGTGCTTCTCGGCCGTGACGATTCGGCCCACGCGCATGTCTAGGCGGGACACGTCCACCATGACCTCCTCCTCAGGAGCCGCGCTTTGCTTCTTCTCCTTCTTCTCACCTGCGTTACGTGGAGAGGCTTGTTAACTTTGCATTCCCAGTGCGTCTGTCCCGCTGCTTCTCGCCTCTGTTACATGCCAATATTTGTTAACTGAACGCTGAATGGGCATTCAAGCAGTGTGTAAAACACGGTTCAAAAAGCAGGCCTGTCCAGCGCTGGGTATTCACTGCAGACCTTCAGCTCTGGTGTGCATTGTCTAAGAGTAGTTCATTTTAAACGCATTAACTGGAAGTTCTTAAGTCGGTTTTAGATACATTTTGATACGGTTCCCTCAGGTCTCATTGGAACACGTTTTTACGGCTGTTTGGAAGCTCAGCTGCCACATCTGTTCTGTAAGTGAAATTCCATGAAATTCCCCCCCTCCGGCGCAATTTAAAAGCAAAACATCTGAAGCTGGGAATTCAGAAAAGTTTAAAAGAGAATATTAACATTGATGACTTGCATGCATCTGCCGTACTCAGAATATCCAAATCAACTAGGACTGGGGAACATACTATACAGTGAGAATGCAGCAGAACTGGAGAGCGTGCGGAAACGGGCAGAACAATTCCATGTTCAGTGCCTGGACTGTTGGCACGGAGACCGTTTAATCATTTGCTTTGAAGGAGAAAGCACACAAGAAACAGAGGAATGAGAAACTAGATGGACCAAAAGGAGGAGGTGGAAATGCAGAATCACACTGGCTATAATTGACTGATATCCTTTTCTACCCATCACAACCATCAACAATGGTGCTTACAGCGCATACAGCAGTTATTGGCAGCTGTTTGCCATCCAGAATGAAAAGACGACAGATGTGCTCTTCAGTAAGCAGTAAGCATATCCTCATAAATAATATGTAAAATAAATTTTTAACATGAAGTTGAGCAGACTGTTCTGCGTGTAATAAAATGAAGATATGTATGAATTATTCTGAAAGAAGTCAGATTGAAAACTCATTTAATAATTCACCAGAACATGTCGAGGACCATTTCTGAAATGGCAGAGCACTTTGAACTAGGCTGCACATTATTCTCTATATATCAAATTAAAAATCTGAATGCCCTGAAGCGACAGCACATGCTTTCTTAAATTATTTTATTTTTTTGCATTTTAGCGGATCTTTCAGTTTGTCTGCTTGTTCAACGTGCCACATTCGAACATCAAATGCAACAACGTATAGTAGGAATAAAAATAAAAAAACGCCACGTGTCATCCTTGATACTGCAGCATTTCGCCTTTCAGAAGTCTATAACATGTATTTTGACTGATCTTCTTTCACGTAAGCCATAACACCCTTCAAAAACACTACATAATGTAAACTTCAAGGCAGAAAGGCAGAGATTATTAAGCACACTACAAGCCAAAAGATAACGGTATTAAGTAATCCAAACCTTCTCATCTTGCAGTGGACAGACTTAACTACAGCAGTGACAGTTGACATGCTTATTAGTTGTGTTTACTGACAATATACTTTTGTGAAATACACTGGTTCCGTGTCCATTTTTGGGTGTTAACTGAAAACCCATACATAAACATACTTGAAAGACAAACAGTATTTGAATGTCAATTCTTGCATGAAGTTATAAAACGTGAAATTCACATTTCAATATACTTATGCACTAAGCAGTTCACTAAGTAACAGTAAAAGCAGCTAATAAATGGATGTAATGTAATTGACTAGCCAATTTAAACGCCAGGCTAAGAAATTCTATTTTGAATCGCAGGTGTTTGTGACACAAATTTGTGATGTCATCTTGTGTTCTAAATTTAACTAGATATTCAACTCAGAGCATTATTCTGTAGCATCCATTATTGTTTTACATTTCCTAAAAAGGTATTTTTCTTTACATGGTACCTCCACTTTGTTTCTTCCTTATCCAGTGTTCCGGGGCTTCAAACGAGTGTCTAAACTAAACTAAAATTTAAAATCACAATAAATTGCAGCTCCTCTTTAATTTAGCTTGTACACCTTCGGCGATGCAGTAGATTTGGGTGTGCAAGATCTGCCAGTAAAAGATCTGTGATTTGGATGACAGGTCTTTGTTTTCAGTGCGGCGTACCCTTCTTCTCTGGTTTCTTCATCTTGCCCTCGTCAGCTTTGGGGGGTGTGTCTTTACTGAGTGCGGGGGGTGAGGTAGGGCCGTCTGATGCTGGAGCAGCTGATTTGGGGGTGCACTGGACAGAGACGTTTCCCAAGGAGTCTCCAGAGGGCATGGCTACCTCCCGCACTGAAAAGACAGCACAAGAAAATGAAAGATCCGGGGAATGTTGCTGGCACACAGGAGCAGTGGGGCTACAATTGAGAAACAACACAAAAATATACAAATAAGACACACACCTCAGCATATCTGGATGGACAGTATATTACTCAAATACATAACAAAGGAATATTCCTTTCCTGTTCTTTTTTTTAAAAAATAAGATGATATTTAGCAGATGATGTGATCTTGGGAGGCTTACAATGCACCAGACTCTTACCACCAATCCATGATAACATCAAATCTCAACCCTACTAAATGTACTGAATGTATTCTGTACCACAGGGGTGTCCAATCATGTACAAAAAGGGCTGATGTGGGTGCAGGTTTTTGTTTTAAGCCCAGTGCAAAGGCACCCGATTCTTCTCTGAGTCTTCATTGAAGTTCATGATTACTTAATTCAGGTGTCATAGCGAGCTAAAACGAATACCTGCACCCAAATCGTCCCTTTTCGGACAAGATTTGATACCCCTAACTGAACCATCTGACTTATTATCTAAAAAACTATAATTAAAATGCAGCAATGCATTTTCAAAGGGTGAAAGCATTTTGGCTCATTAAAAACACAATGCAAAAGACATTTTGCAAGAAGGAACAAGGGTTTTCATAAAAACTGAAACAGCAATAGAAAACTAACAAAGAGGGATGGCAGTGACTGAGAAAAATACATAAAAAGATCATTAAAAAATAATAAATTACACGGACCCATAATGGAACCTTGAGGAACCTTATAGTTTATCACAGAGCCTCTCTGTATAAGCCAGTAAATGTCATCAGCAACCTATGATTTGAACCAAACAACATCATTACCAGTAAGAATAAAATAGAAAATCAAACCCCATGCAGAAATACAAAAATATTTAGTTTTCGTGCTGTAACAGCAATATGACTACAGCCTATGAAATGTGCTTTTTCCCTTATTTAAATTCACAGTTCATCATTTCTGAGCCAATGTGTCCTTTACTTCTTAGCACACAAACCACACAGAGGAAATGTCACATTTCTACATTCTACATAGTCTGGAAATAACTCAAATGCAAAAACATTAAAAAAGAAAGAAAATAAAGATATTGCATGCCATATCTGTATACTTTACAATTTTCCCAAAACTAATATAGAAAGAGGGGAACTTATTGTTGGTCTGCACCTTTCACCACCTCAATGATCTGACAACCATCACTTGTGTTAATGATTACAGGCTTGTTATCCATTGTAAACAAATGCAAAATAGAGGCTAAATATGACAACACAGCACATAGTGCAATCACAAAGACCTGGCATTTCATTTAAATTTCCACTTTCCACATACCTAACAGGCACATTTGCCATTTCAAATGCCTGTTTTAAAGAGCAAAAAATGCTTGGATTTTATGAGACCAAGCAGATTAATACGTTAATAAAATTTAACGGCATAATAGGAAACGAAAAATTCCTATAGTGGTTCCAGTGTTAAAAACACACATAATGAGAAATATTAACCACCCGCGGCAACAATTAGTGGTGGGCTATGAGGTGCCATCCACATATAGATGTTAAAGCACAAATCGAACAGACGTTTGCTTTTGCTGGTTGTTTTCCAATGGCTTTCTATCAGTAGGGCGCAGTGCCGCCATTAGGACTCCTAGGGTCCGGGACAGAATCTGTCATGTAGGCCCCCCCCCCAAAAAAAAAAAAACCACCAACCACAACCACCCCACCATCATCATAAACAAAATAATCAGCTTAAATATAATTTGTTTATTATACCATTATATTATAA
This sequence comes from Ilyophis sp. 1 JC-2022, assembly GCA_022702515.1. Taxonomy (NCBI): domain Eukaryota; kingdom Metazoa; phylum Chordata; class Actinopteri; order Anguilliformes; family Synaphobranchidae; genus Ilyophis; species Ilyophis sp. 1 JC-2022. The sequence continues at coordinate 18,619,949 of CM040400.1, read as the reverse complement.
GTGCCTGGGCTTATGATATGCTAAAATGCAATTCTAAATAGGCAAATGTTTCAATGTTGCCTAAATGAACAATTTAATTTAATGTTACTAATCTTGGCGGGCATTCAGCGTGCGGGTAGGCTACATACGAATATAAAATGTGATTGCATGTAGTCTAGACCAGGGGTTTTCAAAGTGGGGGCCGCCAGGGGGCGCCAGGGGGGCCAATTGGAAGGGAGAGGAAAATGGAAAATGCAAAAAAAATAATAATAATAATTTATTCAAAAAATTCATTTCAATTCATAAGATTACTGTGCCGGTTTAAAATAAGATATAAATTGTTATAAATCCTTTCATATCGAAATTAGGTCTTTGCCATGCCCTTCTTTCAATCGCAGCCAATGACTAACCGTCTGCCTGTCAGTCAAAGCGTTACGTTGAGCTGCTAACGGCCCGATTATGGAATCAAAATAGGGTCAAAAGTATTGTGTTGTGTATTAAGAAGCTGTATGTTTGATTTTTTTACATTTGCCAGTGTAATTTAAAAGTTTCTTTTTCAAGCCATTTCGCAATAGGGGGGCCCCAGCCAGAGGCTACGGCTATTTGGGGGTCCTTGGCATGGAAAAGTTTGGGAACCCCTGGTCTAGACTACAAAGTGTGCCATCTCACTCGTTTTTGAACAATAATTTAAAACGTATTTATTCATGGTTATGAACTAGCTTATTAGCTATGACAACACTGGACAACACTTTTAGTTACTTTCAGGTCTGTAGCCTACCACAGACTGTAACTTAAGACTCTTTTCCTATAGCATAGGAATGCTCTGAATCCATTTCTGGCTCACTGGCTAGCTCTCACCTCTATCTGCAGCCTCATCAACTCTGACGGCTGGTAAGGGGCCATGGGAGTTCATGCGCTCCCACATCTTTCACAAAATATTTAGCGATTGTTGTTTTCTCAAATGTGAGTAAGTGAACATTGGCCTTGTGTTGACCAAACCATTTCCACAATTAAAATGGGTGAGATGCTGTAAAACTGTTAGATAGGGCCTACATGTGATTTAACTAATATAGGCCTAAATGTTGTTGAGGCCCTAAATGGAGGCAATTACAACATTTCTCAGCATAATAATTTAATCTAAAAATGGTCACAAAATTGATGCCATCTCAGCCTTCACTCAGCCCCTAGGCACAGGGCCCGGGACAGCAGACCCGCTGGTCCCCCCCTGGTAGGACGTACAAACTTCCAAAAGTAACTTCAATTGGGCACCTGTAGTGGCATTAGTCTTCTGATGCAATGACAGCTCAGCTCAGCCGTTGGGACTGTAGTACAGACTGAGGTGGCGGACGGCTGTATTTTGGGGGACGTTTGCTAATCTGCGCTTTCCTGAACCGAAGCGATGATTTTGTGGAGATGTGGTGGCAATGGGACAAGCCTACAATCAGGATGGTTCATTCAAACTTGTGAAAACAATACAAAATAAGAGGATAAAAAAATAAAAAAATAAAAAATCTCATTGTGAAAGTGTGAGATATGAATATGAGACTTGGACTCACCTCCTCTCATCTTTTCCTTTTCCAGTAGCTGTTTTTTCAGGTCCTCGATGTCCTTTTTTAGCTTGGCATTCTCCACAAGAAGCTTCTTCTCCTCCCGAACGGTGGCCTGTACAACTGTGTTTGACAAACACGAGTCACTTCCACGTTCTGCTCCTAGACTACGATACTGACTGCACCCAACAATCACGGCACTCTTTATTGAGATTCGATATTTCAACTTCCATATTTGAGTAAAACCGGGGAATTTCAAATTCAACAAGTGGGACGCGAGGCCATGCGGTTACATTTACACAAGTTGGAGTGACACTGTTTAAATGGGAGGTTCTATTTTTGTCAAGTAATATAAAGAGAATGTCTCGGGGTCTGCAACATTGTCTGCCCCAGAGAGCCGCATTGGGTCCGTGAGACTTGTTAAAGCAACCAATTCAGACCCAAGAAACCAAGTGAGATGCTTCAATCGATCAATCAAGGACCAGTGCTGCAGATCCTGGTATTGACTGATGCTCATTCGATTGCACAAAGAGAATCAATGAGTGTACATGCTGTGCCCGTACATAGAAACCCCCTGGAGTGCTGACGCAATCAGTTTTTGCTTTTGTAAATGCATATGGCAAAAGTCACATGACAAGACAAAATCTTGCCCAATGTGAAATGCAAGGGACTAATACAGGCGTGTCCAATATTATCCGAAAACATCTGGAGTGGGTGCAGGTTTTCGTTTAAGCCCCGCACTGTGACGCCCGATTCCAATAGTTAACCAACCATAGTCTTCGATCAAGACCTCGACCAGTAGAATCAGGTGTCTCATTGCTGGGCCAAAACAAAAGCCTGCACCCACACCGGCCCTTTTTTCGGATAAGAACGGACGCCCCTGGTTTAGTCCCTTGCATTTCACATTGGATTGCATTTAAAATTCAACGGCTTCATTTAGCAAGTTACCGCCTATCAAGTTACCGCCTGTCAAAAAATATTTTTACTGGGAATGCATCAAAGGCCATGATTCTGTAGAAATCTGATGGTTGATTGAATTAACACTCACAATGCATACAACCCTCTTGCAACATTTCAGCACGTTCCTCAGCTTCCTCTTCAGTTCAGCACATTTATTTGGCTTGGCCCTCACACGTTTAGCCATTGTCCTTATTATTTCTCTGCTCTTGCTGCTTCATGCTACAGCACTGAAGAAAACGGCTCACAATTACATACTTGCTGGCTGACTATATGACTGAGTGGGTCATTTCATAGGTCTGTGATAGTCGCTACCACCTATTCCTGACATTTTGTTAAATCCGACACTAAATAGGAATAACAAAAAAGATTTCAGTGCGCTGAAAATAAGATAGATTGTAGGTGGTCACTAAACAATTGTGGTGTGCCAGGTGCTTATGATCAACCACACAATCAAAGGCTTTCAGGCGATATACACGTTCGGCACGGATGCACCGAATTACACCTTGATTTTTGAGCCACCTTTGTAAGTTCTCCCACGTTTGCTGCGCATTGATGTCAGTGTGGTTAACCCTGTGAATCTTTACAGAGGCTCCGCAGGCTTGCGGTCTCTTACTGGCTTTCTCCTTGAGTAGGTGGACCTGCTGTTTGAGGTACTCGATGATCTGGTCTGCCTCAGCGGCCCTCTGCTCCAGCCTGATCAGGGAAGGATTTTGGCCTGACATCTTGACGAGCGAGCGGGCCAGAAACCTGAAACGCGTTCAAAAAGAAACCGAACTAAATAAAGCATAAAATTAAGCGACACACGAACGGCACGGCATTGAGAGCAATCACACAACACATCCGCTTATTTTCCAAGCGATGTCAGTTCCGTCGTTCTATAATCAATGCTTTGGAAGTCAATAACTCCAGTCTTCTTTTCCGATACGTTCACAAACGACTCCATGGATGAGCCAGATTCCAATAAACAAAAATCCCAATGGCAAACAGATTGCAACCAACATAAAAATGTACGATCTGCTAGCAAGATCTCAGTTCTCACATTACAAAGAGAGCAGAGCAGAGAGAAAGAGTGCAGAGTCTATGCACAGCTGCGTGTAACCAGTCACAATTGTTTTCGACAAGCTTAAGGCTAAACTGTTAAAGCCAAATTCTCAACTGACACGGCAAAAAAAAGAAGAAGAGGGTAATCAATTACAAAAAAAAAAAAAGATGTTGATTGCTATCCATGTTTTCCATCTTTAAAAAAATGCTGCTATTGAGCCTCTGCCCCCTGACCACTGTGACTGATGGGTTTGTGGACACTTTTAATCAGAGTGATCAAACAGAAAAATCCCATGCCACTCAATCAGTTTTTTTTTTTTGCTCGCAGGCGATTTGGACATGTTTAGTTTGGCAAAAAACCTTCCCCGCTGAGGAAGAAAGGAGATTTTGTGGGGGAAGAAAAGTTAAGAAAAGAGGCAAGAAAACGATTGATGCTTTATATGCTGTGGTGCTGGAAAACAACTGGCGCTAGATTAAAAAATATTAATAATTAGGGTGAGGAAATTAGAAACATAACGGTGCCGGAGCTGATATCATCACGGATCAAAGCAGCCTGTTCTTTAAGCTCCAAGTCAAGGCAAACTGGCAGGGTTTACGAGCGTGTTGGTCTCGTTTCCATTTAGATGGTGCTAAGAGCGAGCTCTTTCACTGTGGCCCGGACACAACGGCGGGTCCCTCTCGCACACTATCGAGAGTGCTGGAGGGTCAACGCCATGCCGCAATCGCAAAGATGCCGACTCCGCCATTAACACCTCCTGCCCGTATCTGGCTTTCAAGTACATATTCTGGATAAACAGCACATTTGGGAATACAAGTGGAGCAAAGGGGCAGCTTTGCAGGTGACACCACTGCTTGAGAAAGAAACGGATTCAATGCTCCACACTACACTTTCTGCACAGCTGTGTCGGTCCCCAAGCAGGGTTGTATTTCACCAATAGACGCAGCGATGCACATGTACCGCATGTCGTCTCATCAAACTAATAACGGTATGACCGGACAGGGGGCAAGCACAACCGAGATGGATGGTTCAGGAGCGATTACTGGGAAACTGACCGACCACAGCTGCTACAAATCTCATGGCCCCTCCCCAGTGTCCAAAAGCTGCTTTGGTCAGATGGAGCTACAAGACTGACCCAACCACCTGTGAATGGGGAGAAGCAGACCATACTGTGGAGCACTGTCTTTTCTGCCCTCTACTACTCTACCCTTGCAGCTCAAAAGACCACACAGAGTTCAATAGAAACACAAAGAACTGCGTAAAGAAATGGGAAACTGTCATATAACCATCATGCTTCGAAGAAACGAGAAGAAGTGTCCACTGTTGGCCTATAAATGGAGACTTTTTGACATCGAGACGAATATCAACAGTAATACGACAAAAAAGCAGAAACAGCGCAACTTAGCCATTGAATAAAATGTGAAATAATTTAAATCTATAAAAGGTGCCTAAATTCAGTTGAAACACTAAACGAAGGTTAGTGAATTGAATCAGAATTCCACCAATGTGAAAAGGCCTGACTGTGAACAGTCATACATGAGACCAGAGTCAAGCTTTGTTGAGATGGAAGTGCAATGGGAAAGAACTTGGATGTCAGACTGCTGAATACACAGTCTTTTTTGCTCTCCCCTCACATTGCTGCCTCTATTTTGAGTCCACAGGCACGTGTGCAACAATTCATATCGTCTGAACCTCAGTGTGCTATTCTGACCATAGACTGTAGAAAAACAAATTCTGACTGGTACTATGGAAACCCAAGCCCTCTCCGCTATCAGGTGAAGTGCACTGCCAAAAACAGAGACACCATATAGGACAAAAACCAGACTGTGTACTACGATAACTGTTCAGACTTACACCACTCTCCAATGGTATAAAATTTTTTAAACGTGTAAGGTTTGTAGTGCTCATTAAGAGCAAAGAACCAAAAACAACCTGCTTGGAAAGGTAGTTCCAGACGTTCCAGTACATCAAATGTCAAACTCATAATAGGCTAGTAGTTCCTATTCATGTTTCATCTTGCAATAACCTATAAAAAGCACCATATTAAAATGTAAATACACTACTCGCGTTTTAATATAATCATTACTAAAAAAATTATAACTTCAGAAGGATTTTATAAACACCATAAGTTAACAAGAACTAGGCATACTTGTATGTGTGCATGACTAATGAAACGGCTTGTATCCAGTTAAACAAGCTAGTGCACATAACCGAATTCAAAAGGCAGTGCACACTCTCTGAAAAGATTTAATAGTACTTATGAGTCTTACAAGTCCCTGTGGAATGAGAGCATCAGTACCCTTCTTTAAGGACAAACAGGAGGGAAATAAAAGGTCCCGATTTTAATGTTATGCTATCAAATTTGTCTCGCTTTGCCTAGGACAGCATCTCCAGACTTGGGCTTTCAGAAGCTGCGCGTGTTTTCATTTACCAACTTGCGGTATCGCGTCAGGTTTGATCAGAGCATCTGCCAGCCTCACTGCTGTTGACGCCACAGGCTGCAGGACCGATACTCCACGCAAAGCATTATAATGAAAACATGGCTTGCTAATTCAAATGAAAATATGATTTGGCTCACAGCTGCACTACAGGACTTCACGCTCTTATGAGGAACAGGTTCTGGTGCCTACATTTAACACAGGAGCCCTGACGCACTGAACATCCAACAGGGATCTCTGGAGTCAATAACCCCCAAAATACCACAACAGTACATCTACATACTGCAGTGCAATATCAGCCGCTCTAACTTTTATGCTGGGGATAAAAAATGTATAGACTTAAATCTAAATATACTTTTTAAGTGATGCATCCCCAACCTGATAAGAGAAATACAGACACTTGACAGCTTGTCCAGGCAACTGCTTTTGTGCACATGACGAAAATTAGATTTGGCTGCATATTCGGGAGAGTTTGTCGCTAGCAGTGACATTAATTCACGGAATTAGAACCCAGTTGGTTTTCGGTTGTTTCACACAGACTTAAAAAGCCATTTGGTTCGTATGAGTGATTTGCACGAAATTCAACACATAACGTTACTGTCTAAGGTTAAACATGTAGCCATTGCTAACGCTGCATTTCTCAAATCAAAACAAACAACAACAAAAAATACATTTTTAACGACACAAACGCAGAAAGAAGTTCAGAATTCTAACCACATTTGTGTTTAATCACTGTCCTGTAACGCCAACTAACGTTAGCTAACACATTATTAGCTAGCGAGGTAGCTAACCAGCAACACTCGATACAATCGCTTGATCTGAAAAGCAAATCATTTCAGATAAGAAAAACCCCTGATGACAGCAATACGAGAAAACAACATATATCATATGTTCAAATATAATTTATTTGTTTGCTGAGTGCTATACCTAGAAAACGTTAGGCTACTCACATTAACAGCTGCGGTCGACCAACACACACGTTTCACACAGACCTTGGCTAAGGACCCAAATTGAAAGTTAGAAAGCTGCCTTTTCAATGCCTGTGTTTTGGTTTGGAGATTTTAAAAACGAATTCGATTTATTTAAATTCATAACACCAATAATTATACATAAATACTTTTTACATTAAAACATATATAGCAAACATTGGTCGATTATATCTGGCCATGTATCAAGCCTACAACTGGACCTTAGCTAGCTAGCAAACTGGCTATGTTAGCTCTGTGTCTAACTGTCTATATTAGCCATCCATTCTGAGAAGTGTGGCCAGCAAAACTCACTGACAGTTAATGATCTCGGTCTCGGGGAAAACAGTGAGACGATACGAGTTAAACGTTTTCTTGGAGCATATGTTTATTTTGTACTAACTTATTTTGTACATGACAGAAGGATATTTCGAATCGGCGCTGGAATATGACGCAACTTTTCCGCTCAGCTGAACAGCTGCATGATCTCAGAAAGGAAAAACAAGGGACGTAACCGGTAGCAGTAACGTTAAGTTATCTTAATCTTCATAGTATAGAGATACAAACGTGCATGTTGTGGTAATGAGGAAAGGAAATTATTAAGCGTAAGTACAACAGCCCAGGTATGGGTCTCCATTAACAGCTTTCTTGATCATGAGCAGAATTTTATAGATTTCGAGGTTGCAAGCTAACACTAACAGGACAGTAACCATCGTAACGACCCATACAATGGCTTAATATTTATAGTCGTTGCATATACATTTGGCCACACCTCATATAGAGGTTGTTTTTGCTCCATTGTCATTTTTTATAACTGCTCATAATCAAACGAAGTATAACGAAAATTTGATGAGGACTTGGAAATCAATTCACTGCACATCTCGGTGGGTGTTTCCCTTCCGAAAACAGCTATTTCGACGTTATTATCATTTTACGGTTTCAGTGTTTATGGCATTGATGGGCATTACAGTATGACTGTGTCTATGACCATGCCTCTTGGTGCTGTTTTCCATAATTATGTCGCTTTGGACAAAAACAGATTGTGTCTAACTAATGGGTAACGTTATTAGCTGATGTGACGGCAATTTGTGCCGGGAATTTGTTTTGCCTAGGTGAACAGTGACATGCTGTGATGTTTGCGAATGTTTCAATTAATTCATTCATTGGGATGTGTTGGTTCTGAGCAGGACAGCCTAGTGCAGTTACCATGCACCCCCTGAAGGACGCACAATTGGGGGCCTTCACCTTCTTCGCCTCGTCTCTTCCTCACGATGTCTGCGGAAGCAATGGCCTTCCGCTAACCCCAAACTCCATCAAGATTCTGGGACGCTTTCAGATCCTGAAAACCATCACACACCCCAGACTCTGTCAATACGTGGACATCTCCAGAGGAAAGCATGGTAGCCTACTCTACGTCCTCTCATATTATTTTTTCCCTTCTTTTTTGTTTTCATTCGAAGATTTGCAGTAGTTTCAGAACTGAAAGACCACACGCAACAAATCATATTTATAACGTTGATATGTGGGATATTTTAGCCTTTGGTATGTTTTTTTTCTTCTTCTTGCAGCCTGAATGTCTAACGTCATGCCAGGCTTAAGCACTAGACGACTTAAGCACCAGGATATGCCTTTATTGTGTCTGTTCCTTGCTCGTATTGTAGTAATAACATCAAAGCCTTAAAACACAGAATGATGTTTGGGCTTTATTGCAACTGGGCATCAAACAAACTTGAATATCTTGTGGAAATACAGCACGGTTTTGCTTAGTATATAGAAAATCAGTTCTATACACAACAAATCACAACATATTTTCTTAGATTTATGTTTTGACAAGATTACTGGTTTATGCCGCAACAGCATATTGGAAATAGGTGTACAGGTAGGGCAAATAAAAAGAGTCCTGTTACTCTTAAACCTTTAATTGGCGAGACATATTACAGGTACACAAAACCAACAAGTTGGAGGTAAAACATCTGACTCTGAATGTTTTTCCCCCTATTTTTTTTTGCTAGTTTAAAAATATTACATTTTATCACAACCAGTGAATGTTGTTTGAAGTGAACAAGGAGCCAAAGTCTACAACAGAACTTTAAATGACATATTCTATTTTATTTCAAACTTGTCTAAAGCTTGAGTTTTCTTCACTGCATTCACAGGCACCGGGCAGGCATTTCATGGTTTTTCTGTCCTGGTTTTTTGTTTGCTGTTTGTTTTTCCTTGGCTGTACATAAAGTTTACGGGGTGAAAACTACTTGCTGGGGTCAGTGCTGAATCACGTTTTCTCTTCCGTTCTGTAGAAAGGCTTGTGGTCGTAGCTGAACACTATGAAAGCGGCTTGAAAGATTTTCAGAAGCGAGGCAATCCAGTGAGGTAATGTAATATCTCTTTCATAAACGCCACATAGCATATATATCTTGCCTAAGGCTTTGGCTGATTTATTGTTTCTTGTTGACAATTTCTGTTTTGTTTGTGTGGTTTATCTCTTGGTGTGTCTACTGTGTGAAATGCTGTTTGTTTGCAAGACTGAGGAGTCTATAGCACCATATAAGATGTTCTTGTTTTGCCATCTACTGGTTGAATAGGGTAATGGCGTACCTTTTCTTTGGGACTTCGTGCACAGAATTCATACAATGCCTGTTTTCATTATTATTGCTGTTCTGTTACAGGAAGCACTGAAATTCCGCGGCTTGCCTTTGAGATTTTTTTTTTGTGTGACTTATCTACTGCCTTGAATCAATAAAAAAGCCATACTTTGAAAAACAAACAAATAGAAACTATCGTACAAACATGCATCATATTTACAGTAACAACATACATATGTAATACAATTTAATAAAGGCTACATTACTCATGAACTGGAACATTAATTTGAATAAATTTCCTCCACTGAAAAATAGAGCTCACTCAGTTAAAAATACACAAAAACAGTGACTGCAAGATTAAAACAAGCAAGTCATGGTCTGTTGTAATTTAGCTTTAAAACCAGGAGGGGGGTACTTGGCCTTCTAAACAACACAGCATTTTATCCAAGGGAAACATAGGGACATTTATAGGCACACAACATTGTAAGTTTGTTTGAAATACAGTATGTGTTCACTCTGAATGATGTTAACTATTTTGCTTGGATCAACCATTGAACATATCTGCCACAAATTTTCCTTTCTGACAGATAAGCCATTTTCCACTGCTTCTACACTACTCAAAAGCATATAATTTACGTCACATGCCAGGGTATGCAAATTAATGACTGTAGGGATCACCCTACTTCACATTGTATCTAACCTCTTTGTTTGCAGCCCAGAAAAGGTACTGCAGATTGCTTATGAGGCACTGGAGGGACTGGAGTTCATGAACAAGCATGGCATGGTGCACAGAGCCCTTGCCCCTCACAACGTCCTCCTGGACTGCAAGGTACAGTGTGAACGGACTGCAGGACACAGTGTGAACGGACTACAGGATACAGTGTGAACGGACTGCAGGATACAGTGTGAACGGCCTGCAGGATACAGTGTGAAAGGACTGCAGGATACAGTGTGAACGGACTGCAGGATACAGTGCGAACGGACTGCAGGACACAGTGCGAACGGACTGCAGGATACAGTGTGAACGGACTGCAGGATACAGTGCGAACGGACTGCAGGATACAGTGCGAAAGGACTGCAGGATACAGTGCGAAAGGACTGCAGGATACAGTGCGAACGGACTGCAGGATACAGTGCGAACGGACTTCAGGATACAGTGTGAACGGACTGCAGGATACAGTGTGAACGGACTGCAGGATACAGTGCGAATGGACTGCAGGATACAGTGCGAATGGACTGCAGGATACAGTGCGAATGGACTGCAGGATACAGTGCGAACGGACTGCAGGACACAGTGCGAACGGACTGCAGGATACAGTGTGAACGGACTGCAGGATACAGTGTGCATGTAGTGCACAGACTGGACCAATGGACTGCAAGGTACACTTAATTAGTGTACTGTACAAACTGGACCAATGGACTGCTAGGTACACTTAATTCATGTAGTGTACAGACTGGACCAATAGACTGCATGGTACAGTGTTATTGCACTGTAAAGACTGGAGCCTTGGCTGTAATTTTGTAATCTTAATTGATAGACTCCACAGACTGGACCCGGAAACTTTTGTGATATTTCTGAATGCAATGTAAAAACTTCTTCCAACAGGGCAATGTCAAACTTTCAAAATTTGGCCTTTATCACATGACCGACCATGGAGCAGATGTGGACTTCCCCATTGGGTGAGACCTCTCGCTTGTACTCCAATCTGGTGTTTTTTCTCCAATCTGGAATGTAATTGCTGCTTTGGATAAATTCTGTTAGCCGTAGTGCATTACACTGTGTAAGCAGGGATTGCTTGTACAATTTTGTATGTATTGCACATGCTGGGAAAGGAAATGTATTATTCTTTAAAAAGTATAAGAATAGTGGGCTCCCAAAATTTAATCTAACATTTAAACCTGCACCAAAATTGAGTTGTGGGTGCAGGTTCGAGCACCACCTGTGTCATTGCCCAAATATGACCAGGAGTTCATAATGGGACACATTCCATCAGGGGGTTGGGTGGGTTTGAGTCAGCCAGGGTTCTTTCCGTTAGAGTTGCATTCGTTTTTCCAATAATCGTCCACGTTTCCCGCAGGCTACCAGTTGTCATTAGCGGAAGACGTGCCTGTCCTCTGATCACTGCTAGCGCTCTCGTGTCGCACTGCGTGGCCTGTAGAGTGTGTTTGCTTCAGCTGCGTGGGTTATGTGGTTGGAACAGTGGTGATTTGAGAGTTACAGTTTCTGATTCCAAACCATGGGGGGGGGGGAATCCAGGAGCAGTGAATACTCACTTGACCTTGAAAGAGGGCTCCTTTCTAGACATTCCCCCCCAACAACATGAGTATTAATAATAATATTCTTAATGAAATAAGCCTGCTTTCACAGGGAAACAAGGGCTTAATGAAAAATGTATGTATTTGGCCCACCGTTTTATTAAAGCCAGTCGGCGGATGTCAAAAGAATATCATTATTTCAAGCAGGAATCTAATTCTAACCCGGAGGCCCTCGTCTGCTACCCTCCATGTCCATAATGCATTGTGGGAAGATGGAATTTGAGATGATTGACAGTTTGTCTGGTTTACACAACACTGATGCCCTTTTCTTGATAAGGAAGCAGCTTGTCTGAGGATGCAATGACCTTGCCTGTCTTTAACCATTATCAGGATACTTAAATATACCTGTAACCATGTTGACATGCAGTGAAATACTGTTAAGCATAGAAATTTATTTGGATTTCAGGTCTTGACCCAAGAGAATGAAAGGTTATATGTGAGTGGTCAGTTGTATAGTAGTGTTGGCTTTATAAGCTCATGTGGTCATTGTGTGATGTTTACACATAGACTTGCATTGGATGCCTGTGCAGGGGCATCGAATGGTTTTACAGTAAGCAGGTTGGTTGGATTTTATCCTTCTGATTTATCTCCAGGTACCCGTCCTATCTGGCCCCAGAGGTCATTGCCCAGGGATCCTTCCACCCCAATGACCCCTCCCACAGGGAGGCCCCCCAGCCCTCAGGAACCAAAACGGACGTGTGGTCCCTGGGACTGCTGCTGTTAGAGCTTTGTGTGGTAGGTGTCCTGAAATTGCTACACCAGCCCAAAAAATTATGCTTGTTAACTCCTTCGAAAGCCTATTATTTAAAAGTGTCTTACCTCTTTTTCAATTTTTAAAAGTGTAGTATTCAAAAAACGGACCAACAGTCGAAGCTCCAACAAAGTTCTTTGACTGAAACGTCAGCATTAAAGCTTTTCTATGTTGCAAGGTAGCGGTGTTGCGGCAAATTCTTTCTTCTTTCATTTTTAAAAGTGTAAAAAGGACTGCCACCTGCCCCTTATTCTAGAAGTAACCACTAATTTTATTCTAATCATTAACCACTGAAACAAGAATCATTTGGTGGACATTTTCCAATTTTTTTAAGCGCTTAAATGTGTACCATTCATTATTTAATTTCAGTTTTTGCTTATTTTTATTTTTTATCACAACCATCTTTAAACATAAACATAAACACACGCTGTGCTCTTCATCCTTTAATATATTGTCCAATTGTTGTTTTGTAGGGGAGGCACCTACTTCAAAGTATTGCTATCAGTGAAAGACTGAAATTCATTCTGACTCTTGGTAAGCCTTTCTTTCCGTGTTATGGAATGTTATTATTTATTCTTTGTCCCGGGAAAATAGCGCTTCAAAATACCAAGAGTGACGTTTTTTCCCCCCTCCTAACTGGCACTAAAAACTGAACTATAAATACCCTGCTTAGTGGCTCCTTTGCTGCACAGTTTGAGAGAATTATCTCGGGGGCACTCGGCGAGTCTGTGCGAGACAAAGAAATGATGATCTCCATTTCTTCCCATAATTCTTTTCGGTTCTGGAGGTTTTGTATTAACTGAGGGCAGTTTTACGGCACTGAGGTTTGGGCGCTGCAAAATCAGAATCCCTTCTAATAATCGCGATGTATTTATACAGTGCTGTAATATGCTGCTATTGCATGTTGCCAGGGATCGCTCATGCTTGTTTGTGGGTTCCAGGGTGCATGGACGACATCGTCACAGTTCTCGCGGAGGAACACGGATGTTTAGAGAGGGTCAAGGTGGGTTGTCTTCAGGGTCTGTCAGTTAATTTTTTTTCTCCTCGGCTGCCCCGGAGCCATCTGGGATGTCGAACCGATGTCAGGCCCACGTTCATCGAGTTTTACTTGATAGACTTGAGTTCCACGTCAGATACTGCTGTTCTCTTTTACATTTTCCTGCACATGTCCTGCATTGCTGGACGTTGTAATTATTAATGGAGAATATTCATGATTATTCATCAGCAATGCATAGTTGTGTACACAATATGATACTCGTTTAGTGGGGAAATCATACACTTTCAAATTATTCTGTGGATAAAGGAAATGGTTGAATGAATGGGAAATGTGATCTAAGATACCTAATTTTAAACAAATTCAAATAAATACAAAGTCCTGCTTGTTGTACTGTTGAGTTAGGCATAGTTAGTGGACTGAATACTTATTTGGGATCAAGAAATGATTTGGCTAAGGTTAGTGTTACCGGAACATCGCGTAGTAAATAATAATAACAACCCTAGCATGGATAATATGCTCAGGAAAACACGTATTCATAAATGTACACTTCCACGTCAAGTGCTTTATTACAGAGCATGCTTAACACTGCTTAAGAACAGCTTCTGTATATTGGCATGACTGCATCTTTGCTCTGTGTGCTTTACAGGAGCTGCCTGAAAACGTTTTGGCTTTATTAAGGAAATGTCTGACATTTAATCCCTCAAAAAGGTACCTCGCCTCTCTTTTTTCCCATTTTCTTTTCCAGTGACCATCTCTCCCTCCTGAAATTACTTTCTTTGTGCAATAAACATACATACTTGTTTGAGGTGACAAACTCAAAATGTGATTAATACTGGGAATACCGGTACCAGAATAGTTTCAAACACTCTGTATCACCACGTATGTTTCGTGTATGTGCAGCCTGTATGGGGTGTTTTATTTATTTATTTTTATGGGTAAAAATGGGTTTGTGGCCTATTGAAGCCAGTTGCATGATACAGAATTATTTATTTGCTTCTTTGTCAGCAGGTTCACATATGCTTTGTATTTATTGTATAAAGTGTGTAAGTGAAGCAATTGCTTTTGATACACAAGTAGAAGATAAGAGAACGGGGATGTATGATATCAACCGCAGTCCATCCAGGCTTGTCGTGTTACGTAATCGCCTATCGCCTGGTCCTGGAACATCCTAAGTGTCCCTCCTTCTGCTACATGACCTGGGTTCCTGTATCAGGAAGCAGGCTAAGTGGATTCGCTGGATACCTGTGCTGAGTAAAACCCGGAACAGTTATATTCCGTATGTTCCATATTCGGAGGGTTTCAGGGTTTTACTCAGCACAGTTATCCAGCTAACCCGCTTAGCCTGCTTCCTGATACAGGCCCCTAACAAGCTATTGACAAACATATTAACATCTCTTCCTGCGCTGTACTGACTGTAGATGTATTTGGGATTGTGGGCAGTAAAGACTGTGACTTTGACTACGACCGTGACCGTGACCGAGATGGTGTGTCGCGCTGAGCATTGCGCATTGTGCGCTTTGCAGGCCCACTCCTGCGGAGCTGCTGAGAGACGCCGTGTTGGAGGGCGTGTCCTGCCTGTACACGCCCTTCCTGAAGCCCGTGGGGCTGTTCTCCTCCTCCCTGCGCTGCGCTCAGCTGGAGCTGCCCGATGACATCAGCGAGCTCTGCAAAGGTCCGCCCACTGCGTCATGCTGAAAACCTGAAGGGGAGGGAGGTGGGGGGGGGGGCACCCTCGAAACTCACTCCTGTTGGGGGGCACCTTCGAAACTCACTCCTGTTAGGGAGCAAATGTTCTCAACTTTACATCAAAGATTCTTTATTGTTTTACTATAATCTATAATAATATAAGCATTTTATGTTCTTTCAAATGCTTGTTTTCAAGGGTGGTTATGAGTACAAGGAAAATAGTTTGGTTGGACATATCAAGCATGTATAGTACAACCATATGAGCCTTAGCGACTCATGTACTATTGGTTATTATTTTGGTTGGATATGTTATTTCCACAACATCCTTTGCCAGGAGTTCATACGCTTCAAAATGTTTTCCAGAGAACATGATTTAAAATAAACCAGCAGGTTAAATGATAAATCACGATTGTAATTTCCCCAGACGCGGTCACCGTTATATTATTAATGTAAGGTCACAGACGGGTAACTTTGCTGTTGGGCTTGAGTTTCACATCTCTGCAAGATAAGGTGCCTTTGTTCAGTGGTTTAACGGTATTAACTGTTGAGGTCCTTGTCCAGACGATGGCGAAGACTACCTGGCCGAGAGGTCTATTGATGAGGTGTATTACCTGTGGTGTCTGGCTGGGGGAGACCTGGAGAAAGAGCTTACCAATAAGGGGATCATCCAGTCCAAGCCCCCTGTCTGCACTCTGCCCAAGTAAGCCACATTTGCCCACGGTAGTTTTAATATCTATCTCTGAGGAATATACACGGCGCACAAATATTGCATTTTTCCTTCGCATTGTCTGTGATATGAATCGACCCACTTTGACTGCATACACGGTGTTATACTGCACTTTTATTCTCTGCCTGTTTGGAGCGGCCGAGTACTCAGTCGCTCAATTTTGTGCATTTAATCACTCTGTGGGTATGACCAAATGGCATGTACCTTGTGTAGTTGTATACCTTTGACATACCGCGTGAAAGAAACATTCATGTCTATTCGTATTCCTTTTAATACATTGGTGATCGTCACTAGCGGTCCACAGAAACCTGGTCATCGTTTCAAGACAAGCATTCAGTGGGTAATTGTAGGCCTTGCACTGTGTGGGCGATTGGATGGTAACTGGAGTGGTCTGAAGTCGCAGGTGGCGGTCGTGTCTGAAACCCTGAGAGGCTCTTCGCCGCCGCCGCCGTGCTCTCTAACGGACGTCCTCCCTCTCTCTCGCCGTCCTGCAGCTTTCTCCTGGAGGACGGGGAGTCGTTCGGGCAGGGCAGGGACCGGAGCTTCCTCCTGGACGACACGACCGTGACCCTGTCCCTGTGCCAGCTCAAAAACGTGAGTGGGCTTTCCGTAGAGCGAGGTCTTAAGGTTTACGGTTACCGTTCTGACCCCTGGAGCGTCTCCAATTAAACCGTAAAGATGGGAGGCAGTATAAAAGCCTGCAGTCACTGCGGCTGTGTGCTGAATTTTAATTGCGCATTTATTTGGAAAGCCCTTTAGAAAGGATGTTGCCATGCCGTGAAAGGCATGTGATGGTTCAAGCCACGCATTTGTCTCTTTATAGTCATCTTATTTCCTGTTAAGTATAGTATAACTGTTAAGTTGGTGAATCTGAAACAAAGAAATACTATTTTGGAATAAATCCATTTGATTAAATCCTAACTTCTTTGTTCTAGAGGCTGAAGGACGTCGCGGGAGAAGTGTATTACCCATTACTGGAGGACGAGTACGAACGCATTTTCTCATTTTGATTTCATTTCACATAGCGCCATTTCAGTAATGGGAACAAAGGTTTGAATCTTTATCCTCGTCCTACCTGGGAAACATTAAGTTGAGTTCCGTTATCGGAAGTAGTTACTGAATTATTGTGATCTACAAACTTCTGTGTTTGCGCTTGAGGGGAGTGCGGTCCATCGCGGTTCAAAATGAGTTCCCGCCAGCGCTGGTGTAATTGTTACTGTCTTCAACAGGCAGTCCAGCCTGCCTCACTCCAACAGCAGCAATGAGCTGTCGGCAGCCGTCACTCTGCCCCTCATCATCAGGGAGCGGGACACAGAGTACCAGCTCCTCCGAATCGTCCTTTTTGACCGCCTTCTGCAGGTGCACCCACCCCTCCTGTGAAACCAACAATTTGGAAAGGCCTATACTTATTAGGGGAACAAAAAGTCATGCACACTCAGGATCTAGCGCTGCACAAATACGCCTCCTGAAGCTCTCTGGTCAATAGCGGTACCATTTGAAAGATAAGGTTGCTTATTTTGTCCAACAGCAAACAAAGTAAAGCTGTTCTTTCTTTCATCTTCTGTAAATTCTCAGGTTGAATGTGAGTTATGGGAAGTGAGGAGATGTCTATGACACGGTCGAGCTGTGCGCACGTCAATTTGCATGCAGAATTTAGCCTTTCCCTCCTTCCACATTGATTTGCTAGTTTGTTTGTGAGGGTTTGTGTGTTTTGCGCTCTAAGCACAGGCCCCCGTATGACCACTGCACCTCAACTTGTGTGGACATTTACCCCGCCGTTTCGGTTCATTTCATCTTCAGCTGTGCGTGAGCCGAGCTATTCAGCTGTACTGCGTCTGACAGAAGCCTTTGTGCTGTGTCCCCTTCGTAGGCGTACCCGTTCAAAAAGAACCAGGTTTGGAGAGAGGCCAGAGTGGACATCCCCCCACTGCTTCGAGGCCTGGCCTGGGCAGCTTTGCTGGGAGTCGAGGTGGGGAAGGAAAGCCCAAAGCGACCTGCGGGTGTTCACGTACACATTGTTCTAAATGAAGGAATCAAAGTGGAAGACATTAACGGAACTGTGCCCTTTACATCTTTTCAGGGAGACATTCAGGCTAAATATGACGGCATAGATAAGGACACGCCAATCCCTACGGACAGACAGGTACCAGATTTCACTTTGGGTTTCTGCGGGTGCGTCTTTCAGGCCAAGTGCACACCATTTTGAATGGTTTTGAGCAGTTTGATATGCTTTCTGTAAAATGGCTACCGCACGCTGGTAACCCAGTGCTCCCGTGTCTCCGCCCCAGATTGAGGTGGACATCCCCCGGTGTCACCAGTATGACGAGCTGCTGTCCTCCCCACAAGGCCATGTGAAATTCAGAAGGGTGCTGAAGGCGTGGGTGGTGTCCCACCCTGACCTGGTCTACTGGCAGGGTCTGTTTCCTTCTCCGCTGGTTAAACATTGGTTCAATACTTTCTGTATGAATTCAAACCTCGAATGAAGATCCCTTACAGAAATGGACTGTGCAGTGAATAAAATGTATTTTAAGATGTGACAGCTTCACAGTATATGTGCAAATGTGCAATATATATGGGGGAATTACAATATATGAGCGCATTACTGCTTCTTTCAGATGTTGCAATACATTTTTTTAAAGGAGTAAACTGCTTTGAAGTATATTTATCATATTATTTTCCAAAAAGTCCACATGTTTACAGTATATTGTTGAATGTTTTCTATAAGGGATGCTGTGTTGCGGCGGAGCTGGAAATGTGTTAGTCATGTGACCACTAGGCGGCAGCCATGACCCATTTTTCAAATGTAATGTTCCTTAGTGGAAGGAACTTGAGTGCCTGTGGAAAATATTTATTTTTCAAAATGTGTGTTTAATATAATATTTATATGTCATTATGGATGAATACATATGAATGCGATAGCTTTCATTTCAGGTCTGGACTCTCTTTGCGCACCTTTCTTATATCTGAATTTCAACAACGAAGGTAAGAGAACCGCAGTGTTGGTGTCTATGTACAGTAGTTCGGTTATGTTTAAGTCTTTAAGCCTTTTTTCCCATAATTCCACAATGTGTTATCTGGAACGGCATTCCATAGGAAGAGGATGAAAAATGGGTGTTTCTGTTCGTCACTCTTTCTCTAAGTCGTCCCTCCTCCCTTCAGCTTTAGCCTACGCCTGCATGTCAGCCTTCATTCCGAAATACCTGTACAACTTCTTCCTGAAGGACAACTCTCACGTCATTCAAGGTGAGCCAATCGGCCTGGCACGCGTGAAATCTCTCGGGCGCGGTGATGTCAGCGAAAGCACCCCCCTCCCTCCCCCCACAACAAATCAGTCCTTAATGAGCATATTGTGTGCAACACTGTGGGGGAAATCTGTGGGCGGATTCTCATCTGTAAGTCGCGCCAATATGTCCTTCGAGCTGTTTGTACTGATAGCGCGGGGTCCGTTTTCTACAGAGGTAGGCACATCAGTGAGCAGCCTCTAACTGCGCTCATTATTGTTCTCGCTTTGTTATTGTTTATGAAAAGGGAAATTCATTTGAGCGTATCTTGTTGGAGCCCGCTGTTTATGACTTCCCGTTTGAGATACCGCGCGGGTCCAAATGACATTGCCAGATCCCACAATGATCCATCAGAAGCTAATTTCGGCTTGGCTGGTAGACTGAGAGACGGACACCTGCGCACGCACGAACGCACACACAAACATGTTCTCGCTCCCACACAACACATATCTGTCCTTGTGTTCGCACGTGTTGAAGCTCACATAATCTCCATGGCTAGCCTCTGTCATGCTGCCTAGTCTCAGAGGTTGCTTCAGAAAATATCAGTCGTATTTTATTTTACTCTCGTAGGCATGAATAAATAAAATGTGCTCGTGATACAAAGTTAGTGTTGGTAATAAAAAAAATTCCCTCTCTTACCCTCTCTTTCCGTCTCTCTCTCTCCTCCAGAGTACCTGACAGTGTTCTCTCAGATAACGGCCTTCCACGACCCCGAGCTGAGTAATCACCTCAATGAGATTGGATTCATACCAGACGTGAGTACTCGACAGGAGGCCCTCGTCAGAAGAGGGGTCCTCTCCCTCCTCTCGGCCCACCGTGAGTGGGCCGGTCGCGAGAGTGAAGGACAATGGCGCAGGATCTGAAGTTTGGCTCCGTCCCAGAACGAAAGAAAAGAGAGAGAGAGAGAGAGAGAGAGAGAGATAGGAAAAAAACGAAAAACCTGCTTCAGTCACGTTCCGCGTAGTCCTCGCTTTTCAGTGCGTACGGTCCTCATGCTGAGCCCTGCACAATTTCCTGCAGAGCTGTTATGATTTATCAGGTGTTCTTAATGACAGACATGACTGCAAATCCCGCAGCGTCTCTGCGTCTTCTCACTCTCTCTTGCCCAAATTAAGACAAGGTTAAAGACGGCTCAAATTAAGTAAATATGGGCCACTTTGCAGGCTCAGCTGGTTTGCCTCTGGTACTTAAAATGGTACATAAGAAAATGGCGATAGACTACAAAAAATCTTCTGACCCTGGGAGTTTTCTGCTAACTTTGAAGAGCCCTGTAGAGACTGACGTACTGCATTCTCAGAGATCATAGTTTACAAAAAAAAAATTATTCTTCAAAGTACGGAGAAAATTATTTCTGTTTTAGTTTTATTTCAGATTTGCCTCAGAAAGTGACCATTTTAGGGGTCTCTTTTTTCTGGCATGGTTGAACTTCACATCTCATGTTGAGTGCATAAGGTGATGTTTAGTAATGTAGTGGGAAACTGCATTGCACGAATGGCCATCCTTCTTTAAATTGTTCTTTAAACTGCCCACTGTGTATTTAGAGGTTGTTAAATGGGTGCCGTTTCACAAATGGTGTTATCATGATGTTTTTCATGGCAGTGCAACGTACTCGGCTTGCCGTTTTGCTTTTTGTTGATAGAGAAACTTGTTTTGGCAGCCTAGCGAGGATACTGTTTGAGCATGGCTCAGTGCTGCAGTTTCATGTTTGAAGTAAATCCAGGAACTACGCTTCCCAAACACGTAAATAATCCTGAAGTGTCATAGAACATTGTAAAATTACTACCAAAATAAAAGTATTACTACCAAAATAAAAGTATTACTACCAAAATAAAATTTTCACTTCTCACTCATTGTGAGGGAATATAAACAGGATTCCCCCCCCCCTGCTCATCTGGTTTTAACATTGATTTTGCTTGTATTTTGGGTACTTCTAGAAGTTTCTAAAGGGTGAGAACAAATAAAAATAAGTTAATATTTCAAAGAGCAAAATACAGAAAACAACTGACATTATTTAAGTTGTTTCTCACATAAAAACTTGTATTATCTTAAAGAATAATCAATTTTTAAAAGCATACTTAATTGTCAAAACATAGATATTCAACAGTGCATAAAGTTACTAACAAAGATTGGGAACAGGGTAAGTACGAGACTAGCTACAGTAAATATTAAAAATTAGCTTGAAGCAAGCAATACTAGACAAGTTACTCCTTGTTTTATCATGTTGTGAGGGCGTTAGCATTGCCAAATACCCACACACTTTCTTGGTTTTCCTTAACAATAATCGTGTTTTATTTGTACAGTTACTGGGACAATTCTTGAATTTCACATCAGAATGGGCTTTGCACTAGACAACGATAATATGTGGGAAAAAAACTGCATCTTGCATTCAGAAGGTGTTGTGGTGCTTTCGGAAAAATCTTCTTTTTTTAAATGTATTTTTAAGATGTTTTGTTGTACGTTTATTCAGATTCGTCCACCTTGTCTTAACGGTCAGAAGAGCGAACCCCGCGTAGAGCATGAGCACTGAGACCGCGAGTGAGTTTGAGTGGCGTTTGCCACACCCCTGATATGCGGGGGTGAGGCGCACCTCGGGAGCTCTCAGCCAGACCAGACTTTTCCACCTGTCAATCAAGCGCCGAATGAGACTACTCAGTGAGGCTCGGCGGCATTGGAGCAGGTGTTTGTGTAGAGGCTGTGCATTTAAAAAATAATAATAAATAAATTAAAATAATTTTTACATACTCCCTGACTGGAATGTGATACGGCTAACTGGCTGTCATAACAATCTCTCACAGTGTACAGTGCTATCACTACGGAGCTGTTTCTCCGTCTGTGTTGCAACTCTTGACAGCTAACCCCTGTAATCCTCAAGCCTTTATCCTTCGGTGCAGTGGAAAGCTGCTAATAAAATTTGCTTCTAGGGGCCACCCTTTCCAGCGCTTGTGTCGGGCACTCTAAACGTACTTCAGTGTGAATAAAGTTTCAAGTGGAAAGCAGGAATGCGCGCAGTACCTCGGTCGTGTTGGAACCCAAGCCGATGACTCGGTTTGTTTATTTTCGTTGCTTTACGCTGTTGTATAATTGGACTTTCCCCCCCCCCCCCCCCTTTCATCTGCAGCTCTACGCCATTCCGTGGTTCCTCACCATGTTTACACGTAAGTCCAGGTTCTTTACGTCAAGAAGAACAGGATAGCTCTGTAAATTGACTGAAATTAAAAGGTGGGGAGAAGGGAGTTGTTTGCGTTTGCGGATGAAGCTCTGTTTCCCGCGTCCTGTGCCAGGAGTGTTATTTTCTCAGTTATGAGTAGGCCCGTGGGTTTTTCCTGCCTTCCGTTTTTTAAACCTGCAGTTCTGTCCTCCAAAACTAAAAGGTGAACACCGAACTCTCTGAAGCCACTTGTTAAGCAATAAACACATCACGGTACCTTAATTGTCTCAATTAATCATTCTGTTTTCCACAGGAGGGTCCAGTCTTATCCGAGAAGGGTAGGCAAGGGTGCGCATTTGTTTTAGACGAGCACCGCGAAACCTTCAATCAGACCTTTATTTGTTGAATCGAGCTTTTGTGTGCTGGGTTTAGAATGAACCTCGGCACCCACATCTGCTCTTTCGCATAAGATTGGACACCCCTGCACTCCTTAATTGTATAATCGGTTGCGGTCCTTGGACTGCTTACCGCTGATAACCCACTGAGTGCCCACAGTGACACCTTGAGGATTGAGACTGAAATTCAGGATAAATATTTCCCAGGTCACATTCAAACTCATGGTCCTGTATACAATAATTTGTCCTTAACATTAACTTGCAAGCATTACACTTTTCCCTCACAAACTCAGTTTGACGAGTTTTAGTGATTATCTCAACAGAGGCGGTTCTAGGATTTTTTTTTTACTGGGGTGGCCAAAGGGGCTTTGCGCGCACAAAACATTTTTGGGGTTATTTAGTTTTTTTTTATTGTTTCACGTGCAGAAAAACAACAAACAAAAAAACCAATATGCATTACTAGTCTACTAAGACTAAACATAAATGAATAGACTATAGGCTACTGATAAGCTAATATACAGGATGACATTAACAATGACAAATAAATAGGCTATCACCTCTTTTGTCATCAAGACCCTTCTCTGAGCTCACTAACAAAAGTTAAGTCCATTCAGTAGACAAATGCTCTAAGCAAACCACCAAACAAAAATGCATTATGCAATCCCTGGGTTTTATCTTCCTCTAAATTGACACAAAGGGCACAATTTTGAGGCTCTTACTTTAGTGTGCTGTGCGCTAAAACGGGCAGTGTGGCAAAAATGTGGCATGGAATGGGGGATGGTATGCTCTGAGTCTACTGTATGTGTATGCATTCCATTCCATACTCCATGCCACATCTTTGCCACACTGCCTGTTTTAGCGCACAGCACACTGAAGAGCCTCAAAATTGCACCAATTATGATGTGAATTACATAGTATATCATACATTACATCATATATTGTTATCATAAGACAATTAGATGTTTATGGATCAAGAATAAACACATTTTTTGACTGTATTTAAGGCCATTAAAGTCATGGACTATGTTCTGCAGAAAAATAGCGTAACACGGCATGTAGCCTAACCAAAACTCTTGAGAGAGACCGCTGCGCTCAGTTAAAATGTAAAACGCCGCGACCAAAATTGCCTAACTATATGTTACAGGAGATGTGCCGTTTTTCGACTCCCCTGCAGATTAACTTTCTTTTGCTTAATTTCTCCAGTTGAATTGTAAACGATAATACTGTGGATTGTGCGAGTTATGAACTATGAATTGTTCTATTGATTGTGGTTGACAATAATGTAAAGAGTAACTATGTTGAACACATCTTTTTCACTGGCAAGCAGGATATGTTTCGAGTGTCACGAAGCGAAGTACAACCCTTGAAAAAAAGAACTGCAGTACTACAGTAAATATAAACTGCAGTAATGCTGCCGTTTTTAGTGCTGCAGTAGCTACAAGTGCAGTAAATTGGACACAGTAAAACTGCAGTAGTACTACACTTGTACTGCAGTTAAAAAGGATTTTAACAAGTAAAAGTTTTCAATATGCAGTACTACTGCACAGAACTGCACTTGATACTCCAGTTCATTTTTGTAAGGGAAGGTATATGACATTCAACAAAATGAGCCTACAGTAGCTTACGGTGTCTTAATCACGTCTCTTAATAATATGCTATTATTTAATATCATACTATGCTGTCGCTTCGAATCGTGACACTTATCCTACCCTCTGCCTGCTTTTTACCTCTTTATTTTATGGTCCACCTCAATCAATAAGAACAATTAGCCTACAATCGTGCAGTGTCTTAGGACAGTTCTCTGTAAAAACCGCTATACAAATAAAATTTAATTTAATTCATAGTTCATAGCTATGCTGAGTATGCTCGTACTACAAGCCACAGTATTAGCCTATCGTTTTAGATTTAATTGGAGAAATTAAGCAAAAGAGAAGCGCGTGCCATTCATAGCATATTGCGTAGCTTGACGTGCGTTTATGTAAAGGGGAGTCGAAAAACGGTGCAAAATTACACCGGCTCCATAGTTAAATAACCCATACATTTTGTCCCGGAAACTGTACCGTTAACCGAAGCTGAGCTTGTGACAGTTACTGACAGCATGACCTAAGCATTATAAGTATAATATGTCTGCATTATATTTAAGGCATCTTGCTTTTCCATTTTACTGCTGGTATGAGATGACCTGGCCTGATTCCGCCACTGCTTAGGTCGGGCTGTCCGTAACTGAAATAAAACGAATTGCCTCATATGGTTCACACACAAAGTAGCTAGTTTCACCATGACAGTAATGTCTTAAACAATGAAAACGTAAAATTTGGCAAAACAATATTTATTGTAAATAATGTCATGCACCATAACATTTGTAGTTAATTTAAAATGCTTAGGCCTAATGGTGCTAACTGTACCGTAGCTATGTTATCGAGTAAGGTCATTCGTGGAGGTGATTCTATAGTTTTTCTTGTGTAAAGTCAAAGGTATAGGCTATTCTGCTGACTACATCATCAAGTGTGTTCCAAAATTGAAGCATATTTGCGCTCTTGCATACTATCAAGTGCGTTCTCGCTCGTGTATTTGGAAGAATGTACCATCTAGAATGCAAGTACGTAGAACGCAAGTGTGCATAATGGAACAGAGCCAGTGTCTTGGTAAAAATGGTGTCTTGGTAAAAGCAGACTGACTATGTGTGGGGTGGCCAATCAGGTTTTAGGGGTGGCGCCGGCCACCCTGGCCTCCCTTTTAGAACCGCCACTGTAACTCAACAAACTCTGACTTTCAAGAAAAGAAAATTGCTTTTAATTGTTAGTCAAAGTAAAGGACAAATGTTGATTTAATCCCAGCCATGGCCTGAGTCATGAGGAATGACTGTTAAGCCAGCCAAACCAACAAAAAAACAAAAAAACATTCATTATCAAAAAAATCTTTGTCACATTCAACAACAATTTGATTTTCAATAATTTCTCAATATAACTAATGTCTCTTTAAGGGGCATACTCTCATATTCTCACGCGTAAAAATTATGTATGATAGTAAAGCCAAAATTCAATAATTTCAAAATTCACTGTCACTGTCCACTGATCATGCACTACAGTCATCTAATCAACTCATAATATTACACTGGAAAATACAGTATGTATTATGATCTTTTGGAGAGCCTGTTTCTTTTTGGTCAAGAGGTTAAAAGCAATTCAGTTCAATATAGCTTGTTAATATGTATAATTACAGTGCAACCTTCAATCATTTTATAGTGCAGGAGCACATATTCATTCTGGCATCTAAATTGGCAAATCACAGAAGAATAAATTACTTTTGTGGAGAAGTTGAAACATTGTACAGTCTCAATCAATAGTTCCAGACTTTATTGAAATTCTTACAAGCTAGATAAGTCACAAAAGAAAGTCTCCATTCATGCAACTTAATTAGCCTCGTTGTACTCGTTGTTTGGTCAAAGAATGGCATTAATTTAGCTCTGACATTGGTCTATTCAGGAGTCACTACAATTTTAAAGAATAAATAATTGTATTCATCAGTATACTTACTCTCATCTGTGATTTATGCCTATGTGAATTAGCCATTTTGTTTTTCACCTCTATTTTACATCCGATTATAGGGCATGGTTTGTGCAAATTTAGTCATATTCATCTATTCATCCTGTTGCTAACAGGTAGGGACATCCGTTTGTGTAGGTTGGCCTGGTAACATGCCCACAGGGCAATTTTCCACTTGTTTTTCCCTTGCGTCAAAACAAACACCGTAGTTGCTCTGGCTACATTTCAATTATTTTTGTCACTGGAAAAAAAAAATTTGTGTATGTGTAGATTTTGAACTTCAAGTGGGTAAAATGGGCTTTTATAGAAGACTACCAATACAAGTGGAGTCTTGGTAGGCTTGTAGCTATTTTCATTTAGCTTTTCTGGTGCCGTAGAAAAACAGTTCACTTCAGTTAATGCACTAAACTCAAGAAGACAGGGCTAAGGAGCCAAATAAACACCTTAATACGTTCCATTTTTTGGAGCTGTCAGTGTTTGTGATGGACGCCTAGGATGCCTGGCCTCTGTGACTGGCTGATATCCACTCTGCCATGAAATGCCTCGGGACCTTTTAGCCGTCGCTGAGAGTAGTTTCTGCCAGGCTGCTCATCTGTAAATTTGATTGCCCCCCCCACCTCCCTCCCCCCGGTGTTTGATTTTCCGCATTAATAAAAGTTGGAAACCTACATTCCCCCGATCCCCAGAGTGGGGAATGTGTGCAGCTGGAGTCTTGACCCCAACTGCCTCTCCGCACGGCACCATGCAGGGGGCCGTGCCGTGTCCTGTCGTTCTGGGCCGGTCTTCGGGGAGGCCCGGCCGACCGCTAATGCGCTGTTCAGAGGGGTCTCTCTCTCTCTGAACGATCTCGTCACCTGCCCGCGCATTTCCGCGGAGCGGCGCACCCGCCAGTGTTCTAAGCTAACAGTTTATTAGAAGTGAATCTCGGTCGGTTGTTTAAAAGTCAGGGTTTCAACTGAAGTGAACGCTGACAGCGCCATGTGTGTTTGAGGGAATAGTGGGGAATGCATATTTTGATGACTAATATGGAAACCTTTAAGAAGAAAGGCTTACACATCCCCGAAATAACAAGAGCAAGCGCTTCTTTTATGGAGTTCTTGGCTTTTTTCTTCCCCTATCAATCACATGTAATACTAATAACAATAATACTAATAATTTCTTTATATAGAGCCTTTCTCACACTCAAAGCGCTTTACAATGATGAGGGGGAAACTCGCCTCAACCACCACCAATGTGTAGCACCCAACTGGGTGATGCAACGGCAGCCATTTTGCGCCAGAATGCTCACCACACATCAGATGAGGTGGAGAGCTACTGATTATCAAGTTTGTGTCTGATCAGGCTGTGACCATCCATCACGAGGATGTCTCTCTGTTGTAGATGACCCAGGGAGTCTGTGCGCTATTTGGTGTGAAGTCCATGTGCTATGTGGTGTGAAGTTTGTGTGCTCTCGTCCTCTTGTCCCCCTCCAGACGTGTTCCCTCTGCACAAGATCTTCCACCTGTGGGACACGCTCCTGCTGGGCAACTCCTCTTTTCCTTTCTGCATAGGCGTGGCCATCTTGCAGCAGCTGAGGGACCGCCTGCTGGCCAACGGCTTCAACGAGTGCATCCTGCTCTTCTCCGACCTGCCTGGTGAGAAGGCCGCGTCGGCCCGCCCCGCACACCCGCCTGACCTCTGCAGCTTCTCCAGTAGTCCAGCCGACACTGTGGCGAAAACAAACAGAACCGCCATCTGTGTCCACTAAAGCAGATGGTTAATAGTCCTCAGAGAATATTCAGTGTAAAGGTCAACGGGTCTCATTTAGTGTACAGTATCCTTTTTGTGGCAAGCAATTTTTACTCATCATTTTAACGAAACGAAGGACGTGCAGAAACCATAATGGAATAGACGAGATAAAACAGAAGTGCAAAGAAAGATATCCAATCGAGATAAGCAAATCAAAAATACTATTAGTACTAGTTTGTAGATAAGCGGTGAGCACCAGGTACCCTTTAGTGGTAGGAAAATGGTGAGCGTTGTTGGGCTGAAGGGCCTCTTCTCATCATTATGTTATGTTATAAATGTAATGCAGTCTAAGCATTCACTGTCTGACTACTCTGTTGATTCTCCGCACCCAGACCAAGTCAGGCTGTTGTGGGTCTTTGTATGTACCAGCGTCAGTGATTCGTAGCGAAGCCAAAGTTGTTCACGTTTGTTCCTGCAGGCCTACAGTTATCTGTATGCTTTCCATTACAACCAGACACTTTGACCAGCTGATTGAACCTTGTTCTTGATTGAACCGATTTAGCTGTCTTCTTCGGTTCCCAGAACATTTCAGGTTTTAAAAAAAGAACCAGAAGCGTCATTATTTTTATTGGTTTATCGAGGTTAGCTCCTGAAGTACCTCTCAGCCATGGTATTGTGATAATGAATTTAGACGTAGCAAGATTTGCTTGAGGTGACAAAGAACAATGCTGCTTTGGGAGAGTGTCCCCTAATGCTCTCTCTTAACAAGGGTAAATAAGGACTTGAGATTCTTGTGGAGAAAAGTCAGTCAGAACCAGCTGCCTGAGCAATTTGTGTGGTAAATGATGCGGGACAGAGAGATGTAAAGCAGTCGTCTGAAGTGTGGCATGACGTCCCCTGTGGCTCCTCAGACCTTTTTTGCTTGTTTCGTGGCGGCCGACAGCGGCCATCACTAAGGATAAGCCGTTGTGGGGAGGGTGGGTTTAGGTAACCAGTCTCCCAGGAGAACATGTTTGGTACAAGTCCCCTAGGCTTGCTCAGTATAGAACGTTCACCCCACGGGGCTTCTGCTATTTCAAGTCAGTGCCAGTTAAAGTGATGAGCGATGATTGAAACAACCAAAGCAGTGCGTGCCTCTAATTCTGTGTACACAGAGACACAAAAGCAGGATTACTCTCCAAAACAAGAGGGGAAGCTCTGGTTGCCATGGCATTTGAGGATCGAAAAATGCCTGGAGCGTTTAGCTATGATACTTAGGCAGCATATTCAGAATGAGTTCTTTAACATTTCACAGTTACCGAGGTGACGGTGTGTGTTTGTGCATGTTTCTGTGAGTGTGTGTGTACGCGTGTGTGTGTGTGTGTGTGTGTACGCGTGTGTGTGTGTGTGTGTGTGTGTGTGTGTGTATGTGTGTGTGTGTGTGTGTGGCTTGTGGAGAAAATGAGAAAAGGTGTGAAAGACTGACAGGGTTTAATCTCTCCTTTTGCTTTGATTTATAGCACAATATATCAATGTCCTAACTTCAACCTGTGATTTATTGCAATTTTGAGTGCGTGAGATCGCTGCTTATAGGTAATCATTTTTTCTCTCCCACCCATTCATTGTTGTCGGTCTGTATTGTCAACTCGTTTTGCGGCAGAAATTGCGAAGGGCTACATATCGAACTTCTCACTTCTTGATCCGTTATGTTTGCAGTGCTGTGTACACGCTAGCATATGTGAAAGGAATGGGCTGGTAAGCATTCGTGAGAGAGCCAGTCACGCGGAGAGGGGAATCGCGGGAGTGATTCATTTGACAAATCTCCCCCACTCATAGCACAACCAGTTCATTAGCTGTTGGCAACTTATGAAAAGCATGTGGATTACAAGACTGGCAGTTTCCGCGTATCTAAGGGCCTGTTTATTCTGTCAGTATTTAATGATTGCTATAGAGTTCACCTTGGAGCGTAGTTATCCTGCTAAGCTCAGGATGTAATATGTCTGGCGTCAGTTCTCTTTGACGTGATCACCCTTTCTTGTATTTACAGTGTTCACGACACAGGGTAAAGAAGCACTCTTACTTTTACCAAATGAATAAACGGGAAAATAATACAATTTAATTTTCACGTAAAGCGTGTCATTTTTAAGCACAGGAGCTGGAGGTCCGAGGCTACGTGTCTGTTCGGGAACTGTAAGATCATTTCTGATTGGCAACCCACAGAACGGCTGCACTGCTGATTGGTTCAAACACACAACACACACAGCACACAGATGTCTGTTGCATCCTTGATGGCAAAGCACTGTAGAGAGGGATGCCGAGCTGAAGGCTGGGAGAAGGAGGGAGTATATCGCTTTGGCCGGGGGCTTCGCCCAGCAGGTCTGGTCTGCCATAGATGTAGAGAGCAGCTGCCGGCGCTCCCTGCCGCAAGACCCCCCCCGCTTGGCCTGATGACTCACTCAGTCACCGCTACCAGAACCAGGACTCTGACCCACACACCGGTTCTGTGGGCGCCTCCGGAGGACCCGTGGGGGTGTTTGGAAAGCGTGCGGATTTGGGCATCGCCGCGCTTAAAGAGAAGGACGACCCAACTGCTTTCCATTCTGCAAAAGCGATTGAGAGAAGCCTGCTGTTGCTCGCCCGGCATCTCCCACTGTGGGTTTCTAATGGTAGCACACAAAAAAAACACCTCTCTCAGATTCACATTTGGGGAGGGCCAATGGCAACACAAGCACTTTGCATTCAGTCATTTTTATAGAACATTGCTCATTTTATATTTTCCTTCCGCAGCACCCTGCTATCTTATTTATTTGGTGTACTCTCTCGTCCACAGAAATGTACGAGGCTAATATGGCATGAATCGTTAAATTCAAATCACAAAAGCAGCTAGGACAACAATAACACGGCGACAAAAGAGTCGTAACATTACTAAATGGGCATCGAGTGAAAACGGCGGTAAAACTGAAGCAGTGAATTGTATAATAAAAATGAAATGGCAGCAACCGTAAAAAACACGGGGCCTCACGACAATCCTCCGTAACCTTTTCCCGTACCGCCCACGAGACCAGTTGAAACGGGAACCCCAGCGTCAGGTGCTGCCTGTGGCTTTAACAGTATGAAGTGGCCCAGGTTGAACAGGTTTAGGAACTTCGTCAGGGGATCCCCGGCACTGACCTGGGATCAGCGGGCACTCAGCCAGGTGAGTTCAGGAGGGGTCGAGCGTCAGGTGATTTGTAGCGCACACCTGCTTCTCCCCTCAGAGGAAACGCTGCCTGTCAGGAGGGAAGATTGATAGCCCCCATTCCTGTAGCTGGGATTCCTTTGTTCAATGCCTCCTGTTTTGCCCACTTGTAGCTACACGATATCCATGTGTATGTCTTTAACGCAAACTCGGCACGAGGTTAGACAAAACTCCCCCAGCACACACACACACACACACACACACACACACACACACACACACACACACACACACACACACACACACACACACACACACACACACACACACACACACACACACACACACACAGTCTCCCTCCTCCGCCTGCTCCCCGCACATGTGCACACAGTAAATGGAAGAGCTTTGGACCCATGCCTAGAATAGATGTGAATCTGCTTGGCACATTTTCAAGGATGACATCTGAAATCTTTCTAATGAATCCTGAAATATTCATTTAATATTGCGTGCTCTAACAGGTTGGTTACTAGGGGCCCCCAGTTGTGGGCGCATTTGCTATCTTGGTTATTTCCCAGTAGCGCGTTGAGAGAGGTTAACATTTTGCTCCACTCTCTATTGCTCCAATTTCTTTTTACTTTTGTGCTACACTATTCAAGCCACCTTATTTTAACTGATATGTAAAACTGCAGAAAGTGCACGCTAAATGGTTTTATGTTGCAGTGCATCACAAATCTGGAATTTCACTCCGTTTGCCGTTCTTAAGACGCTGGGGGAAAAAAAGTTAACGGTTTAGATGAAGACACAGGCTAGTGGGCCTTAAATGAGGCATAGATCTGGATACGCCGAATATCTCTCCTGACGTTCATTTTCACTGACAGGACTATTACAGAACAGCCGGGCAGAAGGACCGCTCTTATCTCGGGAGTCGCGCGCTAAAGATGTCCGCGTCGGCCCCCGCGGGCCCAGCCGGCATCGCTGAATGATGAGAGCCAAAATGGAGCCGGCAGGAGCCACATTCGCGTTCCCTCCGCTGTCACGTCCCACATTAGCAGCCATCCTCCCGCGCAGCCTAAACGCTCCATTGAGCGTCGCGCGTAACCAAATCGCACACGTTTCGCGGTAGTTTTAAGTCTCGTCATGCTCCCTCTCTAAATTGAGTTCAGAAGTTTGGAGTTCAGCATTATTGCTTTGTTCTGGTGATTATAAAAGTGGGTTTCGTGAGCCTTGTGTTCTCAACTTTCTCTTGTTGGGATGATTGAAATGGATATTAATTTAGCGTTACAGTAAATGCAGTGCCGTTGATTTGCAAAGAACATCAACATGGTTAATAATAAGATTACTTTTATTAAGAGCTGATTGATGGTCTCTAAAGGTGATGGATTGAGCTATGGCTTTGGCACAATAGGCATTTTTCTCCACATAATTTTTTACAATTACGTTTTTTTCTGCAGTCTCCACCACGGACGTAATTTAATGTTGAAATTTAACGAGCGCCAGTTGTTCCCTCGGTTTGATCGCCTTAACAAGGCCCGGTCTGGCGCAAATGTCCTCGAACTGCAGGTAATCAGTGAAGCTAATCCCAGTTCAAGGAAGGATTGCTTTTAAGAGAACTGCTTGGTGCAGAATTTCCAGCTGGCCTCTTAAATGGTTATCAGTCCTGGGTGCAGTGCGGTGACACTGTCAGAGGGGATCTGAGCTGCATGGTAATGTTCCAGGGCCCTGGAGATTTACCCTCCAGCCTATAGTGCAGGGGTTCTCAATCTTATCCAGAAAGGTGCCGGTGTGGGTGCAGGCTTTTGTTCCAACTAAGAAGTAACACACCTGATTCTACTAATCAAGGTTCTTTGCAAAACCTCTAATTGTTGATGAGTAGAATCAGGTGTGTAAGTGCTTGGTTGGAACAAAAGCCTGCACCCACACCGGCCCTTTCTGGATAAGATTGAGGACCCCTGCTGTAGTGGAATACTAACAAAAAAACCACTGTTTCCATGGAATAGCCCTGGAATTCTGTCTATATATTTCTGCCCAGCAGGAACCTGATTTACCCGAACAAATAAATAAATAAATTCTGATATTCGGTTTTAATGTTGTCTGGGCTGGTCACGGCAAGTGTCCCTTTTGACTTTTTTGTAAGTGACTGGAAAGTGTAGAAGAATCACTAAATTGTAAAATCCTCTAATCCTGCAGATCTTTTTCCAATCCCTAGTTTAGGGTGCATCGTATAGGAAAGTGCCATGACATTAGGCAAAAGCCACTTTCAAAATCCCTTTTGTTGGGTGAGAGCATGAATGGAACTTCTCGCCAGGAACTTCAGGGCCAAGAGAGGCTACTGGTGCTAATCCAAGCAGCTATCCTTAAAAACAATGAATGGAAACAAGGTCAAATGGATCTAATTGGTGGGAGGTACTTTTTAACTCTAAAGTTTGGGATTGATGCACACATTTGCTCCCCTACCTTATAGTGCTGGTTAGAAAAAAAAGTATGAACTTTTTCTTCGTAAATATATTTCAGTACTAAGGTTGCTTATTTACAATTTTTGTGTCTTTCTGTTTTACTTTTCATAATCATGAACTGATGATTAGCTGAATCGATTTTTTTTTGCCTTTTTTAAGAGATCGACATTGAACGCTGTGTTCGAGAATCCATCACCCTCTTCTGCTGGACTCCCAAAAGTGCCACGTACAGGCAGCATGCCCAGCCGCCCAAGGCTCCCGCTGACAACAATGGCTTCAACAAGTCCTCCTACTTCTCCCCTGACTACCAGGACCTACCCAAAACGGACCGGGTGAGTGCTTCCCAACAGGTCGCCATTTTGGCTCTTTTTCCCTGGAAAGGATGCATTTGCATTTCTGTGAGGGTATGTCTGCGTACTATCAAATTTGGCTTTTTTTGTACACATTTAATTGTTGTCTCTGCCGCGTGCACCTTTTTTAAAGGGGCATTGGCCTGGATTCAATCAGTATTTGTTCTAAACTTGTTTGTGAAAAAGTAGCACTTGATGCGAATGAAAGTCGAGGACAAATGTTGATTGAATACAGGCTATGCTGTCCGTGGGTGGACGGTTACTCTCCGCAGGGCTCCGCCCCTCCCTGCAGTCGCACTCTGTTCCATCTTCAGAACACGTGCTCTGGCCTGCTGTAGGCTGCTGCATGGCTGATCCTCAGTGCACATGCTCTGGCCTGCTGTAGGCTGCTCCGTGGCTGATCCTCAGTGCACGTGCTCTGGCCTGCTGTAGGCTGCTCCGTGGCTGATCCTCAGTGCACGTGCTCTGGCCTGCTGTAGGCTGCTCCGTGGCTGATCATCAGTGCACGTGGTCTGGCCTTCTGTAGGCTGCTCCATGGCTGATCCTCAGCGCACGTGGTCTGGCCTTCTGTCGGCCGCTTTGTGGCCGATCCTGAGTGCGCGTGGTCTGGCCTTCTGTCGGCCGCTTTGTGGCTGTTCCTGAGTGCGCGTGGTCTGGCCTTCTGTAGGCCGCTCTGTGGCTGATCCTCAGCGCACGCACGCTGGCCTTCTGTGGGCTGCTCTGTGGCTGATCCTCAGCGCATGCGCTCTGGCCTTCTGTAGGCCGCTCTGTGGCTCTTCCTCGGTGCACGTGGTCTGGCCTTCTGTAGGCCACTTTGTGGCTGTTCCTCAGTGCACGTGGTCTGGCCTTCTGTAGGCCGCTCCGAGGCTGATCCTCAGTACACGTGGTCTGGCCTTCTGTAGGCCGCTCTGCGATGGCCTTCTGTAGGCCGCTTTGTGGCTGTTCCTGAGTGTGCGTGGTCTGGCCTTCTGTAGGCTGCTCCATGGCTGATCCTCAGCGCACGCAGTCTGGCCTGCTGTAGGCCGCTCCGTGGCTGATCCTCAGAATACACGCTCTGGCCTGCTGTAGGTCGCTCCGAGGCTGATCTGAGGTCAGTCGGTTGCTGATATGAGCAATGCTCTGATCTCTCCTCAGTGACTGGCTCAGAAATGGCTGCATGCCTGGCTGCACAGTGAAGTACCTGGGCTCTGCAGCCAAGAAAGATAAAACGATTAAGTAACTAAGGGCGCTCTTAAAGTAATTACTCTGTAAAGCAGACGGTTCTCTCGAACAAAGGGGCCGAGACGCAGTTATTGCGCCAAGGTCAGTCTACATATTGCTAATGGGTTTTACCCGTGCTGTTTTTGCATACATGCCCCCTCTCTGTGGGGTCTCTGGAGGTGTGGATCCCGTTTTCCATCATCCATTTCCGTCTCTGACTATGCGTAAATATTGGCCGTTTTTAGTAAGTCCATATTTATACAGCAGTATTAATAAGCCCAGTGACAGCACATATTGAGTCGTCGCACACTTTGATCAAATCGGTAGCATATAACTTCTCAGAAAATACTTAAACCGAAGGAAGCTGCCAGATACACTTTTATTGAAGTACAGGAAACTTTACATGTGCAGAGCTGGATGATATTGTGAATAATACTTATTCTTATGATGATAATAACAAAGTGGCATTCATACCATACTTATTATGGGTCTGAGTGCTTCACAGGGAAGGCTCTCATTCACCCCTGATG
Source organism: Ilyophis sp. 1 JC-2022 (assembly GCA_022702515.1). Taxonomy (NCBI): domain Eukaryota; kingdom Metazoa; phylum Chordata; class Actinopteri; order Anguilliformes; family Synaphobranchidae; genus Ilyophis; species Ilyophis sp. 1 JC-2022. Next base: position 18,584,175 of record CM040400.1, on the reverse strand, counting down.
ATGCGCGATGACCTTTTGTTGCTCAACTCATCAGGTAGGGAAGAAAAGGTGCAGTGCTGGGGTTCCTGTATTTTCTGGTTCAATTTCTGGAGTTTTTGTGATATTATTTCAGTTTTAGTGTATGTTTTTGATTGGACAGTTTTTGTGTTCAGTGAATCATATGTATCAGAAGTTTCTGAAGACCTGCCTGCCATCTTCACAACGGTTTGTGTCTTAAACAAGAAAATTAACTTTACGTAACTCCACAGTGCTGCCCCTAGAGGTTTACCTGTGCATATTAACCCAATTATTCTCCCAAAATTACGTTTAATCTTATTTTCGGTTGGCACCATTTTCTATGGCCTTGCAACATATTGGAATAAGGAATAAGGAAATTGTGCTATGGCTTGCTGTATCAACATTGCTACAGGGGCCCTTATGAGAGAAGAGCTTGCGCTGCTTGAAATATCATCATAATACAAAGACTATTACTAAATATTAAAGTAAAAAAAACAAAAAATGCTGTAAAATTAATTTGCTCATAATATGTATAGCCTCTGGAAACAAACATTGCTTTATAAGCTGCTTTGGAGTTACACAAAGTATTACGTCACATTACAGGCATTTAGCAGACGTTTTAGTAATTTTATATAGTATACATTTATTCCGCTGGATATATACTGAATCAATTGAGGTTAAGTACCTTGCTCAAGGGTACAATGTGTCCTACCTGTGTTTCGGACCAGAATTCTCTAACCTTTATACTACACTGCCACACAAGTATATTTTGCTTTAGACCACAAACCCCTGAATGCCCTGATACCCACCATTGTAAAGTCAGCAGGTCATGTTCTTTCTGCTCTTCCTCCTCTTCTTCTTCTGCTGTTTTTTCATTGATAAAAGAGCATCCGTTCAGTCTCTCCAGACCCGCACTGAGTGTCTAACCTTATGCGGCCCCGCTCTCCAGAATTCCCCACCACACTCTCTGCTCCGCATGGTCCCTGAGCTGGCTTCGACTGAAGAAGACATTCCTCTTTCTTATAGTATCTTTACTGCACATCCACACATGGGCCTAATCGCTGAAGGTTCATAATTGCACGGAACTAGGCTTAACTCTGAGGCACTATTTGGGTCATAAATTGTACTTATGCCCATTAAGACGGATGAATAGATTATTCAGTAGACCTTCTGTCACATTGTGCCTCCTGTACGAACCAATAAACATTTCCTGTTTGATCACAAACGTATTGACTACATTTTACCTGCCATTTGACTTATTTTCAGAACAAAATAAAAATACTAGTAAAAATGTACATACATACACACTTCTTAGGCTCTAAATCTAAATTTCAATTGTTTCCACTGGTACTGGTGACTTGCAGATTTCTACACAAAACTTTGACAGACACGCCTAAATTGCATTTATATTCACCCCCCCCCCCCCCCAATCTTTATTCACCTTTTATTCACCATCAGTTTGCAGGACAGTAAACCACAGGGGGCAAACTTTCTCACGGCACGTGCATGCTGAGGTTTAGATATGGGATACGGTTAAAGGCTCAGAATGTAACATAGGTAGGTCTGAAGCAGGCCCATGTACGGCCAGAACCTTTCCCGTTCCTCACTCTCATCTGCCGTTTTCCCATTTTATTCTTCCCGTTTGCCTTTGACCGGTCTCGCAAGCATTCTCCTCAGTTTATCGCCGGCTACTAAAGCAATCGACATAATCTTGCTCTTTCATATCGGGGATGGATTAGCTGTTCACATAAGCCTTCGTCTGCATTTTCATACGGGAAAATGTATGTGAGCGGACTATGTGCGAAAGCACTTCATAAACGCTGTGTTGACCTAGCCTTTCGGATTTTTCTACTTCCTTATGTGGAACACATGCCGTAGCAACAACATAGGTCGATCACAAGCAGATAATTCTCTAAAGCACTAAGGAAAACAATACAACAAATAGCTAGTCTAAATGTGGTTTTCTAGATAGAGAAACAATGTGTAAATGAACAGTTATAGTGTGGTGAGACATGTCACTTTAGTGGCCATCTGGGACGAGTATATTGTTTCACTGTGAATGTAAGAGCAATTAAATTATTGCAAATTAGAAGGGAAATGACAAAGCACTGGCAATCGCATTCTCCAAGCCTGTACGGCATCCAATTTTGTCATTTTATCTAGTTCCATTGTAATTATCACCATTTCACAACATCAAACTTAAGCTGTGTGCTGTTCGACTCTAGTTAGGAAAAATTGAAAGGGGTTTTGTTTTCTGCACAAAGCTTGGCGACAGCTGAGAGAGAGAAGGGGGGGGGGAGTGATTTACTTTACTGGAACGCCTGCGACCGCGATGGGTCCATAAATAGAACTGAGAAAGGCTACGTGAGTCCTGAGAGGAAGTCAGAACTGGGCGGAATCTCTTTGTTCATCTGGACCGGTTTCTTTATTATTATTATTTTTTTAATAACTGATTCACATGGCTTCCAGATATCTACTTAATCTCGCTACCAAGACTGGGCTGTTTCTCCAAATATGAAATCAGCTTTAAACTGATGGCGTCGCTTCATCGAGTGTGAATGTGAAAGAAAAGAATGAAATGCCTGCAAGATGTTATTCTGAACAGAACTTGTAACCGACATGAAAAAAGTATCTGTATATTAATGCTATATCGGCATCTCCAGACATGTATATGCTGCTTTTACGCCGTACAGTAAACAAACATGGGTATAATGAGCATATTATTCAAGTTGTTATATTTTCTTGTTGGATTTTGTATCTAGTTTCATCAGTGTACCATATTGGAATAAATCTTTTTTATGTAAACAGAGTAGTATGTAATCCAATGCAACCTTAAAAAGGGGCCGCTAACGCGCCGCAGTTATCATTTTGTCGATTGCCGAAGGCGGTTTGTCATTTAAAACCTGTCTGCTGTGGTTCTGTGCATTGTAGTCTGCAGTCTGGCCAAATCAACGTCACTGTGCTTGGGAGCCTTGTTCTTAAACGCATTGTGTGAGTTGGCAAGCACGGCGCGTCTTGCCGGTGAAGTCACTGCGTGGCCTGAGGATGAACTTAGTTAATTTTGTTTGGCAGGAGTGCGCTTATGAAGGTGCGTGCGGGCGGGCGCGTTTGTCTGTTTGAATTCATTTTGTTTTTGTGTGCGTGCGTGCGTGCGTGCGTGCATGCATGCGGATCTATGCTTGTTTCTAGATCACTTCAGGGATTTATTATTACGGTTATTCATAAGGATGTTCTTATACTGTAACTCGACATGGTAAAATGAATTTTAAAAATGGGCCTGTCATTTACATTTGACCACTATTGTTTTTTTTGTTGTTTTTTTTGTTTAAGGTTCAATAAGTTGCCTTCCTGGGCCTTGGACTTTTGAATGGTATCGAATAGAAAAGAATAGTACCATTTCACCAGGGAAGGCAGTGTGCTGAAACATTTGGATCGTTCATCCTCATTTCTGTTGAAATCCATCGAGAGCATATCTTTTATGAATTTGCATCTCTTTATGTAGTTTCTGAACCTATTTTCATTCATGCATCCCCTGGTATATGCACACAATCCACTTCTAGTAAAACTTTTGAATGCCCCTGTAAGAACGGAGGTGGTAGTAAACCTGTGAAGAATTGAACCCTACAACCCTACTGCTCTTTACTCACTATAGATACTGTGGTGTAAATAAGCATTATCATTTCCTACATAATGTTTTATAAGCACTTATATTTTCCCCCCTGTTTTTCTCCTATTATTTTCGTTTTTTGTTGTTGTTTTTTGTTCATTACTGTGGCACTTTCCATTACTGTGGTACAAGGAGCACTGCACTTTCTCGCTGCGAGCCAGGGACTGTTTTACACGCCACAGTGTTACAGAAGAGCTGGCGCTGATTACAGGATAGGTCTCACTGTTGACAACCGATAACCTGGCGCCTGAAGGATCATCGGGAGGAGCCACGCAACGGTAACCTAAGGAACCGTAGCGGATTTAAAACCACCCTACCCCTGCGGGGACTAGGCCTATTGTATCCTTCGCTCTGGACTCCTTGCTACGGTCGGTAAATGAAGGCTCGAACCTACGACAATAGGGTGTCACATGCGCTCATGGCAAGCTCCTCTTCTGAGTGAGCTAACGGGGATGCCATGTCTATCATTTAAAGATACCATTGGCAGGAATATTATTTTCAGTTTGTTTGAATTGGGGTCTGACTGCAGATTATCGGTACCGTACGCTGAGAAATAAACGTGCTTGTTTTCATGGTTCGTGGATAAATACAATGAGTTTGTTTTTCACTCTAGATTATGCAGAAAGCTAAATGTATGAACTGATGGGCAACTGTTGTTACAAAGGACAATGTTACAAGCAAGCTATTTAGTTGATATTTTTAAACATCATTATATGAATACTCAATCTGCTTGAACACCACATTACTGCCAATTAGAATAACTGGTGGATGAAAGTTATCACTTTGGAGAAATTTGAAAAGAATTTTTTAATATGGTTTTTCAAAACGAAATGAGTCTATTTCAGAACCCTCTCCTGTCATTGCTTAAATTAGCTGCATATGTTTGTGTAAATCGGTTAATTTGTTAGAACATACTTGGGAGTTTTATTTCTGTTCTGAATGCTCTGTTCTTCCTCATTACTCACAGCTCTCATTATTCTTCAAAAAACATGCACAGATGGTTCTGAAAACATTCTTCACAGGGATTTGCTTTGCTTTTTAAATCTAAACAAACCGTTAGATACTGTGCTTAAAGCTGTCTCCTGTCTCGACTCCCAGCACCGGTCTCATCGGAGCCTTACTTTATCATGGTCATTAAGGGACCTAAAGTGAACAGCAGGCTGTATCTCTGGTCTAGGGAATGAAGGAAAGATAGAAGAATTTTCTGAGTTGGAGCCATGACTATTATTTTTTGGGTTTGTGTTTTTTGCACTTTTGACTCTTACCCTTTGACCTGGAGGTGACTGTGGGCGATTTCTCAGCTTGCTTTCATGCATTCTTGTCGGGGACGCCAGAAAGCTAGAGCGCGTCCCTACTAGCGAGTTCCTAAAAGCGGATCAACGCGCCCGCCTCGGCTTGTAGCGGCAGATCGGCTGTGGCCTCTCCTCGCCGCTGAGGAAAGCAGGCCGGCTCTGGAGACGCGGTCTGAGTTCAGGCAGAATTCTTAGTCTTAGGACAGTCAACGCGATGCGTTTGTTTTCCTCCCCCAAATGTGAGTAATCCTTTAAAAGCATTCCTTACTGCGGAGCAGACGTTCGCTTGTCACCTGGCTTGCGATTGGCCCGTTGACCTGGTTGTGGATGTCCGAGCCGCTGAAGTTCCGGTACTGTAGCGAGCTCAGCGTTCACGAGACATCGACTGCGCCTTGCTATCGTCCTGCTCAATAGATTGCACAAATAAATGAAGGAAGCAGGTCTGATTGCCTTAATGACGCTAACCAGCCAGCCTTTGCACTCTCTCCCCCAAGTTCCCCCAACCAGCCCACCCCTCCATCCCCTCGTTCAGGCCCAACCGCGCTTGACGGGCCTGTAAAATTGCAGACTGCCCCAACTCATTGAGATCTGTGATGTATTTACCAATATCTATCATCCTGGGGCACGGCAGTTTCTCTCGCTGCGGCTGAGAGTTTACTGGCGCCCGTGAAAGGTCTCCACGCTTGATTTCCGCATATCCCTCAGAACACGGTTTTATTACATTTAGATTCAAAGATGGAGGCTATCTGTCAACAAAAAAAAAAGTTTGCATCAATTTAAGTCTTCCACAACTTCTGCCGTTTCTCTTAAAAATGTGGCACATGACCTCTGCATGGTCCTGTAGGGTCAGAGGAGGCCCTTCTTCAGATTATGAACCTGGGGAAACTACTTTAGAAGCAGGAACCAAAAACCTGAAAGAGTTCAGACTAGTTTTCTCTGCATTTTCTTCATCGGAGCCCGCTGCCAGGGAGAGTCAATCAGGGGAGATGCAGCGGTATCAAATATACTGAAGGTGATTCTGTGATATGGAATCTACCAGTACAGAATGCACAAAATGAAATTGTTATTCTTGGTGAGATGTCCATGCTTTGGCTGCTAGCAGTATGAAGTATCGTTCCAAGAAAAACCGGCTAAAATCTGTATAGAATGGCAAAATAAGCATTCACAAGAAAATGCAGACTGGTCATTACTTATTATAGATCGCCTCTTGTCTAGCCTCCCCATTTTCAATGTTCAAAGTCTGACTGCGCAAGCAGCCCGCTCTTTTTCTGTTAAAGCTGCACTGAATAACATCTCAGTGGCTAATATTTATCAGAACTGAGATTTGTCAGAACTGTCTAAACCATTCACTATGGTGATTGGAATCTGTATATAAAGGCTACACTTAAATCAACATTACTCAAGTTATTCTCTTCCTTATTGGATTTCTTCTTTCTTTTGGCATAGTAATTTTGTAGATATAGTTTTAAGTTTGCTGTTTAGTGGTATTTACCTTTGTTTTGAATATGAATTGTTGCGTGGCTCCGCTAACTTTGCACTTGCTGATTATAACTGGGTATTCTGTGCCTTCTTCGTGTCGTCGCACTTTTGTATTCTTGAGACGAACCCTGATGTTCTCTGTGTTTTTCTTAACTCACTCTGGTACAGATAACTGAAGTGTGAAGCCGTTTTCCCTTATTATATTATTGGGAAACAGCCTTTTAAACACTTAGCCAGTCAGGGCCAGAGCAGGGGGAAACTAACAGTCAGTTTTTTACAGTCTCTGCATGAAGTAAGCAATTTGGCAGAATAGATGAAGACAGCACTTTCACTATTTGTCAGAAAAAATTAACCAAAGTAGTTCAAGTTTTCTGACTCGAGGCACATTTTTAGGCCTTATAGCCTACCCAGGCAATCAGATGGAAATGGGAGCAGATAGATGGCTAGCCTCCAATATTAAGTAAAACGCTTATTTCATGGTTTAAACTACTTTATACATTTACACTATTTAAGTCTAAACGTTAAGAGCGCTAGCGGCACATTAGCCGCCCCCCCCGCAACCATTAAAATTGATGGGTGTTGAGCGTGTCACGTGACCAAAGTGAAGCCGAACTTTCCGGATGGTGCAGATGAGAGCAGGGAAACTACTGCGCTCTATTCTGACGGTTTGATTGCACAGCCTGCACAGCGAGGGCAGAGTATTATGTAGAAGACTCGCCTGGCTGGTGTCGAGCCAGTTTACCTCATTGCACCTTCTCACGTCGTACAAAGAAAATGTTAATCTGTTTGGAAGACTTGGCACTGAATCCTCGCCTATAATCGGCTATATGTCTCCAGGCTTTGAGAGCAGTTTTTTTTTTTTTTTCCTTTCTTATTCTGCCTGGAACCAGCTTGGGTACTAAACTCTATATTGTATTGTGGGTTATTTTTGTCCTATTATTATTATTTTGTTTAATTTTTTTAAAGAAAAGCACTCAGAGCCAGAACTCCGCACTTCAATCTGGTTCCAGGTCTGACTGTGGAATGGCCCCTAGCAGCAGTGGCCCTTCGGCCCTTCATCACCGCCTGATCCCGATAACTGTTTTGATTATGAACAAATGTGCCACCCGCCAACCACAGCTCAGATGTTTATAGGCTGTGGACCCAGCATAACCAGAGCTTAGAAGCTTTTGTGTAGGGTGGTGCTTTGAATGACTGCTTTACATTTTTAAATGGGATTAAGAAGGTCATCCGCCAAGGTTGTCACAAATCGTACTTTGAACAGAGGCAAGTGAGAAGTAATTTTCACTGACATTTAAAATGTCTTCTTTACACAGGGAGTAATACATCATACTTATAATAATTAGGATTTGTAACAGATCAATGAGAGATTCATTTTAAATTATGAGAAGTAATGAACTAAGGTGGGATGAATGGCCTGTTTTCAGCCTTGCTCTTTGATCTTATGTTCTTGTGCAATGTTGGACTTTCTGCTAAGTGCCTTGCTTTGATTCTGTAGAATTGCGTGACATCGGGTCAATTTGGACATATTTTGCAATGCAATGTTGTAAATGGACCAGACTTGCTTTTTCACATTTTGTGTCCGCACGCACCTATGTGACTGTGTTACGGTGTGCATACTTGTTCATGTGTGCACACGTGTTTATGTAGCGTTGTATAAAGTGTATGCGTGCATGTAAGCACATGCAAGCATTCCTTTTTAATATTCAACTTATCTATTTGAAGGGGAGGGGGGTTCAGTTGTCGATGAGAAAGCAGGGTGTTTCGGAGACTGCAGCCGCCCGAGTCTACAGAAACCCGGGGGACTAGGGGGCTGGGGGGGGGACCTGGCTGCGACTTCATAAGTGCATCATTTAAGCGAGGGAAGCGTGAAATGTCAGGACTGATTATAAATATGAGAGGAAGCAGATGGCAGCTCCCGCTTTACAGTATATCAGAGACCCCCCCCCCCCCAGTCTCCCTCCCCAAAACAGCGCAGGGCCCCGACGCCGGGCCGCACCCGGCCCTGATGTTCGCTGAGAGCCAATTACACCTCACCTGCCAGCACGGGTAAATGCCTGCGGCCCGGCGCACTGCTCGCTGGAGCTTATCCACAGTCTCATGGAGAGTATTAGCTAACGGTGTAGGTGGAAGAGAGTTATGGCAGTGTCTGTCTCTCTCTGTCCCTCTCGCTCCCCTCCCTCTCTCTTCATCCAAGTGCTGCTAGGGAGGGTTGGGACAGAGGCTGTTTGGAGGGGGTGCAGCTTAACCCTCCCACACAAGCACAGCTGTTTTATTTCATGGATGAAAGAGCTTTTGGTATTGCACCGATATTTATTTTTTCCACCCCCCCCCCCCCCCCCATCCCTGTAAATTGTTTCACGGAGACATTGCAGAGGGACGATGAAAATCCCAGATAATAAAATTAAATTGGCTCAGTCTCAATGGTAATGTACCGGGGATGCTGCGGAGTTTCTTTGCTTCTGACTGGAATTGTTCATCCATGACATTACATCCCACCCTGCTGCGGAATCATACAGTGCACATAAACTAAATTGATTATTTATGACTATATTTTCCGTTTAACGTATATTTAACCTGGTCTGCGAACTGAGAACTCGATTCTCATTTGCAGTACTGACTTGGGGAATCAAATTGGCTAGGCTATGCAGAGTATTGTGTAGCCAATTATGTGTAGGGGGATGATTAAGTGGCTAGATGTAGAGACAGTTTTTTGTGGGAATCTGTGAGCAAGTTGGGTTTAACCCGCCCATAGAATTTTGATGATGACACCGTGGACCACGGATTAGTGCCTTTTTCCACCGCTGTCTGTACATTGTAATTTTGCACGTTGTAGCTGCTCCATGTGAGATTAGCAAATGCTTCAAATCGGTTGTGCAATTAACTATTTTCTTCAGCGTTTAAAATGTTGTGAGGTAAATTCTGGAGGTGCGCTATTGGGGAGTAGCTGGGGATGTAAGCCTCACGGATTGATCAGAGTCGGGGTGAAATCGAGGGCACTCGTCTCCTCTCTGCCTCCGAACAACGGCTCTTCGGTGATCGATTCCTTAATCTAAAACACGGGACGCTTTAGCGGTGAGATAAAAAACGTATCGGGTCGAGGCCGCATTAAATCCAAGGGTCTAATCCACAAGCTAATTATAAATGACTACACCAACGCTAATGTGGAAGTCTGGGTTAGATCCAGGAACTAATGAGGGCTTTGTGAAACCACCTGCGACTCTTGAAAATGGAATGTCGTCCTCACGTCCATCCAGCAGAAGTATCCTTCGTACCCTGCTCTCATCTAGTGTTCTGCCGTGTTTCTGGAGATGAAGAAAAGTAATTCAATACTTTTCTATCCTTCTTTTTTTTGTGAGATCAATGTCTTTTTCGATTGTTTCCTCATTGATTGACGGTGCACGGTAGCTCTGCTCGTTATGGGGGGATCCATGAATCTTTTTTATTTTGTTTCTTTTAAAAGAAATGTAGCACTTTTTCCAGCTTTATTGGACAGCGCAGTGTATAGAGACAGGAAGAATCGGGTGCGAAAGTGAGGACGAGACGTGCCACAAAGGGTTCGAACCACCGATGTCGCGGCTCGCGCCGAGCATATGGTTAGTGCTCTCCAGGCTACGCCGCCGAGACACCCAGGGACCCATGCGTCTTTATCAATGCTCTGTGGTATGGAAGAGGGACCTCTGTAATGCCATGTTACTACTGTACTAAACCTCACTTTACCCCCTGTCTCAGTCCCGGGAGCCCCTCAAGCTGAGCGATCTGAAGGGCGAGGTTTCACCACGCATCTCTGCCGAGGACCTCATTGACCTGTGCGAGCTGTCCGGCCCTAGCCACTTCAAAACCCCCACCAAGAGGACCAAGTCCAGCAAGCCCAAGATCCTGGCCTTAGACATCCGCAGCAGTGAGGAGTATCCTTTGCTCCTGCCTCTCTGTGTTCATTGATTGGTTGATTGGTTTATTGATTCTTTCGGATGATTGGTTGATTGATTGATTGATTGATTGGTTGATGAGCTGAAAGTCTTTATTTGTCAACGCCAGCCAGTTACAGGTAAGCACTAAGCACTATAGAAAGCACGCAGAAATTGTCAGCTTTCGCAAGGGAGATTTTCTTGTTTACTGTCATGATAAACCTGGTAGAAATGCAGATACCATTGTTTGCAGAATAACATTTATCAGGAGGTTTTCCCAGCTACTTTGGTCATTGTTCCTGCATTTAATAGAAATGCTAAAGTGCTCCTGTTTGATGCGAAGGTCATTTGTTTGAAATATAAATGCAAACATTTGTTTGAAAAGCACAACAACAGCTTTGTTTATTAATTGGCACAGTCTCTGCGCGGTAGGAAAACCGCTCGTAATTTTTGCCTGGTATTATGGTTTGTTGTTTGGGGCAGTTCACCCCATTTCAAAACGGTTTTAAAAAGTTAACTTTAAAAGTTGCGTACGGTCAAAGAGACACTGTGGAGCCTCAGTTTCTGTTTGTTTATCATCCATTTGATATAGTTATTATCAGTAAGTGCTAACATTTCTCACTTATGTGTTGAATGTGTTACAGTTGGTTTTTTAAAGTATGAAATTCAGAAAGTGCTTGTGGAGGCGATCTGGCTAAACGAACATTTACAGATTGTTCTCTGACTATGTAAACAGATCAAGGGTCACATTCCCTCTGTTAACAGATGACTTTCAAACATTTGAAGTACATTGAAAGTAGTTTGAACTGTAGTGGAGATTTTTTTTTTCTGTAATATATTGACATATATTCATATATTTATTGATAATTTTAGACATTATAGGGTAAATTTTATTTAAATTCATATTGGTGTATGGGATGATTTTGAATAAAAATTTATTGTTCAGCCGCCGCGGTGGTACAATGGTAAGAGTGCCAACTTTCAGTCGGTGCAGTTGTACTCCGAGGATTGGGGTTTGCGCCCCGGTCCTGCCAGATTCGAGCACGGCCGGTGCACTGTGGGAGCAGCAATTGGCAGACGCTTCCGGGTGGGGGGAGGGGCTCGGAGAGAATCGCTGCGTACAAAAAGGCCCTGGGCGAGTTGGAATCACGGTCAGGAGCTCAAGGAGTCGCGCCCTGTAGAGGACGTGGCGCCCTCTTCCTACTATCGGCTGACAGGGTTGTATAGCGGTGGTTCTCTAGCGGTTGGGAGTTGAATTAGAATAGGGGTTCAATTGGCTACTAAATTGGGAGGGAGAAAAATGGGGGGGGGGGGGGGAAGAAAAAAAAAATGTCTTGTTCAGTTCATTATGTACTCAACAGTAATTGAGTTACAGTGGAGACAAATGGAACCACTCTACTTCATTATGGTCTATTATGCTGTAGGAATTTCAGAGTGATATTTATCTTTTAATGAATTATGTAAAAAATATTCATATTGCAGTCTAATTTGGACCTGATTGGTTGCCATCTCCATGGTTTACTGAGGCTCCTTCTGTGGGAGGTGTATTTTGTGTTCTGTAAACACTGTCCAATTATAGAATAATTTCATAGGAATTTTAGGTGCTCTCCGTGTCCTTGGAGAGCTGCTCTAGGCATAGCCAACAGATTGTCTCCAGCTTACGCGGCGAGCGGTATTTCCCCGAATGTGTGATGTCTCTGGGTTGCGCGGGGGCCGGGCGATTGCATTTCTGTCAACTGCGGGCATGCCGCATAGCAAAACCTCACATTTCTCCATTCTTCTCTGCCTTTTCTTAACACCCAGCCCCGAAGCCTTGTTAAAGTCCCCCTTGTGTGCCAGCAAACAACACCGCGCTCAAAACGAACCTTTGGACTTGAACCGTTGTCTTAAAAGCCTCCAGGGCGGTCTGGGGAGCCTATGGTAGTCCGCTCCAGTATATCGCGCAGCAGTTGATGTGTAAACATTCTCGAGGGTTCAGATACATGCTCCTTCTCAGCATCTGGGAGAGCGAGGATGTACGGTTATTAAAGGCAACGTCATCTTGGCCTGGAGGCGATCCATTCGGCACGGCAGTTAAGGCTTCCTGTTTTTACCATTTCCGCAGAACTGTTGCATGTGAGCGCGGCTCTCTTTGGCCGTTTGCGTTTGCTCTGAAACGAACCGTGAGCGACGTGACCCGCGGCGCAATCTAAACGCGAAGCTTATGCAACCCGTAGCTTCGGCGTGCATTTATTTGTATTTTTAATTATTGTTATTACTGACGCAATGAATATGCACACGATCGTTCCAAGTGCGCGTTTGAAGTAGCGCTGGCCTATGGTTACTGTCTTGCACGGTGAAAAGTAGAGAAGTTGGAAAGGTTTTTTTCAAAGCCATTGTTGGACAGATTGACGCGTGTCAAAGCCGTCTAAACTGCGTTTCATTAGTGCAGAACCTCAGCGGTTTGTGGAGCCGCCCAGCAGTTGCACGAAAGGGTTACTGAACGCGCTGCCATTATAGTGCCTAGAAAAAACGTGCCTTCTGAGCAAATGCGTATGGCTGTGCAAGTAGGGCATATTTGATTAAAACCCAACCGTCTATTCACAGCAACGGTCCATTTTCTCCTCTTTTTAAGGTATGAAAAAGAGAGACACCCTGTAGGGCTGTGTAATCTGCGCTCAGCGGTAAGGCTGGTCTCTGATTAATTCCAGCTCTAGCGAAAGGAAGGCCATACAGACCTGAGCGAACTCTCTCGTGGAAGCGTTTGAAAAGCTCCACAATAAAAAATAAAAAAAGTTAAAAAAATAAAAAAAGTTGCCAAATTCAATAGACCCTAAATCCACCTCGGCTCACCACGGAGACAGGCCAAACTTTAATACTTTCTCTGCCCAGTCAGCATTCCGTCTGTTAACAGACTTTTCTTTTTTTTTGGCTGGTAAGAGTTAATGTGTGTGTGTGTGTGTGTGTGTGTGTGTGTGTGTGTGTGTGTGTGAGCGCGTGCGTACGTGTGGATGTTTAATTAAAGCATGCTTTAGTTTGAAAACAAAGCGTTTTTTGAGGTCAGGGAAATGTTAATTGTTTAAAGGGAGCTATAGCTTTGTTAATCGCTTTGGACTAGCCGAGGGGCCTTGCGAAGGCCAGCCTTCTGCACTGAATCCTCCTCAACAGTCTCCCAGGGAAACGCACGGCTCCGAAGCTTTGAGCATTTGCCACTGACCAGGCCTCCCGGCATTGTCGTGAATGGGTACGCCACCACCGTCGGTCGCAGTTGTCCCAAAAACAAATACATCCCTCAAAACCATAACTCCCTCCAAAAATCTTGTTACGGGTGATTGTTAAATCTAATTCCACAGGTACATTTTTTTGTATTTATTTAATCTGACTCATTCAGACTGTCTGATCCAGGGGGCTTGGAAAACATTAGCAGATACAGGTGTGGAATACTAATGTAAGATAAACAGGCTGAGCGCAACCGACGGCGTAATATACAGCTATCTAGATGTCCACGGGCAGCCATTTTAATTATTTATAACCCAAGTTTTGTTGCTACTGTTAGCAGTTACACTGGTGAAGCATTGTTCTTTTTTTGCAGATAAGCTCTTATTGCGAGAAAGGGAGTCAACTCAACACTGTAAAGTCTAACTGAAATAGACTCTACAAATCTACCTCTATGTAATTATATTTGTTGTCAAGGAATTACATGAAACTATGAGCTCCTGAGTGAGCTAGTCTGTGTGTTTGCTCATCAAGGCAAAATGCTGAGCCCCATATTTTAGATTTTGCTAGTTTGAGTCTGAACTAGGAAATTGACCCTGCAGGAGTAACCAGGAACTCATGGGTTAAAGGTTTTCAGGGAGAAGTGCCACTCCTCTGATCAGTGCTAGCTCTCCTGTAGCACACTGAGACCTGCCATGTTGATGGACACAAATTAGTCAAATTGCTAGTTCAAATATTGATTCAAAAATGTAAATAACTTAAATGTACCTATGTACATTAGTAATCTAAAGGAAATTATCTTTGATGAAGAGGTCTGTATTAGTTTTCAATTTGAAGGATATGGCAGTTAAAGCAGTCGTGGCATTAATGATGCGTTTCCTAGATTAGCACAGGGGCTAAGACTGAAAGTGGCATTAACAGGGAATGATTATTCAGTTACACGAGTCTCTCTTTGTACATATTTCCTTTGGCCCGGCTCGATCCGGTACCATCGAGCAGCCATATTTTAGCACCTTCTCTCTCTGGGATTTGTCCCTCATTATGTTGGTGTGTTAATGGTTTGCCCTCACCATTCCCGGAGTAAGGGCTTGTTAACCATTTCTTATAGTTGTCTCCGGTGGGGCCCTTCACACCCACATCATTTTCAACAACTAAGTTTTGGTTGGATTGACTGTTCTGGCTGAAAGTATTGTCTAGTCTTGTTTCTGTCACGAGGCCTCTGTTTTCTCTGGGTCTGTCATTCCGGAATATGCCAAGCGCAGCCATTAAATTATATAACGGTGTACGTGGGTGCGATGAACGTTAGTCAATCCACATTTAAGGGTGTTAAGCGCATCCTTTTACTCGCTAGATGATGACATTTTGGAGTTCAGTAAATGGAAGAGGACGCTAAAGGTATAATGCTGCTTTGTTGACGTCAATTTTAGTTTTTAAAAGAAACTGTTTTTAATAAGTTTTACTTTTAAGTTATATTTGTTTTATTTAGAAAGGCTGTTCACTTCTAAGTTCCCATTTGGCTGTTCCAGCTATTCAAACTGATGTTGAATCCTCCTGTTGTCTTTACTATGTGAATTTACAAGGGCCATACACGCAGGCCGAAGGGAAGTGCCAGTGAGCTGTCTGTTTTATGGGGGACATAACAGCGTGGCTGTTTAAAGACAGGGTGGAATGTATTTTAATGTATATTTAAGCCAGTGCAGCTGGAAGGTGAGTTTTATCACGGTGTGAAACTCCAAATCAGGATGATAAGCTTATTTTTTTTCTTCTTTTTTTTGCCCATGAAGGTTAAGCTACTGACATTTCCTCTTTACTTTTGCCTCGTCCGTCGGCTTTATGTCGGATTTATAGGAAGTCGGGGTCGCTTTGGGTTTCAGCCCCTTTAAACGGAATATGCGGAGCTATTGTTATTACTGTACAATTCTTTCCATATTAATGCATGGTGGTAATTTTCTCGCACAATGCTTTTGTGATTGTAGCTGCTTAATTCACATGCATGTCTTCTGCTTTTTTCTCTTTTTTTTTTCTCCCCCTTTTTTTGCTTGTAATGTGTGATGTGTGTTGTTGCTTGGTTCAGAGATGTGCAAAATGCATTTGTGTGCGATTATACAATTTAAAAAGCCATTACATTATTAAAAGTTTAGGTTGAAAGGGAAAACTGCTTTGGTAATAAAACTGGAGAATATTATCTGCATGGTTCAGTATTGTGCTAGTTAAGATACTATTACAGTATTTCCATAACTTGCCCGGTCCAATATAACATACAAAACCTGTCAGCTTGAACAGGTTGAACGGTGCGACTTTAGGGTGTACGGTACACAAACAGAGCTGCCGTTGGCCTTGACCAGCACCTTTCAGTTTCAACCGGGGCCACGTTCCGGGGAGCATCAACATCCCGTACAGCGCGGCGTTCGGCCCGGACGGGGAGCTGGTCCAGTGTGCTGCCAGCAGTACCCTGCAGAGCTTCAGAGGGAGGGTCATCGTGGTCATCAGCCACGTGATGAAGAGCGCGGGCATGGTGAGCTAATTGCGCTCCTCTTCCTCTCGAACAAGCACGCGCGGACACGCACGCTTACACGCTTACACGTACGCACCGGCGTGCGCGGCCCGCACATCCTCACAAGTCACGTCAGCATTCCAGGGACTTGGTTTGCCCCTTACATATTGTTTTTTTTTTTATCGGTTTCCATTTTTTATTTCCATTTATGTAACATTTGCTGTATATACTGTTCTATGGCCTCTACATTTACTCAAACACTGGTGCTACAGACCTCTTTCTGAAAAACTTTATCATACATTGTCTATTCCAGTCCATTGTACATTTGGCCAGACACCACAATTCAGGAAGGATTATTATTATTTTTTTTAGTATCATAGATTAAATTTGTTATAGCTTTGTATTAGACATGCAGTAACCTATTTTAGGACTTTTTAAGCTCAATGGCTTAGACCGTTCATATACCACTGTGCCATGTGCCAAGGCATTTCACAGACGGGGAGCTTCTGTCAGATATCCCAGTTTGTGGCGTTTCGCTAAATCAGTTTGCTGCATCTAGACGCGTAACCTGCGCTGTGTCTGTGACAGCCTCATTCTGGGCTTTTCCGTGGGCCTTGATTAAAGCTGCCAGTTTACCTCAGGAGACAGCGAATGGCGCACTGGGACTGCCAAGTACCAAAACACTGCAAATGACTGGGCCCCACTCTGATTACAGCTCCATTTTTCCTTACTCTGTAATCATTTATAGAGATATTCCTGTGCTTTTCACACTGCATTCGACTCTTTCAGTGCTGTTCAACAATATAAAGCTTCTATTACTTTTTAAGTACCACTTTATTCTTATTAAAATTTTATTTGGAGCCAAGTCCATTTTAGAATGATTGGCTTGCCATATTGAGAGAGGCAGGTTAGGATGGGTACTGGGGAACCCCTTCTCTCTCTGATAAGTTTCACAGGATCTTTAATGATCACATTGAATCCAAACCTCAGTTAAAAATTTAATTTAGAAGACAGTCTGAAAAAGAAAAGAAATCCATCTATCCATTTATAGTCCAGTCAGCTAACATCAGTGAAAAGGGTAGCTTATTAGGCAACTTCTTTAAAAATAAATAAATAAATAAATGAAATAAAAGACTAGCCCAAATGAACTGGAGCACACGGTTCAAATAAATAAATCAAATAAAGTTTTGACTCTGATGAAGACCTGATGGGTAAAACTCGTCAGACTATGTTTGCACATAAACATGTTTTATTTGGTTAATAATCACTGAATAATGATCTTTTCTTTTAGAGCAAAACCCTTATGGAAAAATAATATACTGCAGTATATTGTAAATATACTGTTATCGTCGCAATATATCTCAAATATACGGCAGTATATTACATTTTCATAAGGGAACATATTTCTACTAGTGCTTTGTTAAATTGTGTCAAAGATTTTTTTACATTTAATTGGACATTTTTTGCATGTCTCCCATCTACGTAATATAGAGTAGTAATGTACCTATACGAGTGCTATGCAGTAATACAGTCATGAAGTACTTGGATAAAGTATTAATAATATTTCTTAGTGAACAATATTCAGACCGATTTGTACCATAATATTACATTTGTGTGTTTGATTTTGTCTGAATTTGGCATTGTTATTGTTCAATCGGAGGTTAGCCATGGTTTCTTTGTCCGATTGCTCTTTGATTGGTTGAAATTAATTATCAGTAGTGAGGGTAAAAATGGAAGTATTGAGTGTTCTGTTGCCATGGTACTGAAACTCCAGAAGAAAGCACTTTGCCGCTTGCGCTTACTTGATTTGTCACACAGACCAGAGATCATCAGCACTACCCAAGTGTCAATTATGATGAAGTAATTTAAAAGTTCAATTAATCACAAGCCCGACGATCGCACAATTAAAGCACAATGGGAAACGGTTTTAGAATTTATCTTGAAATGTCGATGTGATATTTAAGAGCCAGGTCATCATGTGACTGCTGAAGGGGGGGGACTAATTAATTCAAGTCCTGTAAGTTTACAGCCAATTTCAGCTGGATAGATATTTTGTTCTTATTTTACTATTTGACCTATTTGTCTGCCGTAAGATAAGGGAAGTCGTTTGGGAAAAGAAAAGCGTTACCGTGCAAGAGCGGCAATTGATATCATTCATTAAAATTTTTCAAAATTACAGTCATTGGGCAGAATCCAATACAAGTCCCATTGGCTGGGTTGAGCTTTTAAAGTGCAAAACCATTACATTTCTCTGGGTAGCCATTTATTATTGATATCCCTGCCTGCCGGGTATTGCCCGCTATTTCCATTCCAATACATTATAAATCTTTGCCTTGATTATTCCTTTGCAACAAAAATTGTTGGCAGCCGAGGAAGTTTCGAATGGAACTTTTGCCTCATTTTTAATTGCTGTTTGGTCTTGCCTACACAACACCTCCCTCAGGGATTCTAAAATAAAAGTTTCTTGCTCACAAATTTGTTGACAGAAACGGCTCTCTTCATTTTGAATCAAGAATGTAATGTAGAAATTTTATCCAATATCTTATAATTATGGTTTTCGTGTGCCAGATGCTACAAAAAATAAATATCCGTAAACATGACTATAGGTCCAATAACTATATAAAAAAAAAAGTCCTCCGGGTTATCTCGAACAGCATAAAATTGCGTTTAACCAGTGGTCTGTATATGACATACTGTTCTTACTATAGGATGGAGATCATTGCCACCTGAAAAATACTAAAATGCTGCATCCGGGGGAGATCTCAACACAAGGAGCATACCATTCAAAGATTCACTCAAATGGTTGCAGTCAGTCTACATAGGTGGATTCAAGGCTTACAGGACGGTTTTGCCAAATAGACTCACCGATTTGACCCGTACATAAATCATCTTCTTTCGTCCAGAGTTGATTTTCATTGAAAGGGGAAAAGAAAGCGTTGAAATTGTTCTCTTTTTCTTATGCAGACAGTGTTGGCTGCTGCTTTTGGCAGTCATAATGTATATAACACCACAAAGGGTAGCATTGCTGCCCTGTCACGTAGAATGTGATGACTAAATATAATATGCATTATTGAAGTGGATAAACAAACAAATGGTTCAAATTTCATAAGTTTAGTTTATCAGTGCCGTAGTTGTGCTAAACGGTTCTCGTTTAATTGGATCGCCCATTTTGATCTGCACTCCATCTGTTCAGGGTTCAGAGGTTACTGAATCGGAGATGAAACGCAGATGGTCCGCCAAGGCCAAAAAATTTTAAAAAACAAAAAAATCCATTTACTGTTGAATAAAATATCTTGCGTTTCTCAGACAAAAATCCATATTTGCAGTAAATTGACTGGATTAGATATGAATGCAGCGATAGGACGGCGCGGGGACAGGCGGATCAGCGTGTTTGCGATGGAGGGGCTGAGGTCATAGCCGACGCGACCTTCAAAGCGTTCCACTGCTATCGGCGTCCGTCAATCCTCAGCCCCTCTTCACCCAGAGGAGAGATAATAAATCCATCAGCAACTCAGTTACACAATTATCACATCTACTGCGCGCTGGTTTTTACACAATGTCTCATCACAATTAGGCTCCAGACACATTATTTTAATTAGAATTCCAAGTTGCATATTTTGAATGCGTCAATTTAAAAAAATTATAAAAATAAATGCACAAATAAATGAATACAGAAACTGTTACCAGATTGCTGTCTAGGCACTGAATAATTTTTTTTTTGCAATTAAAAACAAATGTACATTCACGTTCATTATATGTTAATGCTGAGGTTCGGCGTGTATGCATAAATACTACATTAGACCGTTCATGTGTCCGTACACCCATAGAGAATGTTATATGGAGGATATTGGTATATTACAAGTGAGAATGTCTTAAGTCTTATAACTGTAAGTTCAGTGTCAATAAAATGTATTTTCAGTGGGACTACAAGCCCCGATAATGACGAGGCCTTGTACTTCCTGCCCCATTCACCTGACACCTCCTCAGAATGATTAGCTCAAGTAACAGTTAGATGAATTCTGATAATAATGATAGCATTGTAACACTGACAGCTGCCCTGTCTGACAATGTCTGCTAAATGTTAATATAAGTCAGTTTTAATTGGTACGCATCAGTTTTAAAGGCACAATATTTCATATTCTTTGATTGTCAATAGCTATGTAATTAAATTGTGTCTAGTAGGGCATGAGGTTTTTAAACATATCCTTTCACCTCATATTCACAAATAAGTATAGACAAAATCCTGGGATCACTTAAATGTGGATATGAGGTAAGAGGACAAAAAATAACACTGCTAGACACAGTTTCATTACTTTGCTATTGAGAATCAAAGAATATGAAATGTTGTGTCTTTAAAACTGACGCATACCAAACCACAAAACATGAAACAACTCTGAGGACTGTCAGAAGATGTAAATGTCTTCTGGGCTTTCACAGAGATCACCGTTGTCCTTTTAGGCAAACAATGAGTATGACAGGCATGCACTGTAAGCCTTGGGCTGAGTTCCAACTGTCACTCCCAAGTAAAAGGCAGCTCTCTGAAGAGCTAATCAAGGTGTACAGGAATCTGCAGCGGAGCCGAGAGCCCGCTTGCGCTCGCCGCATCTGTCAGCGTATGGTTTTGGGGAGACGTGGGACTCCGTAAGCACCCTCCAGGGGAAGCAGAGGGGGAGACTTTGGAAACGATGAGCGCGGTAGGCCGTTGTGCCAGTGAGCGTGGGGCACTGTAGCTCGTTGCGACCAAAGAAGCAAGCAGACGCATGTGAGCCGCCAATGTTTCCCTCCCGAAACAAATGCCACCCTCAGTGTGTTCACAGCCCACTTCCAGAGACTGTTGAACTGAACTGGTATTCCGTCTGTCTGTGGGGTTTCTGCCTTTGGCCACGCCCCCTTGTGTGCTGCTGATGAGATGGCCAATCAGAACACTGTGCATTGTGCCCTTATTGAAATATATGGACTGCGTTGCTTGGTATTCATCCATCCCCATCCATCCATCCCCATCCATCCATCCATCCATCCATCCATTATCTAACCCGCTTATTCTTGGTCAGGGTCGCGGGGGGCTGGAGCCTATCCCAGCATGCATTGGGCGAGAGGCAGGAATACACCCTGAAGAGGTCGCCAATCCTTCGCAGGGCACACACACCATTCACTCACACACTTATACCTATGGGCAATTTAGAGTTTCCAAATAGCCTACCCTGCATGTCTTTGGACTGTGGGAGGAAACCGGAGTACCCGGAGGAAACCCACGCAGACCCAGGAAGAACGTGCAAACTCCACACGGAAAGGCCCTCGGCTGAGATTCGAACTCGGTAGCTTTTTGCTGTGAGTCGACAACGCTAACCACTTGGTATTCATATGGGTCATATATAGTGGTTTTGTTTCTGAACACACACACACATAGTTATGGCTAGATTCTCCTGCCTGGGTGTGATGTGGGTGTGGACCTGCCCTGAAGGAGCGAAGCTGATTCTCTGACTCTGACCTCTGACCTCTTCTCTGAAGGCTCAAGTATTATTTATACAGTGGGGCAGGCCCTTTCAACTGCAAGATCACTTTCTGTGAAAGCCTACTAGGGCTAAAGAATAGGAATAGAAATACATTCAGCTGCAATCCTTGAAGGACAGAACCAGGACACAAGCTCTTTTACATGCACAGAATTGCTATTATAATGCAAAAAATTGGCCAGCAGTGTTTTCATGAGATTTGTAATGAGTGTTTTTCTGGTCTTGATGTGTTTTGCTCTGCTTGCTGGATAAATGAAGCTGTAGGTGTTGATTTGAAAAGATGCCTGCTATTCACCATCTGGAGTGTTAGCCGTTGGTTCCTTTCCTCCTTTCTGGCTTCAGGTTAGAGAGTGACAGTTGGTGTTTATTATTATTATTATTTTTTTATAATGTTTTTTTTTTTTTCATGCTGGGCTGGCAGATCCCTGAAGCAGGTTTTGAGAACAGACCATCCAGGGCCCCGTAAGTGGAGTGGTGAAGCCCGCGTTGTGCGCGACGATGCCACCGACTGCAGGCCTGACGAGTCTGCTGTGCCGTCCTGTCAGTCCGACTGCCAACCCCACTGCTCTTAGAGGCGGGACCATTCTGACCAGCCGGCAGAGCGGCGCTCTACCCGTGCACTGCACCTCCGACCTTACCCCGCCTTCTTGCTTCCCTCTACCTCGGTTCAGCCATTTTCTTCAGTCTGCTGAGGAGATGTGCTTCTGGAGATATTCCCAAGTAGGGACCGTGGCTCAAACTTCGTTTCATCAGAACCTTTTTGTAAGCACTCCCCTGAACACTCTCTCTAAACACTTCAAGCTTCCCAGCTGCCCAAACAAGCTGCCCTTTTCTTCCTAAATTAATTTAATTCCCCACACCAGGCGGAATACCCTTTCTCATTTTGACATTTGAGGCTTAGTCGATATCCTTTTGAAATATTAAAAAAGCAATCCCTGCTGACTAAACAAGAGATATGTAAGATTTCTGCTTGAATATAGTATAAGTTTGAAATGCTTTGGTCGTGAGGGACCCCAAACGGTGCCGAGTTTATAGTGCGCCCAGTTCGGTCTCGCTGCCGGGCCGCCAAGCCCAGTAATGAGGTAGCGCAAATTGAAGTGGCTGGACAACAAGAAATGGGTATATGTGTGCGAAATTCTGTTTGAAGAAGGACTGCAAGATTGTGCACACTATTGCATTAGTTATGAGTGTTTACACAAGCCACATTGGCTGATACAGAAGTTGGCGTTCTTTTTGGAAGATCGTTTGTTTTACAGTGCTCCCAATCATCTGTTCTGTACACCGCGTCTTTTTTTCTGACTGAGATGAGACGGTTGAGACCCGTTCGAGATTCCCGATTCTTTCCTTATCGTCAGTCATCGGCACGATCTCCAAATATTCTGTCCGCCGCAGATTAGAGAGGATTAAAAAACTAATTTTAACCAGCGAGCACCACCCAATGAAATCTTTGCAGCGCTGCCTTATTAAATAGGATTGTTGTTGCATTCAATTATTTTGTGAGCACATTTGTAGCCCTGGTCTCCCCCGAAAACAGTTTATTTGTTTTGTTGTGTACATTGTTATGTAACTAAAAGATATTAAATCGGTATTAAATTGACCCAGTTTATTATCGTTCGTTTACGTGCTTTTTAAATTAGAATTGTATTCCCCCCCGTAAATATGATTATTTTGGAATGCTTGGAAATGTCATTCATCATGATTGACTACAATCAGTTCCGACCCAATTATAGATGGTCTGCTAAATAAACCGCCAATGTTTCTTGCTTTAATAACTTTGAAAGGTTACTGAATACCATGGGCCATTTTGGCTGAGACACAATGTACATCTCATTTTAATCGCACTCCCTTTCTGCGAACCCACAGTCGAGGCCCGACAGCAAACGTTTATTATTTTTCTTCTCGTTTATTGCGTTTACACTGCAGGTTGTACATATTTCGTGCGGTGTGCATTCGGTCAGTGCTTCTCTGTGTCTGAGTGGAACATGCGCTGTAGGTTAAGATCTTTAAAATTGCAACAAAACAAAAAACTAAACGAACAAAAGGAAAAACGGATGATAATGAACGACACACTGTTTTCCCAAGAAACCAGTGTCTGCTGTTTGTCTAGAATGCCTTCGACTCGAGGGTTCAGTCTTATAACTCAATTTCAATCAATCTGCTAAAGTAACAAATCAGCAACAAATTAATACCCAAGAAACAGAGTGGAGGCAAGTTAAGTGTAATTGACTGCAATTAACTTAATTGATCATTAAAATGCTGATTACCAACAACTAAGACACCCCGTGGGTCTCCGCGACCAGATTGTGGACCCCCTATAAACTTGTGGCAGAACTAACCTTGAGCAGAAAAGGGATAGAAACGTACGGTTGTTTTTATTCTTGTTTTTTATTTGTGCATTGGAGATTTAGTTGATTTTGATATTGGGTGGTACAGTGCTTGTGCGTGGTTAATAGTCTGTGATGTCAGGTGTTCTTTCAATGATGTCGTCGTCAAAGTTTCGAGACACTGTTCTCAGTTTTTACGTGGAAGTCAGAATCTTTGTCCAACAAGCCTTTGCATGCTCAAGCCCTGGTGTCTAAGCTTTCTGCATAAATCCTTCAGAGAAAAAAAGCAAGTTGGAAAAGAAATATGAGATCTGAATACCTGTCATCTGCCAAGGCCACCTACGAGATAGCTTTCATGGCCATAATTCAGCTAATTGGAAAAATAGGAAGAAAACTATTGTAGACCAGGTTTATCTGGATAAGAATGTTTAGCTCATGGTCTCATAGTCTAAGCGTGCCTTTTTCTCCTTCTTAGTCATCTTGCATTTGTTCATATCGACCTTCTAGAGCATATTTTAAGACTTCTTGAAACTCCTGCAGCTCATATTGTCTTGGCTTGAAGCAGTTTCTTGAAATTTTTCTGAGGGTTTTTGAAGGTCCAGCATGGAGAGGTAGGTATCCCTCTGTGGTCTTTTTTTCGGATTGTTTAACTTCGGAAAGCAAGTAGCCGAGAGCAAAACGCAGAAACGTGGCTTCCTTAAAATCACAGGAAGGATATGGGAGATGTCACCTTTCAGCACGCAGATCCTATTGCGGAGTCGCAGTCAAAACATTGGCCCGGCTCTGGAATGCGACAGGCGCCATTATAGGTCTATTCATTAGGTAGACGACTGAGTGATGCACGCGTCTCGTATCGGTGTGGGAGTCACAGGCACAGAGGATGCAGTCTAGAGTGCAGCTGTAGAAATGAATGGCGTCCATCACCATCGCCGCCCTTCACCCCCGCAGTACTGATTTATCGGAAATGGGTGTTATGGTAAGATCAGCTTTTTGGCCACGCACACTAGCGATGGCTTCAGGAAAAGGACGTCTGTTCAAGGATGTCGTAGCGTTCTAAAATATGGTGCTGAATCTTTGAAGGTGTGGGGGTAGTTTTACATCTGGGGTTCTTAAAGCAATGCAAGAGTATGCAACTTTTCCTCAACGGTCACATGTTGTCAAAACATGTAAAAATCGCAACATCCCTCTGCCCTGCCCACAGAGAAAGACACAGCCCCCAACCCACTGCTTCCACAGACCTCGTTGTGAACGTGCTGCTACAATTTTTTGATACAGATAAACAACGGCAGTAGCCTACGTATAACAAAGACGTACGTATGGAAGCGCCAGAGGCTCTGGGTGCATAGCACCGTACAACGCCGCCGGCAGCTCGGAGAATTTCACCGGCTGGTGCAGGAACTCCGCCTGGACGGGGACCGCTTCCAGCATTATTTTCGGCTGGATTGTGAGCAGTTCGACCGGCTGCTGGCAACAGTGGGACCCCTTTTCACGAAATGGTTTCGTATCGGTTGGAGAAATATGAAGCACGGAACTCTGATTGGCTGTTACGGCCGATGGTCGCTCAAAAGTTAAGTTTCGGGCAACATTTATCGGCCGATTTTGGTCTCTCAGTTTTCTAGTCGCTCAGGTCGCTGACCGTCGCTCAGCTTCATAGAGAATGAATGGACTTCCGGCGACTGGGCGACCGAAGTTGCTGGATGTGTGAACGCAGCGTTAGTCTGAACCAGGTATTATCTAGCTACAGCTGGTGCATGGTAACTTATAGCCGCGTAGCCAGTTCAAGCTAACGCAATCTATACGACATATAACGTTAGCAAACATTTTCTTCTTCCAAGAACTAGCCGTTACTTTTTTTTTGTGAAATAGCGCCGGTGTAGCGGGTCGCTTTGAAATGTGTAGCTGATGAACTGGCAAGGTCAATCTCACTGTTTATTGGTTCGCAATGTGAATCTCTTCGATTGGTTCTACGGTCTATGGTCATAAGCCAAAACTTGTTTTGAAAACAAAATTCGGGCCGAATCGTTGGTTTTAGAATGCATAATTTGAGGGTATAAACACAGTGTATGGTGCTGGATTTCTCTCAGAACAGTTGCTCCTAACTAAGCATAAAAAAACTGTTCCCTGATATTTTTCTAAAACAAAGTTGCATACTAAGGCCAGTGGAATCATGAACTTCAGCAAGGACGAAGATATTTTGGCCAAAAAACTGGTATGCCCTGACAGGCAGCTTGAACCTTGCTGCAACTTCTGCAAATTGCTTTAGCAATGGACATCTCGTTCCCCAGACTTGAACCCGAGCTAAAATTTGTGATTTGAAAGATCCTGCCAATATGTTTAATGATCTCTTAAAACACTTAGTAGAAAACTACTGTGTTATTAATGCAAAGGGTGGGTACACAAAGTACTGAAAACAGGTGTGTGTGTGTGCGTGCGCGTGAAAAAAAGTTCTCTGAGCAATTATATAAGTGTGAAATTATATAATTCTTCCATATTTTTAGCATACAATAAGGCTCTTTACCTGTATTTTCTATTTTATGCAGCCTTTTTTGTCCATCTATATAAAGATTATAAATTATTGCTTCAGTAAAAATCCAGCTGTATAAATGGATGGCATGTAAAAATATAATCTCTGTAAGTCACTCTGTACAAGAGTGTTAAATGCCTGAATGTAACGTAATATTTATGTCTAGATCTATCTCAAGAGATATTGACAGATTGATTTAGTTCTGTCTTTCTGTTTATTTTTTTTTGTTGTTTTTTGGCTGTGACTTGAAGCAGCAGCCCTAGAAATGGTAACGTCCCACGTTCTGTCACTCACCGAAGGCTATCGAAATCCATATGCAAGGGATAACTGACGGCTCTATTCTTGCGGGTAAACAGGTTGTTCACTGCCATCAAGCTTAGAACACCACAGTTACGCGTATTCCCATTTTTACGTTTTTTAAAAACCCAAAAACCGAGATTTTGAAATATTATTGACTTGCTCCAGGCTACTGCTGCATCCATTATAGTGAGCCTATGTGGAATATCAATTTTTATATTCAGTCAGGTGCCTGTTATTAAACTGTGCCAGGAGCTCTGTAGGAATACAGAAAGCCAATTACAGTAATGAAGGGTGATATCTGAACTGTGTTCAGCATGCAGGGAGGTGGGTGGCAGTTTAACCCGTTTTTTTTTTGGCCCTACCGATATCGAGACCTTTATGAGCTGTATTGATTGATACATAAATATCTCTCCGCTGTGAGAAATGTGTGTGCTGCCTGCGGGGACTCATGGTGAGCGTTGACTGGCTCGGCTGCCTGCGGGGACTCATGGTGAGCGTTGACTGGCTCGGCTGCCTGCGGGGACTCATGGTGAGCGTTGACTGGCTCGGCTGCCTGCGGGGACTCATGGTGAGCGTTGACTGGCTCGGCTGCCTGCGGGGACTCATGGTGAGCGTTTACTGGCTCGGCTGCCTGCGGCGACTCATGGTGAGCGTTGACTGGCTCGGCTGCCTGCGGGGACTCATGGTGAGCGTTGACTGGCTCGGCTGCCTGCGGGGACTCATGGTGAGCGTTGACTGGCTCGGCTGCCTGCGGGGACTCATGGTGAGCGTTGACTGGCTCGGCTGCACGCATCACTGCTCGCTCACATCCAATTGGCCTCCGGCTGAGATCCCTGACTCCCGGCGCGAGAAGGCCGCAGCCTAAAATGACTTCAGTTTTCGAGGACGAGAGGGCGAAGTTGCCCCAGCTAACAAAAGCAGTGCCTGTTTTACCATTGCCGACTAGTCTAAATTTTAAGTAAATTTCTGTTCTGCTGGGGATTTAATTGGTTTAGTGACATTGGTTAATTTAATGGCATCCTGGTCTTTCTTCAGTTCACAGCCCACCTGGTAAAGGCCAACTACCCACGAGTCTGCATCCTGGATGGTGGCATTAACAAGATGAAGCCCACGGGGTTGCTCACTGTCCCCTCCCCACAGATCTGAGATCAGCACGTTGAGACAAATCCCAAGGACCTGCTGATTGCCCCCCTCTTCACAGAGCTGACCTGAGGTCAGAGCTGAGCCTCGCTCTGTCTCAGTTCGTATACTTCTGTCTGAGTGTGATAAAAATGCACTTACCATGCTGGTTATCCTTTTATGAGGTGAACTGGAATAAGTTAGATTAGAATTCTATAGAATTTTACATTTTGTCTTGATTTTGCCATGTACTGTAATGCTATCTTTTTACTTTTATTTTGAAATGTATCATATAGCATTTGTCAAAAAGGGATTTTACTGTTAATTTTTATAATTGAACTAATCATCCAATATTTGCCCAGTGATCAACAGTTTTTTTACTCTTTGTGATCTCTTGAGTCACTCCATGACACCCACCACCCCCAACCCACAACTGAAATGTTAATTCCGTTTTTTCTTGTGTGCTGATTAAGTCATGGCCAAAGCTCCTATTGTGTGCTAAATGTGTGTGAGTTAAGGTGCTGTATAATCTCTCTGTGATGTATACCTGGTCTAAATGCAGTTTAGTTTGCAGCACTGCGGTCCAAAAGTAGGAAAATTAGACCTTTTTCAGTGGAATAAATAATTGTTCCAAAAGTGAAAAAATGGAGACGTTTTTATTCTGAAACATTTTTTTAAGAGAACAAGATAAATTGCACTGACCTGGCACTGACATCAGGAAGAACACGATGTTGCTTCAATGTTTATTGTGTGTCCTGTATAATTTGGCATCTACTGTAAATCATGCATGGTAAAAGCATGCAGTACAGATACATTTTTCATTGAGATATATCTAATATATATAATATATAATATAAATGCAATGCAAATAACTGATATACTGACCGTTTATTATTACTGTTGCCATTCCTTTTTTTTTTATGTTCAAATTTTTTACTCTTTTTTTTTTTTTTTTTTTTTAAATCACAGCAAAATTTACACATTTGTTTCATGACTGTGCAAAAGTCTCGCGAGTCGCCAATGAAACCTCCCTCCGCATCTGTCGATAGCTTCCAGCTACCTTCTGACATCGAGACAATTAAAAATGTGCAATGTTCTTGCAATTCATCGCTTTTCCATTTTCCTCGTCGCTCGTTCAAGAATCCCGAAGCACTTTTGAGTTCAAGAGAAGCGGTAGGGGACGAAAGGGTGTTGGAAAATCACCTTGTCTGTCAGCAATTTTTAAACCCGTATCTGCGATGCAGAGCGGTGGGTTAATGACGGAGCGGTCGTTACACATCAGTTCAGGTTGAGAGAGAGTGAATTATTTAGGCCGTTAAACTGGCAGCGGAGATGACTAAAGTCAAAGAATTTGACCAGGACGCCAGGGAGTAACACCTGCTCTCTGCAATATGGCTCCGTGGGTTTCGTTATGACCGGAGCAAGACGGGGCTGCGGTTTTAACATCTAATCAGAGCCACAGTACCTCCTGCTGCACAGTGCTTTTCTGCTTTTTCCAGAGGTATTACCTACCGGTTCTGGACCAGTACTACCATATCCATGAATAATCTAGTCTGTCCAAGAGGGCCTTTATCCTTGCTATTGTAAATACTTCAGATATGTACATTAGCATTGGAGGACTATAGCGTAATAGGACAGCTGACAATAAAGCATCGTCTTTGCACGTAATATTAACCCTCTTTTACAAATGTGCTCGAAACATATAGTATTCAGTATGTTTGCATGTTGTGTCTGAATCAGAAGACCAGGGCATAGCTTTGTATGTTTCCATACCACTGCATGTTCATTGGGCATATTTTTGCTCTGGCTATGGAAAATCATAATCATACAGAGTGTTGCCGAGAATGCCTCAAAGCAGTTCCTGTTCCAATTCAAAGTTCCCGTTCTGCAAATTCTCATTTAAAATATTTCAATAAAACGTATACCTCTAATGAGCCCTCAAAATTAGTTGCCACAGGCAACAATTTCAAAGCTCACTAGTGGCTTGTTAACCCGTAAGTAGCAAATTGAAGATACTTGTCCGTCGGAGGTTAGCTGCTACTAAAAAAATAGAACTGCTTAGAGGAGTAGGGCATGTTGAGGTCCCAGCAAGCTGGGTTTTAAATGCATTCGGAGACAAATCCATCCCCCTTAATTTTCACACCATGGCTGAGGTTTCACAGTAGATTATTGGCCTGAGCTAAAGCCTGCTCCAAGATATGCAAGGGAAACCGCCAAGTCAGCACAGCCAAATGTTTCCCCAAATGTTTTAGCAAGAACTGCAATCTTAACTGGGCTTGGCTGGTATCATGTTTCTAGCCCTAGAAGTTTTTTGTTTTTTTAGGGGGTGCGCACTTTTACTTAGATTGACATTATAAAACTGTTCTCGTCATAAACCTGCAATTAGTGATGGTTAGTATGAATGTCACACCAACTCTACGAATACAGCAACTTGATTAATTTGTCTCATGGAATCCCTGTGGATTTTAGAGAAGAGAAGACCATTGGAAATATGCTGTCTGCCAGTGCAAGTAATCACCATAAAGCCAGTGGACCCTGAGGGAGAGGCCAAGTATGTAGCCCCATCTCTTTAAAATCTCGAGAGACCTCACCCGGGGTGTCAGTGAGTGATGTCAGAGTGATGGGGAATGAGAAATTCGTGGCACTTCACGGGCAGATGTCTCCTATCTGAGACCACGGCGTGCTCCCTGTCAGCGTGTCGCATATCCGCGGCGTTATCTGATCTGTGTCAGACTCTGAGTTGCACTTGTTCACCGGCCCCGTATTTTGCCGCAGACAGGTACGTACAAGCCGATGTTTCTTTGCCTAACGTCTGGGGATGTCTTGCACTGATAAAACCGGTCGAGGCCTCATTTTTCTCAAAAATCGAGAGGTTCTTCGGCTTTTCTGAGAAGCGCCGCCTGCTCGCCTGTTAGCCCTGGGAGTTACACAGAAAGGTGCTGATATGCAGGGGGAGCATCAGCGATGAGAGATGATGGAAAAAGTACATTATGTGTAGAACCAGTTCAGGAATGACTGTTATATCTGCACTGCGCTGCCAGTACAGCAACGCCACAAGTGAATGACAGCTTGAGGATAACTCAGGTTGCTAGGCAACATTATATTACCTTATTCCAAGCTGCTGTATCTGTTTTAAGCATTTTGTACATAGCTGGATGTATGTGTGACTATAAATTATACACTGTCTGTACAAGTACTTACTGTATGTAAACAGAATATGCAGATTTTTGTATGATATTACTCATAGGGATACATAGCATAGCATATTTTTGATGCTACTGTATATGTTGCCTGTTCTACAAAGTATGCAGTTTTACATACATGCGTACATACATATATGTGTGTGTGTTTCAGTGTAATTTAAAGTGTACTGAAAATGCATGAATGTGTGATTTTTAACTGGAAAATCTCTTATGGTTGATATACTACAAATTAAAAGTGTAGTCAATAATTTTTGTTACTCAATAATTTTAATTGGCCCAAACATGGTCAACAGTGCATCCCAACTGAGTGCACAGCCCATGGCTGTTAAAAAAATAAAATAAAGCATTCATATTTATATAAAGCATTCATATTCACACTGTAGTTTAGCCATAGCTGAATCACATGGTTATTACTACTGTAAATAAGTTCAATATTTGTGCATTCTATTCAGTAGAAATTGTTGAATGTATGCTGCATGATTCAGTGGATTTAACAATAATTATGTTGAAAATCTTAAACCGTTAAATACTTGATAATCTACATAGGAAATACACATGGCCAATTTCTACACTGGGGCCTCCTCTTAGTAAGTAATTTAATGATACCTATTCATCACCTTTGTGATGAGATGTCTTAAGATGTCTCCACACACAAACAAAAGATGTCTTTGGACACCTGGCCGTTTTAAGATACGACATGCGACGTTGCGCTGATCCAAAATGTGTGTAGGTCTACGTATATATAGGACGTGAAGTTTCGGTTGTTGAGAAAAACCAGTCTCTCCGCACTGCAGTGCCTGCTGCTTATGAGCATAACCGAAGTTTAAACACATGCCTCTACCACTCGCAAAGGCCTTTAACAATACTTCCAAAAATGGAAAGGTTTGAATTGGGTCAACACTGGAGCTTAATTTGGAAGTGTAATCTTAGTGTGTACAATGGAAAGTCTTCGTTTGGATAATGTTGACTGGCATCATCGTTGGCCAGTATGTTATACAGTCATCCATTACATGTTCATTGCAGGAATGCTGGGCTGTAGCCAGTTCTCATAGCCAGGCTAATAAATCCCTTGCTGTTCTACTGTAGTTGTTCCTTAAACTAGGCCATTGTGATTCCTTCATCTGATGGATTTGTGCCAACTGTGTCTTTTATGCCACATATAGTTGCTTGATTTGCTGTTAAAAGACATGTCTGAGCAAAGTAAACATTGCCTTTTGTTTGATTGAGGGGAATTGACCCATTTGATGAACTCCTCTTAAATTAGCGTGCGTTTTTGTTACGTGGCTTATAGTATTTAGTTAATTTCCCCTGCAATGTAAACATGATAAAAAAATAATGTATTCTGCTATTTATTTGAAGTCAGAAACGTTTGTGAAATTGAACAATAAAACTTCAACAAGAAATCCTTGAAACCCAGCACCCAAACAGCTGGCATCGAGTGATAAAACTCACCTGCAACGCTATGTCTAAAAGAGAGTAGAGGGGCACAATGCTTTATAGCAGCATAACAGCAGCGGAAACCCAGAATATGAACATTCATCTTTTTGAAGCATTGGCTGATGTCTATGAAAATAACCAAACTGTTCATCTTGTGGGAAAGTTGCAGTTTCCTGAAAATTAAAGGAAGATTTACTGTAAATATTTTAAGTTGTAACAGAACTCTCTCTCTCGCTCTCTCTCGCTCTCTCTCGCTCTCTCTCTCGCTCTCTCTCTCTCTCACACACACAGTATAGAAAGAACACAACAGCAGGTGAACAATAACACTTTAATTGACACTTCTTCAAGGGGGAAAAAAATCATCAATACACTGTACAGTACCTATCAGCGTAGTTCTCTTCAAAGGGACAAGGAATGGGCATATCTATGCTGAGACACAACGGCTGATGCAGCCAAATGAAGTTTTACAGACACGAATACTGTATGAAAATGAAATGTGAAAACTGAGTGCACATTAAAAGCATATCCTGAACAATGCCCTTGGATGAAATCGAAATATGTTTCATTCCAATATACCACTGTTGATAAGGAAAGTATATGGTATCTCACAATTAGCTCACCTTAGCTTCTGTGCATCACTTTATATCAGATCAGATTGATATGAATTGCTAAGCTGGCTAAGAACACTGCCTCTTTGGGCTCAACCAGACAATATGTCTGTAGGTTTAGTGCTATTTTGCACACGATGTTCAGGGGTAATATAAGATGCGATGTATTGTTTTTTACCAGAAAATACCAAAAACTGGCATCAATTCATGTCTGCATTCCACGTGGTCTGTTTTTGCTTTTGACACTTTTATATTTAACTACAGGGACAGCCAACAGTTTCCAATCAATGACAAAGTTTTGACTTCACATAGCGGTCATCCCCCAATGCTTTATATTGCAACAATATGAAATATATGTACACGAATGACTACATTTACAATAATACACTGTGTAACTCGAAAGTAATTCAAGATCATGATCAATATAATAAGCAGCACTAAACAAAACAAATTACATTGGAATTCAGTCACTGTCAATGTTGAAATGGCTGAGTTAGACATTCATTGTAATACTATATTAACAAAAAAAAACTTACAGGGTTGTGTAATGCTAAATAGCAGGTAATAGGAATTAGCATGGCACAGTACCACAGCCTGTCATAGATTTCAGTGTGTTATAGAAGTACAAGTATATCAAATTAATCGTTGACCAAACCTATTTAAATGCAAGGCTTTGCACAATGTCATTATAATATAATACCCTTCCTCCAGGTATAAAACGTCATACACTACATAGTACATACTGCAAGTGACTCTGGCATCATATATTCATGAATACAAGTGAAATGATTGTTATTGGTGCAATCAATTAAAGTGGAAAACAAACATATTTCTCAGGTGAATATCATAGAAAACATATATTTTCAGTAATCTTTTAAATAAATATGCAATTCAACAGACACAACTGATCCTTTACCAGGGTATAAGGATAGATACTTTCACATCAACACCATAAATGCGTAAAACCTCAGGAGGACTTTAGAAAAGAATAATTATCTTGACTATCCATTAAAAGTTGTTTATTTAAAACTCAATCTTCTGGTTATTTTATACAAATTATCTGTATAGAGAACTGCTGCATGATCCATAACTCCATTGAAGTAAGTAAATTCCTCCATTGGTGGTTATCATAACTATCTGATGGCTGACATCATCAGACTGTTACAAACCATTTTTTGAAAGAAA
Source organism: Ilyophis sp. 1 JC-2022 (assembly GCA_022702515.1). Taxonomy (NCBI): domain Eukaryota; kingdom Metazoa; phylum Chordata; class Actinopteri; order Anguilliformes; family Synaphobranchidae; genus Ilyophis; species Ilyophis sp. 1 JC-2022. The sequence goes on along the minus strand of CM040400.1, from coordinate 18,549,933 downwards.
TGCGCTCCTGTTTACTTCATGTGAGTTTTTGTAGTGTGTTGCCATTCGCTGTGGAGGTAAAAATGTTGGGGGATTTTTTCACCAGCCGCAGTGACTAGCGCATGTTAAGAAACACCAGACCAAACAGAATCAACTTTCTTTTTTTTTTGTAATGTTGACTCAATTTAGGCATTTTTTGGCCGTGCAAATTTTACACTTTGTTATAACGAGCATGTTATACGAGCATGCACAGATTAAATACAGTATGTAAAGACTCGGGGAGAGGGAACTACAAGGAACCAACCATGAACTCCTTCCTCCTCTTCAAAGTAAATTTTTTTTCCCCCCTTTAAATTTTCCTTTTTTTGACTGAAAAGGACACCCCTCTTCAGAACGGCTCTCTGGGTGTGTCATGTGGGCGGAGCTGAGCTGGAGTGGAGCGAGGAGGCCTCTCGGGGGGGGGTCTGCTTCCCTGCGTCTCTCGGCGCCCGTGTTAAAGTCTCCTCAGGTTGTGCTCCTCGGTGCACGAGCCCTTACTCAGGCTGATGTCATCCACTGCCATCTCTCCGCTCCTGCCCCTCCCGCGCTCGCCCTTCAGGATCACCTGCAAATGGCACCACAGGCAAAATGAGCCCTTCGCTAAACATTCCCCAAACATTTCGGAGGGGAGGTAATAATTCAAGCCGCTGCCATGAGGGACGCAGCCAACGGTAAAATCCATGCGCTTCTCTTCAACTCTGCCTCAAATGTGTGCCGAGCTGCACTTTCCTCTAGACCAGGGTGTCCCACACTCTCAAAGCACAGATTCCAGTTAGCAAGAAAATACTTTTCGATTAAATGAAAGTGCGTGGAACGAGAATAAAACTATACTTTGTCCCAGCGCTTCTCATGACTGGCCTGAACCCCCCTCAAGAGCAACCATTCAGTCCCTACCCACAGTTTTGGGAACCCTGCTTCAGACTGGGGAGATGGGGGGGGGGGGGTACTCACGCTCTCCAAACCCGTCCCCCACAGCGTGATCTGGGTGTGTCTCCAGCCGTGGCCCCCGGTCCGGCCCCAGACCGCCGGGCTGTACTGCTTGCCCTTCTTGACGAACACCTGCAGCACGCCCACGTGGTGCCCCGCCAGCTTGTGGCGGAAAGACAGGCACAAGTTGCCCACGTTCCAGGGCTCGTTCAGCGGGAGGACTACACGCGCCCCTCGACCGCTCCTCTTATCCCCCACCTCCGGGATCGTCAGGTACTTTCCACCTGAACGCACGCAAAGCACACGCGTGACACATTAACACAGGAATCCACAACGAACACACGGAGCACACAAACTGCAGGACAGATTTAAACACGATAATTAACGCGACGGCGACGCGTTTGATGCTATAATGTTTAAATGCTGCCTTTCCATTTATTGAGTTAATGACCTACTGAACCATATATATTTGGCATGCTGGTCATCCCTTTATCTCGGTTAACTTTAACACATTACAACTCCATGTGCCCTTTCAACTGGTAGGTGCTTCCTTAACCCGTAGAGCAATTAATCAACGTTTAAGACAGGTTCATATTGAGTTTTTGCATATCGATCTCCGAGCAGTTCATTATCATTGCAGTGAATAGTCACTCCTGGCTTGCTATATAACAGACATTGGATCTGATGTGAATTCTTAATTTAGAGTAGACATCTCGCCTCTGTAGACTAAAAGCCCATAGTGTCTGTGAAACCAAGACACGCTTACTGACTAAAGGTAACGTATAATGAAATATTTACACCTGTATTCATATCCAGAATTCTGAAGGGTACAGTACCAAAGCCTTTTTTATTTCCTCCCTCTTACTTTGATCTCTGTCTTTTTTCATATCCCGCTCATCACTTTCTAATGAAAGCTGGAACTGCCGGGCCCCTGCCGGTTGACACTAGAGACAGCCAGAGAGTCACGAGCGGGGCACGTTCGTGAACTCTGTGTCCCCAAATCGGAGGAGGTCATTGGTGGATCTCCGCTGCTCTGCCCCTTTCCAATTGGTCCCTGACCTTTTGGAACAAGGACACAGTGTGTCCTCTGCTGCTGTGCGACCCCCCCTTCCCCCCCAAACTCTAACATACCGCCCATGACCCCAACACGCAGGGCAGCAAGACCTAGAGGACAAAAGCTTCTGTCTGACAAGAGGTTACATCTAACTGATGTTCAGTTCAGTCATAATGTGACCTCTGTGATCATATGAGACATTTCACATTCCAGGAGAATGCTAATAAGGCTAACGGATATCACTAAAGATCACAGTACACCTTAAAACATACAACTGTAATACTATATGTGGACATTTTATGGTTCTGGTATATGCATACTGTTGAATAATGCATTTGATTTAAAATGTGTCTTTGTTCATTCTGTGAATAATACAGCCTCTCTCTCAGGGGGAAAGTAACATGAATAAAGTGTGTGCTGATACCTGATGGATCTGCTGTGGTTTCCCAATGCAAATCTCCCTCTCTGTCTCTGATCCAACCACAGAGGCCATTATCAAAGGTACAGCTAAGAAACCCAGCTCCTGGAAGGAGAAGAAAGAACCACAGAGGGTTGTGTGAGATTACCAACCATAAACAAGTCTGTTGGTGCCAGCGCTATGGTGCTGCCGCCGGTGCCTTCAGAAAAAGCATCTTTCAAACCGTAGCTCGTTACACATCATCCCAGTCACCACGGTAGTCATGTGGTCTGCACGACTAAGGGGCCAGAACCTCAGTCGGTCTGTGAGACAACCGACGGGCCGCTAGCCACGGATGGACAGGTAAGGTCGTGATGCGACAAGACAAAACATTTCTCAAAGGTGACGTTCACCCAGAAGACGGAAAAAGCCTCTTGCCTGCGGTGTGCGAAGCAGACAGTAGCAGCTGTTGGGCACCACGTGTTTGGGAGGAGAACCGTGGATGTCTCAGCTCTCCCGAATTGGCAGGGTGGTTCGCGCCTGGAACGCGGCTGCCGTTGCAAACAGTTGGGCATTCCAGATTGGGGTGGGAACGGGACATATACAGCCCCGGGTTGGGCGGCAGAGTTTATTAAAATAAATAAATAAATATAAAACTTTTTTTTAAAGTCTCTTGCCAACAGTGGGGGCCGTGAAAAACACACACTGCGCACCACAATATACAGTACAGTACCGTACATGTGACTATATATCATCTACATCTGTACTTCATTTTTCTGTGGGGTGTTGAAGGTGCGTTGTCATCTTTCACCTGAGGAAATGTGAACGTGAAATGGTCGCGAGGATAAATAAGCAGGGCACTGGCGGTTCAGTCAGGGCTGATTTCCCCAGGGGATAGCGTGATAATGCGCCGATAAACAAGACAGAACCTAACTGTGTGGCACTGCTGACGAGCCCAGCCTTTGATTTACACAATTAACGCAGATAAATCTCCCGCCACCGCCAGGCCCATCGGTTACTCTGCAGTTCACAAACAACGGGCTACAACAAAATCCATTATTGCATGAGACAGAGAATAATCAAATCTGAATAACAATTTGAGCCTAAGCGAGGCAGCTAATGCAAGGCGTCTGGCAATTTCACTGTCGACGTTGCAAAAAAAAAACAAAAAAAAAACATGATTTATATTAGTCTACACGTGGCTGTGTAAATTGAATTCTGGATGGATCACGCATCCATCATTTTGCGCGCAAATGGCTTTCTGATAAGACACTTACATCTTGTTTTATAGCCAATGAAACTTTTGTCATGCCAACCATGCTGAGCTAACAAAGTGCATGTTGTGCCAAAATAAATCACTGGTGTAATGGAACTATTAGACGGTGTAATTATGACCTGTTGTTGCCAATGCGTACCCACTGGTTGACGGAACAATTTTCAAATAATTTGGTTCGCCTTCTCCTTTTCTATCACAATGTTTTTTTTTTGCCAATAGACAAGAAATAATTCAACATCTCCTTTGCAAAATCTACAATCTGCAATATGTCAAATGTTAGTTACATGACTGGATAAGTAAAGAGAGGCAAGCCGTTTTTAATCACCACTTTTAGATGACAGCTAATCAAATATACAGTCACAATTTTCCTTCTGTATCCTGACTTTAATAGAACGCCAGGGTGTAATTTCTCACAGTGGCTATGTCAAGCTCACTCTGCTTCAGAATTCAAAACAGTCAGTCGATGTTGGGCATTCTGTTCATTGCGTCAGAAATCAAGACCTTCTCATATTCATGATTTCTTCTGGAACTACTGCATTTCTAAACCGAGAGAAACTCGTACGCTGTTCCATGAAACACAGGGCTTTGCTGAATATGGATTAAAAGACGGGTGTTTAAAACCTCGTCTAATCAGGCTGCTTCCCAACGTGCAGGTTCAAAGGTCGAAGATTAAATGGACGTGCCATCGACACGAACATGTCGGTTCAGAGCATTGGCATGACGACGGTGATAAAGATTACCTTAATGAAAGTAGATAGGTACCCGCCTTGCAAACCCCATGCTAATGTATATTTACAAACACAACCTTAAGGTCTTAATATTGTCTTTTTACGCACTCCTACGTAGAAGAATGTGCTCATGCAGTAGATTCTCACCTGAGTCATCTTTTGCATCTTCGGCAGTATTTCCGAGTTCAATGTCAAAATCGACCCCGAACACGTTGTTCTGTCCATGATTACGAGGAACTGAAAAAAAGCAATGATTGGCCACATGTGAGGTATTCAGGTGATTTCTGACATAAAACAAGTAGCAACCACTCTACTACTGTCCTACAACAAAGTCTGGCTGAGGTATCTCCAAAAGAGAAAGGCAAGGTCTTTACCATAGCATTAGCTTTAAGGTTTGCTCAATATGGTGCATTTGGAAGATTGCCTTTGGTCAGAGGATTGCCTGTGCTTTACAGTGATGGTAAACTGTTTATGAAAAGATATCCTTGAGAACACAGATTAGGAACTGGAGTTCCTGTCGATTCAGACTGTCAACTGAAACTGTTTCGTATTTGGTCACAAATTGGAACATTCAGCATCAATAGAAGGGAGACATAAGTTTCAATCTTAAGAACATGGATTCAACCATCTGGTTTATTCTTTAATAATATCTGTGCCCTTAGGAACGCAACAGGCTTCGAAGAATAACTGAAACGACTATGATACACCGAGTATGAACTTCAAAAGGAAGAAAAGACATTCTCGTTTACAGAGATAAATACAGGAAAGAAGTCTGTTAGGCTTAGTAACTAGCCTTTCATTCTGGGTTTACCGAGGGCTTGACGAAATAGTTTTCTCTTGTCTGCCCTCCAGCTGGAACAATTCTATGTGTTTCGCTATGTTTTCCTTTGTGGAGTGGGATTGAGGCTGCTAAATGAGCCGTCTGCGAGGGGCGGCTGACGGCTGCCGCAAGGGATTTCAGCAGGACCTCAGCTGTTTCTGACGCAAGCGCTGTGCAAACGCCATCTACCCATAAGCCCCTGCTTTGGAGTGAACAGAAATATCCCCCCTGCAGCACTCATACCCTCTCAAAGTTTCAATTTCCCAGCGGCTCGAAAAAAGGGATCACGAAAGGGAAGCCGGGCTTGAGATTGAGCGTTCGTCAGGGCGATCTTCACAGACCAAAAAGGGGCTTTTAATCGTTCGGCAAACACCGGTCCGGTGGTGACGTCGCGAGGCGACGACATTCGCTCGAGCAGAGACGGCGAAACAGAGGTGGGTTGATTAATGGCTGACAGTCTCCTTTCAAGAGAAGCACGGGTCGCTGGCATTCCGTAAACACGCGCTTTTAAAGCGCGCGATCTGTTTGACCCCGGGCATGTGCCTGCCGTCGCGTTTAATTCAACACAATTCCCGGCTGCACCTGGCAGCGATGCGGCACACAGCCACGTGGAATGGGGAAGCACAGGCTGCATGGGAATGCCTCGGTGAGATTCCGGCACTCCGGCAATGCCAGGCATTCATCCAAGGAAGGGGGAGGGGGCATCCGTCCGAGTCAATTATCCGTAGTTTAGTTCCTGATTTAAGCTCGGAGGTATCAGTGTCACACTCCTCCCTGCCAAGACGTCTGGACGGATATCAGATTATCAATAGGCCCCAAAATGAAAAGTCAACTCTGCCTGTAGTAGCCAGTGTCGTTTACCTCATCTTTAAATGGCGCACGAGAGCCCAATAAAGTGTACGTGCGCTCGGAAGAAAACAAAAACAAGAAGAACTTAGGGCACTGCGGCGACATGCATCATTCATGGGACGATGACAAAATGGCCACGACACTTATTGGCCGTTGTAAAATATGCATGACACACAGCTGGATATGGCCAGAATACATGCTGCTTTTATATTCTGAATTGGAAATATGCAGAAAGTCACAGGCATGTGTCCTGTAGTTCATCTGGAAGGAAACTGCAATGAGAGAAAGAAATTTATGAAGTGTGTTTGACCCCTATTTCTCTCTTGGCCATTTCAGCCTAATTGAAAGACAACCGTTTGCACCTCATTTACTCAGGGTTATGCAGGGTATTTCAGAGCAAATGTGCTCGGTAAAGCTGAATTCATATTTGGTTTGGACACGCTGCACTTGCAAATGAAAAGTACGGTATTTTCAGTTTGGGTTAAAGTATACAGCCGCTTTTAGATGTGGTTGTGAATGGACAGCACATCGTTGGACAGAATAAGCTGCCAATTATATTGAAGTGCCCAGATTTAGGTGTGTAAATGAATGTTGATATGGTTAATTTTCTAAGGCACCCAATTACAGAGAAAGTAATGTGACAGTGATCTGTAATCCATGACAATTCAAAGTAGGTTAGGGGCAGTCACAGATCTACCGCTTCGGTTTTAAACATAACGTCAAGTCTCTAGAGATTGTGCTTTATTATAGTGTTCATCATGGTTGCAGTGCTTTTATCTATTTTAAAAAATGAAATTACTAAGGGCAGAGGCATTACTTATAATGTAAATCCCATCGGTGAGATGAATTAGGCTGCGCAGTGTACCTTCGCATACTGTGGTAAACTTGTACACTTTAATGCTCGACAGGCTTTTCCCAGTGTCCGATTCACACGATTCACATCAGGCACACAAATTTACTTCTGCAAGACACGTGCAGGAGACTCCGGACAAAGCGTTCAGTTCGGAGATGTTCGGAGACACTCGCGATTTGGAGGGCACAGCGATCGCATTGTATAAACTCCGGCATAAAGATGGCATAGAGTTCATCCCTGTCGGTCTCAAACTTTGTTGACTTAATTCCTGTGTAATTTTCCTGTGTATTCTAAAAACGTAAACGGTTGTCACGTCTCGACAATCTCATACAGGGGGCAGTAGCATGGCATAACGTTCAGGAAATTGCACTTGTGACCAAAGGCTGCTGGTTTAAATCCCTGGCAGACAATAGCTGAACTACTACACTACACTACACTACACTACACTACACGCCCAGCTGTCCAAACACATAATAAGCAATGTAAGACACCCTGGATACAATGCTTGACAACCTAGTTGTGTAATGTACTGTTTCCTGCCCCAGTGGTGTCGTGAGAGTGATTAAAAGAGGATCTTACTGTGAACGTCGCCTCTCTGTTTCTGAGTGACCTCCTTCTCAATGCTATTGTCGGGGACGGAAGGCGCCCGGGTGGGGACCCTCCGTGTGGGAGGGGGCCGGGTAGGGATGACCGGGCGCCTGGTGGGGACGACCGGTCGGCGGGTGGGTACGACCGGTTTCCGGGTGGGTACGGCCGGCTTCCGGGTGGGTACGGCCGGTTTCCGGGTCGGGGCAGGGGTGACCCGGCGTGGTGGTGGAGTGGCACGGGTGGTGGTGGTGGTAGGGATTCTCTTGGGCGTTACAGGTGGGCGGACAGTGGTGGTCCTCTTGCGGTCAGAGTCTGGGATCTTGTTTGGTGTTTCCTTTCCTGGTCTGGGAGGTTCAATAATCACTTTGGGGATGGCTGAAAAGGTAGCATTTGCAGAATTAGCATTTGATAGTACCTGCCAAAAAACTAAAAAAAACAACTTGCTTTTCTTCACGATGTGTATTTTGCACATTTAAAATCAGGGTTTGTGATGCAATTGCGGGTTCAAACAGCCACATCATTATTTTTCTGTAGCCTCATCGCCCACAACAGTTGACGCGACAGAAGTATAATCTCCGGTGCTTCAATGTGTCTGCATTTGGAATAAATGAAACAGAGGCCGTTTCAGATGAAACATAATCCAATATGTGTCTTTAGAAGAAGGAAGGCATGATTTGATTAGAGAACAGACCTGATAGTGCCTATTATTTAAAATCGCGCTAAAACTCAATAAAACTGAAACACTGTCTCAGCTATTATTCACGTAATTCTAAAATAGGCATCGCAAGAACTGTGTCATCTTTCAGCTTTACTCACGTTGAATAAAATTGCTATTAAATCAAGTATGTTACTGTCTTACAAATGACCCTCCTTTGGAAATGGGGCCAGTAACCATGTACATCCATCCGTTAGCAATGTCACTCCAGATCTGCCGCTTTTATCAAATTGAATAATTGAATATAAGCCTCTTTCGTAGAGAGGGATTTTTCTTTCAGGTTATTGCATTTTGCTTGTTATTCCAGACTATGCCGCTGGTTAATGCCGTAGGCTATTCTACATCACTAGTGTGAGGCCACATTAAAAATACATTACTGGCTTGCACACACTCAGTTCACACTTGTCTTTCAGCCGTCCACGGCAACGCTAGCCTTCTAGGGGGATAGAAGGTGTTCACGTTTGGGGGGAAGCGTCTTTTAAACCCACGGTCTCTCATGTTACTCATGTGACAGGACTTTGATGTATAATACACACGCAGGGCATTGCAATTCAATCCACACAACGTCTACAACTAGCCGAATTGACAGCTGAAAAAGATGTTTATGTGTTTGTGACATTTGGAATCGACAAATGTTCAAAGGTGAAAACTCAGTCCAGTTTTAAAAAAAACCTGTCCTGAACTTCAGCAAAAGCTCAAAATGAGAAACAAATGATAATGATTCACTTTGCGCAGTCAATCTTCACACATTAACTGCAGATCACATGTGTATGTGCCTGTGGTTTGTTAGTCAATGTAACCAGCCCCAGAATAAAGGGGGGCTAAAAGAAACAATAGTTTGTTTGTTAATGTGATAATGTGCGATTTTGGATTGGAATTTAGAACTTTTGAAGCCGTGGCTTATTCAGTTACTGAGAGACTTTAGAGCAGGAAAGTTCAATAAGACTGAAAAACATGACTTTTCAGACCTTCAATAAGAAAACCACTCTTTTCATGGTTCTAATTTGCTTGATTTGTTTTTCTTTGATCTTTCTTTAATGAAAAGGTGTCTATGAACAGCAGAGAAGCACACAGGCCTCTGACAAACAGACAGACATGCACGCACGCACATACACACACGTACACGCACACACACACACACACACACACACACACACACACACACACACACACTACCCAGGAGAACCCGGAGGTCCGTGGCACTTACGTTTGCAGTCGTAGCCCACCCCACGGAAGCCATCCTTGCACTTGCACTTGTAGGAGCCTGGCGTGTTGTAGCAGACGGAGAAGCTACCACACTGGTGCTGTGCAGAAGTGCACTCATTCACATCTGAAAGTGTCCCACAGCAGAAAAAAAGATTTATACAAGGACAGAGAGCTGCAGTACACAACACACACACTCACACGCAATCGCACACACACACACATCCAGAGCATGCATGCACATGAGCACGCAACACGTGCATACACACACCTGCACGCGTGCACACACTCACACATACGCAGAAATGCAAGCAGTCACACACCCACCCACCGGACACACACACGCGCACGCACACATAGGCACACAGAGTGCTGATTAGGGCTAATTGACCCGAGGCGAGAGAGTTCACTCCCCACATCACTGTCTCCTTTCAGCACAGAGAGAAATAATAACAGGGAGCAGGAGGCCTTGTAATACAGCAGTGAACGCATATGAATGATTTCCCGTTAAAAGTCCTCTCCCAGTAATTTCAAGCTTCATTGATGAAGAAGGAGATTAATTTGCTTTGCTCCTTAACAGGGCGGGGAAGCCACAAATCTAACGGTGTGCAGATTCCCGTTGTAGTCTTTAGCTCGCACATTTCGATTTGCCTGACTGATGGCATGAAATCCCTGAACGCCGCGCGCTCTTCAGAGATAGGATGCCATTTGTTTGGAAACAAGAACTTGACACTCAGGGAGGGGGAAAAAAAGAATGAGCGCTATTTCTGTCGGAACACTGAGATAAACACAATAAAACAGATTAATAATACCATCATAATCACAGAGCACTAATAGATTATTATATTCATTTAGCTAACAGATGGCTCTCTCCTCAGTTTCACACAGCCGAAAGAAGCAAGGCAAGCAGATAGGGGGACAGTGGTCGATGGATGGCATTGGGAACTCTCATCGAGGCAAAATCAAAGACCTCATTACCTGTGCACTGGTATTTTCCGTTGACGTACTGGAGCTCGAATCCCTCGTGGCATTTGCATATGTAGCTTCCGAAGGTGTTGATGCATTTTCGGAACCTGGGGCACGCGGCTCGACCCGTCGCACATTCGTCCACGTCTGAAAGCACAGCGCCGCTGGTTAGCCTCTCTGCGGGGTCTTTCTCTAGCGCTAACACACACTCAAAAAGTCATGTTTTTAACCCACAACCCTGTATGGATAAGAGGAACAAGACAAATGGACGTGCTTTGAGTGTCACTGTGGGTAAGGAAATCTGTAGAGCAGCTCCATCGAGGAGACGTTTTTTCTAAGGGCAATGGGCTTTAGATTCTTAATCTGGTGCACCCTCTTGCGCGGTGCGAGAACAAGCTTTCCCGAAACGCGTCAGAACAGATGCAGGTGACTTGTTGCTTGCTGTGTCCTGGCTTTGAGACTCCAGAGATAGAGAGCAGTGCTTTCTCATTCGTCATTCTGCCCTACACTTGCAGCCAGTCATCCAGCGCGAAAGGCTCCTCTTTCGCATAACTTCCCTTCATCTGTGCTTACTTTCCCTCCAAAATGAGGCTTTTTATTAATTGGCCGATCGTGGAAAAGCACAAAAATGAAAAATGAGATCTTATTAAAAATATTTGCAATAAACAACAATAATAAATCAAGAATTTTCATTACACAGAAATGATTTATCTTTATCGTTTTTGCTGCAAGATGAATAAAACGTGAACTGCTATTTTTTATTATTTTTTTAAAGGTCAAAGGGTTTTTTTCTGTAACACCAAGCGGCAGACGTTTGCAATTCCTTCAATTAACAGCAAAAATGAGAACAACGGCTTGGTGCTGCCAAGCCATCACAACGGGGACCTTGAACATACTTCTCTTTCAAAACACTTTAAATGTGATTAATTTTACAAGTCCCCTCTCCCCTTTCCAAGCTGGAGTTCTCCAAATGGTTTCCTAAAAAACACCTGTGACTCAAAATCTCCCCTCTGCCAGATTCATGGTCGTGACTCAGCCTAGGGGGCGGTGCACCAATCACAAGGGTGACAATCAATGAATAACAGGCAACTGTAGGGGTTAATAACTAGGCCTGGCCATTGAGCAAAACATGTACTTAAAAACGACCAGGGTTAACAGCAGCAATTTGTCCTGCTCTGTCTGTGATTTATTGATCTGCACAACGTATATCTGCTCGGAGAGAAATCCATGGTTCTGATCCAAATGAATCCTGGTTCATCCTTGTTCTCTCAGAAGCACTAAAAGACCATACACACATCCTAAAAAATTCATTAGAACAGCAGCAGCGGGGGGTGCTGCAAAAAGCTCAAAGGCAATTAGATAGACCGAGACCAGAGGAGTATTTTAGCCATGTTAAAAATTTTAAAAATCATGACCAGTGGACCTCGCTGAAATCTCTGAACTGGGTTTTTCTGGCCGATATTTTCTTAATGTAGCCGCCCAGATTCCTTTGATCACTGCCTCACAATGAATCAATTTAAAGACCAGAAAAATAAATAAGAAATAAATGAAACACATTTTGTTTCTGTGTGACTACCCATGCTCACAGAACACAAATCATTTAAAGTTTTGGTGAAAAAACACACACACGCACACACACACACACACACACACACACACACACACACGCTCAGAAAAACACACACACGCACGCTCAGAAAAACACGCGCACACACACACTCACAAAAACACACACACAAACACAAACACACACACACTTGCTCACAAAAACACACACGCACACACACACACGCACACACACACACACGCTCACAAAAACACACACAAACACACACACACACACACACACACACTCGCTCACAAAAACATAAAAACACACACACACACAGACACGCATGTACACAAACACACACAAACACACACCAGCGGTGCACATACCCACACAGGTGCGGCCATCGGGGGCCAGCTGTAGCCCAGGCGACGGGCACTGGCACCGCACCTCTCCTTTCATCACCTCGCAGCCGTACTGGCAGTTGGCCATGGCACACGTGCGGGCATCTGGGGAGGTAACACAGAACAGGTAGGGGCCATGCAGGAGCTGTATCGAGCGTGCGTGCGTGTGCGCGCCTGCGATTGGGCCTCGGCGCGAGCGATCCCTGATTCCGCGCGTCGTGAGAAACAGAAAACTCTGATGAGAACCGTGAAACACAATATTAGTTTTTTTTAGCATCTGTCACAGCCTCGGTGCAAAACTCTCAATATCACTGAGAGAGGCTCAGGGGAAGAGCCAGGAGATAGCCCCGGCGTTATTAGATTTCTCCTTTCTCCTGCAGTGTACACCTAATGTCCTCCGTGCCTCCTCACTCTTACTCTCTGATTTATGTTTGCCAAGGAGATCTCTGCACCGCGGCCGCGTGCATTCACACCGAGTAACGGTAACGCCGTAATCAGTCAGGTCGCTATGCTCCCGCAGTTACACAGTCACTTAGTAAAGCTCGTCACACTTCTCTTTCACCAGAACATATTTTACGTTTCGCTGAAAATGTAACAAATCACCAAGGTACAGAAAATCCCTACAAAGTTACAAGTTACTTCATTGACCAGATAGCTGAGAAAGCGATCATTAACCTGCAATCATTTACAGGATACCAAAATGTTATTTACTCATTCACTTATTCTCTCTCTCTGTCTCTTTCTGTCTCTCTGTCTCTCTCTCTCTTTCTCTCTTTCTCTCTCTCTCTCTTTGTCTCTCTCTCTCTTCGAACAATGCATTCCAGCATTGCCCTAGTGGTAAGGGTTACACTGCAAATCCAGTTGTCCTGCAGTTAAAAGAGAGGGAAAAAAAGCCTTCAAAGGGGTTTGACGGATTTCTGATGCAGAGAGGTGCTGAATAATTAAAGGCAGGCCTTCCAGCCATGCCAGACGAACACTTTCAGATTGCAGAAACACTTTCATTGAGAAGAGAAGGCGCCGTGATTCCGCATTCACACGTTCGCTATATCATTAGTGGCCCCATCAAAGGTTCACCATCCACGGCGATAGGATTGTAGACGGGGACCGTGTTTGCAAAGGTGTGAGAGAAAAAATCATTTATCTCCCAAGAAAATCTCACCGCAGTTACAGCGTGGCAAGTCTAGACACTGCTTTAGCCCATGGTATGAATACCTTAAGGCCAGCAATAAGTGCAGCGCATTACTTGAGGGGTGAAGTTCATCTCTCCATCATATCTTTCATTTTAGTCATCTTAAGTCACTCCACAGGAATACACACTGCCTGCCTTCAGCCAGTCTTCAGTATTTATGGTCATTATTTTAGAGCAACACTTCATCATAACCGTTTATCATGAAAAGAGTCTGACATAAATTCTATTTGTGGCCGCGAGGGCAAGTTTCACAAGGGAGAGTTTACCGCGCGGGTTTCTCAAACCAACCCGAGTGAACGCTCGCAAGGCAGCGGCGACCCCGACTGCTGACTGGGCAACGGAGACAGACGGACGGACAAGAAGGACTCACTTCCGCACGTCCCGTCTGGCATCAGCATGTAGCCGTTGAGACAGTAGCACTTGTAGCTTCCGTAGGTGTTCATGCACCTGTGTTTGCACGGCCGGGGCTTCAGTCCACACTCGTTCAGATCTGCGGGCAGAGAAGGCGGAGTTGGGTCAAGGCTCCGGGACACAGAGGAATTAGCAGGGGTCAGGGGTCAGAGGTCAATCCCAACCCCCCCCATCTGCTAGTGTGAGGGCGGGAACATGGGTTCAGGGCGAGAAGGCTGTGTTTCAACAAGCCCACTCCTCCTCTCCGGCCCTTTTCTCTTCCTTTCTTTTTTTTTACAGGAAATGGCGCCGCTCAAAGAAGGCACTTATTACTTGCAACGGGTTTTAAACGCCTTCATTTATGCCTTCATACCAATGACACTACGCAACCCCTGATGATTTCACCCTGATGACATTTAGATTAGTTCAATGCAGGTGTATTTAAAACATGTATGCGGCTATACATGTCTAAATACAGCTACTAGCAGGCAAAGAAAATATTATTAGAAAATGACGGTGCAGTAATGGGAGTTATTTATGGGGGGAAGTATAACGCAATCGGAGTGCAACATATGACACATTGTGTTCCAGAATTAAACTCAGCTATCTGGCATTCGCCGAAACACTCGCACAGCAAATGATAAATAATTCATGCCTGAGGTCTTAAAGGGAACTCTAGAATACCAGAAAAACTGCATCACTATTTTATCCCCCTGTTAATTTTTCTAAAAAAATTTATTGCTTTTACGGTTTCTTGGGACAATTTCAATCAGTATGGAAAAATTAAAACCAATAGAAAATACTTGCTTTAGATGTACTGTTGCTGACCAGCAATCCATGCAGAATACACTGAGATTCCTGTCTGTTATTGTCAAAGCTTAAACTTATGACTATGTAATTTCATGATTTCCTGGCATGTTACGATTATTCTTGAGGGATTATTCAGTGTTTCTAGGCTATTTGATTCGTTGTAACTTTACAACCATTTCAGTACATGAAATCACACCCAGATGGTTTCAAAATACCTCTCTTGTAATTGAAATGTGAAAAACAGGAAAAGGATTCTTGATTCTTTTTTTAAAAACATTGCGCAACAGTGGAACAACTGCTGTCATTTATTTAGGGAAAAAGCAGCCATAACTGAAAAAAGACATTAGTCCACAAAATTTTAAAAAAATTTATTAAAATAAAAAACAGTCGTAGTATACAGGCTATACCGCAAGTACCTGCTGCTATTACAATGTATAGCTGCAGCATAAGTGTATGTTTACGTGCAGGCGGGGAAATAATTGCCCAAAGCTAAATGGAATAATGTAGGCCAGTGTTTCTCACGCTCGGACCTGGAGCATCTCTGTGCGTGAGGGTTTTTATTCCAACCACAACTGCAATCCCAAATTTTTAACAAGCTGGTCATCTTTTTTTAATTAGGTGCTTTTCGTGTTTAGAGGGACTGTTTACCCTCTTAAGCCACAAATAGATATGCATGCCATGAAAAACAAAAGTCCCATGTCCACATTGTCATAGATAGCAAATGATTACATAAAGAGAAATAAAAAAAATTTTAACTTATCAAATTAAATACTGAGGTTGAATCAATAGGCTCGTAATTGGTGAAGGTGTGGACACATGGTCACTAAAACTAACCATTTGGTAGATAATAAAAAATTTCAAAACACGATAACAAGCCAAACCTGCATTGTGTTAATAAGTTTAAGAAAGAAAATATGAAAGAACTTAAACACATGTGTTCGGCAAACTAATTAGTAGCCTATTGCTTTACTTTAATCTTTTAATTTGACCAGTTAAAATATTTTGTTACTCTCTGTATGTAATTGTTTGCAATATAGCACAATAAGCACAATGCATAGCTATTTATGATACAATGTAGCTTAAGAGGGCAAATAATCGCTCTTTGCTGACGTTTTCCTTCAATAACTACAAAAACAACACGTGACATGGCAGTGCAATGGTGGGACGTCTTACGAAACTTCCACAGTATGGTTGAAAAATAGTACGGAGGATATTTTTTTGCGTACTGCACGTCACATACTAAACAGTGCACATCTGCCAGTATACTGTACACAGGAGAAAGGACGCAGTAGATAGGGCTCTGATTTGGATGCAGCTTTTTGTTCAGCAACCAATTAGTAGCCTATTGCTTCACCTGAACCTTGACCGCTTAAAAGATTTCGGTACCTCTCTGTATGTAATTGTTTGTAAGCACGATAAGCACGATAAGCACAATGTGACTTTATTCTTTATGGCATGCGTTGCTATTTCTGACATAATGTGACGTAAGAGGGCCAATAATCCCTCTAAACATTAAAAGCACATAATTAAGAAAGAAAACAGCTTGTTAAAATACTGGGATTGTATTTACGGTTGCAATGAAAAGCAGCCTACACAGCGGTACCCTGGGACCCAGTTTGAGTCCCACTGATCCAGGCTGTATCCGAAAAGTCTCTAGCCCTTTGTTATTGCCGAATTAAAACTCTGCATGTCTAACTGCCGCACTGGAAAACAGGAAACAAATGTTCAGGCACCAAGTCCATGTGCAATTTGATTATGACCGCAAGAGTCAGTGCAGTCAGTACTGGCGGAGAATATCCCCCCATACCTTTTCAGCACAGCACTGTTTGCTAGCGCCAAAAACCGACATAATTCAGTACACAGAATATCTGTGGATACATCATGCATGCAAATGAGCAGCCTGCGTAAAGGATGATATATAATATATGATATATAATTTGCCGGTACATCCAATCATCCAGTCATATATCCCCAACCCCTATAATGCATTCCAGACATGGGATGGTATAGCGGTCCTCTCCGGAACTTGTCCAGAGTGCCATCCAGGCCTGAGAGGATGGCCCATGGAGGGGTCAGGAGTGGTGAAGGGGTCTAATAATAAAATAACAACTGTACGAATTACAAGGGCTTTTTTTTCTTTCTTCTAATGGCGCGCACGCCACGTGTTTCCGTGGTGTAATCGCGGCGTGTTAAAATAGACCGCTCACTGTACGCGAGGGACAGCCCGGCCCACTTCAGAGTAAACGGCACCGCTTTTAGCTCCGGGAAAATGTCCGGCACGCATTCTGTGGAGTGGCACGCGGTCTATATTTGACAGATGATACAGTTTTAAATAGATGAATGGCTCCTGGATTCCACAGAGTTAATGTTAATTGGCCGGTTCAAGCCGTGTGACTCTTGGAACTTCACGATTGTGGAGTGGGGAGAAGGGAATGGGGAGTGGGGAGAAACACCGCCGCTCTTCCTGAACCCTTCAGTTCCATGAATCTATGGAGATTTTTAAGGAGCTCAGGCTTCCTGTATTCACACCTGATCCAGAACTAAATCAACACCTGAAGACTTCAGTGACCTCAACCTTTGTCACGTTCTGACACTTGCATAGAGCAGGTTCTGAGGACAAAAAATTTGTTTTGGCCCAAGTCCATTTGACACCCAATCTATACATTTAACTCAAGGGGTGTCAGAAAGATTTATCATTCAGGCTCGGTCGATTACTGTTTCGTATGATGAAAAACTGAACTTCGCATTTTGCCTGTGAGATTGCCAATTCAGTCATAATTAAACGGTGGTTTGTACCATAATTTAGAGAAACTGACCCTTTCGAGTTGATCTATCTTATTAATGCTACCATCTCTTCCAATCTTTCTGTTTGTAATGCACCTGATGCACCATGATATACAAAATGTTGCATTTGCATGTAAAACAGTCAAATTGTCTCATCAAAACAATTATATTTGCCATTTATTAATAGTAATAATAGTAATAATAATAATAACAACAATATCAATAATAATAATAATAATAATAGTAATAATAATGATAATTAATAATGTCAAGGTTAAGATTGGCGGGTCTCTCGGCAGAACAGCACTGCTATAACACACACAAAAACGGTATCAGCATGTCCGCATGGGCCTTCGCCAGGCTACCCTTGCAACAAAGCTCCCATCACACGCTGACAACAGTGAGACCAACTGTGAACAGAAAGACAAAGCAACAGCATGAAAGCACAACACCACCGTGAAGGCATGGATCTTCACCCGCACCAAGCTGGAAAAGCTCAAAGCTGCTCTCAGCAATAGCACATGCCATACAAAGTAAGCGGGGACGTTCTCCCCCCGGAAAAGGGGGTGAGGGCGGAGGGGTTCTGAAAAAGAGACGGTAGTCACAGCGGTGGAATAGCTTCCTCAGAGTGCGCTACAGAACGGCGTGTGCCGGGCATTGGCTTCCACTGGAGATGAACTGTTGAAATCACATTAGCCGACGCATGAAGAGAAGTGATTTATTATCCAGGTTATCCACGGTATGGCATGCGGGCGCACACGCGGGCGGGCACGCACACACACACACACACACACACACACACACACACACACACACACACACACACAAACCACTATCACTGGTGGAGATTTAAGACACTGGCAAGGAATGTGCTGGTCTTTATCAGTGCTGCTCACAATTATATGCATTGTTCTGATGTGGAGGACAGAACACGTGAACCCTTCTGGAACGAGGATGAGTTCATTAGTGCACTACAAAACAGCATAAAAACAGATAATGTATCTCTCTTTTCCCTCCATTCTTCAAAGTAAGTGCAGGGATCCTGGCCTGAAAAAAGCTAAAACAAAAAAGAACAACAAAAAAATAGAGCGTGTATCCATTTGGCAGCAATAGCGTAACTTGCTGTTAAGTACTGTGTTACCATGGTTCCCTCATGGGTTTATTAGTTTCTACCATGCTAACACTCCCCACAAGTTTGTGATTGAAGAAGTTCCTAAAACTAAACCATTAGGCTTTTAGCTGTGGAATTTGTTCTACAAGCCAATGCTACTCTAAGCCTGTTGGACTGAACTAGCTCTCCTACTTAAGCAGTTTGATGTTATGAACAAGGGCCCTCATGACCCTCACATTCCAAGGCATTTAAAAAAAAAAAAAGATCTTCTACATACTTACAACTGCAGAACAAAATGTCTTCGATGAAATAAGTGAAAGGTAACTTTTGGAGGCATGGCATTTGGTCAAACAGCGTCGGTCAAACTCTTCCTTTCTGTTTATTGCAACAAACATGATTCCAAAGTTTCGTGACAGCAGCACATACATTTCAGTCAACTGGAAAATCTACCGAGCTAAATGCGGCTACTTGCTCTCACGAAACGACAGGGAGCAAATTGATTCCTGGCAACAACAAAAAAAAAAACAAGGGTACAAATACATATGCACAAGATGGCCCTAAAAACAAAAAGACAGAGCAACATAGAACAGCACAGCAGCCATTTTGTGCTACAAGGAGAAGAAGAGAAGAAAGTCAATAGGAAAGACGGACTTAGGCAGCTGAAAAAGACTCAGAAGGTGCCACTGCTTGGTGCAATGTCATGCTTGGCTTTGGCATGTCATTCTGGCCGCCCGGCAAAGCTCTGGCGTCTGCTAGAGGAAGGGAGGCGTTCACTCTCACTCTCAGGGTGAGCCATGCGAGGGCAGGTGTAAGGGCGGGGTTTGCCTCGTGATCAACGGAATAGCTCACCCTCTGGAGCGACACCTGCTGGCTGGACGTCCGTGGGGAGAAAGATAGAAGGATGACTGTCCCATATTGGGGGGGTTAAATACTCCTCGTCTTCTCGAGAAGCCAGACGGGGGGGGGGGGAAAAACAGACAGCAACACAGGAAGAGGAGTGAACGGAAACACCCATGGATGAGACAGCTCTCACCAAACCACATTCCTAAGGGGAAGAATAACGTTAGAGGGGAGGAAGGAAGAGGGGGGTGGTTGTGGGAGCCTGACTCCACCACACTCTCTCCATGTTACAACCTTTCAGGTTTCACCTTCACTTTGTGTATAAAATAACACGCACACATGAATACTAGCAATTGTTGTCTTCATTACATATTGTTATGACCATGTCTTTCTCTTTTCTAATCGTCTTGTTTTATTGTGCACTTATTTTACTGTGAAGCACTTTAGGCTGCAATTAATCTTGACTAACCGTGCTTGACTAAAAAAAAACCTGTTGTTTTTAACTTATTACATGTGATGGCGATCCTATTCCTCCACTAGCTCTCTTACATTCGGCGTCAAACGGGGAAAGATGAGATGAGCGAACACTTGGGTGGCAAAGCTGGAATAGTTTAGGAATAGTTGCTTTATTGTTACAAGAAAAAGATCTTTGTACCTCATCCAAACCCACACTGGTTGGCTTCTGTGCCCAACCACCCCCCCTCCCCCATCCACGAAAACGTTCCCCAACATCCAAGTGACCAATGAAAGACAGCTACAAAAGTGACCTTGAAGAGGAGTGGGAGGGTGGGGTACACCAGAAAGATCAAATGCATTCTAATTGGACAATGCAGTTGGGCTACGGCTAATTATATGATGACATGTATAGCATCAACTGTAATCCCGGCAGCTGCCTTTTACTTTCAACTTATAAATACTGCTCTGAAGAGAGTGCTAGCCGAGGTTCGGTGTCCAAACTAACAGAAACAAGCACAACAAACGGCCAGTTGAGCAAACAATCGTAAGAACAATTTTGGAATCAAAGCAGTTTTGAAAGCAGTGAACTCTGGGGTTGGCTCTATGCGTGTTTAGATGCAGCCAGAGGCCTATGCCAGTGCGCAGTGCTCTAAACTGATGGGAATAGAGCAGTAAAGCTAATACAGGTGTGAGAGGATGGTTGACTGATGCTTGAATGGAGTATAATGATGTTTGAAAAGCTTATGCTCAGACACGGGGGGGGGGGGGGAAGCTTTGGGAATTGTGAAGAAACCATTGTGGAGTATTTCTTTCAAAAAAATCAAACATCAACCTTAAAGCATGTAAGAGAGCCTACAACACAGCAGGTAGACAGATATAAAACAGAATAGAACAGAATAACTTTTCCCAGGGGGAACTTCATGGATAGTCATGAAATATTAATTTGTCCCTCGTATAAATAACGAGTTTATCCGTGAGGGTAAAAAATTTATTCTCCTTTCCACACCACTTCTGACCAAATTAGATTTTTAATTAGTTTATTTGTTCTGGGAAATGGAGACCATCTGCTTTTTTCAAAACCCGCACGGCAAAACGATTCATATGCTGCTTGTGGCAGTTTACAATTAAGTTGGAAGTCACTTGAAATGGGTGTCTACTCATTACAGAAGTGCATTAGAATTGCCCTTTAAGACACCATCTCCTTCGTGCCACATGCCAAATTTCGATCTATTAACGGTCTTCTTTTTTGCGGTTCATTTCCGGTTGTAATATGATGAAGCACGTTATACCCTGGTTTGCCGTTTCAGTTCAGTTAAATATTCACATGGCTCATTAATTCACTCCTTGCCGTTTAATAGCAGGGTGCCTCGAGCGCATATTTTTGTGAGTTTGGGAGTGGTATTTTTTGTCCGCATTGAGGAAAAAGATAACGGGCCATTTGCAGAACCGTTTTCTCGAGAGGAAGATCGCGCAGACTCGTACTCGCGGATGGATAATGGATGACCGCATTGCACTGAAATGATACGTAGAGCCGGGGATTACAAGAACTGAGATGTTCTGTCACATTGTCATGTGCACTTTATTAAAAATGTGCACAAATTAAGAATTTCCCAGGTGTTTCCCTCTTAAAGAATCAAGGATAATTCTCCAGATATTTTTTCCCACAGTGTATTTTCCAGTTCCATCTGGCAGCAATTGCAAATGGTACTACAGTATATTAAATTGTGATTTATCGATTGATTGATTGATTGATTGATATTCCCAAAAGCGGGAACACTTTTATTTGATCTACAGAGGATAGATCGGCTCTGTACCTCTAGCACATTTCTGAAATTTGGGATGTTTTCTTTGGATGAGTTATGAACCCACTCCGGTGCCCTTGAAAGCCTTCTCCCTGTCTTTCAGCCCACTTTGGAGATGAGGCGTAACCAGTGCAGAGATTGCAGTACTGCTCAGATCTTATTTCAAACCCGCCCTCCCTCCCACACTCGGCCCTTTCATTCACTGCGGGTCCTCCCTCACGTTTCCGACACACCCATCTACTGAACAGGAGGCTTCTCATGCTCCTCCTGTTAATCAAAGTGCGTCTTGGTCATACATCTGTCTTCGCGTTACGGTGACCGAGATAACTTGCGGTCACGCGTGTTTGTCTAATAGCGCATGAGCATACTTTCCTCAAGTGTATACAAAGAGCCGTTTCTGGAAAAGTCTTTTAATAGACGCCAAATTATAGCTGCTAAGTCAGATGATAGTGGAAAAACATAAATAATGTCGCCAATGCTTGGAAGCTAGCAGTTTATGAGATTATGATGGTTGGCAGATGAAAATATTTGTATTTAAAACTGCATAGTTTACATTTTATGTCATGTTGTTTTATGTGAAATTATGGCAATTTTAATGTTTGCTTTTACATTTTTTGTTGTTGTTTTTGCAAGTGAACTGTTGTAGTCCCAAAAAACATACACATACATAAACATCAGAGTGAAAGATCTCATCCTACCAACTGAATTAAGGCCTACTGGTCTTAAACCTATACATTTTGTTCAGGGTTGTTTTCTCACTCTATAGTTCAGTTTAAGTTTTCAATCATAGCATTGTCTCCGATTCAACATTGACAAATGACATCTCAATGCACAATTTAACCAACCATTTTTTGTTCTTGAAGGCAAATTTTACATGGCAATTTTAATCCCGTTTTGCTTGGTAAATTTCATCAGACCTATAATGGCAATACGAGCGCACTGTGGAAATCATTTCGCTTGTTCATGGACCAATCAGGCAGAGTGAAGCTGTCAAAAGGCTGCACCTAACCAAGGTGGTGTGAACCCTCTTAAAAAAGAAAGATGAGATGGCTGATTTCCACATTCCGCTGAGGATTTTAAGTCCCTCGCGTTTTAATTATAGGCTATCCAATTGCCATCTCTGAGCGAGAATTCCAAAAACTATTTCATACATCTAAATCCATTTCTGTGCCGTTCAATGAAACATTTAATGGCTTAAATCAGAGCTTATCTGTGTCTTTCAGTGTGGTCAGACACCATAATACCGTGCACGCTCTCATCTTAATCTCTCTAAAGCCCTCTCTCAATACGTCCCCAAAAGTTCAGGTCAGCCCAACATCAACCCGTAAATCACCATATTTCTAAAAATAAATCCCCAATTTTGCCCCGGAGAGAGCACAGAGACCAACCTGATACAACCAGTGCTGAACTCGATAATCTATCCAATGGAATTCAATATGCAAGTTTCACAGATGACATGGTGTAGCGCCACAAGTAAGGCCCAGGTCGTATGGCTGGATCCCAATCCAAAACAGCTAGGTTCTGCCCTTATAGATTGGTCCCCTTTTCTGAGTGTGTACTTGGTGCGGCTTTCCATTGACTAAAAGGGTAAATCTACAATAGAATGAGGTTCACAAAAACAAAATATGGAAGTGCCCGTACCACACCGTTGTTTAAACGGACCGTGGAGATGGCTGCAGTAGTGGCTAAACTCAATGTGGAAGTTGTGACTATTGAGATAAAACATACTGGGCCGTTCGAAACCGGAATGTTCTGGAATGTTGAATCCTTTATTAATTGTAATTCTATACCTACAGTACTAGCTACTATCAGTTTGTAGATTTTAACATAGATTTAATTCAGCAACCAACAGAAAAGCAACAGTAATTATGGACTCATTCGGTTTTTTTTCTTCTGCTTGGGCTTCCCAAATGAATCTCCTTTTCAGTGACTATCTTTGGCATCTTTCGTAAACTCTTTGATTTTGTTCTTGCCTTTTTTATAGGAAACTATGATCTAAAAAAAGCGGGTCCAAGGTTTGTTTCAATGTTGGCAACCAGCAATAGTCTAATAGACATAAAGCCCTTAGTCAGGTTTGCCCTTTGGTAAATAACATGAACATTAGGTTATTCTAAAGTATCAATCTCTTGCCAGAATAGGTGTATAGAACCATGTACCTACAGGTAGTTGGTAGAGGGCTAATTCAAGGTTAGCCAGAAAGTTGTGTCCAGATGCTAAAACGTTCACTGGGGAAATTGATTGAGGTTTTCAGAATGCCATATAATCAGACATGACCCACCTGCTATTGGACTAGAATACTATTTCTGACCTAGTCACATTTTCAGGTATGGTGAAGCTTTTAAATTATGGAATTGGACTAAACACACAAACCCACATTTTGGGAGTAAGAACTGACGCTGAGCCATTCAATCAGGAATTTGCATTGTAATTATTTTGCTTACCGACAATTTGATACTTAATATGTATATTACATTTCATAGGAGAGACAATAGATTAATCCATATATGAATCAATTATTAATATTCAGACTGGCCTTGAACTGCACAATAGTTTATTGAAAAAAGTACAATACATTTTCCCGGTTATCTTTTATTAATTGTCATCCAAAGGCAATATAATATTGAAGATATAACTCATTGGAATTAGCTTCTCTCAGCCGCTGCTTGTCTACATCCTGCGGTCATCAATGCGCTTTGCTGTTTTGAATCAATTATGAAAATGTAACCCATGGTAGCACTGGCAGTATATTTTCAAATATGGTACTTTAAAATTGTGATATTTTTTTGACTTTGTCAACAAACAACCCACCTTTGCTGTATTGAATAATGTTATCTGCCTCTCTGTCAGGTTTAGAATTCTGATAAAGAGTATGAATACACCTTGATAGCTCTAAAGAAAGGCACCATTCATTTGGCATTTGCAATCCCTGCTGAATACAACATTCAGACACAACACGCGCTTTTCTTAGCCTGGCCAAATCAATCCAGCTGATATAGTGGAGGCAGAGGACATGGGCAATAACAGCACTCTCTCTTGCGGTTATACTGAGCTGTGAGAATGACCTTTCAACTCCCCCCGGTGGATTGCGGTCAGTCCAGACTCACTGAATGTATAATTATGTCCGAGTCCCGATCGTTGGCCTACCTTGATTACAGGTCTTTCCGGAGTACCCAGGGAAGCACTTGCACTTGTTCGGCCCGACGCACTCTCCATGTTTACAGCCGTGCTGACAGACAGCTGTTGGGCAGCCAAGAAAACAAGAAAGATAAGGGACGTCCAACGGCACAGTTGTACTGATAACTATATAAGCACTCCATTCATCATCATCATTTATTGGTCTTCTTGCCGTGCAGCAGTCAAGCAGCAGCCAAACTTTCATAAAACCATAAGCCAATGTGGTATTCAGTACCTATTTATTTTGATATACATATACATACAGTATATATTAAATTAATATTACATTTGATATCAATCTGTGGGTTAGGGGCCCAAGTCACACAGGGGCCCAAATAATCAGATTGGAAGTATTCCAATGATTACCATCACCGCTGTGTGTCAGCAAAAAAACTTTCAAATAGCACTCAAGATCACCCAAAACACATTAAATTAAGACAATTCAATTTTAGCATTATATTATAACAAGCATTATATTCAGTTAAGCAGACAAACTGTATATTGTCGGAATGGCAATAAAGCAAACTTGGTTCATCATTGGTAGGTAAGCATTTGTTTTTGGAATTCAAGAGTAAATAGAACGTCTATCTCTTTTGTATTGTGAAGGGGCAAACCAAGGAATCAAACTACTTATTGCGGCCCCAGGGTCAAGAAGGTTTAAGAATCACTGAGATATGTAGCATACGGAGGTGGGGGCTAAAGGTAAGTTGAAGTGTTAACATTTTGGAGAGTTGAAAAAGATGTTCAATCTGTTCAATATGTGTGGAACCTCTCTATTCCTTTATATTTTTATCCCTTCAAACCAAACTAGCACTACATAACCATGGATTTGTACCTTATGCAATAAATGTACCTCAGTATTTCAGTGCTATCACTCTTTTCTACACATCCAGATAGTAAGCTATTCTGTGGTAAGCTCCACATGACATTATAAAAGCCAGTAAAAAGTGATGGTGATTCGTATTTTATTCCTTAAAATATGAAATACGAGAGTTACTGCATGACTGGGAGCGGTAGCTTAATCCAATATCATATACCCCAGGATTAGCAAGTGTCCATTTATGGGGAATGATATGATGAATCGATAATCAGCAAAAACAGAATCTCATGGTTAAATAACCATCAGTGAGAGGAAACAGCTGCGAGCCCCACTGTGACTCACAGCAGAATGTACATAAATAAACATTAAATTCTTTGAATCCTACAAACCATTCGACCATGGGGATCGTATAACTTTATAGCACCTTTTCTGTTCATAGCCAAACACCGAAGGCACTCTTTTTTTATTTGACGGTGATGCTTTCTGCATGCTAAGCAGACCTGATGTGCGGGATGCAGCCAAGTGTCGCTAATTACCATTAAAAGCATCATTGAGTGTGTCATAATATGGGGCAATTTGAGCAATTAATTATCTCTGCCATTTATATAGAAACAACAATTGGTTAGCAGAAGGGTACAGTACATTTTCTGTCTGACGGAAAACATGAATTGGAGGTTGGCATTTAACAAACTCTGAATAAGTGCATCTGTGACAGAAATAAATCTGCCCAAATTCATATTTATTTAAATTATAGCCACTGAGACTTGTGAACCTGTTAATGTATATTTTGGAACGCTAACACTTCGGGGTGTTTTAATCCAGTAGCAGCGATGCTCAGCTATTGCTCCCATTTGTCAAGCCAACTGGCCAGGTGCTGACTTGCTATGTTAAATGACATCATCACCAACCTCTGCAGTGGGTTCTATGGAACATTCTTTTGAGTGAATACCCTGCAAGGAATGTTGTTTTTCTTTTTTTTCTGACTGCACATGTAGCTTATTTTATGTGTCTGTGTTGTTATAGTACAGCAATACTCTAATGGCATGAAACATCAAAAATCCTTAGGTGTATTATGGTTATTGATTGCACTTGGCAACTCATTCATAGATTTAAAAACAAGTCAAGCTTCAGCGTTTTTTAGCTTGACGTGGTCTGAAGATCCCCGTGTCCAGTAAGAGGTACTGTTCATTGTAGCATTCAGTGGCATTAGTCTGGTTCTTTTTACCTTAAGCAGATAATATAATAAAGTGCCTTTCACTTCATTGGATTGTGTAATCTAATCAAGAGACCCTGTTAACCTACTTAAAAAAGCCTATGATATAAGATAGGGTGTTGAAGGCCAGACTGTTAAAGCCTCGGTCACAAGATTAAGGCTCTGATTAACTGGAAGGGTAAAACTACAAAGTAAAACGTAACCCCTAATTTGGTCGTAAGAAAAATTCTGCCAAATATGGAAACTTGTAAATGTAAAGTAGGCCTATACTTATCTGTGCTGACTCCTTATCAGGTCAGATAATTCCCGATTAAATCCGACGGAATCATTTATTAATACTGGCAATGATGTGCAGTCGTGAGCACATGCTTTATTTATATATAGTTATGTGGGGCCATAGAAAAAGAGCGTGCTTAGAAGAAGCCAATCCATGCTTTTCGTCCAGAGAAGGGCAGCTTCTTTTAATAAAGAGTCTGCCAAGGAATGCATTTACCTCATCAAAATCCGTCTTGTTCTAAAAAGAGCCCCTCTGACCGCATAGACTTAGGTGCAACCCACTCTGCTCTTGTGCCCAGTCACAACATAGATCATCACTCTCCTTAAAACCTCGTCCACTTATTTAGCATTTCCATTGATTGATCTTAATGTGAACCCCCTCTCTTTATGTTGCTGCATACGCCTATAGTTATCACTTAAGCAATATTTAATACTTACCCATAGACCATCTCTTATTATATGCTTGTTATATTATTATTATCATTATTATTATTAATAAATAATAATAATAATAATTATTATTATTATTATTATTATTATTATAACTATTTATATGCTATGTTTAATTTACATTGACTGGAGGGTCCAAATGAGAAGGTTTTGTTCTCAAAAGCATCATCTTTGTTATGCAAGTAAATGACTAAGCAGGAAATCAACTTAAATAGACTTGAGCACAAATTCAAAGCTCATTGACTGAAAGAGGCACACATTAATTTCACATATGTTGACACAAACAGTAACAGAGAAAAATGCAATGTGTTAGCAAAAGGAAGGTGGTGTGGGTGTGTGGGTGTGTGGGGGGGGGGGGGGGAGTTGAGAGTGGGAGAAATATTTGCTGCTGGAGGGTAGCTAAATATAATGAGTTAACTGAGGATTCAGAGAACGTGCCTTCAGGACACAACTTGCCAAGATTATTTCAAGAAATATGTTGAGCTAACCTTGGGGCCGGCACCTTATCCCGACTACCCTGTGCGTTAAGACGTAGAGAGCTGGAAAACAAACGTCCAAAAAAAAGAAATTCCAGGCTTTTCTCTTTAAAAAGGAAAACATGAAGGGAGGCTGTACTTGGTCCCTGGACAAGCAAGCATTCCTAAAACCTTACAAACACAAACAGTCTCAAACACACATGCAGCACAGGCATATACAGATCTGCCGTCATCGTTCAGTTATAGGTGTATTAAAAAGTGCATGAGTATATATTCAATTATATATCAAGAAATATTGCTGTTTTTCTGCTGGCGTGTAAGAGGCCTCCCGGTCACTTTTTTTTATTAATCAATTATATTCTGTTGTAAGACAGCACATTCAACATTTATACATTCCATTAAACAATGAGCAAAAATAAAACCACCACATTTTAAGGACACAGCATCGATTCTCCATCGATCTATATATTTAATCTTTTCAAAAAGATGTGTTTTATTAACGATTATTCATGATGTTTCACCCAAACTGAGGGATTTCCTTATGTTTTTTTTATTTAAACTGCAACTCAATAAATGTGGCCATTTTCTGTTTTTCTCTGAAGGATGATCCACAGTGGAATGGTCCAAAAATCACTGAGGAATTACACATTCCATGTGGGATCAAAGCCAGAGACTGGAAGAATTCATACGAGGCTTGAACTTTCAGTTCAAACCCCAGATCATGTCTCCAGCATAACCTTAATAGGATGTGTTCAACAATCTTCAGGTATTCTGTGACAGGGTTTTTTAAATCTCCTGGTCCCCTAAAATGGCCAGCCTATTCCTGAGAACCCCCATCTCAAATCTATTTAGCTCAGGACCTAATGAGGCTCTTGTTTCAAAACCTCTGGTAGCAATTATATATTTACAGAATTATATTCATTTTATTTATTTTATACAGGCATTATTTTATATCGCTGATTGTGATTACACCAAATGATCACCGAAAAAGCACGAAGAGCAAAATGTACTAAATAGATGCCTATGTGTAATAAAAATAGGTCATATTTTCATTGTGGTTTTCAGTACATATTTAGCTGGTTAGCAGAGGAAAAACCTGCGTGTACATATCTACCTGGGTACAGCACAAGCACGTCTTCTCTCACTTAGGTGGCTATATAACAACATGTCAAGGTGCTATGAATGGAGCCCGTCTGTAATCAAGCTCAAAGTTGGACCGCCTCGGTTACTGAGGCTTGAAATTTGGGGGCACGAATCATTAGGCTCTTCATTCTTTGCGAGCAGTGAACCCGTACAGCCCGCTGAACTCGGTGGCGAGGACAGCCGCGACCTGATAGCGGCAATCTAATCACGTTGCCCAACTGACCGCTGTAATGCACGATGGCTGCAGTCTTCTCTGAGGGCCCAGGAACCTGAGGAGGTTAGTGATTGAGTGCCAATGGGGGTATTTTCTCTCTTTTCTCTTGTGGGGGTGAGGGGGAGGGGTTGTGTTGAGAGCATTTTTTGAGGCGCTGGATAACAAACATTGCTCTGTGCCTTCTTTCAGCGGTTAACTGGGTGTAGGGATGGGATGGGATGGGATACTGTTACCTTAAACCTGTGGTGGGTGAGGGAGGCCCTTTATGTTTTGAGGAAAACTTATTCACCACGCAACACGTTTTTAAATTTTGTCACAAGCCTCATAAAACCAACAGTTACAGGTCCCATCAAAAGTATTTAATTTGCTTGGAAAAGAAAATACCTTTTTTGCCATCGTGAATTTTATTTTTTAAATTAATTTCATGTTTTGCTGAAGCCCATACTTTGTGTGGTTGTATATGGACAACATCAGTAGGTAAATAAAATTGCAATATGCAATATGCATTATAAGATTTTAATTAACAAGGGCCACACACAAGCTTGTCACTGGGAATCCATTTTCTACTGGAAAATGGATATTAAACTAGGGCAGCGCTAAAGGCTGGGTGAACCATAGATGTACGGTGAGGGTAGGTTGCTGGGTGAACCATAGATGTATGGTGAGGGTAGGTTCAACTCTGACCCGCGTCACACCCAAACAAACGGCTGGCAAAATGATGCCGCCATTCCACGGCTTTGCGCGCACTGCTCTGCCCCGGCGAGCGTGGCCCCGTGATGACCAGACACTCTCTAGCTCTGTCTCTCAAACAAGGTTTAGGCTGGAATGTCATTACCACAACTTGTGTTTCACAAATGGTGAAGGTCAGCATGCCGAGAGTTACAGGCTAACTTGACAGGTATGTGCCCAGTAACTTATAGGACTTGGCCACTGTGCTGAATGTATATATGTACACTCACACAGGAATGCTTGTCCTTCCATTGGCTTAGAGAGCAGAGTGCTGGGCCATATTCTACCGTCATCTGTTGTCTGATCCATAATCTTTGTCATCCATTTTTTGGACTGGAAGTGTGTTAGAACATTTCTTTTTCAGAAAAATAAACACTTTTGACAGGAACTGTAGTGCCAAATGTGCCGTTTTTTTAATTTTTTTTTATCCCAAAACACACAAAGCCAGGAGAAAAGCACAGCGTTAGTGGCAACATATTTGACAACACATGAGAGAAACACAAGCACATGACAAGGAAAATGGCAATTTGCACGTCAGGCCAGTGACTTAAAAAGTGCGTCAAATGAGACGGGTTGCAGCATGGTTGAGAGTGTTAACGATTAGTTAGGGCTTCAAGGCAGTTATGGCAGCATGCAGTCTCTTCTCTAAATGTACACACAAGCCTCAATGTATCACAGCTCCGTAGCAAGCGACAGCGGAAACCAGTGCAGCGGCCATGCAGGGTGTCTTAAGTGTGTCAGCCTGTGCTTTGGATTGGCTCCTTATTCACATTTTTGAAACACTTCATGAAAATGTATTAAACTTTTTCAACAGATACTCTGCTCCACAGAACCTTCTTGAAGCTCTCAAAGGGAATAGGCAAAAGTAAAATAGCTATAATCGTAGATACTAAAAATGGCTGCAGTGGCATTTTTCTCACAACCTCTGTTTCTTACTCCACCATTGAAAAACCAGCGATATAACTGACTGTCCTCCAGATTTAATTTGATCGCCTGTTGACAATATGTATCCCAGTACAATGCTTATGTGCAGTTATTTTGACTTGTAAATCACTCTCATTCATAGCTAACCTGCAGTTACATCTATCTGTATTACAAACTAAATTACAGCTCTTGTGTCTCCATAACAGTCCCCTTGTACATAACCAACACTGCATGGAAATGATCTGTTAGAAGAAATGAAACGCATAACTGTGTTTTAAAGCAGCTGCCACGCCAGTCATTTGACCTGGCACTCAAAAGGAAAGAGTTCCTGCTTCATTTTCAAAATGGCAGGTAGTCTTGACTGCATCACAGCATGAACACTGCATGTCTCTTTAAACACCAGCTATATGCTACGGGAATCAATCTTTGCCCAAAGATTGTCCTGTTTCATTACAGCCAATATGACAACCCCCGCGTGTGTTTGTGCGTACCAAAGAGCCCCGGTTATTGCTTTTAAACTACGTCGATAAGGTTAAAGCAAATACAAGGTGTAGAAGCCCCAGCTAGGCCCGATTCGCCCCCAAAAAGCAGCGGTACTCACGCTGACAGTGCCCCCAGGAGCGGCGGGTCCATCCCCAGCAGCAGTCGATCCTTGCGCCGTAACGGCAAAGCCCATTGGCGGAGGCCATCTGCCTGGGCCACCTGTCAGAGAGGAGCTGTGTCAGGTCACAGCCAATAAAACAGTCGCAAAACCCCGGCTCCATCGCCACCGGGGCTTATCCATCCACAATAGGCTTTTATTCTGCGGCGCCGCATAGATGCCAAGGACTTTCCTTTGTTTTTCACGCTGGTAGCCGGAATCCAGTGGTGCTCGCAAACCTATCTTTCACAGTAAATATATCAGCTGGATCGGGACCAGAAACCGGCACATTCGGAGGTCCACAGCAAATTGGCAATAACACGATCAATTAAACATGCAATGAAACCCAGGGAGCGTTGTGTTTTTCACCTCCCCCCGGCCCCGCCCCCTGCGCTACACTCCTCCCACTCTACTTCAGATGACCCGTAAAAACACACCCTCAGCAAAAGCAGCAATTATTCTCTTTGATTTCTTAATGAACTGATAAAATAGACATTCCAGTCCCTGCCCAAAAAGATTATCAGTGGACTTGTTCGGCCAAATGAGTTTCTGAGGTCAGGTCCAAATCGGGGCAGGTAATGCGCCCGATACAATCTGACTGGAACACCGTGTCCTGTTTTCATCACCGGGTCAGCGCTGCTTTTATCTGGGTCCCTGGAGTTCCTGTCATCAGGACAGGGGCACTAAAACACATGAGGTATAAAGAAGGCTTGTGTAAGTCTCCACGTGGCTGCTCTCGGGTTGCAGCCTGTTGCAGAAGGACAGTGGACGTATTTGAGCGAGGTGCTTGAACAGTACACTAGCTGAACACTTTGGGCTGTCGTACACTTTGCTAAAGAACATGTACAAGAGCGTGTAAACATTTCAGACTTCCTATGCTAGGATGTTTTTTTTTATAACAAACTTAAAAAATCAATTTGTTCCTTCCAATACAAAACTGTCCAGAATCTACACCGCTGTAGTGCGAAGGTAAATTATAGATTATGTGTTTTAGGGAGAATTCAAGAACTGTGCATGTTTCACAAAAAAAAAAAAACAATGTAAGCAGTTTTGGCAATGACGTTAAATTACTTTTTGCTTAAAAAACGAAAGAAAAGATTGCACTCTAGTGTTATGGACACCGTGCCGCAGCACTATAACACAACTGTACTCCTGCCCTCAAGCTGAAGGGATGAAGTGCATTCAGGGCACGCTCTGCGTGCTGTCTCCATTGCCAAGCGATGAAATGCTAATGTTTCCATGCTGTCATTCAACTTCCTGGAACCGGACTTTAAAATGTAAAAACCGGGAATGACACCCGGGGAGAAACAGTTTGCCCGCTGCCTTTCGGAACGAAAACCCAAACAATCCACAGAGAAGCACGGGGAATGCAATGCAGGTTTGTGGTTGGCAGTCTCATTTATCACCAGACGCCATTTACGTGTCCCTGCAGGGCCACCCATGCCCACCAATCATAAACCTGGAAAGGTAACATGTGAGGCTGTAATCCCTATTAAGCAAGTGTAACAAAATCTGCCAATTAACAATAGATTTCCAATCTCTGTATGCAGACCATCAGTGCAAGTGATGCTTTGAGCAACAAGCAGTGCATTAAAATTTAGCAAAATGCTTGGTCATAATATAAATAATTAAGCAACATCATGGATATTATACAGCAGTAATTCTTTATGTCCCCATAAAATGAATAAGTATTCTGGTCTAATAGCAGTGTCAGCTTGCCAGCTGAAAGCTTATGGTAATGTATTTGCCCACGAGTGTTTTTTTGGGGGGCTAAACGGCAAGACGAGCTCGTGCTTGGGCATCAGAACAAATGATGCAAATGAACTTTGAGTGCATCTTATAAAAGCCAGGAGCGATTCATCACGCGCCAACGGAGCAGGCAGCAACCTCAACGAGGCACCAAGGGAGGCATTAAGACTGAGACACGGGCTCACACACACACACACGCACGTGCTTGTGCATGCACACACATACACACACACACAAACAAACACACACATGCAGTCCTTATACTCTAAAAGTAACTTCTTAATTTACTTCAGCAACTAGACACTCACAACAAGTGTTATTGCCAGCACACCAAGCCAAGGAGCCAAAAGTCCCTCAACAGCCTAATCAATCTGCCTCAAAACAGAAAATATGCTTATTAAATATGACTGTGCCTCATTCCATTGTGGTGAGGCTATTTACTTACAATATACTGTAGGTATGCTTTCAGTTCACAGTAAGCTTTGTATTTGATTATACTAAATTAGCTGTAAAAATAACATGCTGCTTTTGTTTTAAAGTAATTAGCGCTATGATTTGTTTCAGCAGTTGAGCGTTCACTGACTGGCATATTATGATCAATGAAAGATTATGGCATGTAGTAGTGCATACGTTTTATGCTCACCATATCCATGTAGGCCTGAGTGTATTATCCAAGCATTGGTGTAGATGTATTGCAATAATAATCGACTAGATTCAATTTGCATGCCTAGATTCATGGCCTTCCTTCTGTGAAAGGCCTTTTATTTGTACTCCTCAGTGTAATTGTCAGTCTTCTGGGGCCTTGTAAGCTCTTATTAAGAGTAGAAAGCAAGGCACAGACTGCTGCAGTCCCCCATGGGTCAAGCGGGGGGAAATTGGAAAGAAGTGTTTAAGAATCCCTGCAATTGTCTCTAAATAGCAGCAGAAATTGGTTTGACCACAATCAAATAAATGTTCAGTGCAACAGCATCCACATATGGCTTCTGTGTCAGGGAGAGAATGGACACACTCCAGAGTGTGTTTCTCGTCTAGCAGAAAGGTATGGTGTGTGTGTGTGTGTGTGTGTGTGTATGTTGGGGGGGGGTATTACAAAGAGAGAAGGAAGGGGACCTAGAAAGAGAATGAAAACTGTGAGCAAAAATGAGAGTGAAAGAGAAAGAAAAGGGGAGAGACAGAGAGAATGAAAAAGAAAATGTGTGAGTGTGTGAGAAACAGAGACAGAGAGAGAGACAGAGACAGAAAGAGAGAGAGAGAAATAGAGAAAGAGACAGAGACAGAAAAAGAGAGAGAGAAATAGAGAAAGAGACAGAGACAGAAAAAGAGAGAGAGAGAGGGAGAGGGAGAGAGAGAAAGAGGGAGAGACAGAGAGAGAGAGAGAGAGAGAAAGAGTCAGAGACAGAGAGAGAGAGAGATGACAAGAGGGAGATCCAACAGCTGTGGATGCGAAACACAACTGAACACTATGTTGCTTGCCAGTACCCCATAAGCTCTCAGTAAACACACTGTTTTTCATCCCATTTCAACTGACTGTGTGAGAGTTGGGAGCAAAGCTAAATGTTTTTTTATTTTATTTTGTTTTTTTAAAAAGTATTTATACAATAATCCAAGGCAGCTTAATTTTGGGGGAAAAAACACTCTCTCCACAGAATTGTCGCATGGGGCCAGGATTAGCTATTGGGGAATATCAAAGACTGATGTTTGCAGCAAGAGTGTGATTTACCACCACAGCCTGAAAGATAAACATGAACCAAGTCAAATATGAGACCAGACATATTAAATTACATCATCAGAACATTTTTAAACTGAACGGCATTTTCCCTCATTTGAGATAGGATGTTGTTTATAAGCCCACTTTTAGACCACACACACGCATTCATTCTTGCCAGAGAATCAATAAAAGCCTGAATAAAGCGTGAATGTATGTCTGTATTATGTTGAATAGACGATCATCACAATTTATACCCATGACATAGAACTGTACTTAAAAGTCTGGTGATTACTTATAATTATAATAGTATTATGATATCTATCACACTTCATTAATTAAAACTGTGTTCTTGTACAAATCTAGTGATGCAGAATTCCTGACAAGCTATCCCTCAAGCCAAGCTTGGCCCATTAGATACTACTGTGCACAGCCATATGTGAACCCTGTTGATAATAAATGGGTTTCTCTCACAGTATTCTCAGGGGATAGTCTTTCTATGAATTTAGATTGAGGCAGTGAAGCAGGTTTATAACCAGGGAAATTGGCAAATAATGGGCCATGTGACAACCTCGCTCCATCAGTCCTGCCATTAATAACTTATGCCGCTGGGTTAATCTAAATGCTCATTATGGTCGGCCCTACACTTGATGAAAAACCATTACACTTCAGCAGACCTTACATGATCGCAGAACGGAGGCGGCACGCACGTCACTCTTGGAATTCCGGTCCTGCGATACCTTGGCAGATCGTGGGCTTTAAACAGGTTATCGATTGACAAGAGATTGTTGGAAAAGTGGCCTCAAAAAATTGAGCACTGCATGCATTAGACTTGTTATATTGCCAGAATCAACCACTGGGGATATCTAAGTGGCACGGGGACTTTTATCCAACAGTCAGATTTTTCTGAAAATCTGTCATTCATGGAAGTAGCCTAAACCGTCCCTCTACCAGGCCACTTGAGGGAATGTATACATCTTCAATAATTGACACAGATGAATAATAATTATTATTAATCTAATGGTGAAGCATATTTAATGTCTATGATTCAATCCAACTTAATTTGTCAGGTAGCTGTACAATTTCCATCGTGGGATTAATGGTTAAACATTGTCAATTCCTTAGAAATGTTATCAACCCAATTTTACCTGCCCATAAAAAAATTATTAATAGTCAGCGGCAGGGACGTGCAGAGGATATTAGAGGGGCAGGGGCCCAAATTTATAAAAGGGCACGTTGCAAATAATTAAATAAATATATGCCTGGAATGACTACTTTTGCGACACTGTTAAAGGGATATTAAAATGTATGTATTTAAAACAAACCCATGACTGAGGTTGGTTCAAACACTGCCACATGACAGTTCAATAATGATGCATGCAAAGACATGCACTTCCTCTGGCTGCATGGCTGCCTCTCTTGCCTCCATATTCGTCTGTTACCACCTCTCCAGAGAAGGCATCATTTCTTTAGTAATAACGGGCAATAAGAAGATGCTGATATTGCTTTGTGTACCTGTATACAGTTCATATAACAAATAAAACTACTACTACTACAACAACCACCCCCCATAAAGTAAGCCAGCATATAAAATGGTACATATATGGGTGATTCTTCAATTCGGGGCACTTTTGACTTTTGGAATTTAAAAAAAATAATATTCTTTAAACTCTGTTTTTTCTATTTCAAAATGTTTATTAATTGGTCTGGAACAAAGATCTTAGCATAGCTTTGATTGTACTTC
This sequence comes from Ilyophis sp. 1 JC-2022, assembly GCA_022702515.1. Taxonomy (NCBI): domain Eukaryota; kingdom Metazoa; phylum Chordata; class Actinopteri; order Anguilliformes; family Synaphobranchidae; genus Ilyophis; species Ilyophis sp. 1 JC-2022. Next base: position 18,512,947 of record CM040400.1, on the reverse strand, counting down.
ATAATAATAAAACAAAGATCTTAGCATAGCTTTGATTGTACTTCATAATAATTTTGTGTGATGGTAATGACACGTGATGGTAATGACAATTTTCAGTTTTGGAGGGAAAAGTTAGCTAGGTTTTGGACTTGCTGAGCTAACTGGTTAGCTAGCATACAATGTACTCTGAATATATGTAAATAAAGTGAAATTTACTATTACTGAATTAAAATACTCAAATAGTAACTTGTTTGGTAATGACGCCTAATAAACATACTCTCAGATCAGGATGTATAAAACTTCAAATTACTTACATATGTGGGCATCAAAAAATCAGGCTTCTGCCTCATGTCTCTGAATGTTCCTCTGGTACATCTAATTTGCATGCAACAATGTAAGTAACTGTTTGTAAAAACTTTATTGCTCTCTAAAATGTTGGGCGTGATGGTAATGACAGATGTATAAGGGACAGCAATATTTAACTATAAAAAAATTGCAAATTGAACAAATATAAACTATGAATTTGAAAAATGTATTTTTAAGTTGTTATGAGGAAATGCAAAGTAAAGTTTTACTGAATTTAACACTTTTTATTACTTTATTATAGAGAGGATGTCAAAAAGTCTGGGTTGGGGACAAGCCCAAAACAGTGAAATTCTGGCACATTTGAATTTTCAACACATCGAAAAAGTATTAAAATGTCATCATTGAGACACAATTATTTTTTTCATAGCTACTACAACCTAACCCTAACAAATACAATAATTGTTTTTTATAAAAAATATTTTTTCTTGAAAATCTACCCTGGGGACAGAAAAACTCCCTTAATTGAAGAATCACCCATATACAATTTAACCTTACGTATTCATTACAAAATGTTGTTTAAATATGTTGTAGATTGTTTTACAAAACGATTGAAAAATGTATCACCTTCCTAGCCAGTAGGCCTATAGCAACCGATAAAATAAAAGTCTAACCGTATTCGTTCTTGCATTCTCACAATGCTTTGCACTTTTGAGAAAATCCTCATAAGGGCGCTTTACGTTAACATAGAGTTGACTGAGATTAATTCAACAGAGAAGAGTAAAGACATATGGAAAATAGCCTTTTTAATTGACCTTCTTAAACGTGTTCAGCTCGTTTCAATTGACAATATAAACGTAGTAACAGGGTGTTAAAAATGTTGCTTTTAAAACGACATTGACAAATATGAAAAGCTAATCAAATGAAATAGGGTTTTCACACTCAGTCAGTGTGGATTCGTGGAAATAGGTTAAATACGCTACTGCTTTTAACGTTCAAATTATTAACACTTCAACTCATCAAACAATGAATTACATGAAATCCCATTTCAATAATGTAGCCTATTGAAATGTAAAGGATAACAAAACATAGCCCATTAAATGTATACATATATTTATGCTACAGTTAAACATCTCATTAAACGCAATTCTCATTCGCCTTTAAGTGCTGTGCTGCATCATCATAGCGACGGAGAACTTTAATCCCTGAACGTATTACATTAGCTAACCAGCTATCTAGACAACATTAAAACTGCTGTGGTGCGATTGGACAGTTATTTTAGGTTAAGTGGATGGGACACAAGAACTCGACCATATTCCACTGATTATCACATTACTAGCAAAAGGTATCAACGCTAACAATAGCTAGTTGGCACATTTTCAGATGCTAAATAGTTCAAGCGTAGATAGACCCTACTTGCCAAAAAGTGTCAAGAAATTCCTAAAGCGCATCAATATCAATATAAAACGAAAATGAACAGTATATTTATACTTTGTTTGGCCACATACCTGATGTCTGCCTCAAATAAACTCATGACTGACTCACGACTGTCGAGTGCCTAAGCATGCAATTTTGCGTGCGTGCGTTCTTTCACCATAGAAAGGCCCACACAGTGCTTGTCGCTGCGGCAGGAAACCAAGAGAGAGCTTCGCCCGGGAGCACCAATCTTCTGACCTGATATTTTGATTCAATCAATATATCTGTTCGGCAGGGCAGGCTGTGCGCAAACAAGATTTGAATAATTTTTTTTTTTAAATGATTTAAAAAAAAAAAAATTTATTATTAATTTTTTAAAACAAAAAAAGGGCACTTTTCTATCTGAGGCAAAAACGGCAGGTGCTCAAGCCCCCTTTGAGGTCTATGTGTGCACGTGCCTGGTCAGCGGGTGTAGGAAGAACCTATAACAGCATTTGTGTGCTGCACCTCGTCAAGATGCAGTTTCAGTAACTGGGTGGCAAACTCCTGAACTGTCTGACGACCAATCAAAGGTAGCCTATAATGTAGAAAGTGTAGTATGAATGGTGATGGTGTGAGATATAAAAACTGTTCACAAAATTACATAAACGATGTGTGAAGATATAATAATAAAATATGATAAATATAATAATAAATTTTTTTGATAAACTTTAGGTTACACATCACAACACCTTAAGTAGCCTAAAAACATACATTCACATAAGCTACATTTTTAAAAATTGAATTAAAATTTAACACACGTGCACACAAACACACTTTATTTGTAATTGTTAAGAAGAATTCAACCCAAACTCAACTCGGCGTATTTTCGCTGACGCAAACGTTAAACACATTCTTCAGCTTTGGCACAATTCGCCCTTGTGCTTCAAATATTTCACCTGATTCATGTATGGACTTGAAAATCCCGGCATAGTGAAGGCTGTCACTTCCATATCAGCCAATGAAGGGAAAATGCCAATAACTCTCATTTTAAAGTAATACCGCCTGAATGTGCCTATAATTTTAGAATAATGTTCCGGTATTCGTTGCAAAACAGCATAACTCAGCCTTCTTGGCAGTAGCCTAAATAAAACAACATCACAATTGATAGCCTACGGCACAACTACTTGCATGTAAAATATTTGCGACGTTAAAAAGTGTTTTGAAGATGTAGCCTATATACTTCGTGTTTTTACTGCAATGCTTGCGCACATGAACCAAGAGATTCTATTTTGTATGAATAGGCTACCACAGACCCCTGCGACAGGTCTTGCGACAGGTCTTGCAGTAGGCTAGTGTACCTACTTATTTTCTCATAAACCTTTACTCACGTTGGTTGAGCTAGATTCCCCGGTTCTGTAGCCGTTTACCACACTAAATCAGATAGTATTGTTACAAAAGTCACGTTAAAATGCACAATTCATTAAAGGTATTTATACCAATACGACCTTCCCCAAAACTTGCTCATTCATAAAGGCACAATATAGCAACGTGCCACTTGTTTGATAAATAGTTTTACCTAAATAGACGACCCAAATATACGTACATGCAAATGAACAGCTTTATTTGTTATTTCCGAATCAATTTCTTCATGACAAGTAGTAAAATCACACCGCAGAATAATAACTTGGAGCATACCTACAACCGCGTGACAGTAAGCTACAGATGACTGTTCTTACCTGCCGTCAAACTCTGCACTTGCACCGATACAGCAACTGCACAACAACAATAACTTTATCCATAATTCCATGTTTAGATTTTTTTTTCACGCAGCGACGGTTCACTTCAAATCCAAATGTAAGCTCAGAGAGTAGACCACAGCATTCAGATATTTAACGAAGAGGCGAGGGCGAAAGTGAGCCCCCGTGGTCGCTGAAACGTTACAACCAGAGCTGAATGAAAGATTTTATGGTGTCCTTGAAACCGATCTTGTAGCTACAGTGTTCCCGAGGTGCTGAAGAAAGTCCGCTGCCTTTAGGAATGACCCAATGCGCGAGGAACGGACGGAGTGCACTCTACTGGTGCTCAAGCGTCCCCGCAGTTTCCCCCCTCCGTTCACCCTCCCTGTCCAATAAAACTGTTATTCTGCGCGCAACAAAACCTGCTTGTTGACAATTACACGGCTGAGACAGTATTCCTTCGGCGCTGCACCCCTTTAAAAAAAGCAACAATGCCACCCCGAAGAAATAGCCTACTAAAGGTTTCACAGTGTAGCACTTGCGCCCGCTTGCATCTCAAATGGAGTTGTCTTTCTTGCGCATCAGGTTATAGAAGTTCCTAGTAATGTTCGCGCACTGAGGTGCTGGTGAATTTTAACTGTTACCCTTCCTAAGTAGACGACGAGTCGTGATGTACAGACAATTAATTGATTGTTATTCGAATAAACTATTTAATTATGTATGACTTAGCTTGACACAACCAACAGCACAATAACAAAATGACAGTAAATGACCGTGAAACAAGTGAAAAGCAATTAGGCTACATGTGGTCTAACCCATTTCAATTATACATGGGGTGAGACTGTGAGACCGCTTTCAATAAACCAATGCTTCTTTGTGCATAGTAGTATGTCTTTGTACAACACACGTACAAGTTTCAATGTTGTTTAAATAGCTTAGCTAGAACATTGTGGTCTAGTAACAAAGTGTCTTAATTCGCTATTCACTATGCTGCGTCACAAGATCTCAGTGAGAATTTGTAGAGGCCTGATTTGCATTATAATGTTTTGACTTAAAACTTCCCGTATGTAGCCTAGCTTTACGATGTACAACGTGCTTCTACTTCTTATAGTATTAGACTATTTGACAGCACAGCACAAAGCTTTCCCTCTATCTAAGGTCTGGGAAGACGCTCTTGCTAATTAGAGACACAAAGAGACGACTTAATTAAGAATCCTAATTGTACATGCACCCACACATTCCTCCAAATAGGCTATTAATACAATGCAGTACACAAATAAAGTTTACAAAAAGAAATTCAAGCAATCAGTATTTTTAATGCAATAAACATGTTCATTCTTGCCCCTGTTCCAGCCCAGCACAGAACAACCACACATTTCACAAATAGCCTAGCCTAGCTACATAACTGCACATAGAAAATTGACTCCAAGAATACAGTTCTTTGAGGCTCAAGAGGGATTTAGACTGTGCCTCCGCAGAATTTATACAGCTCTTTCCAATATATTGGCTTTCTCTCTTGAATGACTTTCTTGGGATTGAAATAAAAGGTCTGACTGGACTGTGCTTTGATTATACAAGTATATAATCCAGACTATTGACTTTGCCCTCTCTTTATCATACCAAGCTTTAGATCATTATCATGCAACAATGTCCCTTCCCAACCAATCTTGAGCCTCTCAACGGGAGGAAGTAAATTTTTAAATAGAAAATGTACATCGATTTTCCTTATATTCTGCCGTAAATGCCAAGATGTAAATGGGAAAAAAGGTAAATAAACCCCAGTGCAAATTATATCTGCCCTAAATAGTGACCTTCGTTTCAGCCAGACCGTCACATTTCTGGCACCCGTCCTACTACTAACAGAAGCATACTGTATATGCATACTGCTTCTACTAGTTTTGCAAAGATGCAGTTAAAAAAAAAAACATTCTATTTGTGTGGTGGCCTCTGAAGATAATTGTTTTACAACTCTGCCATGAACACCAGATGTGCCTAGCTGGGTTTCCCATTCACTTTCCTCACAGACTGATCCTCCTGCCTAGATGACTTGCATCCCAGACATTTTTTTTTTAATAGAGTCTTGTGCTTCTTTCCTAAATAATTAACAAAGTTGTGAATGTGACCGCCTGAATAATACAGCCATCTTTGTGATGTTCATTGTGGAAATAAATTCTACTCTGGCCAATGTGCAACCCCTTTTATATCTCATGGTTTTAAAGGTGTATAACGTTTCTGAAATCTACTTTCAGGGATGCAGAATTACATTTAAATGACCTTATTCTGAGATAGCTAAGTTTACATACATTTGATTTTCTATTTCTATTTAAAGGTGCATTATGCAGGATTTGTAAGTTGGAAATATTATAAAATAATCATTCAACTATGATGCACTGCCATATCTCTGTCTTTGCGCACTTTTGCCGAATTCATACTCCCTGCCTGTATTTATTATTCTAAGATGTGTTTGGGACGTTTCTGGGTGTAACGCTTTTTTTTTGTGTGGGGAGGAGTGGGTGTGGCTACATAACCTGTGGGGTGGAATCAGGTTTCAGCAGAGCGTTTGTAGCCAGCTGGCTACTGCAATGGCAGAGGTGAAGAAGAAAAACGTAACAGCAACAGTGAAACCAAACAAGCTAACACGGCACATTCAAGAAGCAGAGTCAACCAAGGATTAGCTTTCTCTTGATGGCGACAGCTGAAGTATAGCAAAGGGATGAGAAGCAACACGCAGTTGCCATATTTTCAGTTGGACCTGTAAGTAATTTTACCTATAGTTATCCAGCGAGCTAAGTTAGGTAGCTAGATGGCCAAAGTCGGGTGCCTTTTGTATCAAATGAACAATGTAATATTATGTTGTATTTGAGAAAATAATGTGTATACAACATCATGAAAAAGTAATTAACTTAAGGGTATTAGCTAGCTATGATAGACCAGATATGGCCTGCTAATGTCACTTATTCCACACACGATTCCGTCTTTACATCCCAGTTCTAAATGAAAGTTCAGAATAGATAAATACTGAACAAGGAAAAACACTACAAGATCGCTGCAACTGCACCATTACAGTAACTATTTTCCTACGAGGTGCACTTAGTGTTTTTCAAAATATATTATAGTTAATTTTTTCATTATTATTTTAATTTTATTTTTGCTTGCTGCGCTCAAGGTCGTTTCTCGCCCTCAACAGAGGTGAGTGGGCGGGGTCGAGGACAGAGGATGGGACTTCTTTGATTGTAAACACCGGACCACAGCAAAGCTAAAGATTCTGCATAATGTGCCATTAAACAAACATATACCATGGCTCTGTGCAGCTTTGGGAGAACTCAAATTGCACGGTAAAAATGTTCAACTCCTCACGCAAAAATAAATTCTTTGTTAAATATTAATTTTGTTAGCTTATCAAAATTCTAAATACATTTGGAGCAGGTGCATGTGTGTTTTTACAGTTTAAATATTTTATCGGGGGCGTTTGACTCTACTTATCTACATTACCCTTCATCATCCTTTGATTCTTCGGTGGAGTTGCCTTCAGGAGCGTCAGCAGAAAACTTAGATCTAATCCGAGCGAAGGCATTCGATGAGACTGCCGTTCAATCAGTGTGTCGGTAGAAGACAAAAGGCCTGCTGATCCAGTGACTTCAATTCCATTGACACTTCAATGCGTCCTTACAACTATCGTTTATTAGTGCCTAATCAGTCAGAAATCTCACAAACACAAATGATTAAAGTCTGCCTGACTGTATGTCTTGTATTTTTGTAAACCAGTGCTTGAAAAATGAAGCACGGCGTGCCTGGAAGAAGAAATACTCTTTGAGCAGAGCAGACATTTTCATTCAAACTTGATCAGCAGTGATTTTGACCCGATAGCACCCGTGTCTGAAAGTTTGTTTTTTGGATGTTAAAATTGGAACACAGAGACGCAGATTGTCTATGCACATTAGAAAGCATTAGAGCATTGCTCCTGAAATAGTGATATCTTAGAACATCACAAAGCATAAGCAGCAAATACAATAAATCTCCATCTCGTTTATTATATGTTTTCATTATGTTACGCGCAGGTTTTCTATATTCGCTGTACTTCAGTATGGCCTCCATTGCTAAACAATGTGAAAATGGAGTAAAGTCATGAATGCCCTCCACATGATTGAGTAATGAAATTAATGCTTTATTAAATTCAAAAAAGCATTTAATTCACATATCTGTAGAGATAATTTTTATTTATTTACTTTTGCTTTTCTGGCACCTGTGAAGATATGTTTTGTTATTTATTTGAATCCGTCTTTAAAAAAAAAAAATATATATATATTCCCTTTGTTCCCAGGTAGAGTTATTTTCCCTTTAATCTTCATATCCTCAGACCCTGACACCAGTATATTTACAAAAATGCACTGTCAAAGGACATGTCCCCCAAGACAAAAGGCCCCATCAGAAACAAATAACAACGTAAAAGCATATTTAATTTTTTTAATGAATTTTCTTTGCAAAACATTTTGAGCCTACAGACCACACACAATCTCACAAGTGAAAAGCATGTTGAGGTGAGATGTATGGTGCGGTCTGTAGGGTGGTTGACTCTCAAGCCACCCCCTGCATACCCCTGCATGGTTGGGGGTTCCATCCCCCACCACGGCACTTTCTGCACCGTGATCCCATCTCAATCTATAGCTTTCCCTGCTTTTGCCTGTCTGAATAAACCAACTGATATCAAAGACAAACTCTCTGCCTTTCATTGGTTCTTTTTTTTTAAAGCAAAAAGCACGTTTAAATTTCTCGGGCATGTCTTGACCCGAGTCAAAATCATATTAATCTCCAAGATTTGAACAACCGTAAATTAAAAGGGAAGATTTTACCATTAGGCGTCTGAAAATTATGTCCTCCAGGCATGCAGAGATGACACGGGGGGGAAAGCTCTAACAAAAACAAAATCACAGTGAGAGAAAGGCATATTCATATAACCATAAACACAACTGCCACTGTGGTTAAACTAATGACAGGATGTGGTCATCGATGAGCACACATCCAAGATAAGGAAGTACTAAACCAACTCAGGACAAATATAAAACCATAACACACATCTCTGGATGTGTACCGTTGGTTGTCATTGCTGAGAAAGTCCTTGCTTCGCTTCCATTCATACACAAATGGTCACGTCAGTTCTCTTATTGTTCCCACAAAGAAAGTCACATCCACAGACCAACATCGACAGAATGCACGCTTCGCACCCTAAGCGCGCTTAATACGCGTTTTTCAGGCTGTTTCGCCCTCTCCTTGCCCACACGTTATCGCCAAGTGCGCACGGCCGGGGCTGAAAGCCAAGACAAGGCGAGGACGAGTTTCCTCTGAAATGATTCCAGCTCTGGAATGCACCGTCCCTAGCCGTTTGCCCTCTGACAGACTGCCTCGTGTGCTCTTGGAATTCGGATGAGGCGCAAGGAAAACTCACTCCTACAAGAAGCGGGACTTCTCTGCTGCATCCGTCTCAGTCTTGCATTCCAAGCAGGGATTCTGCAAACGGTCCGCAGGCAGTGAGGACTGCTGAGCTACCCAAGTCGACGTGAGTGAAATTAATGTCCGCCGTTTTGCAAGAGCTAATGATTTGTCTACTCTTTAAATCAGAATCACAAGCCTTTTTTTTTCAGATGAACCACCAAAAACAATTAGGAAAATCTTGGCAGACCTGCAAAGGCTTGAAATGGAAATACAACAGTAAACAACCTGGATATTTCCAATGCAATTATCATAAAATTGTAACTATGCCCATGGTGATATCAAGTGGCTTCTTGCAGACCACCAGTGGTACATGGACCACAGTCTGAGAACCACTGCTTTAGATCACACTGAATATACTGAATGTGCCACAGTGTGTTAATGGAAATGTCTACGACCAGAAGTGTTAATATGAATTTAATTTGAGTATTAAATGAAGCACACTGCTTTCAGCTCAAACATTGAATATATGCATTATTAATCTGAGCCACAGTGGAACAGTCTACTGAGATCGTTCAGGTCAAGGCACAAAGCTCAACAATGCACACCGCTCTTCAAAATTAAGGATGTCACATTACTTTAGATATCAAATTTCTAATTGGTAATAACATGGATCAGAAGATTTTGAGAAATAATTGTTTTTCCTGAACACATTAATGTATTAATGTAACTTGTTAGCAATTGTGCATGGAAACAGTTTTACAATTTGTATTATTATTATTATTATTTTTACATGCACCTTATAAAGCGCCTTCTCTTAAACCCATTAATTTCCCCAAAGCGGTCTACACCTTGTTGCGTAGGATGTGCCTTTCTTCCTTTTGCATATTTAGTAGCCAATTATCCCATTTTATGAGTAACAGCGCATTGTGATTTGCTGGGCCATGTTGAAAGTTAGCAATTAGAAATATTAACATTCGACCCAATAAGAAATAGTTTTCAAAATATTTTCACATTTATTGAAAGTTAAAATCCCAACCTGAGAAAAATAGCTGCCAACCCTTTTCAACGGTATCTCTGAACTGGTTCATATTTGATATGTACAGTACAAGCTGTACTGCTACAGTTCCAGAGGTAGCGACACAGTCACAGTGGTGTTTACTGTTGTTCAAAGGGCTCCATCATTTATGAAGACCCAGAAAAGCAGGGGCCTCGCGACACCAGGAGGGCCAGGAGACGGATCTGGGACTATAGATGCTCACGGGGCCAAGGAGCCCTATAGTAACCCGGATATGGTTTCAGAATGAGGGTGCATGGAGCACCATCTCACTACATTACATTTCAGAAGGCATAATTATTATAATAGTATATATAAGAATAATCATAATATAATCATTACAACAATCAATGATTGAGTAATAATAATACATATTATTGTTATTATTATGGTAATAATAATACTAATAATAATACTCTATACTCTATGTCCATAATAACTAAATATGTATTCTGGAAATTCAATTTGAGGATGCATTTAAAAGAAACAAATAAAATGAAAAAATTGTTCTAAGGTAAAAAAAGAGCTCAATACAAACAAATAAAAACAATTTTTCCTTTCATGTGATTTTAGGGATTTGATGCCATTTCAGCTTCACTTTTGGGAGAGGAGCTTAGTTGATACAGAATTGACCTGCGTGTCATTCCATAATCATGACCATACCAGCTTGAAGAACCTTATCAGAAAGAAAGGCGATCCTGTTTGCACAAAACCCGACACACTCTCAGTGCGTTAGCGAGAACGTAGTCACCATGGGGGCTTCGGGATTCTGAGGTTCAGTTGACGTTTCGACCGGCTGGCACGCCCACCAGCATGTTGTTCTTGGGGGAGCAGCTGTCAGGCTCCATGGTCATCACCTTAACCGAGTACCCATGAGCCTCTGCTCTCCAGGATCGATCAAGGTCCACGAGGCCCATGCACTGCTTGCCTGAGGGTTACAGGACAGATACAGAAAGCATTTCAGTAACGTCCACATTCATTAGTCAGCTGCACCAAACTAGACACTTCACCGGGTCGTGGAGCATTTAAAAAAAAAAAAATCTTTTTGTATGGACTTGTTCTGAGCTCGTACGTAACATGAACAGTTCATGAGCTGAATTATACTATGCTACGCTACTGAATTCAAGTGAATGTATACAGTTGGCTGACATCAAAGCCGTGATCAAAGCCTGTTAGCCTGTGCTCGCTGAGAAGCCGAGAGTGGCATTTCACCGGCCGTAAGAAGGGAGCGGAAGACAATGTGACAGGCGCTTGGGATTTATACGACAGCGGTTCAAATTGATGAGACCATGTGGACTTAGCGGAGTAGCAAGAAGACTTCATTTCGAGAAAGCGTTATTAAGGTGAGTGGAAATCTGCTCACAAAACTGATCTTTACTGAGGCATTGCTGTTCTCTGAACTGTTCACGTTCCTTTATTATTCTTTGTGATAAACTAACAAAACCACGAAACTATGCGGACAGTCAATCTAAGAAATTAAATTGGTTTCAGCCAGGCTGACAAAATGTGCTAATCTTACTACAGCGAAAGAGTTATGGAGAGAATGTAGCTCTTACCTATCAATCGTCGATCAGGAGGCAACTGGGCGGCCGTCTGGTCAGCAAAGCGGCAGAGAATCATGTGCTCCTACGGGGCAGTTCAGGGGAGACTTTTACGATACTACTGCACAAGAGCAATGGCAGAGAGAGAGCCAGATGCTCCGCTCTACTTTATGGAATACAAACAAGTACTTTCAAGGGTCTCGGCTTGTATTTACAGCATTGTAGCATCAGGCATTCATCAATGAGCCCACGCTGAGAGGGAAAGGGGTCACACGACGTAGCATAAACGGAAACCGATTGAGTTCTGCACTGTATACCTGCTCAGCAGAGGAGCGGAACTCACTCCTCAACGGCAGTCTGTTAAGATTCCCCAGCAGTAAAACAAACTCCTGAGAACGGCGGAAAATTAGGCCTATTAAATCTATAATGGACTCCATCCTTCACTGCTGAGGTCAGGAGTCAACATCAGGGTAATGTGCCGCCAATCAGATTTGGAGGTAACTATCGATACTTCACCATTAATGATCTCCTATAGCCGTATAGCCATTTGTCACCCTCTTGTTATTCCGATTAGCTATAAGCAGAAGAAGAAAAAAACAACAACCTACTTTTAGCTTTAATAGATTAGCGCATTCCGTTTAACTGAACTTCTTCCAGCAGCATGTAAAAAGGCTTAATGTTAAACTAATACTGCCTCTCTTAGGCCAACAGATATGGAGGAACACTAAAAGCCATCCTAAACAGAAAATAGCAATTTCACGCAGGTACTAACCCTGAGAATGGCAATGTTAATTAGGAAGGAAAAACAGCACACTTTTGCTGAAAGAAAATCTAATTGTTGCAGTGAACTATGAGGAGACATTTCAGCTACTCTTAAGGCCAAAAATATTTTGCTTGCTTACCGATTAATTTACTGCATCTGTGTGTATTATCATCGGTTTACACGGTACTGGACTGACTGCAATCAAAATGTGTCCCTAACGCTGACTCTTAATTAAAGGCAAGAGTAACGTTGCACAAGAGGATAGGGTTGTTTTTTTTTTTTGCCCCAGCCATGCACATGCACACAAATGTGGGTGTTGTTGTGTGTGACTTTGTGTAAAGTGCACTAAAGTGCTGTGACTCCTTTGTGAAACTTTGAGAGCTACTGTATGTCAGTAGAATTATTATTATTTTTTTTTTAAATCTCCCTGAAGTTCAACAGTGTCAGTAAAGACGACGGCAATTGATAATCTTGTGATTCCTCAGAAAGTTGGATTCCCAGGAGTTTACCGGAAGAACTAAATTTTTTAAACAAAACTACATTTTTGAACCCTGAGAGGAAAGAGATTATCTGTGGCTAATAGCGGTCACAAGCCACAGTGACACGCTACAGCGGTTACCTCAAACAAGTAAATCTGCCGCAACCTGAAAAAGCTGAATGTAGATAAAAGCTCTGATGAATTAAGTATGGTGGGTTTGGCTAACTGTGAGAGCGTGTGTTGGAAAACATGGCTGATGGTTATAGCATTATAGACCCGTGATAGCTAACATAGCTGAAGATGTTCATGGAACATAGCAGAACCAAGGTAACGGTGAAGTATCAGGTGAGCTGACGGTGAATTCATGATGATTTGCAGCCTTGTGGTTCAGTTTATACTTCAGTCAGGATCTGATGCAAAAAAAACATCTGAACCATAGTATTCAGTATGCATGCGTGCAATAGGAAGTAATCGCCATCAACATACCTTATAACTCAATGTGTCCGAGAACTTCTGGCTGCAATTAGAGAGTATGAACAGAAGAGACATTTAAAAATACATATTCAAATGAAATGCAAAAAAATTAACATGCAACTATTTCATACTGAATGCAATCAGTAATGCAACATGTGACTGTAGTTACAAGTAGTCACATATAATATCCTCATTTATTAAAACTTTATGAAGTACTCTTATACTCTTTCATGCTAAAGGACACAACAACAAAAAAGGCTACTGGTGTCCCAACATCTCTAAAAGAGAGCGCAGTCCATTTATAGTAAGGTCTACATGAGTCATGGAAACGTCCAGATTAGTTTGTGATGTTAAGAAGAACAAGTTGAGCAGGAATACTCCATTGCTGGAAGCAAACTAATAATCAACATGGCATGAAGGGCAAAGGTCCAAGCAGTCAGGCAGTGAGGAACTGGTCCTAATGTTTAACTTGGCCTACAGCAACACTGCCACCACGGTATGTCTTCATGAGAAGGTATTTCCAAAATAAACAGAGTGTATCAATACAGCGTTTATCCTGAACTTCCTCAGTAACCGAAAGCACAATTAAATGATTAAGAAACAGTACAGTAAGTATACGCTGTCTAAAACCTACTACTGATCGATTGTCTGAAGTAGGATCACACATTAGCAATTAGCACTTGTACAAGTATAAAAGACTGAACTGTGTTTTTATATAGCACTACACTGTGGCTGAAAGAGCAATGATACAGGTTTCATTTATTCAACAGAATCAAATACCTGTGAACAGGTAATGGAATATTAAGCTATTGCAACAGTAAACTCCAGATGCTGCTCCAGTGGAGTCCTTTGAACCAAATCATTACAAAATGGGCAGCAATTCACTTAATTCAAGTCCACTCAAGCATTACTCTACATTGTTTAGGCAGTAATAGGAATTTATCAGGATCTGTCTCCCCCCCCCGTCTTTCATCCCACGATACACAGTGGTACATTCTATATACAGTCCATGGCTGGACTGTAGATTATCTCCTCAAAACAGCTTCAGCGCATTACATCCAGTTATCAACCACTTAATTTCTCCTGCATGAGGTAAACAACAGCCGCTGAGCACCATGGGTCAACAGGTCAAATGCAGGTGAGCAAGCCTCAGCAGTTCATATGGGTCAGCACGACCGCTCCAGTTCCTGCCAGACGGACCCCGTTTGAGGTGCGCCGTGAGGCCTGGCGGTTTCGTGTGATCTGGTAAGCGGCGGGGGAGAGCTAACCTCCTGGGGAAGGTGAACTTGAGCGTGTTCTGGATGAAGCCGTAGCAGCAGGGGCTGACCGCGAAGGAGGCGCCGGCGCCCACGCAGTGCTCCATCACCATGTCCGTCGCCACTCCGCACGCGTGCAGGGCCACCTGCGGGGACGCAGGAAGTGAGACGCGCGCCTCCGGCACGCCGCCGGAAACCAAGCCACGCTGTTCGGCGGCTCACAAGGGTTTACGTTTCACTGAACCTGTACTATTACTAAAAAAAATAATAACACAGACTTCCGCAAAAGGGCGGTTTCAGGGTTGCTTTGGCATTGTAGGTATAGATTTTTCATCCTTTCACGGGCCCCCTAATTGTAAGTTGGAGGGGATTGGCTGTGCGTGTGTGCGTGCGTGGGTGGGTGCGGGTATGCGTCTGTGTGTGTTTATTCGCGCTGCCTTGTCAGCCAATTTAACACCCTTAATTTACCTACCCAAACTTTCCTCGGGTACCCCTGCAATTTTCTCCGGAACTTAGTAATGAGTGTTGGTTGTTGCCATGGAGAAGACCAGTACAAATCTATTTAAGCGTGTCAAGAACTTGCAGCAGTAAACAGTCAAATTTGAATAATAAAAAAACTTAATGTAATGTTAAAATTAACTGCTGCATATTAAACAGTGACCAAATGCAGAATATTTTTTACATGGATCTAGACTTAAAATATACATTTATCTAAAAAAAAAAAAAAAAGAGTGATTGCTTCTCTTTATTTGGATTTTCAATCATTTTAATACAGCCAAGCAAGGCATTCATATTTTTAAACAAATCCCTGGCATGTTTATCCCCTTCTCTAGCACCACCTTTTTTCGAGCGAAGCCTGAAAATAAAATGGTTACTGTTCTTCAACCCATCATCCTGGTCTCTTCTGTCATGTAACCCTTGGGAGATTATTTTCCAAGAATTAGAATTACTCAAAATATTACTCAAACAAAGTAGCAGAAGCTCAAACACAGTGGAAGTGTAAGTTTTTTTTTTTCTCTCGCGTAAAATATTTATTTATTTTTTGCTGGATAAGGATACCAACTTTACTGTTATTCGTGTCGTCTGTGGATTTCTGTAGAACACACCGGGCGTACGGTTTTGCCAGTTTTCGAATGAGCGCTATTTGTATCATGTTACAAAATAAGGAACCGTTGTCGCTATAACATTGGGATCGTAAAATAGCTCATAGAGATAAAATTGTGAGTTTTAACACTTTCAAATGTTATAGTGTGTGACCAGATTATTTAAAAACGACACCGTAAACCACTTCAGTCAATTCTGCCTCCAGCACCTCCCCGAAATGTTTCAGAACATAAAAATGTGTGACTATATACAATAAACATAGTCCCCTTATGCCAACAATAAACAATATAGAAACAATAAAAAATATAACTACAATACCTTCCTGCAATCACTACTAGTTCACAGTTCCCAGCCCCAAGGGGAACCAACCCTCCACCTTCCACTAATGCTACCATTTGCAGTGCTCTCCCATCACACAGCCTGTACACTATAGTCTCTGAGCCAGGGGGAGTGGGGGGGGGGGGGGGTGGTCTCTACCGTCAAATGTGGGACAGACCATTCAGCCTCTCGAGCTCAATCATGCTCCAGGCTATCTGTCCCCATCCAGTCTGCACCCGCGGCACATCCCGAATCATTCTGTGATATAATGTGGGAAATATTTTTCATTACAACAAGATACATGTGTGCCATCTCCCCAATCTTCCAGCTTGGGGTCAGGCTTAAAATATGAGTTTAATTTGTATTAAACATTAAGGGGTATCCACTAGCCATGAATATAATATTCCTTGCTCTTTTCAATGTAATACAATTTTTATAGACCAATTGTCTTATATAAAGACCAAGTCCATTGACAGTTATGACAGAAGTTCCAACTCAATGTTTTGTTCTAATAAACACTAGTAAAATGGCTTTCAGTATAAAATAATGCACATATCAAACATAAGGCACTGATAAACCATGTCAAATCAGAAAGAAATAAACACGCACTGTCTGTATTTCACTTGAACCGAGCATCTCAAAATCTCCATCATTTATCGCCAGGTCATTCTTAAAACACATTAGCGGGTGGTATAGTGCCTGCAGTTGATAATTAAATTTAAACTAAAAACTACATTTAAACTACATAGAAATTAAATGTAATTGAAACTACTGAAAAACAGTTAAGAAGATTAAAACCAGCGGAAAGATAACAGAGGTGACTAAAAAAAAACAAACACTGTATATTAGTACATACACATTATATGTTGATATGCTGTTACATTGGTAAATGCTGGCGGCATTTCAATATCTGAAGCAGAATGATTCATTCTCTGGAACAAACTGCTGGCTGTAAAAATGATGCAGATGTGCCAGCACATTATGCATTATTTTAGCGTAACTACGGAAGCCTGCAAAGCTCAAGAGGAACAACATTACATTTAGGCGTATATTTTTTGTTTGTATTTGCTAAGTATTTGAGTCAGACTCTCAGAAACGCAGCAGAAGAAATATCTGAGCACTGGGCGAAAAGTGATGCGTTTCTCTGAGAGAACTTAATTTTTTTTTTATTTGATCTTTTTCACAGGTAATAAATGGAAAGGAATTATTAAGGACTTAAGAGAATTACAAAAACAGTTCTCCTTATTACAATCATCAGTCTTGCAGAGCACTTTCTGTTCTTCCCGAAAAGTTTGCGAGCAAAGTTTTCCTCAGCTCATAATTAACCGGAGCGTCCAATACAGGCCTGGCCTTGAATATGGGCACTGGAGCTAAATCGGAATTCATTTCTCTGAGCTGCTGAACTTGGCGAAGGCCATTCGTTTCCTGCTCACAACAATCGTACATTTCATATCTGCCCCCCTTTAGGGTCATATTTCCATGCAGTGAACCTGCTTGATCGTTTTCGTACACTGATTTAGCACAAACACTATATTCTTGGTGATAAATCATTGCTGGCATATAATCAACTTTCTCTTTTTTTTACTTTCCAACAGCAATATCAAACTATTATTTACAATTCAGGTGGCAGACACACCATCAACATTACAGCAAGACTTGCCGCTCAAAGTTGTTTTAATCATCACACAGCCACCATAACTGTCCCAGCAACTGATGGGTCCCGGGTGGGAGCTGACCGTTTATCACTGATGAGGCATCAGTCTCTCAGCGAGTCAAGCTGGTCATTCATACTGTCCGACCCCCCGAGGTGTTCAAAGATAATGAGGATCTAAGCCTGATAAAAAAAATGTTAAAAAAGTCTGGTCTTTTAACAGGTTTAACAGGTTTCGAAAGATCACTGTGTTTTGAATGCGTGATGCGAGGATCAGCCTGCATGCATCATTGCGACACTCCCGTGAGCTGGGCCAGAGGCCGTGGAATTTCGGCTGCATCGCTTTACACAGAATTGTGTTGAAAAGCAACACAAAATGTGTTGTCCTTAAAACCTTAACTAGACACAGAGGTGTGTTAAAAAATGACATGTTAAGTGTTGTTTTTAACACATCTGTTTTGAGAGTGCACGCAACAGCTGCGTACTCCACCGACGCACAACCAACGACACGGATTACAGCAAGAACAATTCAGTCATTATCATTAAGCTAACGGATCTACAAATGACCCCATATATAATACACACCTGCGTTAATCAAGGTGGTATGCTGCACATAAGAGTAAAGAACCAGAAGCATATAGTATCTACCCAGACCGGCATGTATTGGGAATGTTTTCAGGAGTAAAAATGTCCGTGGCACAAATGCTCCTGAAGGCAGAAACAGTTCAGGCTTATCAACACCCTTCCACACGGGGCCTATCGGTGGCCGGCCTTTGCAGGAAACCAAATTGATGTGCAGCACACACCTCCCCTCAGTTACACAAGTGTTGTGCGATATCTTTTCATAAAGTGGAGCAGGTCTCCTAGGAACGTTTGCTGGAACAATGAGCAATTCTAATTAAGGGAAGTACAAATATATGCCCATTTGTCTCAGCCACCAAAGCCTTTCCTACAATTAGTGCGCAGATTCCCAGATTTCAATCACGGGAATATCTTTTCCCTGAATATTTGCAGGGAACAAACACGCCACCTTTCTCATCCACCAGTGAAGAAATGCACCGAGAATATTGATATCTCTGCCTATGAAATTTAGATTCTAAATATGCGTGATGGTGAATCAAAAAAAAGAGAAAAAATACACCTGAGGACTTAGAAACTAATTAGGTACTGCTGCTTGTGTCAGTGAATTTGGATCTCCTAGATCCTAGCCAATTCTATTCAAGCTGGAGTTGAGATGAAATTCAGCAACACGGCTAGGATTTCTGCAACTGGGACAGACTTCTCTCTCTCTCTCTATGATTTGGAATTAACTGACCCAGTCACATCTGTAGGCATAGCACACATCCACATAAAAAGGACTATCATCTGTCAAGGTACCATTCGCTAAAGAAAAACAGCAAAAACAGGTTGAGGGTACTAGTGGAGTCCTGAATAACAACTATGTAAAAAAATAAATAAATAAATAAATAAATAAAAAAACCCAACAGATCTCACAAGAAACATCGTACGAAACAAATAAATAAAGTGTATGTCAGCCTGAACTAACACAAGTACACAAAATTCTCACAAAATGAACAAGACCTGAGGATATCCAGTGAAATCCGTATTTGTCTGCCCATGTTGCCGTGTTTTACACTACAGCACAAATGTAAACTGCTAACAGATTTCCTTACTTAATTCACAGCATCAGTGGCATATAAAATTCTGCAGTCCAGCAAATTGGACCTGAAATGGAACATGAGGTTAAAGTGCAGATATTCAGCTTTAATTTGAGGGTTTTTACATCCATATTGGGTGAACCATGTAATGGTTTAATGGGTTGTTTCTCCTGACTTATTTTTCCACAGAGTGATCCATCTATATCTACTGCATATCTGGCAGCAGAGCGATGATTTCAGGCTCATTTGACACCTTAGACCCTTGAAGACTTACAGCCATTTAGCCAACCATGTGTTCCACACTATTCCCATGTAATTCACAGCTAAATCTAGTCCCACCCCCCAATTCCCATAGAGATCCATCCATGTGCAGAAAGGTTATAGTATCCCTTGTAAGAGTACCTGAAAATAAGATATCAAAAATCTTTTGATGTTTTTTGGTCACAGACATCAGGAAGTCATGGCATGCCAAAGAATATGCAACCAAATATGATGACTTTATTTAAGTTTATATAAATTGGTCCAATTACTTTTGGTCCCCTAAAATAAAAATGGCTACAGTTGCTACACGGTTAACCCAATATGGATGTAAAATCCAATGTGCTGGAGTACAGAGCCAAAACAACTAAAATTGTGTCACTGTCCAAATACTTACGGACTGCACTGTATGTTGCATCATCCTATTGGCATTTCCCAATACTGATAAGTTTTAACCTATTATTGGCCGGTACTAATACGACTACGATATTATCATACATCCCTACAGCTCATCAATGTCTTGAAGCTACATTAATACACAAGTCATAACAGCTAATGAAGTCAGTGTATGTAAACGTAAGGAGCTCTGTTGTAGTACGAGTCGCAGGTGCAGCAACTGTCTGTATGCTGATTTTGTGGGGAGTGATACCGCAGATGAACTTGCTCCACGTGCTTTAACGGTACAAGGGTTTGTCATCATCATCATCATCATCATCATCAACCGCTTATCCGTAGGTCGGGTCGCGGAGGCAGTAGGCTAAGCAGGGGATTCCAGACGTCCTTCTCCCCAGCGACGCTTTCCAGCTCCTCCTGGGGGATCCCGAGGCGTTCCCAGGCCAGGAGAGATATATAATCTCTCCATCGGGTTCTGGGTCTACCTCGGGGTCTCCGCCCAGTTGGACGTGCCCGGAACACCTCCAAAGGGAGGCGCCCGGGGGGCATCCTAATCAGATGCCCGAACCACCTCAGCTGGCTCCTTTCGATGCGAAGGAGCAGCGGCTCTACTCCGAGCTCCCTCCGGATGTCCGAGCTCCTCACCCTATCTCTAAGGCTGAGCCCGGCTACCCTACGGAGGAAGCTCATTTCGGCCGCTTGTATCCGCGATCTCGTTCTTTCGGTCACGACCCAAAGTTCGTGACCATAGGTGAGGGTAGGAACGTAGATCGACTGGTAGACCGAGAGCTTCGCCTTCCGGCTCAGCTCCCTCTTCACCACGACGGTCCGGCACAACGCCCGCATTACTGCGGATGCTGCACCGATCCGCCTGTCGACCTCCCGCTCCATTTTACCCTCACTCGTGAACAAGACCCCAGACAAGGGTTTGTGACGATCAAAACTCGAAGGAGGAAAAACTGAAATTACGAACTGTGGACAATTATAGAGAGGAAGTTTCTGAAAAAAGTAGCCAAATTATTTGGGAAATACATAAAGCAGAGCCCCTATTACGAGACAGGTGTTCCGTGGCAATTTTATTGCAAGTGACAATTTGGGTCATAAAGATGCTCCTATCATGTATTTAAGCAAAGGGAGTCACAATTACAAAGAATACTATGATGTTTAAATCATATTTTAATTCGGATGCACAAAAGAACACAATTTAACATGAATTCGGGAAACGGCAGCCATGCCCCTCCTGATTTAGACAAACAAACAAATGAGCAGGCAGTATTTTTACCAAAGGGAATATAAACAACATGCTTCACTCCCAGAAATTAGTATTCAGGGCTGCCGAATCCCCGATAACTGGCAAACTAAACAGAAGAAAAAAGACAGCACAATAATATTCCCATACATTTCAGCACTTCCTCAGCATGCTGATATTTTGACATTTGGTATTTTTTATCGTTGCATTTTCATTTTATGAATCACCTTCAAATAAAATACAAAAGAGCTGCAGGTGGTCATGGTAACATTTAGAAAATCTGCTGGAACTAATGTTTAAGAGCATTCTAACAGGACGCAGCCAACCGATATTGCCAAGGAAACTACTTTTTTTTTTTTTTAAAGGAGAGCAGACAGTCTACCCTCCTTTTATATATTTTTCCTTTATTCAAAGAGGGTAACAGATAGAGGAGGGTCATAGGTCAGAAGGTGCCATGGAGGAGGATCAAACCCCACCTACCAAGGGGGGCTCGTATGGCTTGAGAACCGGCCGCCCGACAAACTACAGACCCATACGTCTTACCGCCACGGAAAAGTTTTGACAGCAACTTTTATGAATTCCTTCTAACATCCACACAGTGGGGAAAGGTACTGCTTTTAGTTTTTGAAAATGGACATAATGGAGCTGTTAACACTCGTGGAATGTAGCACAGGGTAACTCCCGAGAAGGAGGGAAGGCACGGTAAAAGCTCTTGCACAGGGAGGAGCAGGGCAATGTAAATATAGCGGACTACTCCCACAAAGGGGAACCAAAGAGGTCTACGTAATCAAAGTCTGCTCCCGTGCAACGGAGCGAGCCGACGTCTGTTTGGAGAGCGTCCCGATTAAGCTGGCGGGTATCTCTGCTTCCTATGAGGAACGGCTCCGCGTGGGAGCCTGTCCCGTCTTCCCGAGGGGAGGCGAGCGTGACCTGCTACATCTCCTCGAGTCATGCATCACGGTGACAGGAGCAGTTGTGCGAGCGCTCAGATCAGCGCGCACTCGGCTACGCCCGCTTCTCAACACGTACTACAGAAGCAAGTTATGACAACAGCCTGCTGACGCCGTTGACCTGCGGGGGGAGAGAAAGCACATCTGAGTCTGATTAAAGTGGTTGTGCGTAACCGTTTAAGAACGCCCGTAAAATCTGACGCAGATTAAAGTCGCTGAGCGTTGCTGCTTTCCACATGTTAGAACTCGGCCTGACTTTTGTTCGTCTTCTCTGAAAAACAACTACGTAAACCGATCCAATGGCTACATTGCACCTGTTCCATCGGTGGCTGCTTCTGTGTGCATTATATAAATCAACCTTGTAAAATGTGCATTTAAGAACAACGTGCGGAATCTGTGCTGTGACCAGATGCAATGCGCTCTCAGCGTGGGCCAATCCGCACACACGCACTTCCGGGCGCCGCTGTACTCACGCCTATCTGAAAGGGTCCGATGAAATAGTCCAGGTTTGTCTGAATGAAGCCCACGTTTCCCAGGCCCAGCTCCACACACCGACTCTCGGCCCGCACCAGAGACTCCTCTTTGTTTTCGATCAAAAGCACCTGAGATCAGTACCAAACAAAAAGCACTTCAGAACTAAGAAAGCATCGTTCAGAACTTAGCAAACCGCCCCCCGCAACGACCTGCGTGACTGTTTCAGACTTTTAATAAACTTCTGCCGAGATTAAAATATTATGTTTACAGTGTTTGGGTTCTATATGTGTCAATATGATAAATATATATTTGCAAACAGCAGCATTTATGCAGCGTACATAATGCTACAAGAAAATGAGTTGGGCTTGTTTCCAGACAAACCATTGGAGCTGATTGTGTTTCGGAAAAATGTTTCTGTAATGTCTGCGGCTGAGGAATGAGTGATTGCGGTGGGAAAACTGCCACGCTGGTTCCTGGCCTGTTGTTCTTTTCAGTTCTGGTCACTTGCGGTGAATGAGTGTGCTGAGCGTGATGGAACCCCATAAAGAGACTGGGACGGCTCAGCCGAAACCTTACCTGGCACTGTGGCAGGGTGTGTGCGAGAGCAATCCCAACATGCCCCTGAAAAGACAAGGCACACACACACACACACACACAGGGGGAGAAAACCATCAAAGAGGATATCAAAAGAGTTCTGATCCAACCCGAGTTTCCTTTCAAAATATTGACCCACCATTACCCCCCACTCCTCCATGGATGAGGAGTCTTACTTGAAAGACTTTTCTCTGCCTCTCTGCTTGCGTGCTGCATATCAAGAGCACAAAGGATGACTGCAGCAAAGGAGGAGAGGAGGAGGAGCAGTGATTAGCCACTGGGGGGGGGGTTACCCCGTATCCAGCAGGCCGACTTACCCCGCCGCTGCAGAAGTCCACCACCGTGTCCCCGGAGCGAGCCAGCCTCGTCACCATGGAAACCAAGTTGTTCAACTGTTGCTGCTTCCGCACCGCCCTGACGTCTGACATTTTCCCTGGAAGCAGAACCGTGCCGCACTGTCAGTGTGACCTGACCGGAGCGGGAGAGCTGTGACGTGCATAAGCACCCGTTTACTCAGGTGCCCCGACTGCTTTCTTACTTTGTTTTTGGTTTTAAGTACAGGCTGTTTATATATATATATATATATATGTAAATTGTTTGTAAATAGAATAAGCAACAACAAAAAAAGACAGTGGGGCAGACCCACAACACACAAACAGACATATCAAACAAAGACATGCAACAGAATCATTACATCAATCAAGTGAATAAAGTGAATTAAAGTGAAATACAGCCATTTAAAAAAATAATAATAGTCCTGCTGTCACCAAGCAGTCCAACACACAAACTCCGCCTCCACGACCCTCCTCCATACACGCAGCACCGCGGTCTCTGCCCACCGCCAAAACGGAGCACCGAACTGCGTCAATCCTCCCAGTCGTCTCCTCATTCCTCCTCCCATTATGTTCTCCTTCCCTGGCTGCTTTTTGAAGATTCTCTGCATTCCCGTATCAGTCCCAAAATCCTGAACTCCGGTGAAGAGCGATGGCAACTTTGTTGCTGCAGTCTGCAGATCCAGCGGACATTCCTGAGCATATGTTGCGAATGTGTCTCCATGGTGACGATCACAAACAAAATGATATCGACTAGACAATTTGTCGATATTATCAAACGAGCAGTAGGAGTGCCCTGAAAAATGTCCAGCCCGCTTCCCCGTCCCACTACAGACACACGTAAAAAACCAAGACAAAAGCCCGGCACAACAAAACACATTCAAATTAACAAACACGAACACGAGAGACAGCTGGACTACATGTCGCCATTACAGCGTCACGTGACGTAAAATGAATTGTAATTTTGAATGTATTAAATGAGAACAAGCTAAAGGGAGTGAGTATAAACCGTGTGTGTGTGTGTGTGTGTGTGTGTGTGTGTGTGTGTGTGTGTGTGTGTGTGTGTGTGTGTGTGTGTGTGTGTGAGACAGGACAAACAGGACGTGAACACAGGTGTATCTGAAACCTCGGCTATACATGGATTCTGAAAAAAGTAGCTAATACCTGTCAGTTTCTTCAAAAAACTAAAATGCAGATGAGCGATTCGTTCTCCTGCCATGGCAGGGGAGACACTGGAATGATCATTGCCTTTATAATGATCTTTTATTAAATAATAATCATTGCCTTTATTTTGTTTGATCTCACATTACATGGGTTACAAAGATTGACAAAACAGACTTTGCACCCAAAGAACACTTTTCTTCCGCCTTCCGTGCGCCATATTTCCCCACAGCATTGGCGCAAACCATTATTCAGACCTTTTCTGCCTGTATGATAAGCAAGGTTGGGAAGAGTCACTCACGTCTCCGCGGTAAAATGCGCCGTTACGGATAGTTTGTAGCGGTGGAGCGGGAGGGAAATTGAGTTAATGCTAGCGACTCGTGCGGCGAGATGTGGAGCCACCTGATAAATAAATAAATAAAACTAAAAATCCCCAGCTGCTCTCTGTTGCCAGCCGCCGAGACTTCCCTCCACCACCTCGGGGACCATAAATCACAGGCGACGACTGTTTCATTGGTCCCCGTGTCACGCAATTATATCCCTCTCGCTGGAATATCAGTATCGCATTATCTATGCTCTTCCTCTTCATGCGGCTTCCGCAGATTGATATATAGTGAAGTGCTGGAAGAACAATGGGTATTGTCCTCACGGCAGCACTGTCGCCCCCATTCTCGCCGTTTGTTAGCGGCGCCTTTACCGCGAGGCAAAGGTAAAACAAAAAAAGGCCGCTAACAAGCTAAAACAAAAACACACACAAAGTAAAACAACGATGAACAGTGGAACATATTGAGAACCTCCAACTTTTTTTTTTTTTTTGCTTATGAAACTTTTGGGTTCACACGTCCAGTTAATTTCAGCTGGCGTTCCTAGGAGAGCGTCCGTGTGAAATATCAAAGCAGCTGGGGTCTTTGTGCCAGTATCAAAGCCTTTGTTCTACCTGACCGTGTTTCTGTGTTTATTTCTTTCAGATCCATGCCTGTACTCCCACTTGGCCTCCATTCAATGACTCGGAAGCAAACCAAATAAATAAATAAAACATGTCAATACCAAACGGTGAACGGGCAACGGTGAATGGGAAGATTCAGCAAAATAAGAATACGAGGAGGCCAGTTCTCTCCTCACAGGGCTATACATAAAAAAACCTTGTCAGAGCACCGAAACAAAGTTGCTCAGCAAAATAAAGAAAAAAATTAAGAAAAAATGCATTACCCACAAGCGTCACTGAACCCACTTCCAGGAATGGGGGGTGGGGGGCGGGTAAACGTGATCCAACTAGAAGAGCTCTGTCTTATCATCAGGGAGCAAATTATAGTTTCCAGCTTGCAGTTCCCCAGGCCAATAGGTTTCTATTAAAGAGGTTAAGCCGAACCTCCTTGTGCTCTGTTGCAGAGGCCAGGGGGTGCCACTCAGCACTGGGGTCTGACCCGTTTCTCTGCCCGGCGGGTCCGGCCGGTTGTGACCTGTGAGATAAACAGCACACGCTCGCAGGTTGAGTGCACAGGTGCTACAAGCAAGGCGGAAACTCTCCGGTCTGCCGCAGATAATTACAGATGCCTTCCACCCCCCACCCCTTTTTATGTGGTCATAGGAGCGAGTGGAAACGTCCCAGCCCCCCGTGTGACACCCCGTTCCGCTCGTCTTCCCGTAACTCCAACCCTACAATTTCAGTCATTCAATACCCGCTATTTTCGACCCGACAGCTCATAAACAAAGGAATTTGCTTCAAATAAAATCCCTCGCAAGCACGACCCTCGTCGGACAAAACACATATTTCACAGGAATGTAGGTGCGGAGGCACTATAACAATACAATGGATATCCCACTGGTGAAAAGGTTGCATTCGCCAGTTTCGTGACGTCACAGCGGCACAAAAATTATGACACCGCGTAGCGCCGTTACCGATACGGTGTATCGCGATTCGCTCTGCAGCAAACCCCTCGCAGATATCAACCACCTGCTTTGGTAACGAGCTTGAAAAACCATTCAGGCAGCTTAACAGGAGCCATTTCACTTCAAAGGTTTCTGCACTCCCTTCTACAATGAGTGAGACATTTTTGACTGGCAAGAGAAGCACTGGCGAGACATCGTTCAGTGTGTTATTCGAGGCCTTGCATGGGCGGATTTTCACAAGTTCCACGGAGACGTCTCGAAAATCCGCTCGGCGGCACTGGCGATCTCACTCATGCTGTGCGTGCCCGCGCAGGAGCTACGAAGCAACTCTTGCACCGCGACACCCCCTATTAAAGTATGTTACCTCATGAATATTGTTTTTTACGGCTGTTCCTGAACACTGCGCAGCTCTGCTACCATTCCTTTCTAACCTGCTTTACTCAGGTGAAAATAAGTCAAAGATTTGCTCCCTGGGATCCTGGCGACAGGTACGCCAGCACAGCTCTGGGCTGACGGCGCTGCAGGACCGGAGCTGTTTTTGGAACGGTGCTCGGCGTGCGCGAACTGCAGCCTATCTTTAGTATTCTGGACCGCTTGTGGTTTAATTCCTTTTGTTGGCAAGGCTTTGTGGATGCGCATGATCACACCTGAATAAAGCTGGCTCAGGTGAAAAGGGAATATAATTATCTTATATAGCTCTGAATAGTTTCATGAACCCTGTCAGAAGCGCCCGCAGCTCCCAAACTTTAAACGCAGGTATTTCCAATGACTTAAAAAATATATATCTGATCCACTTACCTGGTTTAATTAGACAGAACCCATCACTGGCAATACACCTTAACTCATCAAGTTACCCATTCATTTGAAAATAATTGCGGAAAAAGTCGCAATGCCTTTGACTGAATGCGATCGGATTTGTTTTCTTCACACCACGAGGTCATGAACGGCACACATATTAACGGTCTTTTGATCCACTCAAGAATGTGGCAATTTCCCTTCCCATGCAAGTGTGCCAAGTTCTATTCCTCGAAACAGATCCTACTTTTCAGCCCAGGAGCAAGAACTAGAAGTTCTGCCGCTGTTTTGGCAAGGGCCACAAAGAATCGCGCATCTGCTATTAAATATGAGCCAGGTTTGAACACCCAACTTGAATAAAAACCACAACAGACACGTTGCTGAAAGCCACCAAAGTCAAAGAAAGGAGTCCCGGCTGTGCCACTCGTTTGAAATACTGTATGTCTGCAAACAGTGTATGATGCACATACGTTGAGCCTCTTTATCAAGGCTCTTTATAAAGCTACCTCATTCCCTGGCAAAGACTTTTTCCAAACTTGCAGAGATTAAAACCCTATTGACACAAAATACATCTCGGCCTTCCTTAACTAATTACCAAGGAGTGCTGCCAACGCTGTAAAAACAGTGCTTAGTCATTCTTTTAATGTAAATGGGATTTCCCAGGTAAAATCCCTAAACAGACAATAGAAGAGGAATTCACCTACCGGTTATGATTACTATAGCTGTGATTACTATAGGCTATCTCAGGCTATGATCTTTTGGAGATCACAAAAAAAGCGTCGCGTGAAAGACGTACAGTGCAGAATATGGCTGAGGGGATTACAGATCCCTGATGTACAAAGAATAAGCTATGCAAACAAAGAGTGATAAACTGGCCTGGAAAGAGATGGCAGGGTACTGACGAGCGGCATCCATCTTGGGATTATTTACGCCTCTTTAATGGGATGGAGTGGACGGTCGATAAGCCTTAGGCGGGTCACGGTAGGCAAGTCACGTCTCAAGACCGAAAAGCCGTCGAGCAATCGCGACGGGAAAACTCCCGACACAGCTTATGTCCGGGATAGCTTTATCGCGCAGTTCTACAGACCTCAAGGACATGGCCAGGAAAGGGCTTTCCAGACCACCGCAGTCAGGCTTCACAGAGGCGCTGTAACATGCTGATAACTATATATCTACCAAAAAAAACGAAAAAACACAGCAGCGCCGTAAAAAACAATAACATTGCAAACGACCGTTACAATACGTCAAGATGGTGGCAAGGCAGCGCATCGGCCATCTGCTGAGGCTCATTCCAACCAGCCCACGCAGCGGAGGGCGAGCAGAGTCCGGTGAAGACATGCTGCACAGCCGTGAACTTTTACTGGAACAACATGAAGATGATAGAGCCATATTCAGAGAAGGCGAGGGATGTACTTTGAAGGGCTGTGCATTTCAATCAGTCTGACGGCTTAATATTCTGTAGATCCAATTTTTTAATAAATGAGCCATGATTTTTTTTTCCATTCTACCAAGTACACTGTGAAACTCCAGTTCTTTCAGTAAAAAAGGACTTTCCACACAGAGATCAGGACTCAATCCAATTTTATTTCAGGAGGAATATGTGAGAATTTCAATGAAATCACTTATTTTATGCAGGGCTTATGGGCTCTCCACCATGACACTGATGCAAGAAGCTGGAGCTTTTTAAATTTCATGTTAACTCATTCAATGCCAGAGTGTTCTGGAACACTAAGCCTCAGCAATGCCGAGCCAATATGGCTGCCGACAAACATTTTTTAGATTGATCCTGTCAATGTGCAGACTTCTAATAAAATTATTTTACCTATTCCAACATAATTGGAATAGGTAATGGCACTAAATAGCACACCGTCTGGTTCAGTTGACTATTAGAACAATGTCAAACAATATTTATGGAAATATAAACCATTTATTTTCAGTGCTTCTTAGTTTGGTTAACATGACTCTTACATTGGTGATGTGTAATAATAGTGAAAACAGTTTTCCATAAAAATCAGTGCTTGCATTACTATAGATATGTAAAAATTTACAATAAACATAATCACTGGTCATTTATATAGATGTGTACAAATGAGCTGTCCACGTTACTTTGTATCAACCGTTTCAAACAGAAACAGTTATTCTGAGGCAAAAATAACGTAGGCTAAAATCTGTGGTGTGAGGGACTAATTCAAAACGTAACCAACAAAATGATCAATGGTAACTGGAGGAGATATGGGAAATAACTGGACAGACGTGGAAATCAGATAATTATTAAATAGAAGTAGGGAAAGGGATATTATAAAACACATTGATGGTAGGCTTTACGTTTACCAGACGTTCGATGGAACGACTGAAAGCTAGGGGAGTATTTTTCTCCCATTACTGAGACAGTAGCATAGCAGTGTGTTATATTGCCAACTTGATTGTATTCAATTTCTTTATATTCTTGGTCACTGGTGCAGAAACGTGTTGGTACAAATTGACGGGGAAATTGTTGGATTAGATGGTTAGACATGAGGGGTTTCTAATTTGTTTCCATGTAAAAAAAAAATGTACACAATTTTTGCAAATCCTGGTAAAAGAACATAATTGTAAATTGGTCATAGTTGAATTTTTTCCCGACTCAAATCCAGAGTTCTTTACTGGTGTAGCAGAGTAAAGATAAATATAAAAAAACTGGTCGACTTCAGTCGCCCTCAGCACTTTAGACCGGTCACTGAATGAGTTAATTAAAATGTTATGAGCATTCGAGTATTGTGATGTGAATGCCATGGAATATGTATTTTCTAAATTAAGTTTCCATTCATATAGTCATTGTACTTTCATTTATTCACTAACAGCTTCTGTCCAGATTGTAAAAGACTTGATTTATTTGCCACCGAATAATGAGCGCCTGCGTAGCCTAAATGTTTTCAATTACACTGCGTGTACACCGTGTTAGCACGCAGATGTGTGTGTGTGTACGCATACGTCTCTGCGTCTTTGTGAAAATTGCGTGCAGGGGTGTGTGACTTTGTTTAGAAAATTCACAACACGCACCTCCCGCCAAAGATAAAGAATGTGCTGGTGGCAAAAAAATATATATAAATAAAAACAGAAAATTCTCGGTGTAGAATTCTCAGAGTTTGGAGAAAACCAACCCCCCCACACATTTAGCTGGAGCCATGCAGGCCCAGCACCAGCAGGCTCCCATGGGAGAATGTAAACAGCACCAGGAGGCGACTAGCATGAAGAACAGGCCACTCCCACAGAGCCACCGCTGCAGGCCCTTATCACCCCTGCATCTGGGGGCCCTGCACTTCAACAGGCAAAATCTGAGTAAAACGCAAACACTGGCCTGCCACAGAATGTGTAATTACTGTAATTAATTAATCACTTTTCCGGCTCAAATCTGAACACGGGGAAGAGAAATTTGAATAGTTTACAAATGATCTACAATGTAGAGAGTATGATAGTTTTACGTGCATTTATTTATTTATTATCCTTTATTTTTGCAGGTAGTCTCATTGAGATCAAGATCTCTTTGACGAGAGACCTGCGAACAAAATAAATACATGTATAAAACTTTAAAAACACGTACGATTCAGCCACGTTAACATTCAGCATTCAAACAGCATACGCACGCACATATTATATTTATTTATTTATTTATTTTTTATTCCACAGCAAAGAGACCTAGAGAAATGCAATCCCGTTCAAACTGAACAGAAAAGAGCGATAGAGTGAGACTTTTCATTCAGTTTCCTGATTGTCAGCAACAGATGCACTTCCACAGTCATGAAATCACATTCTCGCAGATGCAGTGACAGAAGACATGCTGCCCTTTGAGAAATGAACAGAAACGATGCTATTCACGATTAAGTCGATCCATTTAAAATGTGCATACCATGAAACAGGCTGGGGTAGAACAAATCTTTTAAGTATCTGCAGTGAAGAAAGCCAACAGTTGAGCGATACTTCTCGGATTCTTACAGCACACAATCTAAAGCACGACCATATCTTCACACGTCACATGTTTTTAACGGTAACTGATTTTCTATGAACTGCACAAATGATTCTCCAGCAGCAGACAGACACAGACTTGTTTAAAAGTCACATGACCAAACAAGCACCTTCCACAGCACACAGTATATGACAAGATGCTGGCAGACGGAGAGATTTTCAGTGGAATGATATCTGGCTGGCAGAGCTTGATTACTCCTTTGGCAATGCTGGCAGCAATTCTAGAATATCTTCCCCACAATTTAAGATTTTAAATGGCTTGCTGGCAGGGCACAGAAGGAAAGTATGACAGGAGCATTGCAGCTCACCATATGGTCTGTATTAGACATTCTATGGACCGAGGACAAAGCTTACTTGGCACCCTGCAGTCTGATATGACAGTAATCTATAGCCGTGGAGACCGTCTCATTGTCTGTGTGCTGGTGCAAAAACACACACACACACACAGCTGAAATAGCTTAATCTTACACTGAAAACAACCTTTAATTAAAGTAAATTCATTCTGAGAAAAAAAATCCCTCATCAAGAAATAATCATTTTTAACAAAACCACATGTGCCACAATTATTGGCACCCCTAGGAATTCTTATGAACAAAGTAACTGAAGCATTTTTTCCATTTATAGTTTACTTTTTAAAGTTGATCAGTGTTTAGAAACTTTCAAGCAGTAATCAATGGCTTCCTGTTTCACTGGGGTATAAATATGAGGTGACACAGACGCCATATTCCCTTATTCATACATCAACATGGGAAAGATAAGAGAACACACAAATCAAATGAGGGAAAAGTGTGTTGAGCTTGATAAGTCAGAGAATGGCTATAAAAAAATAGCTACTCACCTGAAAATGCCCATATCTACCGTTAGGGCAATACTTAAAAAGTTCAAAGCAACCGGAACTGATACAAACTTGCGTGGAAGAGGACCCAAGTTTATTTTGCCCCCATGCACAGTGAGGAGGATGGTAAGAGAGGCAAAAAAAAATCCCCAAAGATCACTGTTGCAGAATTACAGAAGAACGTAGCATCTTGGGGTCATCAAGTCTCCAAAACTACCATTAGACGTCACCTCCATGCCAACAAATTATTTGGAAGGCATGCCAGAAAAAAGCCTTTCCTGTCATTTCACCACTAATGTAAGTGCCTGGAGTTTGCTAAACGCTACGGAAAATTTGATTGGAACCGTGTTCTATGGTCAGATGAAACGAAAATTTAACTTTTCGGCAACCAACACTCAAGGTGGGTTTGGCGTAAAAAGAAGGATGGCTATACCGAAAATAACCTGATCCCCACTGTTAAGTATGGTGTAGGTTCCGTGATGTTGTGGGGCTGTTTTTCCTCCAAAGGCCCTGAGAACCTTGTCTAGGGTTCACGAACTCCATGAAATACCAGACAATTTTAAATCTGAATCTGGCTGCCTCTGCCAGAAAACTAAAACTGGGTCGTCGTTGAATGTACCAGCAGGACAATGATCCAAAACATATGTCCAAATCAACACAAAAATGGTTAACTGAATACAAAATCCAGCTTCTGTTATGGCCATCTCAGTCCCCTGACCTAAACCCCATTGAAAACCTGTGGGCTGATCTGAAGAGGAGAGTGCACAAGAAAAGACCTAGGATTCTGTAAAGAGGAATGGTCTCAGATTCCTTGCTCTGTATTCTCCAACCTTATTAGATTTTATGAGAAAAGACTCAGTGCTGTTTTATTGGCAATGGGAGGTTGTACAAAGTACCAATAATTGTGGAGGGCACTGTATATGTGTGGTCACAAAATGGGAAAATTATTTTTTATAGTAATACAATTGCTCAGAGAAACTTGTTGAGCAAGAACATATTTTGCCCTAAAATGATATGCACAGCCCTCTTTTCAGTACTTTGCTCCCCATCCCTTTCCAAGGATAACACTATTGAGTGTTCCTCTGTAGTGTTTTATGCGACTGGTGAACATATTAGGGGTATCTTTGACCATTCTTCCATACAGACACTTTCAAGATCCACCGCATCTTTCTGTCTGCAGTTGAGACTGGTGAATGTACTCATGTACTGCTGCCCCGTTGAATTCAAACCACTCATTTCTGATGAGGTTCAGGTCTGCGAGTTGCCATTTTGCAACGGCCATCTCCGTCTCCAGAGAGTGCAGAAGAATTGACGACGGCAGCCAATAACCCCCAGACCACATACGTTATATATGGTGGCATGGAAAATGCTTGTGAATGTAATATGTAGATGTGTACATGTGTGTATATCCAATTGTCTGTGTGTGCGTATGTGTGTGCGTGTGTGTGCAAACAAGGTGGCCACGAGACAGCCCTTTTACTAGCTTGACATCGAGAGCCATCTCAAATCATCCCGGTGAAAGTAGGACCCCTATTGTACACAGTCAGTGAAATTGTTCTCTGGGAAAAGATGGCAATGACAACAAAGCCTCCAGTAACTAAGAAATAAAAACGGAAAAAACATGTGACTTCATGCATTTCACCATGATAGGAATTTCTGTCAAAACACTGCCAAGACACCCTATGGCATCTGTGGAACAAACTCCACCCAAACTTATCTTGACAGATGTTTTCCGGTCTGTGTTTAGCGGTCTTTTAGGCGTACAAACAATTCAAGTTATTACAGTCATTGACAGTAATTCAGTATTTGGACAGTGACACGTTTTTTTGTTGTTTTGGCTCTACTCCAGTACATTGGATTTGAAATGGAACAGTGGCTATGAGGTTAAAGTGCAGACTTTCACCTTTAATTTGAGTGTGTGTACATCCATATTTTATGAATCATGTAGCAATTGTAGCCCTTTTTATACATAGTTCCCCCTATATTTTAGGGGACCAAAAGTAATTGGACAAATTAACATAAACTTAAATAAAGTCATCATATTTAATATTTGGTTGCACATATTTTGCTTTGCAAGCCATGACGTCTGTGACCCAACAACATCAAAAGATTTGATATATTATTTTCAGGTACAAGCAATACTAATATACAATAACCTCACAGCATTTGAATGAATCTCTATGCGAATTGGGGGGGGACTAGATTAAGCTGAAATGTACTCGGTATGGAACACATGGTTGGTCAAATGACTGTAAATCATCAAGGGTCTCAGGTATCAAACGAGCCTCAAACCATCACTCTGAGGCCAGATATGGAGTAGAAGTGGATGGATCACTGCAAGGGTTATTTCTCCTGACTCATTTTCCTATAGGACTCTATGGGGAAAAAGTCAGGAGAAATAACCCTTGCAGTGATCCATCCACATCTACTCCATATCTGGCAACAGAGTGATGGTTTGGGGCTGGCTCGATAGCTCAGACCTCGATGACTTACAACCATTTAGCCAGCCACGTGTTCCATACTGCATCGGTGTAATTTACAGATGAATCTAGTCTCACCCCCCAATTCCCATAGAGATCCATTCAAATGCAGAGATGTTATTGTATCGCTTGTAACAGTACCTGAAAATAAGATATCCAGAGTCTTTTGATGTTGATGGGTCACAGACAGTAACAGAATGCAAAGGAAACGCGACCAAATATGAAATATGATAGTTTAAAAATATGTTAAAGCAAAGGGTGTGAATACTTACGTAAATGTGATATTTAAATTTTTTTATACAATCCTGAAGATGTCCAAATGCTTTCTTTAATTTGCACATTATAAAGAATTACTTCTACAGGGGTAGAAAAAAAATCCCATATAAATATGTTTTAATTTGACTTTACAACACAGCAAAATGAGAAACAATCAATGGGTATGATTAATTTCTGAAGCCACTGTGTGTGTGTGTGTGTGCGTGTGCGTGTGTGTGTGCGTGTGTGTGTGTGTGTGAGTGTAATAAAAATCGGCTGTATCGATTGAACTTTCCATAGCTGCTGAACTCCCGAATGAAGCTTTGGCTCTTTAACTGCTGATCTCACCCAAAACCCCTTGTTCACCTCTTCACCCGCCACCCGCCACCCTCCTACCTGGAAAAGCTATTAGCCACCTGACATGCAGTTTTTTTTGGTTGTTTTTTCGCCCCCTACAGTGAACCTTTGTTGCCTTTTCTGTTAGCTGTCAAGTAATGTGCCATGATGTTGTGCTCTTTATGTCATCTTCTGCCCGCAGGCTTTGTAAATCACGGCCGATAGCTCCGTCTCCATTCCCCACACGCACAATATCCCACACCCACACCCCCACCCCTCTCGCACCCCCCCAGGATTAATCATTCTCTGGCTGGGCTCCAGATGCTGCCTCTGTCTAACGGGCCTCGTACTCAAATCTAGAGGGCTTGCAGGAGTTCTGTCTGCAGTCTCCCAGAATCCCTCTGCAACGGTAGATAAAAGGATTCTCCGCGCGCCCCTCGGCCATTAAGCTCCCCTGTTGGGATGTGCCGAGGCGTCGGGAGGTCCGGGGGTGCGCGGGCCGCATTCCTGCTGCATCGCCCTCGCCCTATCTACAAAGCACAGATAGGCTAACGTTCGTAAACGGCCCACTGAACTACGAGTGCCCCGTTGGGGCGTAGGCCTTTAAGAGAATTAAGAGGTGGTTTAGAAGACATGACCTGCCACGCCTCTGCAGACACGGACCGAACGGGGCTCCCGGCCCCGTATCTGCTTGAACTATTCTTCAGGACACTGACGGACAGTCCAGGACCTTTCTCCCTCCAATAAAAAAGCCAACGGATTACAAACATCTCTAAAACCTAACAAACCGAACCTTGCATGCCAAATCTCCTTCGGTATTATAGCCAAGGAAAATCTGGATTCCACAGATTCACTGTATATATGTTTGTTTTTGGATCTGGCCGAATGGCAGGCGGGACTCTTTTGATGCCAACACAATGCGGAGTGCGCCCAGAGTCATCACGTCACGCCCACGCACAGCGACAATGGCCCCATATTGACTTAACAAGACTGGGAGCGCTGTCGCAACAAAAGAGAAACAGCAAAACCCACACACAGATACACATATATACTTCTATAGGCCTGTATCTCCTTGGAGGGCAGGGAACCAGCTAACAGTCCCAAAGAAAAGGAATCGGGCCAAAATCTTACAATCTAATCCACGGCACCTGGAACTCTGGAGATGTTTAAAGTTCGGCAAACCTTCAGCTGCCGTGCATCTTCTCCTAAAACAGGGACATTTGCTGCATATCCAACCCTTTCGTGCCGGCAAGGAATTCCAAAGGCCTATCCGGGCATCGATGGGAAGAGACGCGGGGCGTAGCTGGAGGACGGCGTGGAAACGATCGCTGTTTACGATCTCCGAGTGCCAAAGAGAGAGCAGGAGTCACAGGACGTAAAGGCACTTGGTATGGAGTGAGTCACAGGGGTGTGGTGTGGGGCCGGTGTGGGTGGGAGGTGCACCTGTGGGAGAAGTGGGACACCTCAGGCTGAATCACAGGCAGAGGAACAGATATCCAAACACAGTGCGAGCCCTCAGTGAAAACAACCCCCCAGCTACGCGTATCGGATTCCTGCAACCGTCCCCAACCAGACGCGGCCGCGCCCCGCTCACAAAGACACAGGAATCATGTTTTTCAAAATAAACGGCAGCAGTACTGAGCCATTGCTAGCCCTGTCTAGGACGTGGAACTAAGAATACAAACTAACTTCCCTGAGAGTCTTAGGCAGCAGGGGCTTCGAGAGAGAGCGATCGCTGAAGCCGTTGCTAATGCTAGCAGCAGGCACTGCTGAATGTTAAATTCATCCTTCAGTAGATACCCAAAACAAAAAGGTACATCGCCACTGATCGCTAAAGCACATTCTGCTTGAACTTAAGTCCTTACTGGTCATATATTCATTTTCACTTCCAACCGCGAGAGCCCCGTCACATAACACAGCATTTCTAATGAGTACGTTAAGCTATGGTTTAGCAGCTGGACACATAGACCCCTACTTACAACCCCCCCCCCGCTGTTTTAACCAGCCTCGTTTTCTCCTTCTCCTTTTGTTTGCTATTTTACTTTGGAGAGCACTTTGAATTCCACATAAGCACATAAGAAAAGTGTTTAACGCTCGCTTTTGACTCGATTGATATTTTTCACTGAATCGCTGTCTGCACATGAGTTGAGAAATTAATTATTTTTGCCAGACCTCAGTGTCTCATGCTTTGCAGCGTGCGAAAAGCATATTTATTTTATTGTGCAATTACCTAGGCTCCACGTACCATTTCATTTTTACAATTTATTAAAATTGTTTACTAAATGAATATTGCCATAATTACCTCAAGGGCAATTCTTGACGCACTTGAATGGCTTACAAAGGTGAACCTGGCTAAACCCTTAGAAGTCTGGGGCCAGGAGTAGCAGTGTGCAAATAGGGCGTGGCTACCCCAGGGGGTGTGTACCGGGCATGCGGGGTGCCGGTTCCGTGACTCAGCTGTGCCTGCTCCCTGTTCCAGCAGAACCCCACCCCCAAGGCCCTCGCTCCCACAGACAGATTATTCAGTTCACAAACCCAAATTAAAACTACAATCATCCAATTATCATGGGACTCCTGAGATCTGGCTCACTGATACAGTCAAGTGATACTCATTACATCAAAGGGGAAAAAAGTCACTGATTCACGCTGGCAGCAAAACTGAAGGAGCAGCTTTCAGCAAATAAAGAGCTGACTTGGTAACATATTTTTGGCTTATGGATATTATATTTACCGACGATAGTAAACTGGGCCAACCCATACTACTAATATTTATTTTGCAGGCATCCCAACACAAATATGTGTATTAGCGCGTCTATTTCTTTGTAATACAGGACTTGTGAAAAATCCCCATTCTTATTATCAGTACCGTACAGTGTTTATGCATAACCACCAATCGTCACAGACGTTATGCTAACGGACCAACTTTCATGACTTAAAATTGAAGTTTAATGCCACCTGTTAACAATTCATACATTTTTGGTGAAAAGAGAAGTGAACAGTAACGAGTAGTATAAAGCTCGGTCATTTCAGAAAATGGCAGAATCCCTTGTTTCTGCAGAAAAATGTACGTGATTTTTAAACTTAACAATCACTACCAGGGTTTACATGTACAGTAAATCTATCTTTATGCATGTTTGAAATAATGAAATTATTAAATCCCAGCACAGCGTAACTACATCATGTATTATTCCTTTATATGTATCTTTTTTACAACAAAAAAAATATTCTATGTAACTAAAGGCAATATTCATTATAAAAGCAACGTTAACTGTTTTTTTAGTGATATTTGTAATCAAGCCCTACAAATTAATGTTATTTTCCAACATGGTTTTTCTGTAGCAGTATGCCTCCTGTTATCCACGTGAAATTATGAAATATGTCCTGAAATTACATCTGAACAATTTCAGCTTTTCATCATTTGATTTATGATTTTGTTTGCTCCTGCTTTATTGCCGCACATTCCAAACCACCCCCCCAAACCAATCCCCCCCGCCCCCGCCCTGTGGGAATGAGAGATGAACGTTAGAATGCACTCCTGCCATCCTGCTCAGGAACTGAACGGGCGGCCATTAAGACTCCCCCAGCCCTCGTAAAGAGGACCCACCCGTCTCTGGGCTCCCCGGCCTCCTGCTGCGTTGGCCGCCATGCCTGCTGTCCGAGGTGCCGTCGTGAGAACTTAACAGGCAAACTGAAGAACGGCTATAACAAGGGCACGGAGGAAGTGTGAACGTTGTTCTGGTTAAATGGAAATCAGCGGCCTAACGCTCAGGGAGGGATTTGGACCCACGCTGTACCCTCGAAGGCATCCGATGGAAAGGACACCTCCAGTAGGCTACCACAGACAGGAGAGGACAACACAACTTTCGCTGTCCGCTTCGATTAGGAAACTTACCATTCGTAAGTTTTACCACAATGCTTCACCCCGCACTAAAGGCATTATTCATACTCCAAATGGCGCATGTATCCTATTGATATGTTTCTACGTGATACAGCGCCGCACAGAGCTCGTAGCTGTTTCTAACATGGTTGGGCGCACTTCAAAAAGCACAAAAAAATAACAGAACTATATATTTTTTAAAACATTACCTCTCAGTGTAATGACATTCGGAGAGCATTAGCTCGCTTTCTTCCACAACACTGGCAGCGACGCTCGCCGATTACGGCAATGTTCATTGAATCTCAAATTTTGCACCTCAAACCAGAGGATCATTGTCGGAGCACCAAAATAAGCCCGCGCGTGCCTCTGAGCCGTTCCTGCTGTAACCACCGTAAGTGTTATGGTAATAAGAGAACGCAAAGAAAAAACAGGAATAAATAAAGCTTACGCCGCTCCTGATATCTGCGAGAAGAAAAGGCTCACATTTCGCCGGATTGTTCTGCATCGCTCCCTGTGGTTGCATAACCGCCCAGATTTAATAGGATTTGCTGGAGTGTTGATTGTGGTCGAATTAGTCTGCACTGGCAGAAATGGGGAGGGGAAAAAAAGGAATAAATAAAATGCTAAATAAAGTGGCAATTAACTGCTAATCAGGAGTAACAAACCTGGAAGACTCTCCTCCCCTCTACTGGAAGCCTTCTTTTTTTTTTTTTTTTTTTTTTTTGCCCGGCAAGTTTTATTGGAATCTCTAAATCTTCCGATTAGAGTGCGGAATGAGTTCAGCGCGAGTGAGGGAGAGAACTCCCTGCAGACAGGGGAACGGGGAGGTGGGGTGAGCACCGTCCTAATCCGCGATAACAACCGGCGCAATTACCGCCGGCCATCTTTGCGTAAACAACGCCGCGCTCGCGCGCGCGCGCACGCTCCCACCCGCCGACACAGCGCCCCTCTAATGGGGGGTCAGAGAACCACAAAGCCCAAAGATCAAATGTAGATTATAGATATAAATGTCATTTTCAGATACTGCAGGTTTTTAAAAAAATCCTATATACTATGTACTATATACTGTACATACTGCATGTATATACATACATACATGCATATAAACACAACATATTGCAGTATATTGCATTTGTATAAGGGCACCTGGATACTAGGCCACTCCATTGCACAAAGGTACTGACTGACGAGCTGTTTAATATTCACAGGCCTGTCTCCCTCTTCTTTAAACAGGGCGCTCTGTCAGTGCCGTGATGCGTTGCTTTTTTCCAGCTCGCAAACACATCCGAATTACCGCATAACGTAGCCTACCTAAGGAGGGCCCCGGTGTGATGGCGAAGGGGTGCGCCCCAATTACGTGCTTCTGCTTCTGGCGTATCGCATCTCTGCGGAAGAATCCGCCGTCACATTTAGGCTCTCATAAGCTGGATCATTATTTTTACTTTAAGCAAAAGGCAGTCTCGGAGGATGAAGAAAATGTTGAATACAGCACAGAGTGCACCCGCTAAAAAGCATCCATGAGTCCAGCAACACATCTATAGTCTACAGTGTACGTGTTAATATGAGTCCAGCAACACATCTATACAGTCTACAGTGCACGTGTTACTATGAGTCCGGCACCACATCTATACAGTCTACAGTGCATGTGTTACTATGAGTCCAGCACCACATCTGTACAGTCTACAGTGCATGTGATAATATGAGTCCGTTACCACATCTATACAGTCTGCAGTGCACATGTTAATATGAGTCCAGCACCACATTTGTACAGTCTACACTGCACGTGTTACTATGAGTCCAGCACCACATTTGTACAGTCTACACTGCACGTGTTACTATGAGTCCAGCACCACATCTATACAGTCTACAATGCACGTGTTACTATGAGTCCAGCACCACATCTATACAGTCTACAGTGTATGTGTTACTATGAGTCCAGCACCACATCTGTACAGTCTACAGTGCATGTGATAATATGAGTCCGTTACCACATCTATACAGTCTACAGTGCACATGTTAATATGAGTCCAGCACCACATTTGTACAGTCTACACTGCACGTGTTACTATGAGTCCAGCACCACATCTATACAGTCTACAGTGCACGTGTTAATATGAGTCCGGCACCACATCTATAGTCTACAGTGCACATGTTAATATGAGTCCAGCACCACATCTATACAGTCTACAGTGCACATGTTAATATGAGTCCGGTACCACATCTATACAGTCTACAGTGCACGTGTTAATATGAGTCCAGCACCACATCTATACAGTCTACAGTGCATGTGTTACTATGAGTCCAGCACCACATCTGTACAGTCTACAGTGCATGTGATAATATGAGTCCGTTACCACATCTATACAGTCTGCAGTGCACATGTTAATATGAGTCCAGCACCACATTTGTACAGTCTACACTGCACGTGTTACTATGAGTCCAGCACCACATCTATACAGTCTACAGTGCACGTGTTACTATGAGTCCAGCACCACATCTATACAGTCTACAGTGCACGTGTTAATATGAGTCCGGCACCACATCTATACAGTCTACAGTGTATGCGTTACTATGAGTCCAGCACTACATCTATACAGTCTACAGTGCACATGTTAATATGAGTCCGGTACCACATCTATACAGTCTACAGTGCACGTGTTACTATGAGTCCAGCACCACATCTATACAGTCTACAGTGCACATGTTAATAAGAGTCCAGCACCACATCTATACAGTCTACAGTGCACGTGTTAATATGAGTCCAGCACCACATCTATAGTCTACAGTGCACATGTTACTATGAGTCTGACACCACATCTATGCAGTCTACGGTGCACGTGTTACTATGAGTCCAGCACCACATCTATACAGTCTACAGTGCACGTGTTAATATGAGTCCGGCACCACATCTATAGTCTACAGTGCACATGTTAATATGAGTCCAGCACCACATCCGTACAGTCTACAGTGCACGTGTTAATATGAGTCCGGCACCACCAAAGCATCATACACAAAATGTGATTTTGTTTCAATACACCTTGTGCCACCTCACATAGCTGTGCAGTCTACAGTGATGCATTTAAGACTCACTGGTGAAATGAAGAGGTGCAGAAACAGATGGGTGAATCAGTGGAGCAAATAACAGTACGCTGAAGCAGGGGAGAGGAAACTCATTCAGAACAGGCTACGTTATGTCATATAATCAGTGTACTCTCAGGGGCACACCTATTCCTCGTCTTCAGGAATAAGACTATACCTTATACCTTATGCACACAGACACACTTTTTATGGAGGGGTTTGGACCATCATGTGATCTACTGTAGAAGAGGGAAACTTGGGATCCTCCTAGTACAACGGAGAGGAAAGCCCCCCACACCCCAAAAGCAGTATTCTTGAGAGAGTTTCGTCACGTGCGCTTTCCGATATAAAACTCATAACTTCAGTGTAATCTCCAGTCTGGTCTCAAAGAGCAGCCTCCCCAATCACAGATATGGATCCTGCACAATGCTGGGAAAAACTATGTTTTTCGAACAACAGGAGCGAAATCTCCTAATGAAAATCCGTTAGAGGCATGACAGCTCTGTGCCTGAGCCCTCCCCGAGGCTTGTTAAATCCCCCGCCTGCCCTGGGCAAGCGGCGACGCGACGCCATCTCTACACCACCAGCAGTGTGCGTCTCCGCTTCACTGGATACATCTATACACCACCAGCAGTGTGCGTCTCCGCTTCACTGGATACCTGCAGAGAGTCCCCGCCGCCATTAGTCCACTCCTGGGCCGTGGAACACCAAACAAACAAGGCGGATTTAAGGCCCGCTGTTCCCGAGTGACGCCCGCTCTGTTAGCGTCCCTGGGTGGGGTGGGTGGGGGGGAGCTCAGATAAACAGAACAGCCCCTCTCCCGGAGAATCTACAAAAATGGGCCGGCTCTAGCCTGCACTCGGGCTAATTTCCACAAGCCCCATAACACAACACGAGAGACACCGAAACAGGGCCCTTCGTACGGGGCGGATTCCCGGAGGGCCCGTGAAATCCGCCAGCTTCCAAACCATCCTCGGAGGAAGGACTTTTTTTTTCTAGCTGAGCTACCTTCTCCTTTCCGGAGTCAGAGTGTAATTGGAAGCAAAAAGAAACGCGGCATGCCGGACACTTAAAATAACATAAACAACGTACAAGAATATGCCACCCCTATTTGAGGTTTGGATAGGCCCGGACTTAAAACTGGGGGATAATGAACATGTTTTCCCCTGTCAGCGACTCTCACTTTAACAGTCTAAGATGCTTCATCCCTGGGTGATGACAAGCAGGACAGGTCCCCTCCCCCGGCCCGTGGACATACATAAGCCTGTCAGAGAAACACGCTACGGCTGCTAGTTTTACAATCGACTGTGCATTGTGTTCCAGAATAATCTAGGATTATTGCTGAGCTTCGGCTCTCGGGAAGACATAAAACATACACGCTGTGCTAACCATGGCATTCATTCCACTGCATCTGCGCCAAGTGACATGTCACCACCGGCTCGTATCCCTTCGCGTGGACGTAAGCCCGTACACACAGGTATCATATGGCATAAGTGGTCACGGTTACATGAGCTTCAGCACTGGTTTTATGCAATGATCTTCTTTAAATGGAACTGTGTTGCCATTGAATTCCAAGATTGACATGTAACTTGATTGTTATCTGCGGGCACAGAAACAAATTTGAACAAAAAGTATTTTTACCGCAATATTGTCCCATTCTCTATGGCGAACAAACCCTGTGCTGAATGCCACCCTGCTGATAAAACTATACAATAAGTCTGAGTTTGAGGTGAATGTGAATTATTCATGGATCACTGTGGCAATGCTCAGGGCTCGATTAGAATTACAATATATAACAGCTAGCGCATTAAATAGCACAGCCATGCTAGCATGTGTCATTCATGACGGCCAGAATCCAGAATGGGCTGGTTTCACAGTGCCACATAAAGACTTATGTGCAGTAGGGTCTCTCTCTCAGATATGCAAGTTCTCCTTCTCATTAAAAAGCCCTTAACATCATGAACTTTCACAAGCTAATTATTTCAACTCCATTGATTCCCCCCCTTTGAAAGGTATAAAATATTTATTTATCTTTTAAACAGAAAGATTTTGGTGTTTTTTTCCCCAGCTGTTAGAATGATTCTAGCTACTGGGGTAGAATGACGGACTCACCACAATCATCTGGATTCATATTCATAACACGTTTTAAAGCGCTTAGCGGCGGATGAAGCATTTCTAA
The DNA here is from genome assembly GCA_022702515.1 of Ilyophis sp. 1 JC-2022. Taxonomy (NCBI): domain Eukaryota; kingdom Metazoa; phylum Chordata; class Actinopteri; order Anguilliformes; family Synaphobranchidae; genus Ilyophis; species Ilyophis sp. 1 JC-2022. The sequence continues at coordinate 18,468,666 of CM040400.1, read as the reverse complement.
AGATGGCGGTGGCGGTTAGGCGGTTATTGCTTTTCTTTGTAACTGAATCAAACTCAAAGTGGAGGAGTGAAGAGGAGGAGAGGAGGAGAAAAGCTGGAGAGCCTTACCTTCGGTCGGATTGACTGCCGCTGGCAGACTCTCCCAGTCAAGGGTCCAATGAGGGCACGGGTGAGGAGAGAAAACAGCAGTGATGCCACTCTCCTGGGACACGGGAAAAAAACAGTGATCCTGTTACCATAGGAACCCCCGGGGGCATCTCGGTTTTCAAAAATACTAAATAACGAAGAGCCTCGCAATGCCTGTGCGCCCCTCGAGGTGCCATTACTGGACGTGTGAATGGTGGAAACATTATCATTTCAGTCATAATAGGAATAACCTTTTCCTTGCACCATTTACCTATATGTGCAAGTGAGTGGAATTTATGTAATTTTCTATTTAGGCACTATTTGTTATTCAGTATGATTCTGCTCCACCATTACTGACTATTGCTCACACATTTTCTTTTTACATTACATAACAGGCATTTAGCAGACTCTTATCCAGAGCGACTTACACAACTTCTTATTACATGTATCCAAGCAATTCAGGTGAAGTACCTTGCTCAAGGGTACAACGGCAGTGTCCTACCTGGGAATCGAACCTGCAACCTTTTGGTTACAAGCCCAGTTCCTTAACCATTATACCACACTGCCGCCTTTTCTCTTCCCTCCTGTGCCATGCAGTGGCAACAGCCAGGTAAAGTCGTTCTGAATAAAAGAAACTTCAGAATAAATAAATAATAAACAAAGGGAGCCACAATAAATCTCTGTACTTGTCATTGAGAAGAGCAACTCAGCACCCGGCCTGTCCCCGTACAAAATCTAAAAGATATACTCGAGGGAGAAAGACAAGATTTAAACAACTCAAAGGAACTCGGCGTGTTAGTAATCCCATCCATCACTGACTGCCTCTCTCTCAGTCAGCACGGGTCTTCAGGAAACAGAGTGCAAAGTTACTGCATCCTGTGCAGTTCCAAAATACAACGCGGGCCTGAGGCCCAGCTTAATGTATTTATAAAAGGTTACAACCAAACCAGCCACTGACATCCATTCGGCCGTTCGCTTCGCCGCTACCGACGCGCAGCTGTTGCCTTTTGGGCCAGTCTGCGGTTTCGGTATTTCGGGAGCGCATTTCATTGAGTGACATTTGGTAGCTATCAAACCGCCGGGCCTGAGGTGCGAACGAGGGCGATGAATGAGCGGGAATGCGGGTACGTTTCCAGAGAGCGACCTCGGTGGCAAGTGACAGACGCCAGAGCGATAGATTCTCTTCCTTACTTTCCATATCCAAAAAAAAAAGAGAGCAGCGCTAACTGCTAGATGCGTGTTGTTTGTTTATGCCACAGTACATACGGGAGGCGGTCTCTGAAAGCGCACTGTGCTGTTGATATGGGACATGGCTGCTGGAAAGTCTCCTCGCCGGTTAGCAGCAGCGTGCTGGCGTGGGACCCGGGGACAGTCCCGGCTCTGGCTCCGAGAGAGGGCCCGTTTTGCTCCACAGGAGGCGGCCGGCGAAACAGCTGCGGAGGGGAGTGACGCGAGAGACGGGCTGGCCCATAATCCCCGGCGACAGACGAGGCGAGGGGCGGGGGCGGGGGGTTTGAGTTTATGAAGCGACGTGCTCCGCTCAAAGCGCCCTCGATCAGGGCCTTTCACTTGGCTGCCTCCTGCAGCCAGCAGGAAATCTCAGATTTATACGTGCCGAGCGCAAGGACCTGCACCACAGCTCCCCGCAAGACCAGCTGCGCGTGTTTATCTGCGACCCAGAATGAATGAGCATTAAAGGATTAACGGCACTTCCGGAGGGCCTGACGGGTTACAAAAATCAGAAGCAGATGGATTGTGAGTATACATTTCACACTGTATGGTTTCTATCCCCCTTTTTCAATCATTAATATATCATTAATGCGCTTAATGGACACTGTAATAGCCCTAAAGTATCTGAATTCACATGACCATAAGATGGCTAAACTGCCTAATGGATCGTTTCTTTCATGGTGCCTAATATTCTGCTGGTAATTGGCAGAAAATTTGTCATGTAAACAAAGCTCAGCAGACTTCTAGCACGGGGCTACGAGGAAATGAAACGAGCAACTTTTCCGTACAGCAAGGAAGTGCGCAGAGATTGGGAGCAAGTGGAAGATAATAAGGACAGTGGCCAATTTTACAACCAATTGAAATGCATAAACCCTTTATCAGAGTAGTGCAGGGATGGAGAAGGAGGGCAACCGTAAAGGGACAAAAACAACATCTTCGACGGCGTTCAAAAGGCGGCCGTGCCGCGCGCTAAAGAGCGTGCGAATCTCGCGCTCGCAGGTTTACCGGAGCACCGAATGTGGCCCCTTCAGCAAAAACAGCTTGCGGGACCTCGCAAAAAAAATAAAAATAAATAACTGAAACGGAAAAAAAAAACGTGGGAGGAATATCTCGATTACTTTCAGTTTAGTCATGGTTGGCCTTGGGCCTCCAATGAAGGCCACCTGCGCCTGCCCCCCGCTCTCCCGCGCAGGCTCTGGCTCTGGTTCCACTCCAGCAGACGCCGCTGCCCCCTCCAGGAGGCTGGACCCCAGCGCCTGGGGGCTGAGGAAAAGTATTCCGCAGTCCTCCGCCGCCCTGCACACCCCGGGCACCTCCTGGACGCGGAGGTACCAACTGCACAGGAGAGGCAGCTGCACCGGCTTACCACAGGCGCGCCGCTGAAGAGATCTCTGCATGGACAGAAAACACACACACACACACACACACACGCACGCGCGCACACACACACACACACGTACACACACACACACGCACACACACACACACACACACGTACACACACACACACACACACACACAATTAAAGTGACAGTTGAGTAACCCGCCAAAGATTAATCTCCAATTAACCGCCGTGGCGCGTTCCACTAGGCTGACTCTCACACATGGCACCCCCATATTCCGCAGCACAAAGAGAGGGTGTAGCAGCAGAGACATTATAAAATATCTCCAAGCGCCAAGATGCTAGATTGAATACGATTCTGAAAGTAACAACACACGAGTTGCTGACACTAAAAAACGATTACTGCGAATTCTCCATTCGCCTCACATACGTATACGAGCGTAACAAGCCGACGCAACGGCACAACGGCAGCTTGCGCAGTATTGACACGTCTGATATCATGATAAGGGGGTCAAAGCCTGTTGTAAACGCATTGTAGGGCATACGTTGGGTGTGCTCATTAAAATGCCAACGGCAACGCTTGTGACAAAAGAACAACGCAGACAGGCATTACTTATCACCCACATCGTCTCATTCAGAAAACTTTCTTTGAGGAAAAAGACAACACAAAAGATTATTTTAGATGCATTTCGTTAGTAGGTTCACTGCATTGCAAATCTACTACACATAGCACAATGCTCCGCAGTCACTCAAAAAGCACTATGGAAGCACTATGACAAGAGTCAAAAGACAAGATGCATCTTGGGATGAAAGTAGGAATATCTCTGACAGGACATTTATCACAGGCGTAATCTAAAAGAGCATTACTATAAACAAATTAAAAAAGCATCCACAAAAACAGTGGTGAAAAACAATGGAGGATGTGAGGATGCGACAATTATTCTCAAATACCAAAATTAATAGCAAAATAATTTTGCTGTCTCATCTGCACATACAATTTACCATCGCATCTAAAAATGTCAAAGAAAAAAAAAAAACTTTTTCTTCGATTATTTTTCTTAGAAATGTCAAAGCAAAGAATATCAAAAATAGTTTTGTTGTCTAAATGCACTGGCAAACTGTGTATAAAGATTCACAAAGACAACATTATTCCTAAGAGCACAAATCAGAAAAAAAGATATAAAGTGAAGATGATCCTTCAGTTCATCGAGGATCACGATCAGTGCTATCAGATTGAAACGACTGCTGCGTTACGTACCGTGTTTGCTGTTGAGAAGCCTGTATGGAAAATACATTTTTTACAGATTGTCTTCGGCTTGAAGTGGCCCGAGGTTCTCCTATGTCCAGATCCTTTCTGTGTGTTTATTAAAATCATTTATCTTACTACAACACAGAAAGTGGACAGGGATATTAAAGTGATATATACAGTGCCCTCCGCAATTATTGGCACCCCTGGTAAAGATGAGTAAAAAGGGTTATAAAAAATTCACCGTTTGGTGAATTAGCTTAATCTCACACTGAAAAAATGTGAAAAATCTAACTTTTAATTCACAGGGCCTTTGGAGAAAAAAACTGCCCCACAACATCACGGAACCTCCACCATACTTAACAGTGGGGATCAGGTTATTTTTGGTATAGCCATCCTTCTATTTACGCCAAACCCACCTTGAGTGTTGGTTGCCGAAAAGCTAAATCTTCGCTTCATCTGACCATAGAACACGGTTCCAGTCAAAGATCCAGTAGTGTTTAGCAAACTACAGGCGCTTACGTTTGTGGTGAACTGACAGAAAAGGCCTGCCTTCCAAATAATTTGTTGGCATGGAGGTGACGTCTAATGGTAGTTTTGGAGACTTGATGACCCCAAGATGCTACTGTCCTCTGTAATTCTCCAACAGTGATTCTTGGGAATTTTTTTGCCTCTCTTATCATCCTCCTCACTATGCGTGGGGGCAAAATAAACTTGGGTCCTCTTCCAGGCAAGTTTGTAACAGGTCCAGTTGCTTTGAAATTTTTAAGTATTGCCCTAACGGTAGATATGGGCATTTTCAGGTGAGTAGCTATTTTTTTTATAGCCATTCCCTGACATGAAGCTCAACACACTTTTCTCTCATTTGATTTGTGTGTTCTCTTATTTTTCCCATTGTTGATGTATGAATAAAGGAATATGACCTCTGTGTCACCTCATATTTATACCCCAGTAAAACAGGACGTCATGGATTACTGCTTGAAAGTTCCTAAACACTAAGTCAGGAGAAGAAACCCTTCAAGTTATCCATCCATATCTACTGTATTTCTGGCAGCAAAGTGATGGTTTGAGGCTCGTTTGATAGCTCAGACCCTTGATGACTTAGAGCCATTTACCCAACCGTGTGTTCCATACTGTTCCCAGTGTAATGTACAGCTAAATCTAGTCCCACCCCCCAATTCCCATAGAGATCCATTCAAATGCAGAGAGGTTATAATAAGATATCGAGAGTATTTTGATATTGTTGGGTCACAGACATCAGGAAGTGATTATATCCTTCAAACTCAAAGTGCTAGAGTACAGAACCAAAATAACAACGAGACAACTGATCATTTTGCAGTGGTCTCTTAATTTTTTTCCAGAGCTGTATATACCTTCTTACTATGGATAGTTACTATATACTGTATTATTATTATTATTATTATTATTATTACTATTATTAGTATTATCCATTTGGCACTCACTGAGACCTTGGTTGGTTGATTGGGAAGTTATTTTATATCTAGCAAAATGGGGCCCTGGTACTCTGGTGCAAGTGTCAATGACCATTTTCCTCTTTAAAAGGCCTGTGTCGTACAGGACTGTATGTGTGCAACAGCACTCAGTTTTTAAAATCTTATTCTTAACAAATAGGTTTTTTTTCCCCCATTCAGAACATAATAATTATTATTACATAATGTTTTTATCAGCTTAAGTAAAGATGGTACTACTTTTTTGCTTCACCGGTTGTTAAAGGACTTCAATTGTTAAAATTATAAATTTTATAACACTAAATATAGTCGAGAAATTGTATGCCTGCATTAGTGTAAAACTTTACGGTTACGGAAAAAGCCTTTACCAAGTAGCTGTGCACACAGGGCAGCAAGACCATGTCCGTGAGAGTGAAGTATAATCCCTCTGCAAACACATGCTCCAAAGGGGGCAGCTCTGTGGTCTTCACTTTTCTGATGTCAGAGGGCCCCCTGGTGGATGAAGATTGAACTTCCGCCACTGACAGCTTGGCCAAGGCAGTGCTGAGCTCTAAACCGTCAGAGACCTGAGTGGGCAGGGCCTCAGGTGCTGGAGCCTCCTGGGAGTACGAGCTTTTCTTCCGCTGCAAGTGCAGCTTCTGCCGACGGATCTTGTCGTCATTGTGCACCTTAACGGGCTCTGCCAGCTTCCTCTCCAGAAGGAGGATGGCAGTAGGCACATGGCTGTCCCCGTCACCAGGCTGCCTCAGAAACTCTTCCACAGCGGAGGGGATACTGAGCTCGCACAGCCTGGTCCACTGGCTAACCTGCAGTGGACAAAGGCAAACAGACAGACAGCTCCACTCAATATTGAAAGCATATAAACAACTGAAAAACAGAGATGCCCCCGGGAGCTTATACTGTATCACTCCTTCCTTGTGGCACTACTGCTCTTCAGTCAAGGGATCCTCAGCCAGGATTCACCATGATCAGCATCTCGCAAAGTCCCTTTGCTGACGGACTGATTTTTTTTATTCACCTCCCCCCCTGATTATCTGCCCTTTTCCCCAAATTTGGTAGCCAATTCCCTCTGTGTAGTAACCGCTTGAGAATCGTGGCTACACAACCCCATCACCCGGTAGTAGAATAAAGGCGCTGGGTCCTCTTCAAGGCGCAACTCCTCAATCTCCTGACAGTGATTCCAACTCACCCAGGGCCGTTATGCGCAAGTCCATCCCCCCCACCCCGGGAGCAGCCGCCAATTGCAACTCCCTCCAGGCACCTGCCATACTCGGATCTGGCAGGACCGGAGGCACGAACCCCCGATCCTCAGAGCGCAACTGCACAGACTCAAAGTCAGCATCTTTCCCGCTGCTCATTTCTATTTTTGCAGGATGGGTTAACAACTGACAAGGTGAATGAATGAAGCCATGCAGACAACATCAAACTCAAAGGATCCTCGTGAGCTGGATCTGGCACCTCACCTCAGCGCAGGCCTTCAGGCAGGTCTTCTTAAAGCCAAGCAGAGCCGCCACATCTCTCCGACCGGGCTCTCGCTCGCAGGTCCGGCCGATGATGTGCCTCAGCACCACCGCCAAACCAGCACGGCAAAACCTGCCGCCTCTGTCCAGTACTGTGGGCAGGCGACAGCTTCTCACCAGCACAGGCAGGTCCTGCACCTGAATCTCTGTGGCTCCAAGTCCCTCTGGTACAAACTCCTTCCAGGGCTGCCTGCTGTCTGCTCGAGCAGAGACTAGGAAAATGCAGAAGGACCGACAATCACAGTACGATAAAAGAAATAAAGTTATGGAGGTTTGGAGCGGAATAACAGGCTCCTCGTGAGCGTTAATTTCTAGGTACAGGCTCTCATGTGCCTGCTCTGAGTCTGCGGACTTCATAATGTCAGACTACTGCTGACAAAGTCAGAGGAATGGATGCTGCAGAAAAACAAAAACAAAAAACAGACATAAACAATCTTCAATTTGAAACTGAATGCATTTTGAAATAATTCATACACCTGCCATTTAATTTCCATAATGCCAGGCTGGACATGCAGTTAATATCAGCATTAACCATACAAGCACTGTTATCACGGTGATACCTAACCTAAACCAAAAATTTTGGCCCCACTAACAAAATTTAGCTTTTGCTTGACGCTGCATGCTGCTGTATTCATTCTAAACGGATTAATTCTAAATTAATTCTATAGAACTATAACCGCAGCTATTGCATTTCCATGTTTGTGTTCAGACCCCTATAATGGTGACTAGTAGCTACGCATTTAGCTGCTACCCATAAATTAGTCATGAGTGTGGTAGGGCTTGCTCTATACATGGTTGGTTAGGTTAGGTTAGGTTATAAACGTCTGTGTAACTGGCGATGTGAATTTATTTGAGACCTATTAACTAAAGGTTTCCTTCCAAATTTTGGGCTCAATGTTCATGTTTTCCTTGACTATCGAGCATTCATCATCGATAACATCATCAAATGCATGTATCCTCATGTTTTGTACTTACCATATATCAATATTGTGACTTCAAGTTTCCAGACACGACTCACGTTGCTGTTTCTCGTAACTGGACTTCTGTGTGTAACATTAACTGCTGCCCGACATTCACAAGTAAAGATCTTAACGGCTCACTGCAATGTTTTTAAGTCACATTTTTACTAAAGTTATGAATAATATAATGATAATATAAAATATTAATATCACTTTCTAAATTTATTTTTTAAAATAAAGGTAAATGTATTAAGATGTCAAAGTATGTACATACTAACACTGGGTCTAAAACAACGATACAGAAAATGTTCCACCCGGAACTATTTTAAGGTGGGACTTTAAGGTGGCATATTTGCTCACTAAAATAATGGGCGGACCCGAGAGACCGAGTTGCCGGCAATTTTTTTGAGTCGCTCCTCAATGTGCTTGTATTATTTATTGTATTATTTATTGTATTGTTTTGTATTCGTTTGCAACCCAGACTGTTTCAGGCGACTTGGTTGGGCCAGGTGAACACATTCACCGAAGGATTATAGGTGAAGTCACTACCGTAACGTGTTTTGTGACTATGCATCCGACTTTACACACATTCTGCTCCTTGCTAGGCTAACGTTAACTTTGTCATACAATTTCTTCTTACCGTGAAAATCGACGACTTGTTTACATTCTCAGACAGATTGGTGAAAATGCCGCCGTGGTAACGTAACCGATTTCCCTAACATCTCTCCGAGAATGTAAACAAGTCGGGGATTATTAGAAGAAATTTTATGACAACTGTCACTGAATTAAATGGACGTGTGTCGTTTGATGACTAGTTGGCTTGTAAAGTACCGTTCGCTAAATACGAATCTGAATGTTTTTAGAATGTAAAATGTCTCTTTTTCTATATTAAGATTATTCCATTTAAATTCAACTTTACATTGGCAATGCTCTGGCACATTATAATTCAGCTCAGAATTGACCCAAACCCTGTCGGCTGCTTCCCTTGCAGGCTTAAATTGTGTCTCGCGCATCCTGCAGAGGTCATGGCTGCATCAGTAAACTTGGATCTGGACCCTATCTTTCTCAAAGGCCTGGGGTACCTCAATTCTAAAAGCAGAGATTCAGCCGAAAAACTTAGGGCGCTATTGGATGAATCTTTAGCGAGAGGGAGTGACTCCAGCTATCGGACTTCCCCGAAGGTATTCTGTCAGGACTAAGTTCTGTTCTGTTCCATTTTTTATTTTCCAATTTTTTTGGCTGCTTTTTAATTAAAAAGTTTAATGAACCTTTCTTTACCCTCAAACAGGAAGTGGAAGTTTCCAAGGTCTCTGTCACAAAAGTGAACTTGAGCAAACAAGATCCCAAACAAAAGGGCAGTTCTGGTTCTTCTTTGTCAAACAGCAATAATGGCAAACCCAGCGGATTTGAGAAGAGCAAGAAGGAGAGTGAAAAGAGACCTTCAGAAAAGGTGACTCCTCTATATTCAGACTATGTAGTACAGAAGGCAGTTTGTATATTGCAGTTCATCTTGAGACATGGAAAAATGTTGCGTTGTCATATTACAATTGCACAACAGCACATGGTAACGTGGTAATGTTGCAAATTGTAATGTTTCTGTGGATTGGTATTTTAGAACTCGACAATTTGCGCAGATACTGCACTGAGGTTCGACCGATTCAGCCAGGTGCCAATGTGCAGCCTTTTCATGCAAACCTGCAGGTGAAAGTAGATCCGGGTGATGGGGTGGACCCACCGAAGAAACCTCGTTTGGAAAAACAAGAGAGCCGATCCTCTCCAGTCACGGTTCCGGCCAGTAAAGACATCAGCCTGCCTTACCTGTCCAGCTTCGACGAGACCAGCGCGGACGACTTTGCCATGGAGATGGGGCTGGCCTGCGTGTTTTGTCGGTGCGTTGACTGCTATGTCGGACAATGCGTTACAAAGTCTCACCATGTCATTGTTTTTGTGTGAAGTGAATTGCTGCTATTTGCTGCAGAAAAAAACGGAATTGTCTTATATGACTAAACACTCTGAAAATGCTTATTTTGTCGTTCTGTCTTGTTTTGCACGTTGAGTTGAGTATTCTTTGTGTCATCTTGTGTAATCTCTTCAGGCAGATGACTGTGACTTCAGGAAATCAGCTGGTAGAGTGCCAGGAGTGTCATAACCTGTACCACCAGGACTGCCACAGGCCTCAGGTGACGGACAAGGATGTGAATGACCCTCGACTGGTGTGGTACTGTGCCCGCTGTACAAGGAAGATGAAGCGCATGGTAGGGGAGAATCTCCGTTTTTCCATTCACCAATCCTGTTTCTGTGAAAGTTCATCGTTTGAGCTTTTCAAAACATATATAGGGCCTGATTTACTAGGGCCTTTAGCGCGTGCAAGACGTTTTAGCGTACGCAAAAATAACATGACCAACGATTGGTGCAAAACAAATGCCACAACCAATCATTGGTCATGCTGGTTTTGCATGTGCCAAAAGGTTTTTCACACACTAAAGGTCTTAGTAAATCAGGCCCTTGTTGCCTTACGTCTTAGTATGGTGTAAAGTTCTCAAGATTCAGAACTGAATCGTGGAGCACATGAGTTTTAAAGGTGCAGCATCTCGTTTTTGAGAACTGTGAATGACGGCCGTGTGTCACGTGATTCCGTTTCCCCAGACGCAGAAGCTCCCACAGAAAGCGGCCCCTGTGCCGGTCACGGCAGTCCCCGTGGTGAAGGACATGCTGGTGAAAAAGCCAGAGGTCAAACCTAAGCCAGACACATCCAGCACCTTCCAGGCATTCAAGAGAGCAGAGGTCAAGGTAAGCTTTCACTGCCCTTGGTAGTGTCCGACAGAACATCCACCTTAGTGGAGCATACCAAGCCTGCTGCATCAGCACATTTCTGTGGCAGAATTGTGAATAATTTATAACCTTATCCAAAATGAATGGCTGAGTAGTTATCAGGCTGTATATACAGTAGAGCAGTGGTGCCCAATCATGTGCCATGGAGGGCTGGGAGTATGCAGGTTTTCATTCCAACCAATCACTACACCTGCTGCTTTCACAAATTAACATGCTTTCAACCAGAGGGGAGGGAACTAATCAGTAAAATCAGCAGGTGTAGTGATCGGTTGGCAGTGTTGGGGAGTAGTGAACAACATGTAATTAAACTAGTAGTTTAACTACATTTTGCAGTAGCTTGCTGGTAGTTCAACTACATTCATATTTGCAGTGATTCAAGTAGTTAAATTACTTATTTGCCATTTTTTGCGTAGTTAACTACTGAAACTACAAACAAATTTGGGCCATAAAAGGAAAGGAATGATTTTTAATTTTTAATTTACCATTGCTTCTTTACTGTAATTGAACCCCCTTTGACCAGCCCCGCCCCCTTTTTCTTTCATCCTGACCACTGTGAAGGCATGCCCAGGGTGCAAGTCGAAGACTGTTTTAGTTGTTAAGATTGTACAAGTCAGATGATACAAAACTGATGAGTAAGACAACACATTTTTTTAGACCAGTGCTCAAGTAGGTCAAACGGTCTAAAAAGGTGCAAGTTAAATATTTTTTTCTTTACTGTTTTAGTTGTAGTCAGATAATGATACAAAATCCAGATTAAAATATAACATTCCTTGCAATTTTGTCCTTATAAAAAGCCCAGATGGGATTGTTTTGTTTAGGACAGGGGTATTCCAAGAAGCTGGATTTGGCTATAGTTTTTAATGTTTTGAATCTGAATTTGTAAAACTAAACTTGAGTATATTAGGTGTCAATTAGTCATATGTATTGATTATTGCTATTTATTAACAAATGTTAAGTTACCTGGCTAACTGAGTAATCCTACTTGATGCAATACCCCCACCTGGACTCTAGTTTCTGGAAGGCAGGTGTCTGACTGATGGACATTGTACACAAAACCAAAGCTGACATTCCTTGCACTTTCCCATGAATATTGGGGCATTTTTTTGGTTTGTTTATGTATGACCTGTGAACAAGTGGGCACTTTTTGCAATAAACTCAATTGAGTGCCATGTTTTGCTGGCATGTGACTTTTTTGTATTATATTTTGTTATAATTTCATATCACATGTACATTGTCAATTTGATCTTTTTTTTTTTTTTACAAAGTAGTTTGAACTACTTTTTCTAGGTAGCTTTAGTTAACCAAACTAGATTTCTCCCTAGGGTAGCTTTGCTGTAGTTCAACTTCTTCCTGTGTGAAGTAATTGGTAGCTTACAAAGCTATACTTTCAAAGTAGCTTCCCCAACACTGTTGGTTGGAATGAAAACCTGCATTCTCTGCCCTCTATGGCACATGATTGGGCACCATTGCAGTAGAGCTAGAACTTCTGTGATTGGAAGACATAGTGAATGATAGTTCATAGCTTTGTGAGCAAAGTCAATGTACGCAATTTTCAATTGAAACTCTTTTTTTGGAATTGGTACTTTTACTTTAATCTTACTTTTTAAATAGGCCACTCATTTTGTAGCAATGTATTTTGCTTCAGCTCATTAGGCCATTCATTCTAGGTTTTCTAATGAACCTTTCTGGATTGATTTTTACCAAATTCTATTCTTTACCAGTTGAATTAGCCTTAGAGCAAAGACCTGCCCCATTGGCTAATCTTGGTGGTATTTCAAAGTGTTGTTGTTTTTTTGTTTTGTTGTGTTCTGTCTTTTAATCAATAAAAATGGCTGCGTGACTCGCTTTGGTGTAATGCTTACCTTTTTGCATCCGTGATAATCAAGAGCTCATATTGACGAGGGATAACTGTGTATACTGCTTTAAGTCTAATATCCGTTTGGTTGACTTATCACTCTGTATCTCGCAAGTTGTACTATAACGTTAGCGGTGAAAGAAACGTGTAGTTAAAAAAGACATGATGGCACAGTGCTCTCTCATACTGATGTGTTTATGTGCTTTATCCAGTCTTCTGCAGCAGTGACCTCGGGCCCCTCCGGCGGTAACTCCTCCCTGCAGTCCTCCAGCGGGCTCACAGGGTGGGCTGCTTTCGGCGCCAAGACCGCCAACGCCGGCGGCAAGCTGGGCTCGGCCGTCCAGAGCGGCGGGGGAAGGTCCAGCCCCGCCTCGTCCGGACAGAAGGCAGCGGCGGGTCTGTCTGCGCTGGCGGGCACCAAGGCCGGCCTGGGCGCCAAGGCGGCGGGGGGTGGCGGCGGCGGCAACGGCTCCCCGAGCCAGGCCCCGCTGAAGCCCCCACCCCCCCTGACCCTGGGGAAGCCCAGCCTCAATCGCTCGTCCAGCAGCGACGGAACGGCCAAAGGGGCAGCCGCCGGGGGGAACGGCAACGGAGGTGGCGGCGGGAGCGGAGCCAAGGCTGGCGGCGAGGCCTCAGCCAGCGGCAAGAACCCCACCTCCCAGGAGTCTCAGCTCAACGCCATGAAGCGCCTGCAGATGGTTAAAAAGAAGGCGGCACAGAAGAAGAGTGGAGGACTTTACTGAAAGATACTGCGCCAGAACATTGCTTTTTTTTTCTCGTTTTTTCTTTTTTATCTGAACTAATATAAACAAGGAATAAAATACTTGAATTCCTCTGTGGAAAAGTGTGCCTCATTTATTCAGATGAAGATGCTTTTTGTGTCATTAGGTTGTTGTCCTTGGAAATGTTTTTTTTTTTTTAGAGAAAAGGAAAATTTAATAAACCATTTATTTTTCACTGAAGTCATTAGTTGTACTGTTATGTGTGATCTTTGGGGAAATTTGTTTATTGAGGTGTTTATGCATTGGGGTGAAGAGTTAAAGATGTGACTTGGCCCTGAGTTGATATGAATGTGGTTCATGTATGGATTGTGTAATTTCTCAGGCAAACAATGTCATAGTTCAGGGTCTTATGAAATAAGAATGGTTGGGGTTTGAATGAGAGTTGGCATTCCAAGTTGTATTTATAAGAAACCCCTGGAACTAAGTCCAGTCAGGCACATGCAAAATTACAATGCACTACCTTCTTGATGGGCCAGTCTTGATGTAAGGAAGTTGAGAAGAAGTAGACACTGTTTGTTTTTGTTTGGAAGAACCTAAGAATTGCAAGGAACTAACAAGAAATTGCCCCTTGGAAAAACAACCAAAACTAAATACAAAGCAAAAAGGGTTAAAGGTACCACAGAGAATACCCACTTGGAGTTTCAATGCAAATATAAGACAAAAATACACAAAACCAAAGCATAGGGAGATCATCAAAACTTGAAAATCTGACATGGAGCTTCAATGGAAAATCTCTCCAAATGATACCCGAATCCTTGAAGTTTTACAATACAAACTGACCCGATGCACACCAAACAAAAATGCATCATCCACTCAGGGAGAGCACGAATCATCCAATCAGAGCAATCAAACTTGATTGCTTGAAAAACTAGAAAAATCAAACAGGATGACTTGGCAAAAAAAATTATGCTCTAGCACTATACTCTCAATTATACTCTCACCACGAGCACATCTTGGTGGTCCATCACAAGTGTATCAGGGGGGTATGAGAATGTGTACGATGGAGATAGTCCATGAGGATGTATAAAGTTCCATTTTATTATTCTTTTTATTCAGTTGTTATCATATGCAACCACAACATAACCTTTGATGCTTGCAAAGTCAAGTGATTCCTTTCAATCCTGCTTTCTGAGTATGCTGAAAAGGGCCAGACATCCACTTTATCAGTTGAGAGTGGATGAAAGCGGTGTCATTTCTGAGTACCAGAAATTGTTCTTTGGTGACTGGAATCTCTTTGTCAGGTATTCAGCTTCAAGTTGGTACATCGCTGTTGAGGCAAACTGAGAGTGGATCTTCTTGACATTGTAAACATTGCTGCGGTGTGGAGAATCTGCCCATCAATGGGTCATTGAAGACTAGCTCGGGCAGCAAGGCGCTTGACTGTCCATCCAACTCCATCAGATGAGCCTTCCCGTGTGACGTTGCAAAGAAGTGCCATTCTGCAGGTATACCAAAATCAACCTCATGATGGCGCAAGTTGATGAAATTTTTCAGGTTCTTGTACTGACCTGCACAACCATGTGAAAAGTAAATCATCTTCTTTGGACACCCAGTGGTTTTATTGAAGAACTCAAGAGCTCACCTTCAGCTCATCTCTCCTTGTTTTGGTGCCTCATTTTTCTTGGAACCTCCTCTTCTTCTGATTTATCGTGATTAATTTGTGAGCGGCCATGGGGTGTGCGTCTTGCACCCCAATGGCCACTTTTTACAAACCACTTTGCCACATTATTTTGTTTGTGTGTTGGTTTTGTCCGTTTTTCTCATTGGTTACCCTGGAGTGACTGAGCCTCAGTTTGTTTTTATTGGGGGAATTTAACACATTTGAGTCCTCAGTAAAGGGATGGACAGTCAGCAGTACTTGGACCCCAAGGAGCATGATTTGAATAGCCCAGAGCTACACATTTGTGTGTGTTTTTTGTGGGTATTTGTGAGGTGTGTTACACAGTACAGCAACAATATAAGAAATTACTGATATGAAACCATGTGATACTTCTTCAGATAACTAATCATATCTCAGTCACCATGATATTATAACCTAACTTTGAAGAAAAGTTTATCCATTTTAAAATATAGGTTTTTTTGCAGATCAATTTTTAAGAATATAATCAATCCTAACTATTTTACCTTTATTGTATTTGCTGAATACAGTATATGAATAAAAGCTGTAAGATACATTTAATATGATATAAGAGCCATTTCTCTCCAATCGATGGAAATGGAAATACAGAAAGTCAAAGCTACGGGTACACGTTCATTAACCCAAACTTTGTTAGCCCATATCTCGCAGATTAACGATCTGGGACAAGTGTAATTTTGGTTCCAGTGGTTTCTTATAAGACCAAATCAGCATGCCAAATGTCATTCAAATCATTGTCGATGCGGTCGAAAAGCATGTTGAATTGACATGGACTCACCCGTTTCCTTAATTCTTCATGTATTTAACCACGTTTTGTGGCTCAGTAGATGCTGAATTGAGTGTAGACCTGGGGGGTATTCCACAAAGCAGGATTACTGAGTTAGTTGGATAACTGCACTGAGTAAAATACGGAACAGCGCTTTTTTACTTCAGTCCGTGTTTGAGATTTGGAAGGGTTCCAGGTTTTACTCAGAGCAGTTAGCCAGCTAACTCAGTTAGCCTGCTAACTCAGTTAGCCAGCTTCAAGAAACAGGGACCTGGCCAATGAAGACATCATGGGATTGAGGCTTGACTGCGCTGTTCGTCAACAATAACCAGGAGGCCGTAACAAGAGGACATTGTTGCCTTCTTTTCACCAGGGGTAGGGTTAGCCAGGGTTTGCTGGTGTTGGCAGGGTTTGCTGGTGTTGGGTCCTCCCAATGGCATTTCTGGGCCCCACAGGCTACCATTTTCGTCAAGTGTAAACAGCACCTCTCCTACTGTACAATTGCTGCTAGCATTCACTTGTGAGTGTTATGGCAGATGTCAATCAATCATTTGGGTAAATTGTCGAAAACATCATTTGTAGTATGAGCCCAATGCTTTTTCAGTATTTAGAAAACTTTTTTTTACAATCAAATGTGTGGCAGGTAGGTAAGTATTTGTCTGAAACAATGGCAGTCACTATACTAAAACCACTTCTGTGACTTTGTGTGTAGAATGGTATTCAAACTTAAAAGTTTTTTTTTTGTGACACATCAAGTTTACTACTTTACTACTGAGTAAAATGGAACAAATTGAAAAGTGCATATCAGATGTCAGCCCAAAAGTTTGTTATGTTTATTTTTTTTTGTCTGAATATGTTTAGTGAACCAGTCCTGTAATTCCAAGGTTGTAGGTTTGATTCAGAGTTGGGGCACTGCTATTGTACGCTTGAGCAAGATACTTAACCTGAATTGCTTCATTAAATATCCAGCTGTATAAATGGAGATTCTGTATAAAGAATGTAGGCTGTGTGAGTCACTCTAAGGGCATCAGCTAAATGCCTAAAACCATAATGAATATAAATGTCTCTACAAAATTTAAAAGCTGAAAAACATTTTCTTTATAGTTGCTAAAAACAAAATGTATGTTAAATAGGACATTGTTATGGAAAATTGTCATATGCAGCCATGTCAGATTTATTTTTAGGGCTCATAGCATATATGGTCATGAGAAGTTTAAACATGAACAAGTTTGAAAATCCTTCATTTTTTAAAAAGTAAGTGATGAAATTACTGATTTATCAAGTTTCGGATGTTTCAAATTTAAACCAAACCAATGACCAATCAGTCAGCAATGCCCTGGCTATTAATATTATATTGCTTTGATGTAAGAAGCTGTCTGGGCCCCTGTGGAGCGTAATGGGAACTCTTATCACAAGTCAGACAGCTACTCCGTTGGCGAGCCAGTGACGTAACGCAGTCTCAGGTTGGTTGTACACCCGCTTGAGAAATGTTCTATATCTTTCTCATAGCCATGGGCATGAAGGTTTTCCTTTGAACTGTCTTGGGTCTTGATGGTTCTAAGTAGTGCCAAATCCCCATTAGAAGGCCGAGGTACATGAAAAGACCTATTTATATTATTTAAAAAAATAATTCTGTTTGCTTCCGAGACTATCTCTCAGTCTCAACCCCCAATTATAGACTGCAGTAAAAGGATACATCTTTATTCATCGTAAGGTAGCGATATCATTAAATATAGACACATCAAGAACTGCCATCTCCTTCATTAATCATAAAGTTAAATCTTTCAACAATTAGGCAATATATTAATTATATTGATTTATATAACTTAGATTTCTTATATTTCTTATATATTTCTTCATATATATATTTGTTAAAATACATTTGTTGGGCGAATATGTATGTATATGTGTTTCTATAAAACATACTTCAACATAACAGACTTCAATCAACAGTCAAAATTGACAATTAATGCACAACACATAATTAAACACTGCAGGTAGCAATACTAAGTGCCTTGAATTAAAGTCTTAGTGCAAGGTTAGGCTTCTTTCATGTATATCTGTCAAATAAAATAAGAAATAAACAGAATAGAAAGACAAGACTACAATCAACGGATTACGGACTCCGGCGAAACGATCAAGTTCCATCCGGTTGTTCCTTCAATTATTGGCGGCTAAGCATACGACATCTTCCCAAGGTAGCTGGAGGGTACGTAACCCTTCTGTCCATTGGCCTCTGCCAACCACCATTCCTTATTGCCACTCAGATCACAGAATTTGATAATGTGCACGTGCTGGTACTCTTGTAGGGTCAGCTCCTGCTCACAGCGTGCCTGGAACGCATACACTGCGTAGAACTGCAACGCAGACAACGGACATTTTCAATCAATCAACAATGTCAAGTCAGTCAAAAAACAAATATATTACTGAGCCAATAAAGAAATTCATCAGTTTCGTCTATCACTTTATACATCGATAAGGTACAATGAACTGTGTTTTATAAGAGTCCCCTGCAGATAAACCCACAGTAAATCCACATCATAGTGTTTTCTATATTCAGTCAGCAGATGGCAGTGTTTACACACACCTAAAACATACAACTAGCGCTCCTTTTCAAATAATTGCTATCATGCATTTTCCATTTTAAGAATTCTAGTTGCATCCAGAGTGGTATGTGCACATATTTAGAAAGCAAAGATTATATTGGAAGATGTTAATGATCAAAAATCCAATAACATTACCACTTTGGTGAGTCAGACTACCAGTACTTGTAAAGCCCCATATTTGTATTTATAGTGGCATCTGTAATAAAGATAATTTCTGAAAAATTCCCCCAGGATTACTCTGAAGCTATTAATTGTGGAATTAATTATCATTGCTGCACTAATTAAACGGATGAGATCTTTGCTAAACGATCAAACACAACCTCGGCCCAATATTACAGCCTGAACGGGTGCTGCAAAACTAACCATACACTCACTCCAGGTATTTCTGAGACAAATATTTGATATTTGTTGAAAATAAGTAACATGTAGTAAGTTGTTCAGCAAAGAATGTAATGTGTAAATACCGGCTGAAGACACAACAACATATACATGTAAATCATACAATGTTACATGTTGAGAAAATGTGCCTGTTTCTTACTCAAAGCACAATAGCATAATCGACTGTGGTTATAGATGAACATTATAAGAGCTTTCCTAAAAATTCAACCATCTCTGCCTGTGCCTTTTTGGGATTTTGAAAACAAACAGCATTTTATTTTTTAACAACCATGATGATGTGGACTATATACTGGTCCTATATAAATAAAATGCAGTAAATATAATCTCTCTGCTGTGCTGAGATATTTGTTCTTCGTAGCACTAAAACTATCAAACACAGGTCACAGTTCAGTTTCCTCCATCGCTTCATCTGCCTGAAAAGGCCACTAATCATCTGCACTATAAAGCACCACATTTCATTTTTACTGCCCTATATTCTGCTTTATGGGCTGGCTCGGTGTACAGTAATACGTATGCGCCCCATGGGATCACCCTGCTTTGACTATGCGGTTTTTTTGACGATGGATTTGCGTCACTCTGTCTCTTGCGTTAGCTCGTGCCGCTCGCGCCGCTCAGCCCTTGTGTATTAACTTGTGTAAGGCACCCTCCGCTCACCTGCTGGTCCTCAGGGTCTTCGTCCTCGGGGGACTCCGGCTCCCCCTGCAGGCCGGCGAGGGAGCCGCAGCTGCTGTCGGGGGTGTTGAGGCTGAAGCTCCTCAGGCTGCTGCTCCCGCTGCCCGACACGAACAGGCTGAGGTTGTCGAAGTCGTCGGGGGGCTCTGCCTGCGCCCCGCTCTGCGCTCGGCCAGGGTTGTACTGCTTCAGGAAGGAAGAGTAAACGTAGCCCTGCGTACCTGCAAACACAGAGTACAAAGAGAGGCCTGTGTGAGAGAGGGAAACGCACAGCCCAAACGCAGCCCGGGAAATGAATAGTATCTTTGTGTGGCCAAACAATGGTGGCATGTGTACCTCTGGTCTATGAAAAAAAAACTGGCTGGTCGATGAGATGAAACAAACGAATCAAAGGAAGATATTTTTAACTAAATTATTACACTCATCTCAAACAGTTGCTTTATAGAAATTCCATCCTTTATACATATGGATTGTATTATGTACATTAAATGCAGGCTGTGTCTTCAGGAAGCAATGTTACTTTTCTGGCTGAACAGGACGGGGTCCAACATATAAAATGATATAAGTGCAAGAGTTCCTCTGCTCACGTCTTGTTGTTTTTGTCTTTTGTGATCACAAATCAAATGCGCATACATTTCCCAGGTACCCAAACTTCAGTAGCATTGAGGCTAACTTTAGGACCTACAGTATCGTGTGCAGGAAAAAAAACAAAAAACAAAAAACAAAAAAAAACAAAGAGCTTCGCTTCACTAGTTTAATACCTCTGGGGTATAGTTTATGAAGCTCTGAATAATCTGAACTGCGTCAGCTCCGTGAGTGAGCGGGAGAAGCACGGCAGGGAGGCAGACATGGAAACGAGAGGCGAGATGGCCTTGTTGTGATGCAGTAATCTCCAGAGAGTTTTCGTAAGGCTACTTTTTTCTCTCCGTGCGCTGCGACGTCTGCGGGCCCGCAGGGAATTCCTGCGATGCTGACTGTCAATAGCACGTGCGTAAGAAGCAGGAATCTGCCTCTCCTCTGAGCCACCTGCAGCTTGCAATTAGAGATAAATGCTGATAGCGGAACCATGGGGGTTCTTGCCAAAAGAGAGACCATTTAGTACCGTTCTAAGTACCCCGTAACCAATCTCCTTTATGGCCGGAACACATCCTTAGCAATAGGGGGTGTTGAAAATAACTGCCAGACTAATTTTATCACGGGGAAAGTGCAACCAAGTATATTTATTAACTATTGGGATAGACTACCAGCTACATCTGCTGCTAAGACATTCAGGTGAAATCTAAACACATAAACCTCTTCTCAGGCAAGTATACAGTGCGACAGCTATCGAAAACAACGGCAATTACACAGGCCGTGAACCTGGTGAGATGTTGCCTTATTCGCAGGGCTGGTGACTTTTGAGGCTGGTTGCCGTGGGTTATTCGTTTGTGTGTAGCAGGTGTACATATATATGCACCAGCCCTTCCCCCATATCTAAGGCACAGGTGCAGCCCGGTGGTGGCAGCGAGCCGTGCTGTACTCACCGCCCGCGTCGACCAGCCACCGACTGCTGCTGCCAAGAGGGTCCCTGTCCTCCACCAGTGCCACCAGCTCCCCCTCCAGCAAGCTGACGTCTTGGTCCTGGGTGGCGTTGCAGTTGCGTTTGAGCTGGTACAGCCTGTCGGCCGCGTAGTTCGACAGCAGCGTTGCCCTCTGGCCCTCTGTCTGGCGGGTGACCTCTGGTGGCTGGGACGACATGGCAGACTCATCAGTTCTCACCCCATGATAGGGGGGAGGGGGGGCGGAGGGGCAGAGGGGTGTGTGGGGGGGGGGGGGGTGTGGGGGTCAGAAAAAAGGGGAGGGGGGGGTTGTACTTGTTAATGAGGCCCCGGGGGATTGTCAGCTCTTGGTCCAAATGAGCTCTTGTGTACCTGTCTGTCTTGAGGGAGCAGTGCCCTACGGGGTTTCCATGTTGCCAGGCTTCTCTTTAATCACAGGCTGGAGCACTAGCCAGTCTCTGCTGCTTCAGATAACATCCAATGCATTGTACTTTAATTAAGTTTTAATTGGTTCAGTTAAATAAGATGGTTTGTAAGTGGGGGGGAATCTGATATAACTACCGGAATTCCCACAATAATCAATCACCCAGACCACAATGTAAAAAAATATTTTTTGCTGAAATTCTGTTCAATGTAATTAATTAACGCTCGAGATTTTGACGACTGACAGTTCCGTAAGGTATTCTGAAATTACCATCTCTTTTAGTTTGCTTACCAATATTTTTTTAGTTTTGTCGAAGCTCACTTTGCGTTCCATGAGCTTGGGTGCATTGTCCTTGACAAAGGCCAGGTTATTCAGCTCGTCCATGATGCTGGTCTGCACTTCACTGATGTTCGACAGGGGAGCCTGGGAAAAGACCAGACATCAAAGACGGGCACAGATGGCAGACACATTACCCTGCGATAAAATCGAACCATATACAGGGTCCTAAACGTCGGTCAATGGACCAACACACAGGTTACACTGACAACGATTCAAGACATCGCCTGTTGCATCAATATGAGTGGCATAGCGACCTCATCAAGGACAATAAAAAAGGGATAGGACATGCAATGTCATCTTTCTCTGCAGGCTCCTTGGAAGGAAATATCCACCAATCACTGTTAGCGTTGTTAAATTGTGACCAATGTATCTTCTGATTGGTCGAACTCCTCTCCAGTTTCTATGCAAAAGGTCGTAACCACAGCACCAACGTCACACCCTATGTTATTATTATTCCTGAACGTGTGAGGTCAAACTGTGGGCTCGTAGACTCACGGGTAGCTGCTGTATTGGTGGGGCTTTCTGCTTGGCCAAGCCAATTAGCACCCTCAGCAGAGCCACCATGCAGTACACACAGTTGGTCAGGATCCTTCTGGCTGCGTGGTTGAACCTCTGCAGCTCCTCCACCAGCTGGGCGTTGAGGGCCTCGTAGTCCCGGCGGGCCACGCCCTGCTCCTCCTGGGAAGAGCGCTCCAGGTGGCTGCAGTAGTCCAGCAGTTTGTCGTAGCGCTTCTGGATTAGCTTCTGAGGGGCGAGGAACATGGCCTGAAGCGCGGAGAGGGGTGCCAGCACCAACCGCTCCATCCTCTCTTTCTGGAGACACAAAAAAGCACCAAAGAGCCAAGCCCATTAGCAGATTTAACTATAGGTTTAGCAACCATGTATTGAAGGCGGGGATGTGACTAGCATAGAAGAGCTATGGAAAAGTTGTATTGCTGTTTTGGGGTTCAAATCATACTATATAAATACATTTTCTGGATTTGATGAAAACAAATTAAAACCAGGAAGAGGGGAAATGCTATGGTTTTGCAGTCATTCACAAAATGTGTGTGTGTGTGTGTGTGTTTGTATGTGCGCATGCGCACATGTACGTAGGTGTGCTTCGGAAATAATCAGCTCTGGGCAGCTTTGGCTAATGATGTTTCCACTCGAAATAGCACAAAAGGAAATGTCATCAAATGTATTAATCCCAAAGAGAGGTTTCATTCTGCGCCTACAGGTGCACTGAAGATTGGGCAGCTGGACCATCTCTGCCCCTATTAAAGCTTATTAATAACACTGGTGTGCCTGGAGTGTGCTGAGCAGTCGTCCTCTGCAGAAAGCACAGTGCACGTTCAGTTCAGAAACCCATTATCACCGTGGGCAACAAATTAAAGGCTGAATGATGGCGGAGGGCAAAATTGAGAGAGAAAGAGGCTGAGGAGAAGGGGGGGGGGGGTGCTTTTCTCAAAGGAAATGGCCTTTAAAATCCCACTGTACGTGTCCAAATGTGGACTGAGAGACAGATCACTCGCACAGATGGAGAGAAATAGTTCTGTCAGCAGGACAACAACAAGACACATGCTGTGAGAAACATCCAGGTGCAAGCGGGAAAACCATTTAAGAGGGAGAGACAGTGAGGACAGGAGAGGAGAGAGAAAGAGAAGAAAAGAGAGAGAGAAAGAGAGAAGAGTGAGAGTGAGAGAGAGTAATATCTGTAGAAATCTGTAAATTGTCATACAGCATATCACAGCACATACAGTGTCATCACATATGTTATGATCTGCTTCTGAGCTTCATAAAATAGTGTGTGCCCTCCTATTTGTCTCGACTCCACTTAGTTGATGTTTCCAAACAAAACTTACAAAATGCCTGTATGGATCGCCACCATTTTTCTTGTATTGGGAGCCATTTGTGTCGATCTTGTCTGGGTCTTTTATAATATTCTCAAGGTCCTGAACATTGTGCACTGCAACAGAGATCATCTCCTACAAGACACAGATGAAGAAGTGATGAACGGACCGTGTATTTTCTCTGAATGCTAGATTTCCTCACACAAACACCAATGATAATTTACATATTTTTTATTATGTTTATAAAAATGTAGAGGATTTCTGTCAGCTGACGTACACACTGAACATTTCTTAAGTTCTATAATTGTGTTTTATATTAGATTTATGTGGAAATTACTACACGGTTTGACCACAATCTAACGTACAGTATAGCTTTAAGAAAGTAATTTTTTACATGTTCATGTTGTATTTAGGATTCTGTCTCTTTCATTTGTTAATTGAAAGTTACCTGAGCATGATACAGGTAACTGCATACGTTCTTAACCAGCTGTCTTACGGCTTTCTCAAGGCTCCGGAACAATTTTTCCTCTTTGTCGAAAACTTCATCTTTGACCTGAAAAAGCAAGAATGTTCAATAGTACGGCCGTGCAGTGCCCTTATTGGGAGGAGACATTTACTTGGGCAAACACAGAGCTTTGAGGTCCTTTAGCTGTCTATTATTCACTTAACACAGGATTGAGAAATGCAAACACTGCCTCCACAGTTCAGCTGCAATGCTGTGGTTTCAGTGCTTGAGCCCACAGTACAGGACTTTGTAATACATTAGAAGTTGGACTACATGCAGTCCTGCACCATGAAAACAGGATTCGCTGAAGTGTTTTCAATGTAGACAAATGAATGAGGGCAGAGGGCTGTGGGCAATACAGCAGCGTGTAGAAACAGGTGAGTCTTTCAGGTGAGGTACTGTACCTGAGGCTCCGCCCCGGTAAGGATTTTCAGGTGGCCAGTCAGCCGGTCTGATTTCTTGCGTATGGAATGAATATTAAACTTGTTCAGCTTGCCGATCAGGGTCCCCTCTTCCTCGCTCCTTTTGTATTTCATCACTGAAAATACCACAACAATGATGGTTTTGTAGATACCTCAGTAACACGTGTTTCCTCCTTATGAACTACAAAGCCTGTTTTTTTCAGCTTTAAAGCAGGGGCGGGAAGGGAATTTTGGGTGGCGTCAAAAGTTCACATGGCGGAAATAAAAATGAATGATGTCAGACATAAAAAAATGCAATACAATAATTCAGCTTAGCATGGTGCCGACTGCATGGCGATCAGGACTTTTATGACTAACAATTAGGATTTTTGACTCAAAGAAGAATATATAATATAAAAACTGGATGAGGATGAGTCGGGAAAGTGGAAATGACCTGCAAATTGTCATATAAAAGAAAAACTTTATATTGACACGTTAATTTCCGCAACACAATTTGTTGTGTACAGCTGCCAGCATAATAACACCTAACAAACTTCCAACGGCAAAAGCTGACTAACGCCACACCACATGAGGGGTTGGGGAAAAAACAATACCATACCACAGTTACAGTAGCCATGTTACCAAGACAACTCTGTCGTGGTTGCTTCTGAATTAAGCTAATGTTTCTTCACGTGAGAACATATTGTCCCATAAAAGATTACTATCTTTCAGTCATTTAGGTGGCATTCCACAGTGACAGATTCCACATTCCTTTCTGGAGAAGCCTAACTAGTCCTGATAATCCAGTTCGTTTGCTC
The DNA here is from genome assembly GCA_022702515.1 of Ilyophis sp. 1 JC-2022. Classification (NCBI taxonomy): domain Eukaryota; kingdom Metazoa; phylum Chordata; class Actinopteri; order Anguilliformes; family Synaphobranchidae; genus Ilyophis; species Ilyophis sp. 1 JC-2022. Next base: position 18,443,370 of record CM040400.1, on the reverse strand, counting down.
ACATAACTGGCAACAATTCAGGTCAATTCATTAACTGTGTCTGCAGGGAGAGTGATTCCCAAGAAGCCAGATCTGAAAGCCTCAGTGCATGGTTCACTTGCTGGTGACAGCACGCCTACAGATAAAGCATATAGACTTATACTTTCAATCAATTAGTATCAAGATTGATACATGCCATTACTTCTCAGTAAAAGCAGTACAACACAAGAAGGGTAACTGTGATATTAACGAGACAATGAGGAACAGAGCTAGGCACACAGCCCAGGCATATAAACCCACCTGAGACCCAACAAAGACTGACGGAAGCAAATCTGAACGAACCAGTCAAGTACTGATCTGACTGGGACTGTAGGGTACATACCTAAATGAGATTCCATGCCTGATAACTTAGTGACTTGAAATACAGATAAAATGCAGACATGAATGAATAAAAACACTTGCATCCCAGGCTCAAACTAGCCTGGGAATGTAGAGAGCTGAGCCTGACCTATGTCTTTCCTCCTTTTGAACTCATTGATGTTGAGAGTGATGTTCTTGGCGGCGGTCAGAGCCTCCTTCATCGGCCGGTTGTCGGGGTGGTCATCGGGCGTGGCCTGCCACAGCTCCCCCAACAGCAGAGGGTACTTCATCACTCTCTGTACTGGTTTGATCAGCAGCGAACCCATGTCCAGCAAGTTTGCCTTCCCTCTGCCATCAGCAAAGAGGGAAAACACAGGAGTCATCAACATTATCGTTAGACATTTATATATATTCATACTCAAATATGCAGTTGCTGTTAATGTGATATATTGCAAAGTGAGCGCTGGAAAGGTAAACCAGATATAGATGCCAGACATAATTTATGACGTGATATTTTTATTCATATTTTATCTGACACCTGGGGATATCGCACAGTAAGATAGAATATACTTACTCACGGTCATATATTTGCCTGCGAAAAGAAAAAAAACATGATTTTTTTTTTATTACTAAGGCCATTTGAAATGATTAAACAGGTGTATCCCTCATTACTGATACAAAATCATCCAGGTTTACTTGCTAGGGAAAGCTGTGTTTTTCCAAATTTTTCACTGCAAGTGCTGTGATCATGACTGTGTTATAATTATACAATTCTGCAGTCCCTCCTAGTTCATGGTCATATTAGAGAAATGAACAAAGGCCAGCGATGGGGATTCTTACTTCAGAGATTGTACACAGGTCTTGAAATGTTGTTTAATTTTCTCATCTTTTTCATAGGACTTCAGTAAAACGTTGGCTTCATCGTGCTGGTAGCAGTACACTTTATAGACATCCTCCAGCGCCGCTTTGGCCTGTATGAACACCTCACCTACGGCACAAAAAAGAAAATTGTCCTACCCACCGAAAAGTAAACTGCCTGATTTTGTGTTTCAAAAAAAGAGCCATATAGTGCATTATACAACTGTAGCAGCACAGGATGCAATCTGGTAAAACAATATAGCTTGATGGTCTGTTTCATTTCAGAGCGGATTTATTTAACATTTGTTTTTATGTTTGATTAAATTAAATAGTTGTCTTCGTCTTCATCAACACAGATTGGCAAGTTCAGTAATCACCAAAACTCACCAAATTGTGTTTCTGAGGAAAGACACTTGATTATTATAATTATTATTATTTTTGAATCAAAGTCAAGGGCAAATGTTGAAGCAGTCCACTATAAGCCTCAGGGAGCTTGGCTTGGTTACTTCAGAAATATTCTCCTCAGGTGAAAACATGTCTATCCTCATATCACCCTGTGCCCTGTGCATGCTCCACACCCTTTCTAACTCACCTATGACCTGTGTTTCAGGATCAGGATCAGCTGTTGCCTCCTGCAACCTGTGCCCTGTGCATGCCCCACACCCTTTCTAACTCACCTATGACCTGTGTTTCAGGGTCAGGATCAGCTGTTGCCTCCTGCAACCTGTGCCCTGTGCCCTGTGCATGCCCCACACCCTTTCTAACTCACCTATGACCTGTGTTTCAGGATCAGGATCAGCTGTTGCCTCCTGCAACCTGTGCCCTGTGCATGCCCCACACCCTTTCTAACTCACCTATGACCTGTGTTTCAGGGTCAGGATCAGCTGTTGCCTCCTGCAACCTATGCAAGAGCTCGGCCGACACCTCATAGACCGACTCCATGTTGGTGAACAGCCGATCCACATCCACAACCTAGGGGTCCAGAAAGGGTAGAAATTATACTTCTTTATCATTCAGCCAGTGTTGGAGAACAAGTTCCCTATGATGGCCATTATTACTTGACCACTGAATAACCTTCCCACAAAAAGCACATTCGCAAAGTGTGATTTTCTTGAGGGAAGTTAAGTACACACAGGGAAAATACTTTCATTACGAAAAGCACTATTTAATTGAATCTTCAGCAAAGAAAACAGCTCACACTGCCACAATGCAAGACTAGATACACACTAGCAAACATGGCGCATGCACATCACTGGAAACAATTTTGAGACATCACACATCTTGTCATGTACTTTCTGTCAAAAATAATGAGTTTGTCTCCCTGAATGATTTCAGACAGGGTCAATAGCACACTGTTTTCTTTTTTCGAGCATGTGTACAAGGTAATGTCCCTTTGTCTGGGATGCACAGCGATAATGCACAATAAAGCACAGCAGTAATTCTGATTTTAAAAATCCATCTCTTTACCGTGGGTGTGGTAATCTTAAGACCTAACCAAAGTTAAAATGCCTTCCCAATAACATTACCTGAGCTTCTCTCAGTGGCTGGAGTACTTCTTTAATACAAAGCTCTGTATTAGTCAGATAGTCTTTCTCAGTCTGCACCAGCTCCTGGATGACCTTTGACCTTCTGATCATCTTCCTGTGTCTGACTTCCTCTGGGTCGAGGACCGGAGAAGTAAGGGAGGACAGCTCGTGTGGGGCCATTTTCTCTGAGTTACAAGAGCAGCGGACAAAATGTTAATAAATATGGATAATATCTGCTTGTATGTAGTGTTTGTTCATAGGAAATGTATTTTGTAATTGTGGTTGTTTAAACAGTCCAAATTACATTTTAATGTGTGCACAATATATCGTGGCTAAATTTGCTTTGAGGTACCCTTTTGAATAAAAACTGAAAACAATATACAAGGAATAAAGTCTGTATTTGTGTGTGTGTGTGTGTGTGTGTGTGTGTGTAGGTGCGCGCGCATTTGTTTCTGTGTGTATGTGCCTGTGTGTGTGAGAAACATGCAGATTTATCGCCTTTCTTGCCACGCACCCGATGGATTCCGACCTGCCGGCGCATACCAAGCAGCTCAATTTGGAATTACAGTCAGGTTCTTATCACGCTGCACTCCTAATCTGCTTCTCGCCGCCTGGGCTTTGCATTGGCAGGGTGGCGGCAGCGGGGGTTTAGGAAGAGCGATGATTCCGTGCCGCATAATTATCGCAACGTTCAACTTCCTCCTCCTGCCTGCGAGACGGGAGCTGGGTGTCGGGTTACAGAACTAATCACCTCGGTGATGTAATGCCCGAGACTGCACAGGCATTCCATCTGTTCCAGCTGGGGAGGCATTTGACATGGCGCGTCCAGGCCCTCGCGCTCCACACTCCACATGCTCGCCCAACCCCCCCCACACATGCTCGCCCAACCCCCTCCCCCCCCCTCCCCCCTCAACACTCCCCAATACTTGGAAGAACTTGCTTTAGAAAATATATTTTACATGAATGTGGTATAAATCCAGCTAAATCCAGTGTCCACTGAGAATAGGCTGTGCACACAGTAGCCTGATATTAGCATTTGGTGTAAAGGTAAATGTATGAATTCAGATTAAACCGTAATTAAATTAAAACAGAAATAAATTTAACTCCCTCTAGAGCTGGAAAGACTGGAAAATAAAGCCAAAGAACATACCAATTGCAAGAAGACATTTTGAGCTTTTACAAAAGACAACCGATCTTGATGTCAAATGACCCTATTCCACAATTATTTCAACACATAATTCATACCGAATTCTAACTTGTAGCCCCCAAAGTCCAAATAATTAACATCTCACCCTCATAAATAAAACAATGAATAACTCCTTGATTGATTGTACAAACCCCAATTCCAAAAGGTCTGGTACAGCGTATATAATGTAAATAAAAACAGAGAGCAATGATTTACCTGTATTCAATTGAAAACAGTACAAAGACAAGATATTTAATGTTTTAACTAATCAGCCTTATTGTTTTTTGTAAATATACACTCATTCGAAATTTGATGCCTGCAACACATCCCAAAAAAGTTGGGATAGGGGCATGTTTACCACTGTGTTACATCACCTTTCCTTTTAACAACACTCAGTAATCTTTTGGGAACTGAGGACACTAATTGTTGTAGTTTTGAAAGCGGAATTTTTTTCCATTCTTGCTTGATATATGACTTACGCTGCTCAACAGTCCGGGGTCTCCACGTTTTCAATGGGAGACAGGTCTGGACTGCAGGCAGGCTAATCTAGCACCCGCACTCTGACTATGAAGCCACGCTGTTGTAACACATGCAGAGTGTGGCTTAGCATTGTCTTGCAGGAATGTCCCTGAAAAAGACGTTAGCAGCATATGTTGCTCCAAGATGCATATGTACCCTTCAGTGTTAATGGTGCCTTCACAGATGTGCAAGTTACCCATGCCATGGGCACTAACACACCCCCATACCATGACAGACGCTGGCTTTTGAACCTTGCGTTGGTAACAATCGATATGGTCCTTTTCCTCTTTGGCCTGGAGAACATGATGTACATTATTTCCAAAAACAACTTGAAAAGTGGACTCATCAGACCACAGCACGTTTCCACTTTGCGTCAGTTCATCTCAGATGAGCTCAAACCCAGAGAAGTCGGCACCGTTTCTGGATGTTGTTGATATATGGCTTACGCTTTGCGTAGTAGAGTCCTAACTTGCATTCGTAGATGCAGTGATGAACTGTGTTTACTAACAACGGTTTTTCAAAGTATTCCCGAATCCCAAACCCCTGTGGTTATATTCATAGCAGAAGCATGTTGGTTTTTAATGCAGTGCCGTCTGCGGGATCGAAGGTTACGGGCGTTCAATATTGGTTTTCGGCTTTTCCCTTTATGCACAGAATTTTTTCCAGATTTTTTTTTTTTTTATATAATATTATGGACTGTAGATGGTGAAATAAATACATTTTATATAAATTTTCCCTAAAAATTGAGAAACGCTGTTCTTAAACTGTTGGACTATTCGCTCACAGTTTTTCGCAAAGTGGCGAACCTCAACCCATCCTTGCTTGTAAATGCCCTCATGTATGCTTTTTTTATACCCAGTCATGATAGCATCACCTGTTACTTATTCAACTTGTTTACCTGTGGAATGCTCCAAACAGGAGTTTTTTGAACATTCCACAACCTTCCCAGTCTTTTTTATGTCCAAACTTTTTTGGAACGTGTTGCAGGCATCAAATTCGGGGGTTTGTAATACCTATCACTTGAAACAAAATTAGAACTGATGACAGCAGACGACTTTATCGTAAGCTATATTCATATGATATCTTGGTACGCTTCTGTGTTAATGGCTGAAACAGGAAACTAGTCTCCAAAGGCTCCTATGAAGGAATCTGATCGGCATAGCCGCAATCGCAGGTCAACTCCCCCCGTGAGAAAATTCGCACACGGTCAGTTTCGAAAGCTGTGCTGCTGCCTCCAAATCCCAACTGCAGGTAATGGCCTTCTGCTTTTTAAACCCAAAAGAACGCCAGAATATTAAAACATTTTACCACAGACCGGTTGAAACACAGATATTCAAAATATCATATTCTGTAATACTATAGCTGAATGGGCAGAGTCATGCAAAAGTGAGCATTGTTCATTCCGCAGTCCATTTGCCACCATTATGTGCTCTGTGGTTTAGTTCCAGGAGTAAACGTTCCCATGAAAGAGGATACGGGTCTTTCACTGGGGACCCCATTGAAAAGCTTTAACGGAAGCCTGCGCCCGGGCCAGACCTATAAGCTCACATATCAGTGCGGTTTGGGTGGAGGGAGGGGGGGTGTGTGGAGGACGGACAAGCCTTCCACAACGGCCTTCTGAACAATTAATGTCTGGGATGAAGTTCAGCTCCCTTCCTCTTGAACAGTGACAACTTCCTCTGCAGAACGGCTACACAGGCTAATAGAGCTATCAGTTCATAGTGGCCTGGCTCCATGCACCCTTCCGTAGGCCTGTAATGACCCCTCCCTCGACAAAAGGCTACGTCTATTTGATGCAATAACAAGAAGCAAACACAATAGAGGGGCATTGTTGAAGCTTTAGACACACAGTCACCATCGGCGAAAAACCTGCTTTGCAAGTGGACTGAGTATTTAAAGGGAAACAGAATGTGCACATCTTCATAGATCTGTTTGTTTTAGTACATTTGAGGGTTTTTTTGCAAGGGGAAGCAAACAAACGCTGAATAAATACAAAACTACAGTAAAAACAGCAAATATTTGCCTCCAGGCCCAAATCAAAATTTCCCACTCAACCAACACCCGTATTTATTGACGTAATTTTCCATGAATTTACTATTTATGCTCCACGCAGATATTAATATAACGCAGACATGACTCATGTTCAAGTCAAGGAATCATTTATGTGTTCATTCACGTTCATCAAGTGAGTGGTAATCCCATAGGTTTCAAATAGTTTACTCCTGACGCTTATTGTCATCAAATTGCAGCTTGACCAACCTGTTACACAGACAGCAGTAAAGGAACTATGTTCAGGAACAATTTCCTCATTCAGTAATGGCACCATCATGTAAATATTTGATATGGTGACACAATTATTCATCTGTACTCGGGGAGGAACTAAGTTGATCCACAAGAAAAAAAAAACTTAAATTCAAATCCTTTTATAGTTTGCAGTAATTGTCCTTCTTCTGCTATTGAACTACCTTTTTAACATCTCATAATTTAACTGTGCCACTGGTCCAAACATAGGCAACATAAACTTAGGCGAAAATAAACTGCTGACAAACTGATTGTTGTGGCACCTGTAAACAGCCAGGCCTACAGATAAAGCAAATTTGATTGTGCTACTCAGCAAAGCATTGTCATGATGAAAACAAACACACGTTGAGTGACAACCTACTTTTGTTTAGGGTAAACACCAAAATAATAGCCCTCAAATTTATTCTAATGCTTTATAAGGAACACTAAATTGTCTCACCAATGTGTCTTTAGTTTCAGGCTGTCAGATGGTTTGTGAAATACTTCCTTGAAGCTCTACAGTACGTTGCGAGCGTGATTACTGAAGCGCAGATTGATGCTTATATGAAGCAGAAACATTGATGAAAAGAGGTTAAAGGCCATTTTGACAGAATGTCGATCCTGAATTTTGATTTTCATTAAATGGTATATTTTATAAACAGCATGAAGTCACAATCACACCTTTAGAAGGACAGAAAAGTATTTTGCTTTGATCCATTTGTACGCTGGGGTAGTTTGACTGGCACCAACACGCCCATACAAATCATCCGCCCAACTTTAAAATACAGTTCTGACATCACAACACCTTCAAATGCTCCTTTACGTTTTTTGGCCTGAATTATAATAAACTATTGTGACACTTGTTATTTTATGGATAACTTATTTTCTTCTACTCTGTTTCCTTGCCCAAAAAGTGCACTCTGTTTGGAGGCTTTAACACAGTTTGCATATATGACATCATTCCTATGGGAATGGTTCCTGTTCCATCACATAACAACACAACAGGTGTTCAGGGCATACAGTGCTAATACCCCCCTCACTTTTTTCCCCTCTCACTTCAAGTTAAGAAAACATATTGTCCTGGAGTCTTCCGCAGGTGAGATTTTAAGTCAGTTCAAACTAGCAGCATTCACATCAGTCACTATGCATTATAAATCCAGAAGCTTTGGCAGCCTACAGCTCGTGAGAATTTTATGGCCCCCAGGTGAGGTGATTACCTTTGAGTTTAGAGCTGTATTCTGTCTTATCGGACTGGCTCCTTCTCACTAGGATCCCGATGTTGATGTCATCTTTCCCACTGTCATCAGCCACAATTGTGTCTGTCTTCCTCCTTTCTAGGTACCTCTGGAACAGCCTGGTTCTCCTCTTAATTCCTTTATCCTTCTCCTTCTCTTTCTCCTTGTCAGAGCTGTTGGCCTCCTTGGGATCCATGGCCAAGCTCTGATCTCCCACCTCTGCCCCAACCTAAGGACAGAGTTTCTGGGGAGCTTGACTACCTGAGAAGTGCAACAGGTGGATCGGTGCAGTGTGCACTGGCTGCCAACACTACAGAGGTTGTTCCTCCCTCTTTTGCCAAGGCATACCTGTCACAGGAGAGACCTGTAGCTCCTCCCCCTCCTACTGTGGAATACCTTTAAAAGGACAGACCTGTAGCCCCGCCCTCTCCCTTTACAGCATGTCTGTGTTAGGAGAAACCTGCAGCTGCATAGTGAGGACCGGAGAAGAGAGGAGGTGAGAGGAGCAGCCACACATTAACAATCAAATCAATTTTTAGTCTTGATTTTTATACCAAGTTACCTGACGGGATATAAAATGCGCAATATTAAATGAAACTTACACTTGTGGGATAGTAAAGCATTTGCATCTACCAAGCACGTGTAATGTAAATTATGGAGAACCAGTTTGCATAGGAAGAATGCTGATTCTCTTTCTGCCACTCAGGTCCTTTCTGGAGTAAACATTTGGCCGTGAAGAGAGCAAACTGTACATGCATCTACCCTTTTTCCTTTGCAATATCCTAGCCTGTTTTCCTTAAGAAGCTTGCGTTCACACTGTAAGATTGAATGAATAAAACCATCGTAGAAGGGCTGTTTAAAAACATTTCAATCAGATTTTCACGTTGCAATTCATTAGCAGAGCAGATTTATTCCAAAGACTGTCTGAACACAATCAAATAAAAAATCGAAATACTGAATACAGAAAAAGAAAGGGTTTATTCTGCAAAATGCCTCAAATGTATATCTATTTATAAGAAAGGACCCCATAATGTCATCGCCGTATTATGTTTTATTCAATTTCTGCAAATTGCATGCTGAATGTGACTATACAGATGTAAATTATGAGCTAACTTTGGTGCAATTTTATTTTAATTGCGCTCGGACCCTGCCAAATAAACTAAACGAATGCCCTGTCCTACTAAAGTCATAAAATTAACATAAAAACGATGTACATGTATTAAAGAGAAGTACTTGTTTTCGTTTAACTTTTTAAATAGTACTGATTGAGGCAAGGAGTCCATCATGTGCATAATCACGTACACGCACAAGCGCACACACACACATGCATGCATATAGGGGCTATTTTTGTTCTAAAATACTTAAGGCTATCATTTCATTTCATGAAATGTGTAAAAAAAAAAAATATTTTAAAACACATGGCGAAAAACTAATGTTTAACTAATGATATTGCTTACTGTTCACACCTAGGTTGTAAACTGTAAACAATACAGGTGAATGAGACAGCTGCAGTATAACAAGGTTGCAGTGCACAGCACATCATTTCTTAATTACCTGGTTAGTGGGTTTCTTTAGTTTGCGTTCCTTCTTTTAGCTTTCTGCTGTATTAGATGCTGATGAGAGTGTGAGGGTGAGGGTATACCGTAGTACAGTGAGGGTGAGGTATACCGTTGTAAAGCACAGACAAATTATCTACCAAATACATTTAGCAATCAATTGCTTTATTTTGCCATACGGCACTCCAAATCATATGGAAATATAATATAATGTCATTGTGCAAATACGTAACAAAATAAAAACAACAACAAAACAATAATAATAAAAACATCAGCCACACAAAATAACCCTTCAAAAACTTATCTGACTCCATTTTCTGTAGCCCTATTGTATTTCTTCTTAGAAGAAAATATTGGACAATGGAGTGGATCAATGAGGATGTCAGAGTGAACTGTAAAGGTAGGCAGGAAAATAAAAACAGGATATATGTGAAACAGGATTAGAGAATGTAGAGAATGAGCACAAATTAACATAACACCCGCTTAGTTGCACAACTGAGAATTGCAACAATCATTGAATTGCACCGTAGTTAACATATTCCGACAATGTAAGACTGTGGACCCTCCCTCATTACCCATTGTGTTTATATGGGAAAGGCATTGACTGCCCATATCAAAATGAAGTGCAAAGCAGTAAGCTTAAGATAATTTAATGTTGATTCACTGACAGTCTTATAACAAAACAAATGTACGAGAGCAAAAGTACTAACAACAGTTTTATTTTGTGGGGCTGGAGCCTATCCGAGCATGCATTGGACGAGAGGCAGGAATACACCCGGGACAGGTCGCCAATCCATCGCCGGGCAGTACAGAAAATACATTTTTAAAAGTTGCTCTGAAAAGGCAGAATGAATGAAAAGTCATATCATATTAACATAATGAAGGCCAGTGTAAGAACCTTAGTTTGCTTTATAAGAATTCATATATCAACATTAAGAGTATATTTTCCACTTTACCTTACTTAACATTACAGTTACAAGTACAAGTCGCCTTTTATTGGAGAAAATTACAGAAATAATGGTATAAAATAATTATTGAATTAGTCCTGAAACTTAAATGGAATTATATAAAGGTATATTCAACAATAAAAAATGGCAATAATAAGCAGACATGGCCACCAAGTATTACATTCTTGGTGCGAATTACAAAGGACTGCACTTTCCTCCTCACTAAAGCTGGCGTAATAAAGAATGATATTATGTTTCCAGTGTGCACTAAAGTTTCCAAATAGACCACCTGTTAGTCCTGTTTAATTAGCTTGGACACAGACATGTAACTATGGCTCTCTCCCTCATGGATAGGTTTACATGTGACATGCAGTTAGACAAAGTAAATAATAAATTTTATCTTCTGAATGATTTCTCCAAAAATAGCATCCACAAAAAACTATTATTTGCAAGCAGCTTAAAATGTCAAATTAGTATTTTATGGATGCCTACCACCATATTTCCCATGAGATAGAAAATAAACCAGTCAATACTAACAACTTTCATATCCACAGTACCAGTGCACAATATGGTAAACACTATAATGTATGGACGGATAAAAAGTGTGAGGGAAAAATTAACCTTTTTTTAACAGTATTCTTTATGTGATTTTAATAAATATTCAAAGTTGACACACTTTGCCTTGATGGAATGAATGCTTTAGTTCAGACACAATGACAGAGTGTGATCAAACGGGCATGAGAAAGGATTAGAATCGACTGCCTATCAGCGTCCACGTTCACAATAGACTGGTTAGTCCCGCCGTGTACATGCTGAGGTTTTTGCAAATCTATGGCCCATACGCCATCCCCTCAACGTACTTTACAGCACCAAGTGTGATATCTTTTGTTTAAACAAACTGAGTCATATGACAATAAAGTAAGGGAGAAATGGCATATGTGGGTGTTTGTTTATCAGGCGCCCGGCATGCAGGGGAGATAAGGACATTGTCTCTGAATGCGCAAGCCCAATTACTCCCTCAAAGCAGTTTTCGTCTGTGACGATCGCTTCAAATGGGAAATAAATAAATACATTTATGAAAAAATGTTCGGTTTGCTTCTAAACTTATAAGTTAGTCACATTCCTCAGGCCTAATAAGGGGAAAGGAGAATGTAGAATTTCGGCAAGGAAGAGACAAAGTAAACTCTCTATGGTATGACATAAGCTGGGAGAACAGGCCTGGTTGTAAAAGACAAACCATATGACACATGACTACAAAGGTGACATTGACTTGTCTTTACTCTGGAAATGAGTGACTATGGGTGGATTGATTACACTGTGATATTACTGTTCAATTAATCCTGCTTCAAAAATACCCGACAACTTAATGTACTGCATATAACACAACAGTTAAAATGTATTATATGGTTTCCTATGATTGTATGTACAAAAACATGAACATTGGCAGTTCTAAATCGTGGCTTTTTTGAAAAGTGTTAAAAGAAGACATAAATAAGATGCTCAACAACCTCCTAATGTAGTGCGTTGCATCAATTGTCTAACTCATCCAGGCAAATTGGCTTTTCTCTTTTTATTAGTAAATCAAACAAAGCCAATATCTCCACAATGTTTGATACATTGATTTGTAAATCTGCATATACATTTTTGCCTAATTATTTTTAAAGGATATAATCATAGAATTTAGCTTAGGAAGGATGGAGAAAATGTGTATCCCAACCCATATCCTTGCATGGTAATTTTTTTGGTGAATTGTGTCTAAAGACTGTAGTGTCATCAAGTGCATTTTTTTTAAATGGAAGCATATCACTTTTCTCGAGACAACTGATCAAGAGCAGGACTGGCCCAAGATCAGATATGCTATCAAAGTATGAATTTGTAACACTATACCTCAGGGACTATTGAAGGAATATGACAAATGATCATTCATAGTTGAAGACAAAACACGATTCACTGATGAAATATAGACCTATATAGACACCTGACAAAAAGAGTGATCAAAAGATTAAAATAGACTACAAATGAGTGAATATGTACACAATAGGCTGGTTAGTCCCATTGCTTACATGTTGAGGTTTCTGCAAATCCATTTTTATCTCTTGGTCCATACATCTTTCACTTAGGATATTTTACAATGCCAAGTGTGATATCTTTTGTTTAAACAAACTTAGTCATATGACAATAAAGTAAGGTAATAACGACATTCTGTATGTGGGTGTTTGTTTATCGGGTTGTGGACATGCAGGGAAAATAAGGACTTTGTCACTGAATGCACAGGCCCAATTATTCCCCCGAAGCCATTTTAGCCTGTGATGAGGTTCAAATGAAAAAAAACGAATACAAAAGGACCGTGAAACAGATTGCCCGTCTCTATGGTGACCGCTACAAAGATTACTAAAACAACAGAGCAGTGTTTGCATCACAAAGATAGTGTTACCACTATTAATGGTAAGGCAAGGCCTACAAATGTCAGCATTGAAATCTAGCAATCATCCAGATTTGTTTTGTATAAAATTTAATAATGAACAATTACATTTATCAAAGATGTGGTATTTAAAAACAAGTAGTTATGAAGTTGTGTTGTTCATGGTGTCAATGAGTAAACAATGTCCTACAGCAAAAAACTGTGGGTGACACCATTGTTTTTCATGCAAACTACAGCCTACTGCCATATTTTATGTAAACACTCACAACAAAACATTTGTGTGTGATATCTGTGCAACATAGTACAGTCATGTATAGCCTACAGCGCAGGCTGAAGATCCAGTTCGGACGCCACGGTTCTACCATGGGACTAAGTACTTAAACATAGTTGCTTACGAAATACCTAAATAAGTGTGAAATACATAAGCTATGCAAATTTCCTGGATACGGTGGAATATTGCTATGGATGCAACTTTAGAGTAGCAACTTCCAAATCATAATAATAATAATTTATATGTAGGAGACATATGGGCTTATGGTTTATGAAAAGTAGCATAATGGACATGAAACAGAAAGGATTCTGATAAATGTACCTTTTAAGCCCATTTGTTTGGATTAATTAAGAAGCTAGGTTTTAAAATGATGTTTACTGAGTTAGCAGTCACAATTAATGTCACAGTAAAATGTACTAGTGACAAAACACAGGTAGAAATCTTCATGTGAAATATTAAAAAGTTAAGTTACAAAACTTCCAATGAAAGACAGGCCTACTGTCTTCCATATTTAGTCAAGTCTGTCTAAAGTCATAATAATATATGACATGTCTACTCATAAGAGTTGGATGGGCTTAATAAGCAGGCTAGACTTACCCTATATTTTTTGTTTAAGGGTGCTAACGTTTAAAAATGCAGCTTGATCCACCATCTTCAAACTATCATGTAGCCTATTTTTTAAAGTTTTCTTTCATATTTTATTTTTTACATAGCAATATTCTTATATAGGCTATACCTAAAATAATATTGCTATTTAAAATCCAGTCAATTAGGTACTGCAACTAAAATGAGTCTCATTTCAGCGTGCCAGCCTGGATCATCACTTTGAAAGATGTCAGCCATTTTCTGTTGGCAAAGGTCGCTGTCTTCCATGTTCTTCTAGTAGAGACACTTCTTCGGTTGACAGATAGATGGCAGTATGAGATTAGGAGGGTGCTCATGGAAGCTAGTCAGCGACGTGGTGGAAGGGAAATGGATGGACGACAACAGGAACTCGCGTGAAAGGACCACTAAAGCATGCATTTTTCTCTGCAGTCCTGTTTGAAGGTTTCCGCTGCTTTTTTCGGCACACGGTGTTCGTTTCTTGCGCAAATATCCCCATATTATCCAAGAAATATGATGCATTACCAGACAGAAGAAAGAGGACGGCCGAACACCACTGATTACAGGATTTATTTTAGTAAGTCGTGACCGCAAAGTAACGTTAGCTCACATTCATTCATTTGGCATTTTTTGCCTGACGTTAACTGAACAATCAAGAGGTCAAAGCCTAACTTTAGTGTTAGCCAACTACAGTTTTGGTTGTCACTTGAATGACCCACCAATTGCAATACACGAGAATATACGTGAAATTGCATTCTCACTTTAGCTTACGGCTAGCTGTTAGCTAGCTAACGTTATCTTAGCAGAGAATGTGCTCTGCACCTGAAGCAAACTAACGTTAGCTATCTATCTGTGTTGTGATGTAAGCATACATCGTTTACATAATGTAGTTTTATAGTTTAAAATGTTTTATTGCTCATCATAATTTTAAATGTGGCCTCGAAAATGTTACAATTTTAAGCACTGCCGCTAACGTTAACGTTAGCAAGATTAGCGTAACTTAGAAAAGTGGTTCTCTACTGCACAGCTGCAAACGAAAGCGCATACTACTGATGGCTAGCTAGGGAGATCAAAATGCATTTTTGATAGATGTTAGCAGATGTTTTAAGCATGGCCGTGTCATCAATAAAATATATAATGTTTTAAACTCGAATCTCGGATGTCTGTCAAAAGTAATATGTAACTCGTGACTCGTCTGGTTCAGGGGCTGCTTTTGAAAGAAGTGAGCTAGTGAGTAACAATGAGAAAATGTGGTTGCACTACAGATTGGATGTCTAGGTGCAATTTCATAAATATGGGTCATTTTCACTTGCAGAAGTTTTCTTGACATTTTCACATGAATGTCCTGTTCAAAGTATGCTACAATCATGATGATATAGGTAATGATTTTTTGAAGAACTGTCACAATTAAATTCTGATTTAGATTTTTAACATTTAATCATTATTTTGGTTTCTAGAATCATCAGATGGGAAATACATCTCACCCTTCCATGACATTCCACTATTTGCAGAACGTGAACAGGTAAATGACAGGCTATTTTAGATTTGTCAAATGTAGGGCTGTGTTAGCTTCACACTGGTTGTAGTAGTGTGCTTGGTGGGTAAATTCATTCGAATGTTCTTTTGCTTTCCTTCTGTAAAACTACAATGAATCTGAGATTGCATAGTCCAGAACTTGCTCCGTGTTTTAGATATTACCCAAGATGATTCAAATGTCAGGATTGGTGGATGGAATGGGTCACTGGAAGGCTAGGTCATCTTCAGTCCTCACTGCTGTCTTTCAGCAAAGTTGAAGAACAGAAATAAAAGTGCAATTTACTCTAAGAAGTTAAATAATTCTGCACACATGGTTATTAATCGATCAAACATCCAACCAGGGCTGCGTTCAGAATGGCTCCCTATATGCTTTATAGTGCACTGTTGGGAATCAGCCAATTGTGTAGGATGTGCTAATTCGCAGCATTTTAAATTGATAAATCGGAACCCATTAGAATGGCCAATCCCCTAAATAATGCACAATAATAAAGCATATAAGTAGCTAACCCAGGACTCATAGCGGAAGTGAAAGCTTCAAGATTAAACATGACAGTGTGTTAGATTCCCTCAAGTATTTAGGGGAAATGATGAGATTCATTGGGCTGAAGTCTGCTTTCGCCATTAAACTTTCTTCTGTCCTTACCTCGCCCTTGCCTGTAATACTGGCATTCAACTAAAGATGTTTCTGTGTAAGAATGAATGCGTTAACCACAGATATTTTCATCAATCTCTTTGAAAATTGGAAATCCTTGAAAAATGGGAGGGCAAGAAACTGAGCTACAGCCCATAAGCAGAACTGTGTGAAAGGTTGTGTTTTTGCAGAGATCTTGTTGGTAGCAGTGCTGTAGAAATAGATCGTCGTCAACCGCCTTCCGAAATGCTGTGAAGGGTCTCCAAGAAAAGCAAATTCTCACAGTATTGCACCATGCGCTGAAGCGTCCAGTTGAGATGGACACGGGCAGTGACCGGCTGAAGCGTCCAGTTGAGATGGACACGGGCAGTGACCGGCTGAAGCGTCCAGTTGCGATGGACACGGGCAGTGACCGGCTGAAGCGTCCAGTTGAGATGGACACGGGCAGTGACCGGCTGAAGCGTCCAGTTGCGATGGACACGGGCAGTGACCGGCTGAAGCGTCCAGTTGCGATGGACACGGGCAGTGACCGGCTGAAGCGTCCAGTTGAGATGGACACGGGCAGTGACCGGCTGAAGCGTCCAGTTGAGATGGACACGGGCAGTGACCGGCTGAAGCGTCCAGTTGAGATGGACACGGGCAGTGACCGGCTGAAGCGTCCAGTTGAGATGGACACGGGCAGTGACCGGCTGAAGCGTCCAGTTGAGATGGACACGGGCAGTGACCGGCTGAAGCGTCCAGTTGAGATGGACACGGGCAGTGACCGGCTGAAGCGTCCAGTTGAGATGGACACGGGCAGTGACCGGCTGAAGCGTCCAGTTGAGATGGACACGGGCAGTGACCGTAATATGGAGCAGATGTGAAGATGAGCTCAGGGAGAGAACAGGGTCTGCTTGTTCAGCACATTGCGAGTGCTTTTGCTGAGCTTTGTTTTTTTACATGTGCTTGCAGTTTTAGGCTATTCTAACTTTTTGAGTTAGTTTTAAGGTCCTGACCTTCAAATATTTGTGACCGTCTAGTAATGGGTGGCTTTGTTTCCCTACAGGAAAATGATGTGCCATTGAAGAAAGTAAAGAAGAATGAAAATGAGGCATTTTACTCTTGATTACTCATTGGTTGATACCTAGTGTGCTAGCCAATCAAAATGACTAAATGGACAACCTTCCTTTGTAATATTTGGCTAGCTTGTTTACTGGTTCATTTATCTCAAATTGAAAACTCGAATTGAGTGAAAGCAAGGTATAACATGGAAAACAGGTACACATTAACAGCATAATGGAATGGCAAACAGGAGATTGACATTACTTGAGGTTTAAAAATTTGACGGGGTAGTTTATTAGTTAATGTGTTGAGTTTTTAAACTCTCTGTGATAATTTGTTAATTTGCGCATTGCGTTTTCAAAATTAAATTTGGCCATTTGTTAATTGTTATTTTGTAGGGTATCCTATTTTAAAAATGTATTATTTTTTTAACAAACTATTTTCAAACACATTTTAAAACATTGATCGCCCCAAGGAACTAAGGATCATTTAAGGCTTTATGCATAATAAAATATTCTTTTGAAGCATGAGATGGACAGGGTCAGGCAAGTCAACTAAAGTCAGCTAAAGATTTTGGCTGCTTTCTCTTTGCACAGATCCTACTTAACATGGTGGTGGAGGTGCCCCGCTGGTCAAATGCAAAAATGGAGGCAAGTCTTTATTGCATCATGTTAACTTTTTGTCTCTTTTATATGAGTAAATACGAATGCTGTTCATAGCGTAATCCAATATAAAAAAAATTTATCCTAGGAATTTTCGAAATATCATAATACTACTGCATGGGAAAGTACTACTTTCTAGAACAAGCAGACAATAATTACAGATCCTCACCCGTTGAATACTGCCAATAGTGGTTTATTCACTGCTTGCACGACACTACCCTACTTGGTGGGTATTCTACCCTACCAAGCCAAATACAGTACCTTCGGAGTGTTCGTTCGTTGTGCATAAATGAATAGAAGCAATTATCCTGTGCATATATTTCTATGGGTAATATACTGCCTTGTGTCCAGTTATTGGGTATTTCTTGTGTATTTTATTAATTGAACTAAACTACTTTGTGGATTATAATTAATCTGCCTTTGTTCATTGACAACTGTTGCATTACTTGCACTAAAGGATCTGCTGCCTCAATTGCATTCAGTTTCTGTCATTTCTTCTAGCACTTCCCTTTACTTTTTACATCCAGCCCTATTATACACTGTACAATATACCAATTAAATTCTCTGATGCCTGTTTCATGTATGTCGTAAAGCTGCCTTTTGTATCTTATACTCTTCAGGATTTATTTATGTACTATGGAAAACTGCTTTGTCACGTCAACTTATTTTCCCTTGATTATTCATATTGTTCCTTGCAAAACCTATATTTATATGTCGGTCCCAATGTTCTCGTAGAGCCACAGGGTATTGGCAAGTTGAAGAAGAGGTTAGTGTGTTGTATTTAGAAACTAAATACCCCTTTGTTGCCTGCAGTTTGATTGCTGTTTCTTTTCTTCTCCGGTCCTTTCCCATTGAGTACAATCAAAGAGAGAGAAACACAGATTCTTCAATGCCCTGAACCCTCTCCTTCCCTATCGTTTTCCAGCGATAGAATCTGGTTTCAATGAATACGTCCTTTCTGTTACGATGGGGGGAAAAAATCGATTAATCTTAAAGCTGAGAAATATTACGAATACCCTAGTCGTTTAATTTTTAACGCTTCTCCTGTATATAGTTGTAATATTTAAGCACTCTGGGCACACACTGGCAGGGAACGTCAACATCAAAGTCAGCGTAAAGGTCATTTTAATTTTGAGCCGCGGCCGTGTCTCGAAAATGAATAAGTGACGCGGCGGCCGAAGGAAACGGTTCAGAGTTCGACTGCGTGCGTTTGTCCGTTTTTCTCCCCCGTTTTCAAAGGTTGACGCCTGTAATGTGGCTTTTTTTGCGGCGGGCGTCGTTATTCCCTACGGTTTCCAGTGTCCCTGATGCCTTGGTAATCTGTTCCTCAGATTGCAACTAAAGAACCTCTGAATCCAATCAAACAAGATGTCAAGAAGGGCAAGCTCCGATATGTCGCCAATGTGTTTCCCCATAAAGGATACATTTGGAACTATGGGGCACTCCCACAGGTAAGATCTGAGGGGGGGGGAATCCCATTTGATGCATTTCGCACCACCCCAGGAATGGAATAAGGCGGTACGGCATTGCGGGCCATGGGAAAGGTTGCATGTTAAGAGAAAAACACAATTTCAACATTTTTCTCTTCTTTTCTTCACCTTTAGCATTTAACCACACACCTTTAGCATTTAAAGTTTCCCATCTCTGTTAAATTTGTGTAAACCTAGAAAGTTTTAAGGCCCAGCGTCAGACTGAACTCATAGTTTGTTGATTATATTACAATTCCTGCGCAACATATGCATTGCATGTAAAATCTAGACCAATGTCTCTGCACATGAACATGCTACTACTAATTGACAGTAATTTCCACATGTTTTATTACGCCAACTCTGTTTGCTTTTCTCAAATGATGTCTTGGTGTAGCAACTTTGCCTTTACCTTTTCTTGAAGTGCATTCATCTGTTCTACAAGGTGAAATAAACAATACTAAAAAGAGAGGCATGTGTCTACTCTAGCAAGCTACTGTATAATAAAACATGAAATGTTTTACGAAATTAACGTTTTCACCCGCTGGCCTGAGTGGCTTGTGGATTCTAAAAATCGCCAGCCATTTTCAACATTTTACCAGCCACATTACCTTTTACAATATAACACATCCTGTTCGGTTACCAGCCAAAGTGGCTGCTAGAGTAAAACATTTACCAGCCACAATCAAAATTTTACCGGTATTTGACGGATGGCCGGTGTTAATTTCACTCCCTGCTCGTATGTGGATATGATTGTGAGGCTGCTGGGTGGCTCATCCCACTAATACTTATAAAGTATACGTTTTCAGATGTACCCAACCGAGTACTCTCTGGTTTTCAATCCTCTCCATGCCAGTACAGCCAGGCTGTGACTTGCAGCTCTTATGAAGTCTTCAAAATATTTTCAGTCATCCATGGAATAGAGAAGTTTGGGAATTACTGTTCTCGATTAATTCTGTTACATGTAGCTTGGAAATTTCTCCCTGCAGGCAGTGTCGTTGTAGATATTTGCAAGCGCATTGATTGAAATATCCCTGATGGCTTCAGTGAAATTCATGGGGGAAGAATAGCTCCTGGGCAAACAAAAGCTTTTCTGGGGGGAATGAGGACCATTGGCAGTTGTGTTAAATGTTATAAAATATTTATAGACCCTGTGCAGGGCTTGCGTTTATCATCGCAGGAGTATTATAATGAAAGATGCAGTTGATAAAAAAAGCACAGTGAATAGTCTGAGGAAATTAAACTGAATAGGCACTATAAATATCTCTCGTTTATAAAATAAAACTCTGGTCCCGGCAACAGTTTTACACGGAGTATTCGAAGCAGAAATATGCTCAACAGTTTGTTGTCCGCTTTGCAGCTCATTGATTGCACATTAATTTCTTTCTGTTCCAAACATTCCCTCTGGCAGTACATGTTCAAGTTGGCTCAGTGCTCTTTTGACAAACTGCGTCCACTCCTGTCCGCGTTTTTGACCTGAGCGCGCGCGCTTTTCTGTGTTCTGTCGACACAGACGTGGGAAGACCCGAAGCACACGGACAAAGACACGTGCTGTTGCGGAGACGACGATCCCATCGACGTGTGTGACATCGGCTCAAAGGTCCGGTCCGTAAAGCACTTCTCAATAAAGACTGAACGCTCATCTCAAGGGTTCTCCCCAGATCAACTCTTTCC
This sequence comes from Ilyophis sp. 1 JC-2022, assembly GCA_022702515.1. Classification (NCBI taxonomy): domain Eukaryota; kingdom Metazoa; phylum Chordata; class Actinopteri; order Anguilliformes; family Synaphobranchidae; genus Ilyophis; species Ilyophis sp. 1 JC-2022. The sequence continues at coordinate 18,422,618 of CM040400.1, read as the reverse complement.
GTGCCCATCCAGGTGTGCTCGCCAGGGCAGGTGATCCAGGTGAAGGTCCTTGGCGTCCTGGCCTTGATTGACGAGGGAGAAACCGATTGGAAGGTCATCGCCATCAATGCAGAAGATGCAGACGCTCCAGCCTTAAACAGTGATTTGCTTTGTCTTTGTTCATGTAAAACTCTCTGCTGTGGATTGGCTCATTGTATTCTCTTGCCCCATTGGCCCGTGGTTTGTGTCCTTCAGGCATTGCGGATGTGCGGAAGAACAGGCCTGGACATTTGGAAGCTACGGTGGATTGGTTTAAAAAGTACAAGATCCCAGACGGAAATCCGGAAAACCAGTTTGCTTTCAACGGACAGTTCAAAGACAAGGTGCAGGAAGAGCTGTAGTGCCCTTTTTTATGGTGGATGCCTGAGTTTAATCATCTATTATCTATTAATCTATTAATCACATATTTTCCAACAACATTTTACATTTATTTCCCGGTAAGCTCAAATGTTGGAGTGGCCCGTTGCAAGTTTTAGCCATCCATTCACTTCTAGACTGTTCTACTATCTGATCCAATCACTGTTTCGATGACCAAAGAATAACTGAAAATGGGGTTTTGCCTCAGTGTCGATGAATGATGGACTGTTGCCCTTACAGGATTTTGCCTGGGAGGTCATCAAGTCCACTCACAAGCACTGGAAGTCATTGGTGCTCAAACAGGCTAATGGTGGAGAGATAAACTGGTGAGTGGTCTGAAATGTTTTTTTGATTTTGCACTGCACTATACTGTTCATATTGTTTGCCAACAGCTGTCAGGTTACCCTTGATCTGCTTTTAGTTTTTTTGTAAGCTATCTTGGTGTGGTTTCAGATTACAGAGTTTAACTGTTTAGTGTTTACTTTCATACATAATGAAAAGTGTTGCTGTGTGTGGATTTTTGACTGGAGCAACACCCATTTAAAAGAGAATAATCTCTCCTATTACCATTATTTTTTGGAGAGATCTTTTTCTTGGTTAATGGTTCTTGGTACTATTTCTTGAGGTAGGGTTAAGAGCCGTTCACACAGCGGGCGGTAGACGGCAGGACGAAACCAGATGTCATTGTTTTCAATGAGACAACGATGGCAAGACTTATTTTTGCCGTCTACCGCGGCGGTAGAGTCACGTGCCGATCGAACGGAAGTGGTCCATTTCAAAATGGATGAGAAGTTTGAACTTCGTGGTAGAGAACAAGAGAAGTGGGAGGAAATACCGAACCAAAAACTAAAAAAATACAGAGATCTTGACAAAAAGGCTGCAGCGTGGAGTGTTGTAAGCACTGACATGCAGATTCCAGGTACACATTATTATTAGCTGTATTTTCAGAAGCTTTTCTGTGTATGATTTGAGGTGTAGCTAGCGAAGCTACCTAAACTAGCTGACATTATGATAAATACACACACACCGCCCATTTATGAAGACACAGACTGAAACAACGCAGTAATACATACACACACAATGCATGAGTACACTTTCGGTCGTGGTCCATTTTGCAAAGGCACTCTGGTACACCGGTAATCGGTTTCGCGTGGACCGTAAATATGGCAACGGATATAAACAATGCGTTACCGCGACGGACATTTCTGTACCGTCAACTACGTCCCTGCCGTTGTACCATCTACCGTCCTGCCGTCTACCGCCCGCTGTGTGAACGCCGCATTATAGGTTTAGTACACGTTTGCCTGACATCCCCTTTCTTCACAGTAAAAACCTGTCTGTGTGTGAGAGCCCTTTCAGATGCAACGAGGAGGAGACCAGCGCTGTGGTGAAATCGGTGAGAGACGTGTTTGAAAATTAGAATTTTGGTTTTGCTCGTTACCCTGTCAGAGAATTATCCAATCAAACATCCATCTAGACAAGATAGGCAGATCAGTGTTAATTTGAGCAGCATTAAAACACTTGAGCTCAGCAAATGGAAAAACCTGTCGTGGGCGTTCACTGCCTATGGCCAGTGCGTCTCTGTTCATTCTCTGTTCACCATGTAACTTGTTGCCATGTTCCCTTAGGCCCCTGAGTGTGGAAAAGCTGACTCACTACCTGCTGACGGTATGTTCTCTCTCTCTCTCTCTCTCGTTACTTGCCAGCAGATTCTTAAACATTTAGAAGAAAATCTAATCTTTTCAAATTTTTTATTATTATTATTATTTTCTTTTAATAATTGCCATGGTTATGGGTCAAAGTGTTTTACCCCCCATCCCACAATCTCACCTAGGGTGGCAGAAAGGCTAGAGCCATAACTGGTAACGGATCAAAACAAGCTTTTATCTTATCAAAGAGAGTAGTCGCACTGGCTAGTCTACGCCAGAATAAAATGCTCTGCCAGGCCTTTAAGTGGGTCTGCTGCTGTAAAATGGGCTTTAGGCACAAACATATATAAATAAATAATAAAAGAGTCAACGCAAGGACAAATCAACTTGTAGTCGTTTAGAGATAATCATAAAATGTCCCGACCCTAATGCACACTGCGAAACTGCTACAACTTAAATATAAAAATATCTGGATTGCTGAATGTGCAACACTTGTTGCCATTGAAGATGACATGTAATTGTGTACTGTTGCACAAAAAGTTGTTTCATACACTATGTATGTTAATACTGTTGAAACAATGAGTGTTGCTTTTAAAATCTCAATATCCTGACAGAATTTACCAGTACTTAACCAGCCCTTTTTTTCTTTTGCAGTGGATAAGTGGTACTTTCTGCCAAAGTAATCCCAGAACCTTTCCTGCCAATGGTTTTTCGGAAACAAGTACTTGCTTGGGAAATCAAAGACTGAAGCACTTGAAGAAGGAGGATTGAGCTGTAAAGTACAGTATTTCCTCTTTAGGCCTTTTTAGTTACTCGGCTCAAATGACTTTTTTTAAACCCGTTTTATTTGATTTTATTTGTAATGCACTCCAAAGCATAGTTTTACTTTCAGAAATCTGCCTCTTTTTTGAACATTATGGGTTTAATAGATTATGGCTTTAATAGGCTCACTTATCCTCTATGTCAGAGGTGTCAAACTAAATTCCCAGGGGGCCGCAGTGTGAGCGGGTTTTTCTGGTTTCCTTTAAGTCAGTTGCCTGCAGAACAAGGTGTGTGGATTCGTTAGCCAATCAATGACTTCAATGAACCACTTCATTGCCGAGAACACCCCAAAAACCAGCAGACACTGTGGCCCTCCAGGACCTGTGCTCTATGTTATAAATCAAATTATATTTAAAAAATCCAAGAAAAAAACACTGATCTGAAACTATTATAGTTTGAATTTCTGAATTATGTTTTGAGCACCAAATGACAATGGGATGTAAAGAATAATGTATTGTTCATCGGCATCATGGATTTAGTTAATGCGCTTTGTGCCAATACGTTTAATCGAAAACACTCTTTAGCCGTGATCAAAATACGGTTCTTTTGGAAGAGCCGAACCTAATCATACCTTTTTGTTTTGTAGTCTTTGGTGTTTATAATTATTGCATTTTTGATTGTGACCCTCACATTGACAAACAAACAAAAATAAGTAAAACATTTTTAAAAAACTGCAATAACATGCACTTTTGAAATGGCACTTTTGTATCCATTATTGATGGTGCATTATTATATGTGCAAGAGAAAAGTAGTTGAATGAAATATGAGCTAGCTAGAGCAATTTGTATGGAAATGTAAATGGTTACAGTTTATTATGATTAACAGGTATTGTAGCTGGATTCGTATTGGACTGAAAGCTGCAGTATTTTGTGTTGTGGGATAATTGCTTCATCTGTATCACTAGCATAGTACTCTTGCCTCCAGTGGTATGTTTTGTAAAATGTTTCTTCAGCTCATTTACGGGGATGTTGGGCGGTCCCAATTTATTTTCATAATTTCTTATGATGACCATGATTAGGAAAGACAGTGGAAACCTACGAACCCTTGAAACTTTGGTTGTTTTGACCTCTGTCTGCCCTTTAGCCATGTTAACACAGGATGGAATAAAATCAAAGCGTTGACCTGCCAACAGATTACTTTGTTTATCTTTAATGGTTCCTTACATTTTTTTTAAATGGACCAGCCAGCACACACAAAAGATTATTTGCAATTCCTTTCATCGAGTAGTTTCCACAAAAGCTTTGTGTGGCCCATACTTTTTTCAAAGGTGTGTTTTAAGTATGTGATAACAAGCAAGTATTCACGTCACAATGAAAAAGTGCCTTAAATAAATATAAATTTTATTAAAAACACCCACATCTCGGCAATATCAGGAATGATATAATTAACAGCTTTCAAATAAACTGCATTCAGTACATTACAATACTTACAGTATTTAGAGCCATTTTTATCTCCGTCTCTTTTTTTTGTAAGCATACCAAACAAGGGAACAAGGGAGGCGGTAAAAAATAAAGACAAAAGCAGGAAATAACACAGAAATCGTATACCTTTAGTGTCTAACTGCTAAATACCAACGTGTACATTAACTGCTAGCTTAATGTAGCGCTGTAGGCACCCCCTGTGCGTTAGTCAAGCTCAAAGTCATTCAAGTAATGTTGACTCAGAACACTCCGAAGCATCTTCAAGTATGGCTATGCTTGTCACCTGCTATGTCCTACTACACACCCTTTCATAATCGCAACCTGCTACTGAACCTGGGTCCTGTGCACAGAAACTTACATTTACTTATTTTACAAAACCTTGATCCTTATAAAACATGTACTTCTAAGCAATCTAGCTAGCTGTGACCTAGCACTGTAAAACAGCACAGTTTGTGAAACGGTAAGTTTGCGTGTGATGTCGGAAGTCATCGAAAATTAGTTGTGGATGGTCTACAGTCTGATACATCCTTGGGATAGGTTTGAGGAGAAACGACTATAGATCGGTTAGAAACATGGGCTGTGGGTATGGCTGACAACTACAAAACGTACACATATTGACAAATTACAATAGCAGGGTTTTGAAATAAAACAATTTATACTTCTGTAATACAAACGCCTGATATATACAATGTGGCATAATTTATTTAAAAAAACATTTACAATATTCTACTTACCTTAAATAAAAGTTTTTTTATTTTTTATTTTGAATTCATTTTATACTTTTCTGAAAAAAAAATAAAAGAAACTAAGTGCTTTCAGAAAAGGATTATATAAATATTAGAGTGGGGTGGTTTGTCACTTTATAAACTGCTGCCCCATCAAATATCACATTGAATTGAACAAAAAGTAAAAATAGATAAGCATAATGTAATCGTTTAGTGGTTATAAATAATTTTTGCTGTCACTATACACAGGCACACAACATGCCTCTACTATGATAACTGCCCTTGTCTTTTTATTTTTATTTTATTTTTTATTTTTTTAAGTAAAAGCAAACTCATTGCTATTCACAAAATCCACACTTTTCCCTTTAGCCTGCTCAGTGCATATCATATGTCCAAATGACTTCTCAACAGTTAATACTACTAAACACAAGAATAAAATAACTGCAGGTAATTTCTCTCTTACAGATTTTTAAAAAGTATATACAGCTAATTTATGGGTATTTACACTGCCTGGCCAAAAGAAAAGTCGCACACTAATATTTTGTTGGACCGCCTTTAGCTTTGATTACGGCGCGCTTTCGTTGTGGCATTGTTTCGACAACCTTATGCAACGTCACAACATTTATTTCCGTCCAGAGTTGCATTCATTTTTGGCCGAGATTTTGTTTTGACGACGGGAGAGTCGAACGACTCCGTAAAGTCTTCTCCAGCACATCCCAAAGACTTTCAATGGGGTTAAGATCAGGACTCTGGTGGCCAATTCATGTGTGAAAATGATTCCTCATGCTCCCTGAACCACTCTTTCACAATTTGAGCCCAATGAATCTTGGCATTGTCGTCCTGGAATATGTCCATTGATGGGATAACCTGGTCATTCAGTACATTCAGGTACTCAGCTGACTTCATTTTATTGCTGCATAACATTGCTGAGCCTAGACCTGACCAATTGAAGCAACTCTAGATCATAACACTGCCTCCAGAGGCACTGTGCATGACGGGTGCAAGGGTGACTTTTTTTTGGCCAGGCAGCGTAGAACAGAGGAGCGATATCCCTGAACAAAAGGAGAGCATGAAATTGACACAGGCAATGTTGCCTTAACAACGAAAATAAGACGAAAGATCCCTGATTTTGCTATGAAATCAAACCTTGAAGCTCAAGTTTGAAGCGCTTTCCCGACAGATCAAGCCTGGAAAATGTAAGCAACAAACTCGCGGTCTACGCATTTGGTTGCTGTAGTCATGGTTGTATGACAGGGATGGTATGTATAACTTTAATGAAGATGCCTTTTTATCATGATCCTATTGCCAAACTAGTTCTGAGGTATATGACAAGTAGGTACGCCATCCATAAGCCTTCTCATCGCCCGTAAAAGTTTCTCACATTTTATGATTATAGCAGGTCGAGTAGCACCATTTGAAATAAAAATCAGCTCAATCCCCAAGAAATATGCTTATCTTTACAGTACTAAAATCTAAAGCGTAATTCAAAAGTTTTTTTGTTTGTTTTAATTTACTATACAAATCTCTTTTTGTTATTATACAGTTAGATTACAATGATTTAAAGACCTCGCAGAGCACGCGAGCTGCCTCTGAAACCACGACACGTACATACAGCTAACCCTGTTTCACGTCCCCTCGCCTGTAGCGAAGGACACGTTTATCATCACAAAATGTCATATAACCACACGGATACCCAGAATTCAGATTTGTTCTATGGACCCGCTGAGAACTACGATGTGACGTTCTACAGCTGTAGACTATGATCGCACCTTTACACAGAAATGAAGGAACCTCTAGAACAAACAGGCCGGTCATTGGTTAAATGGTACTGTTCCAAAAGAAATGCACCTTTTTCTTCTTTTTTTTTAAAGAATGGCTCAATAGTTCTACTTAAATTACATTAAAAAATACCTAGGCTATTTCCAACAGTGAAAGAAGCACCAGAATAAATGTTTGTAAAAATCCTGTTTGCATCCAGTGATGTCCCAAACTGCACCGTCATCAAATAGGTTGTTAATTTTAATTTGTACACAACCTATAAGAATTTCCCTGGCTAGGAAGTCATGGAAAAACAAAATGTAAAAGTGTGCTGCTGCCTGGAATCTTGGAAACAAAGTATAATTGTCTGATCTGAAGGTGAAATGATAATTCACCTTCAATACCAAAGTGCTTTAAAAACACTAGTACTGTGTTACAAAAAGCTTTTTTTGGTGAGTCACATTTTGTTGATGAAGCTATTCTCCAGTTTCTATGTTTAAATTGTAGAAAAAGCCTGAAAAACATGTAGAAACAGATGCTCATAGAATATGAAGGCATTTGAATGGAATTCTATATTAAAGACACTCTGCTTGTAGCACCATGAATTAAGTAACCCACAGCTGGAGTTAATATTTCCTCATTAAGATAAATGCATCTGTTTAAAAAAAAATTATAATAATTAAAGCCACCAAAATGAAACTTTGTTTCCAGTAATATAAGTCCTGATGTACAGGTAATGAAGCACCAGATTATTAGTACATTATGTATCTTGGAAAAAAGAAAGAAAAATAAATAAAATGCTGCCTTGGTGTGACACCATTTAGTAATGATCAATCTTCAAGTGGCAGGCTAAAGGTGTAATTGTACATTTTCCATTAAATCGACAGGATTTCTTCATCCATTCACACTTTTTCCATAGGGCCATGTCTTATCGTTCTCATACTGCCACTCCATTCTGTGTTAAGAGCTTGATACAGCTTGCGGCTAATGGTGCTGAGGTTTTCATTTATAGTGCCTCTGTTCGTAGGAATTTCTCTTGTGTCTTGTTACCATAAAACCTGAAGACGAGTCTAAACGAAGCAGTTGTAAGGCCCCGTTACCTTGGTGAAGGCATAGGGAGACGTACTGACGTAAGTGTTTGTGGTACAGGACATAGACTTTTCGTTGAGGGCTTGGACGAAGCGCTTGTAGGGGGGCTCGACGTACTCCAGTGCCTCGGAATGTTCCCGCTTCCCCTTCTTGGTTTTGTTGGGCGTGCCCTCGGTGCCATGCTTCTCTATGTCCTCCTCTTTCTCCCGGGCCTTCTCCGCCATCTTTGCCTCCCACATAGCCAGCCCATGCTTGGCCTCATTCATGTTCTTGTGCTGGTAGAAGACCAGCGAGATGCGGGTGGGGTGGGTCCTGTCAGGATTCTTGAGCGGAGTGGTGGCGTGGAGCTCCCGCTTGGCGCACTCAATGAGGATGGAGCCGTGGCTGGGGGCCACCGCCACCCCGCCGATGTCCGGATCCAGGAAGTTGTGCTCATTGTCCGACCACACGTCCTCCTTCTCCTTGGAATCTGGGGCCTGCACCCCGGGCTCTTGTTTGATTTCGATTCCCGGGATGATTCCGTTGGGCAGACCGTACCCGGATTGCGTGGGGGTCAGGCACTCGCTTCCCAGCGGCGGAAGCACCTGGCCGATTCCATTCATGGCGTGCAAGTTCATCTCCGGTTTGTTTTGCATACGGAAAGAGTCCTGGGCTGATTGGAATATCTGGGGGTTCTGGGCAAGGTAGGGGTTGGGGTACCCGCTGAATGGGCCGTTTTTGCTTGCTGTTGCATAGTCCAAACTTGGGTGGGCCGAAGGTGGTCGAGAAATGGCCCCCAAGAAGTGGGGTTCGGGTCCGGCGTTGGGGCTGTAAATTGAGTACGGACCCATTGGATGAACACCGGGCCTCATACTACAGTTGCTGTAACCATTGACCTGTAGACCTTGCTCAACATAGCGGGCAGGGTAGTTGACTCCATAGTGCTGATGGGGACTGTACTGCTGCTGAGGGTACAGCTGTGGCCTCTGATGACGGTACATGTCCAAATGCTTTGGATTAGAGCCATAATAAGGGTGGTAGTTCTCCACTGACATGCTTCCATTGCACTGGTACCCCGGGTAGAGGTTACTGGGGTTCAAGGAGCCTGGATATGATCCTGCAGGATTTGACCCGTTCAAATAGGAGCTTGAAACATGCAGAGGTGAAGGGTAAGGGCTGGCCGAGACCGGCGATTGAGGGAAGTGCGGCTGGGAAGTGCTTGGGAATGGGTCTGCATGATTGGGAAACCTTGAGTAGCTGGCTGGGTGCGGGGAGCCAGGGTAAGGGTTGGGGTGGATCTGCAGCTGCTTTTGCTGTTGCTGCTGTAGCTGATGGGGACCCGTTAAGTGGCTGAGAGGGTGTGGCTGAAGGCTCCCGGGCAGTGAGGCTCCCATGTGATTCTGGCTCTGGGGATGAGGACCTGTTAAGAGAGTGTCACACAGGCGTTGGTTCTGGAAAAAGACATCTGTTGAGCACTCACAAGGAAGATTCCCCATGAAATCTAATAACTTTGGGGTGGGGGGGGGGGTGGTGAAAAAGTACAGAGGAAATTAAGTCACTATCCATTTCTGAAGTGATTTTTGTTTAAAAATGCCTCGGAGGCAAATGTATTTTTAAATGTTCCTCATGAGTTATGTTTCTTCTTAAATCTTGCTGCTGCGCTCTAAGCCTGTACATTGTATCTTCTAGCACTGAAATGAACAGTAAATCTCACACTTACCTGGTGTGGGTGTGCCCTGGCTTGGATTCTCGCTCGCGGTTTGCTTCAGCCTCGCCGCAAGGGCCTTCTCTGCCTTGGAGTTGGGGGTGTCTGGATTGGACAGTTTGTTTGTGGCCGCTCGCTTTGCGTCCAGCTTTTTCTGCCGGCAGGATTTGGCTGGCTCGGCGAGCATGCGCACTTTCCGCCGGAAGGTTGTGAGCATCTGGATAGCACCTGATTTAATCTTCTCCTGCTGCGCCTCCACGCTTCCAAACTCATCCGTTGAAGAGGCTTTGTACAAGGGTAGCACGTGGAGCTGCTCGTCCTCTGGGATCTTCCCGATTTCACGATTGTCTTCTCTTGTGAGAGTACAAACCTGAACGGTGTACAGACGTGTACATTACCAATCAGCTTTTTATATATTAGAGCATTGCAGTAAATCCACCAAAGAATCCACATGTTTCACACCTCGTTCCACCTCGCAGTGTCATTTCAATTGACAAAATGAAGGATTCATTGCTTCGATCAAAGCCGGCGTATGTAATATTAAAATAAAAATAGACTACAGACACGTACCACAGTGCTGCCGCTTGGCATGTTGTGCAAGTCTCTGTGCGCATGCGCGCAGAAGTCCATGCAGGCTGTGACTCCAGAGAAGGGCCGTCCCTCTTTTAGCCCCAGACGGCAGTCCGGAGCTCTATGCTCGTGTTCCACCTGCAAGTCAGAGCAGGCTCAACGGCTGTGCGTCGGACACTTTATAATCCCCAGTGGAAATGCGTCTGTTAAGATTTTTGTGTTATCCCAGTAATTAATTTTTTCTGAACTGTACACCATGTTATCATGAAGTGGGTGACTTGTGTGCAGTTTGTACCATCATAAATAGCCAAATAAACTATTATTAGTATCTTGAATTTATAATTATTGCTTCACTGATAAAATTGTTCTTTTGTACCTTGAGATTAAGCTCTGGTATCAATCGGGAGATTGTCTATGCATTCGCTGTTCTCAAATTGGCGAACATGAATAGCTTGTGTGAAGATGAATTACATGCACCTGTGCAGCTATTGGTTCATCTAAAACCAGCTGATTAATGTCTTATGAGGGTATTATGGAAACAGCCAGGCATCTATACGTGGACTGTGTAAATCTATATTCCAATACTACATTCCTAAAAATCGTTATGCATACCATTGCTTGCATTTACCTTTGCAAGGTAAAGTTATATGTGCAAAATAATGAATGCAGTAGATGGCATATAGCCAGCAACTCTTACCTGGTTTCCATAGGCATCCGGTGCCAGTTTTTTGTAGGTCGGTGCCATTATAGTGGCCAGATTCTGTAGGTTTTGTTCGAGTCTCTCCTCCTGTACAAAGAGATGACTTCTCAGTCTCCAGCATAAAACAATTACAGTGCCCTCCAAAAGTATGCATACCCTTTATAATGATGAGAAAAGAAGGCGGTATAAAATAAATGACACAGGTAATGAGCTGTATTGGAGCAGCACTGGAACTTCAGTTAGTCGGATGAGACCAAAATTGAGCTTGTTGGCCTCTAACCCCTTCTTGGCACTCTAGCCAGGAGCTATGCAATCATACACCCTTCTTATGCCGCACTGCTAATGTATAATAAATACATGAATATCCATGTATCAACCTGGTCAGCAATATTTCTGTGTGAATACTATGAATCCTTATATTCAGAGACACGAGTGTCAAACCAAGCTTCGTGCCTCTTTGTGCCTCACCATCGGAAAGAATTGATTAGAGAAAAGACTGCAGGTAAAATAATCAATGAACAAGATCGGGAAGGAGATGGTTATCTTTCTTGGACAGGAATGGAATTCTAACAACCCCTCATACTGCCGCTGTGCGCAGTGTCACTTCACATATGGGGTTGCCATGGAGACCACACCTCTGCAGTGATTATTAAGCCAAGTTTCATGGCTACATACAACTACCTGGCTACATCTTTCTTTTTTATTGGTGAGGCACCTGTAATTGGCCAGTTTGTCACCCTGTGTGTATTCGAAAAAACTCCCGATGTTTTCTTTATAAACGGCTCTAGGTGGTGGCCTATTCACAATGATTTCCAACAAACGGGGAAGGAAGAGATTAGGTAGAGGTGAGGCGAAGGGAATATCGCCTGAAATTGATGGACACTGTACAGAAACGCGGTAGATAATCATGCTCACGGAGACGTTCAAGAACATAACTTAAAGAACTTCAGTGTCCTGTTTTAAATAAACTGAGCCGGACGTTATTAAATCAGCTTGCGTTCTCCTGCGTGGGTTGGAGAACTGTTTTTCGGAAGTGTCTGGATGTAACATGCGGAGAGAAGGAATCGCGTTCTCTTGCTACGTCTCACCTCTTTTGGGTCATCTCCAAGGAGCTTGAACTTCCTGGGAATTTTACTTCTGGCAAATTTGCAGCCGTTATAGTACATGCTCCAGGAGCAGCCGAAGGAGAAGGAGGCCCCGCAATCATCTGGGTCCAGACCTTGACAAGCACATGTTCTCCTGTTGACGGAGCAGAGACAAACACTGTTTACTCTCTTTTATATATCACACAATATGTTATTTACCGTTATCCTTTATGTCATCCTCATTAGACTCTATTGTAGATTGTAAGCTCTAGAGAATTGCGGACACTGTGACTTTGTTTGATTTTGGGTTCTGGGTTAGGTTCAGGTGGAAAAAAAGTTTTTGGATTTGAGCAGAAGTTGTTATTTTCTCAAATTCAGCATTATTTAGCACAATATCTATCCAGTCTGTTTCATTGGCTACCAAAAATATCTACCAAAAGTACTCTCCCAAAAACATGGAGTTATTTCAAAATGCATTTTACTGTTAAAGAACCTGTATTTGTGTGTTATCAAATTATTTTGTATGGAGACTGAGGCTGGTGCACATACTGCTTTCTAAGTTCAGCAGATAGCTTACAATTGAATTACTTACTGTATTTGTGTAGCTAATTATGTACTGTACTCTTTTCTCATTTGGCTAAACATGTGAGGGCATTCAGTCAAAAAAGTACCATAGCCTGCATTGTGTGTGTGTGTGTGTGTGTGTGTGTGTGCGTGCGTGTTCGAGTGTGCATTTGTTATTTATATCCTGTGTAATTGGGATAATAAATTATTAAATACACATAAAATGATATGCCTTCAAGGATGATGCACAGAATTTGTGTTTCATCACAACAGAATGTAGTTACATTTGAAATTGTAATGGCTAGGATGAACCAAATGGAAAATATGTCCTTTCTGAAGGTCAAGGTTGAGTTTTTACTGCCGACAGAACATTATGAGGTCATCCTCCAAGGTCTGCACAGAGAGGGAAGCGCTATTATCTCGTGACAGGAATGCCACTGTCTTGAGCCGACAAAAAAGCTTGATGGGATCTGAAGTCAAGCTCGCTAAAACAACCTCTCAAGGTCTAACCGTTCCTTATTATCATTCTTTTAGTTATGGGGCTAAAGTCTTGACACTTCTCATATTAATGATGCAAACACAAAATGTTTAAAAAAAATATATATATATATTGTTAAAGTATCCCCTGCAATAAAATAAAGTGGAAAATGATGGAAAAAAAATTTACGATGCAGGGAGTGATGGAGTGCAGCACAGGTGCGTAATGGAATTGAGTATTGGATCTCTCTGTTGCATTCTATACCATTACATACATAAGATTTAAACGCATCCTGTTTAACAGTACAGCAGGTTTTTTCATGCATGAATTGTGTAAAGAAATATATATATACTGGCAAGACGGTTATCTGATGGCAAAAAAGTAAAGCCACTGAAAATGTTATGATCTCCTAAAACATTCACCAAAAACATCATACATGCTTGCTTTACACCCTCTTAACAAGTTAAGAATGTATGCTAATCTAGGAAGTTTTCATTTTTAACCCCATAGAACAACCCTCTACCTATTAATAATTCATTTCTTGGTAATACGTTCCAGTCGGATTTGAAAGGAGAACGGCAAAGGGAGTGAACGAAGGGCTCCTTTGACATTTCCTGGACAAGCGGGGCCTTTCATGTTCCACGCTCGCTGACCCTAAGGCCCAGCCGTGTCGTCCCTCAGTTTCGTCTAGTCTTGCCCGTCCTTCGCAAAAAGCTGTTTGCATTTTTCTGATGTCCTGATCTTGTGCCTGTGCCTTCAGGCTCCTTAAACGGGAGTGCTGTAGGCCCATGTATATCTGTTATGGTATCATAGATTTGTTTTTAAATTCTGCCCTTTGTAGAAAAACGTGAGTTTCCTGACACAACGACTTAAATTAGACCTGGATCAGACACATATCTTGTGTTAGCGTAGCACGATAGCCGGCGGTTAGCGGGCGGGGTTTTCGGGGCCTTACTCCTCATTCAGAGCGCATCTGCGGTTGGTGAGGGCGCCGTGCTTCCGGAGGGTTTGGCTCAGCTCGGTGTACAGTCTGTCCGCCAGGCTCACGGCGATGCCCTCCCAGATGAGGATGACCACCACGACGCAGGCGGTCTCGCAGGAGTGCCCCGTTCTCTCTCGCACCAGCACCAGCAGCTTCTCGTCCTCGCTGCTCCGGCGAATCACCTGCCACGAAACAGACGGCAACGGGCAACGCGCAGTTAGAGCAGTCGTTTAGAATGAATTCAGTCGATTCATCGATTTTATTTTTGTATAATGTCAATCCCAAACGTCACAATCCCAAGTAAATACAATATATGACTGAAACATTCCATTCATAATCTCAAGAGTATTATGTTTTACTCTCTATCATTGTAATATAATTGTGTCATTTAATTATCATCAATGGTAGGGTTTTTCTGCTAAAATGTATTTTGTTTTTATATGGGCTATCCATTTTGTTTTTGCATGTCCTTATTCTAAATGGTTAAGTTGTTTCTCATGCTCTGCACAGCCAATATTTAATTGCATATGTAGCCTTTTGTAATAATCTCATGTCTACTTGCGTGGGGAATTGTGCAAAGAAAACAAATATATGCCTTTGAGTGCTGAAAGAGCTAGAAATCTCAGTTTGTTTCAATGATTTATATAAAAAGATATCTCAAATTCACCAGTTTGACACTGAGACTATATTAGGTTCCCTGTAAAGTATTAGGTTCCCTGTAAAAAGATTCATCGTTCTTTCCATAGGGGGCACTGTAGATCAGAGAAGCAATCTTAATATCATCCTGTTTAGCGGTGGTATCACACAAAGATGGTTCTTTTAGTGTCTTTTCCTGACTGTAGTTACCTGACATATTGGGTACATAGACTGGCTTTCACAGCATTATAGCTTGCACACAACTCTTACCCATTTGGCTATGGGACACCCCTGTGTGCTCTTCCCTTCTTTCCCGGTATACACGACCTTCTCAATTCTGATAGCACTTCCAGTTTGCCCAAACCTTGCAAAACAAAACAACAGTGATACCTTCAATTGAAATACAAGCACATTAGTGAATATCTTCAGTCTATGCAGATACAGAGCAGTCCGTACGCATTTAGACAGTGACACAATTTGTGTTGTTTAGGCTCTGTACTCCAGCACATTGGATTTGGAATGGCGGATATGAGGTTAAAGATCACTTTATGGATCACTTTAAGGGTTGTTTCTCCTGACTCATTTTCTAGGGAAAATAAGTAAGAAGAAGCTACCCTTAAAAGTGATCCATCCATATATACTGCTTTTCTGGCAGCAGAGTGATGGTTTGAGGTTTGTTTGATACCTCAGACCCTTGATGACTTACAGCTATTTAGCCAACCATGTGTTCCGTACTATTTCTGTATAATTTACAGCATAATCTAGTCCCACCCCCAATTCCCATAGAGATCCATTCAAATGCAGAGAGCTTGTAGTATCGCTTGTAAGAATACCTGAGTTTTTTTATGTTTTTGGGTCACAGACATCAGGAAGTCATGGCATGCAAAGGATATGCAACCAAATATTAAATAAAATAAAAATTGTGTCACTGTCAAAATACTTACGGTCTGCACTGTATGTAGCAATATAACGATATTGTTTGAATAACAGTGGTATGTTCAACAGTGGCTCCATTTAAATACACATAATGACATTTTCACTTGCACTATTGTTTGATAGCATAGAAATAATATTCCTGGCGATAAAACATTAAAAAACATTCAACACCTGTGCGAGGAGCACCTTACCTCTTTTCCATCATCTCTCGAATAGCTGGTAAATTTGGCGCTGTTCCCAGGTGTGTATAATAGGGTCCTTCATCTTTCTCACTGAGTTGCTCTGGTCAAAACAAACAAGACATCCAGCCCCGTTCAAATTTAGACTAAGGTGTGCAGCACATTTAAATCCCACCTCTCCCATTTCTGTTTTATTCCTGAATTAAAATTTTAGCTGAATAAATCTAACATGTAATCAAAATCTTTTTTTTTTTACCTGACTTAAGTGAAAGCAAGCCCAATAGATTTAAATTTTTGCAACATTTACAGAAAACCCATCATCTCTTACAGTAGCCAACTTAGTTTCCCATTACTAGTACATATTATTTATCATGGGCTATCAAGGGGTTTCGTGGTTTCTAAAAATCACAAGACCTGCTGTTAGAGAGACGTGACAGCGTCTTAGCCTTACCAACACAATGACATGATGGAATTTCATATTGAGTTTTCACAGGAGTGTCCAGCAAGTTTTTGATGGGAGTGTCCAGCAGTTTCATTGGAGACTCCATAAAGCTATTGAGGCATGGCTCTATCTTTTTTGTCGGGGTCAGGTCAGGTTCTCTCTGTGCCGTGGCTCCAAAGTCCTCCCTGCCCAGGTCAGCATTGGTCGAGAGAATGGTCACGGGGCCTGAAGTCTCGATCTTGACCTTGTTGGGAGACTTTATGACCAGTGATTTCCTCTCAAACAGGGAGGGCTGGTACTGTCGCAGCTGTTGCTCCATGGTGGCGATGATGTTGCTCTCACGCATCTGCTCACAGGTGAGCTGACGTGGCTCCTGTTTCACAAAGGCCTGCAAGGCCGGGCTTGACATCCCTCTGCCCTGGGGTGGCATGGGGCAGTCAAACCGCGGCCCGTTCTCGCTCTTGATAGCCTGCAGAATGTGCTGAAAGTCACTGAGGTTCTGCGGGTGCCCTTGCCTATCCTGCTTCTGCAGCAGGTGCAATCGCAGGGCAGCGTGCCTTTGGGCATCCCTGTGATTTTGGTTATGGAGCTGCCCGTGCTGAAACTGCGCGCAGTGATCCTGCGGTTCCATCTTAGGGAACATCCGGACGGCCGTGTGTCCCGACACCTGTTGATTTGGAGCACCTTGTGCAAAGTGAGGTTGTTGTTGTTGCTGTGTTGGTGGTGGACGCGGGTAATCCATAAGGTGTGACTGTGGGTGATTCTGATGCTGCTGTAAGTATTGCTTTGGATTCCCAGAGCTTGGAGAACACTGGGGTTGCATGGTGCTGCTGAACTTGTAGTTCTCCTGGATCGCTGCCCTGTCTGCATCGCCACGGCTGTACGCAAATGAGACGGTCTGTTTTTGCGGAGGCTGTGCATTCGGGGGGAGCGATGGCTCAAAAAAGCTGGGAGCATTTCTGCTGGTGGGGGTAAGTCCTGCTGGACTAGATGGGCAGTTGGGTGATTTCAGCTGTTTTTCCAACCTGATGTACTCTTCCAACTTGAGCCTATTCAAGAGCTGGCTATCCAGCTGTCTCTGAGGGAGGTCCTGGGGCTGGGACATTTTCACAGGCTGTGCATCTTGGGTAGGGTTTTGAAGGCTGTGGACTTGCTCCTGCCTCTCTGTTTGAGGATACGGTGGCTGCTGCTGCAGAAAGCCGGATGATATAATTTTCTCCACATCTTGGTCGTCCTCAGATAAGTGCTCTCGCTGTGTTTGGGCACAAAAATGGTTGTCTGTTTGCTGCTGGGGCACAATCTCCATTTTTCTGGGCTGTATTTGAGCCTGACCGCGCAGGCTAGAAGGAGCTGTGGTACTAGGCTGCGGCCAATCAGTGACGACTTTCCGTTGAGCTCCATCGTACCCTGGGTCAGGTCCATACGTGTCCTGCACCTGCTCGCCTTGCTGCTGGAAGCCAGGCTGGTTGAACCCTGCATGGGAAATCCCTGCCTGGGGTCAGAGCTCGGGATGTGCCCCTGCTGCCGAGCTCCAGCCTGCTGCTCCTGCTGTGGCTCTGCCTGGAAGTCCTTCCACATTTGCTGTGAAGGCGGAGAGGAATTCAGATCAATCCATTCCATCTGGGCACAGGGATCTGCTCTCTGTTGCATCTCTCTAGGTGCTCCGGTAGTGCCTTGCGTCTGACATGGTGTTGTATGTGCCTGAGGCTGGAGGCTCCCAGCGGGATTCTGAGTGTCTGTGATCGAATTTGGGGGGGCACGGTGTTCTAATGAAGCTGAACTGGGGGCTTCCTGTAGGGTACTGCTCTCATCCGGCTCTTGTCTCTCGAGCTGCTGCTGTGCCCCATGCTTGACCTCATGCTGACTGTTCTGGGGCCCTTGTGACTGGTGACCCTGATCGGAATCCTTACTTCCCACCATACCTTCCATAGCCGTCCTGGCGAAAGGGCTGAATCTGCCAGCCTCTTCTGTCTGGACTGGGGCTCTGGGCTCCATAATGAGAGGGTAGGAGTCTTGACTGAAGCTGTGTTGAGACATTGGATACATATCTTGGGCCTCCATGCTATCGGAGAAGGACCTGGCATAGATTAGATCTTGTGAGTCACTACCAGGCCTACCTGGTAAGCTCGTCCTGGAGACCTGATTCTCCTCCTGGGCTGGTGTGTGCATTTCCACCTCAGTGGCGGGTACGTCCTGGAGAGGGTAAGGCTGCTGCTGGTGTTCTCTTCCAGTCGCGCCCTGGTATCCATTCATGACAAATGGTGCAATGCCATAGCTGCCGCTGCTGTGCTCTTCTGGGGGTATCCCCTCCGGCTCTCCCGAGGCAGATATTGGTGGTGAAATGAGCAAACCTGAGGTAAGTGATGGGGAATGAGTGGCTGGTTCAGGAGAGTTCTTTGCATCGGCTGGGATCTTGATCTCTTGTGACACACTGCTTTGCGGCGCAATGGACACCCTGTCCGGGTAATACTGAGACAGTGTTTTCTGTAAAAGGTCTCCTGGCGTGTTCTCCATGGATGAGGCAGTCACTGTAGCACCATTGGAAATTGGTATTTGCTTGCTCCTCGAAAGGGAGAAGAGGTCACCGTTGGAGAAATTAGCGTTCTTCTTGTCCTTCGGCAAAACGTCACAGTCAAAGTCCGCAGGCTTCATGAGCTCTTGGAAACAGTCCAGATCGGTCTCCATGCCTAGCGCATCTTCTTTGTCCCATGCAGTAACTGTGTTGTTCTCCACCATCTTATCATCATCATCACCGTTCATTTCCGAATCCCCTCTGAGTCTTTTTGACTGGTGAAGCCCCAACGTTGGCGCGCCGCTCAAACCATGTTTTGCACCTCCGTTTGTCACATGCGAGCTTTGATCAAACAGGTCCTGCATTTCAGCTGGCCTGGAACAGCTGTCGTAATGCCTCTTCATTTGGTTGATCCCTGCGCTGGGTTTGAAATGGCTCCAGTCGGCATCCCCATTGATTTGATGAGGAGGCACTTCTGCCAATTGGTTTCCATTCTGCAGCTTGTTGATCTGGGGTCCGGTCTGGTGAACAGTACTGAGCTGTGCTATTATCAGACTCTCTTCCGTCTCATGACTAGCCTTTTCTATTTCCATCTGGCCTGTTCTGGGTCCATCCACAAGGCTGCCCTCTTTGCGTACTGCAAAACACCAAACACAACAGGACCATTATTGATATGAAACATTCAGGTCATGGTTAAGCATGGGCCTAATATCTTTGCATTTATATTCAGTTTCAATATGTACACACTAACATGATTCATAAATATGAAGAAGGATCAGTTCAGTTGTGGGTTTATTTTTTCCATCGATGTGATTTTTCATGTGACTGCATTTCCACCAAAGCAGCATAAAATGTCACCCCATGCAAATATAAATGCGAAAAATATAAAAAATCTGCTGTAAAACAACACCCTTGAAGACGTCAGAGGCAGTAAATTATATATATTTCCAGTGTATATTCATGACAATGACCTGCATAATTGAATGAGGTCATGAGTGAAATGTATTTGAGTTCGGCCTTGAGCGGATATCAGTTAGCTGCATGGAAAGCAGCACAGAATTGCAATAAACTCGGCCGACTAACCAGTTAGATGGCAGAGACATATGAGATAAGGGTGCTGGCATAGGTTATTTGAGGACAGCTAGCACTGGCACTGTACAATGCATCACTGGCTCTTTCTCTCTCTCTCCCTCTCTTGCTCGCTCTCTCTCTCATTCGTTCACTTTTTCTCTCTCCAAGGAAACAAAGACTGAACATGTTAAACTGATTATTTTCATGAAAGATCGTTAAGACTCGATTTTTTCACATGTTCATATAAGTTTTGCATCAAGGTCCTCTTTGTGGTCCTATCCCCTGTGAACTTCTTAAGTCCATACGCCATGTGTTTTGAGTAAACTTCAAAGAGTTCATCTGAGTTTTCTCCTTGATGCACTCCAGAACCACAGAGGAACAACCGTTCTTCAGGATTTGCAAAATAGTTTTCAGACGTTCATGAAAATTATGCTTTCCTACTTGTCATTATTTAGAGGGAATGATAGACTGTGTATAGCATGACTATTCAACTAGAGGCTATTTGGCCTTAAGGGGAAGACAAATATATTATAAAATGTATTATAAGAATGAGCAAGAACACATCTCCTTTGTTTACACGTGTGTGCATCTTGTTTAAACATTTTATAAATGAAATATGTGAAAATGTTTTGCATTGCGCCATTTATAAATCAAATCAAATCAATTTTATTTGTATAGCACTTTTTTTACCTAGAACTGTCACAAAGACGCTATACAGAAAACAGAAGGACACAGACTCGGAAAGGCTATAAGGACGGCTGACACTGCTGGCTTGTCATGGCCCTGCTCAGCAGTGAGTACAATTAGCTAACCGGCTAGCCGAGTGCTTAACAGAAAAAAAAGTAAAAATTCCCTATCTGTCCCTTAAAGGCAACAAAGATTTTCACCAAAGGACAAATCCAACAGGTCAGAGGACGCTGTACAGAAAAATAAAAGAAAAATTGGGCAAGAAAAAACACTCAAACAGTGTCGACAAATACTCCCCAAATGGGAAGAAATCTCAGAAGGAACCTGGCCAGTGCAGGGGAGCCCATCCTTCGCTGGCCGGCCGGTTTAAACTAAAGGTGGAATGGATGGTAGAATATAGCCTGCTCCGCAGGAAGAACACTGGTGAATCTGCCATTGAAATGCTCTTGGACACATCTGTTTGAAGAATCAACTCTGAGTTACGACAGGATAGGTTTTGACTAGACCGGTTATGACTCAGTCATGACTACTCTTGCAAAGATCTCCTCAATGTTTCAAACAAACAGTGCCTCCTGAAAGTATTCATACCCCTTCACTTTTTGCACACTTTATTGTGTTGTAGGTTTAATTTTAAATTGAAAAAATTGCTTATAGTATCGCTTGTAACAGTACCAGAAAATAAGACATCGAGATTCTTTTGATGTCGATGGGTCACAGACTTCAGGAAGTAACAGCGTGCAAAGGATATGTGACCAAATATGAAATATGATACTTTACAAATACATTAAAGCAAAGGGTATGAATACATATGTAAATGAGACATTTCAGTTTGATTTTTAATAAATTAGCAAAAATGTCTAAAAACATGTTTTCTCTTTGTCATTATGAGTTATTGAGTGTAGATTGATGGGCAAAAATGGCAATTTTATCCATTTAAAATTTAATCTACAACACAACAAAGTGTGCAAAAAGTGAAGGGGTATGAATACTTTCAGGAGGCACTGTATGTCCTCATACTGAACCAGTATTTGATTGTGGATTTTTGTGACTGGTCAAAGTTTACAGTGCTATGAAAAACAGGACAACAATCCATAAAAAACAACTATTCACATTTTAACATGCATCAAAATAGAATCACTGGATAGCTCTCTTTACAAGAGCTAACACACATAGATTCACATACATAACTGTACATACAGACAAGCAAACCAAAGTTGTACTCGCGCTTCCTGTATTGTAGCTCACGACTGTCTTAAAATAGGGACGTGTTCAGGTAATCATAACAAATGGCTTAACCAATATTTTTGGCGCACACAGCATTTTCATGGCGTGCAAACAAGCCTGTTAAAGCTGTCAGTCCAGCTCAGTACACAGTCGGGGGAATACTGAGGGAAGAGATCCTTCAATCTGTTTTTGGCTAAATCTTGGTGTGATGCCGGCTCACTATTCTGTTCTGTAGAATGGGCAGTGGCACACATCATAATAAAGGATACCCAGAAAGTAGGGCTGAGCGGTAGCCTCTACTGTATTTTTAGGTATACCGGTATGAATTCACGCAATGGTATGCGGTATTTCAATAACGTCGTCAACGGTATTTTTATTGTTTAAAAATAGAACATTGCAAATTCAGCATGATGAAAGAATTTGTGAACGTACCCTTAAGGTGAATTGCTTATTTTGAATGAAACTTGCACCTTTGCACTGAATAAAAACGTGACATGATGTTGCAAACAGCACATGCAGAGAAGTTTGTTGAAACGCATGATGGATTGCAGTGAATACCAATATCAATCCGTTTAGTTTCCCAGCCAATAATTTATCCATCCTTAAAGTTGTAGTGGCCGCAATATTGACACTAACTACTTATACTCACTTCTGGAGAAAAAAAAAATCTAAACATAATTTACATTTGAAAACAAACCGTTCTGGAAAATATGCACAATACAGTACATGCATCAGGGTCAGAGAGTATCCTATAATTGAAAGTATTTATTTCCCCTCAAATAAACGCCAAGAACCGAATTCTGCATTGTGTAGGCGCTGCAAACACTTTACCGTGACGCCATTATTCTGTACCTTGCGGCCTGTCTGTTAGTACATAGATTGGAGGAAAAAAGTAAAGCAAATTACATTACATTATACATTATAGGCATTTAGCAGACGCTCTTATCCAGAGCGACTTACACAGCATTTTTGCATTTATACATAGTATCCATTTACAGCTGGATATATACTGAAGCAATTCAGGTGAAGTACCTTGCTTAGGGGTACAACGGCAGTGTCCTACGTGGGACTCGAACCTGCGACCTTTCGGTTACAAACCCAGTTCCTTAACCACTGTACTACACTGCCGCCCGTTTTTTCTCGTAGACTGAAATTGACCTACTTATGCGTGAAACAGAAACTGCCTGGTCAGTCTACGGGGCCTGTTAAAAACCAAAGTATTTCAAATTAACCCACAGCAGAGTAATTAAATTGCATGCATTTGTTATAGCCCAAATGTGTAATGTCTAGACTAATGGGTTAACAACTCGATGAGGCTCTTGAAGGGACACGAGTGGCAATTTCCACTGGTGAGTGTAGGCTATATTTAAATACACAGTACAGCATTTCTATCTTTACAATTATGATCTATTAATTAATATTTGTTAGTTAATTACAAAAACTTAAAATGCATTCCGCGTCGATAGATAAGCATGCTACTTCCCACACAAAGCCTGCGCGCGCCCTCTGCTAGCAGAGACTGTTGTTATGGTAATGAACTCCTGAGTGATGGGCAAGGTTAATATTACAGATGGTACGCATGGAGTAGAGGTTTAAAATGTGTCAGCTGTTAAGTTGCTCTGTTTCTCACCTCCTGCACCTCACTGTAACCCCGTCCTATAGGGTGCTGCCAAGAGTTACGCTGCTCCACAGGGCGCACGTTACTCATTAGCCATTGATACACAATTACAATAGACGTGATGCAAAGTGGTTTTAGAGTTGTGGTTATGCAATGCAGAAATCGAGACACAAAGACGGCTATGTAGCCTACACCTAGCTAAGTAAGCTTGTGTTCAGAGAAAGACAAATATATACTTTATGAAATTGCTTGTCGTGTAGGCCTAAAGTGTGTGGCAGTTGGTTTGACAGCAGTGTAATTACATTAGACATCAGTAAGAGGGACTCCCCAAGAGACCTGGTGGTATAAAAAATTAAGCTCATTAAATAGGATTACAAGATTCACATTGACCGTTCGCGGTTTCACTCTACCTGGTGGTCATCACGGATCGTGTAGAGAACGCAGACGCTACCATGAGATCTAATTAAGTCAATCATAAAATAGATAATAATAATAAATTCTGCTGTTTTTGGTGAAGGATATTTCACATAGCAATGACACAAATCTTGCTGTAGCCTAGCAAGCCTATCTTATACGGAATCCGTCTTCAGGCTGCAATAGGCCTATTATTGGCCTAATAATGGCCCATGGTGTTTTCTTTATTTTTGCCGAGAGAACATAGGCTATCGTGGTGCATGAACCTCCATTGTAAGAGTCTAAGAGACTCTCCATTTACACTTCACAACATTGTGGATGCCAGTTCACACTCGATGTCAGTTTTTATTTCACTGGACCGTCATCAGTCGATAATCACGCAATTGCGTCTTTTTAAAGAGCGCCTCTGTGCAAATAGGCTATATTACCACTTTAATATCATTGCGAAATCAAGATTAAATCTTTTATTTGTGTTCTATAGCTAGCTTGTGTTTTTCAAAAGTAGACTACTGCGGAAGATCGAGGGAAAAAATTGCGATGCAGTATGGCCTCTGTCGCTGAAAACAGCTCTCCCCAGAAGCAATAAGAATTGCAGCGATGGTATCGATTTTTCCCCCTTTCTTCTGCCACACGCAATTATTAATGCATGTCACATCTGCAGCATCTGCGGAACGATTACCGCACGCAGGGCAAACGCTGCAGTCTAATCCATCATAATTATGAGCCGCTTCTCCGCAGATGCTGCGATGGGTTGCTTTAAGAGAAGTAGATTTCTGTAAAATATCACTGCGTCTCGGAGTACTTTGACGCGCAGAAGCCTGAATGTTTGTTGACAGCACCATTACGCCGGAAGAGAGTTTTCATCCACAGATTCACGTGTCATCATAGAAAAGTGGAGAAGCGTCGCCCAATGATATTGTGTATCTTGTGTTTTATTTGTTTTCATTATACAAGAAAGCTGTCATAGTAATTATAGCTTATTATCTTCAAGGAATAGCCTACATCTTAGTCTGATATATTTAGAATAGAACAGCCTACTATCGGAATTATCCTATATCCTACTATCCTATAACTTAGAATAGCCTACTATCTGAATTAAATCAATGTTTTTTTATGGCACTATTTTGATTGGGGATTGGTTCATGACAAAATAATGTTGACTATTCAACATGTCTGATCTTAAACAAAACTGTAGAAGATTTGTAACTTTGTGGCATGCATACTAGACTGCTTTATTTAATAGCGCTCGTCCTTATATTTATTTTAGAAATCACTATCCTGTCTGGGGACATGAAAAGAAAATGTACATCCTGATTGCAATGGCCTGTAAGATTACGGCCAATAAGAGGAAGGCAGTGTAGTACAATGGTTAAGGAACTGGGTTTGTAACCGAAAGGTTGCAGGTTCGATTCCCGGGTAAATGGATACTATGTATAAATGCAAAAATGCTGTGCAAGTCACTCTGGATATGAGCGTCTGCTAAATGCCTGTAATGTAATGTACAGGAAGGAGGGGGAATGTACAGATAACAACCAATGCCGGTTAGGCTGGTTTTCCCATTCCACTCAAATGCCCCGGGCAAACATCTTATATCAAAACTTCTTATCTGTTTACCACAGATGAATCAAGTGTCCATGTCAGTTTAAACTACCGCATGCTTCTTTTAAACTAAACTTGCTGATATTCCTGTTCTCCCTTTTTCGCACACTAATGGAAACTCGCTGAGCTTTTTCTGCCCAGTCTGACACTCCAAACACGTTTCACCTGGGCTAGTGAAGCTTTCCCTCATTTGCATATCATTTGCATGCCACCAGCTGTTTTCGTTTCAGTCGCTCACAATTGTCTGACCAGCTCATGGATCCATTACCCATAAGCGATCATAAGATGAAAAACGCTGTATAAATGCAACCCATTCATACAATTAATTACCCATAACAAATACATCAGTTCCACTCAAGCAACGTTATGGTACCCTCAAGACTGTGATTCCTACAG
This sequence comes from Ilyophis sp. 1 JC-2022, assembly GCA_022702515.1. Taxonomy (NCBI): domain Eukaryota; kingdom Metazoa; phylum Chordata; class Actinopteri; order Anguilliformes; family Synaphobranchidae; genus Ilyophis; species Ilyophis sp. 1 JC-2022. Next base: position 18,396,981 of record CM040400.1, on the reverse strand, counting down.
ACTGTTGCACAACAGTTTGCTTTGCGGATCTCTCCGCTGCTCTTGTCAGATCCTGTAATATGTACATTGTCATAAGGGTCCGTGGCTCCATATACTGAAATGTGGAATGACAATATTTCTTTGTTGAATCCAGGGAGATCTGTATGCATTATTATATATCCACTCAGTTTTTCAAATATAATAAATTCCTACCTGTCGATACACAAAATGCTAATGGGTACAGTGCAGTATAATGGTTAGGGCACTGGGTTTGTAACTTACAGGTTATAGGTTCAGTTTGTACGTAGGGTGCCCCTGTTGAGCAAGGTACTTAACCTGAATTGCTTGATTATACGTCTGTATAAATTTATACAATGTAAAAACTGGTAGTTGCTTAAACTGTCTGCTAAGTAGCAGTAATGTATAGTGGGCATCTTAAAAAACAACAAAAAATATATATATATAAGATAACATTATATTATATTATTATATTATGTTACATTTCCTTCTCTCCCGCTGTTTGGATTCTATGTGGGTTTGGTAATCCCATTTTAAGAGGAAGCCCATGTGGATCTCCTCCAGCCGGGAGGTGGCTCCGCTCCTGCTGCGGTACGTTCCAGAGTTTACCAAGTGCTCAGCTGTGCAGGCCAGCTCTGAGAAGCTTGTCACAGTTGGATACACCCACCGTGAAAAAAAAAAAAATCTGAGAATAGAAGATAACAAAGCAAATGATCCCAGCTGAGCGCTGCACACAGAGAGCTCTCGTGTCCACTGCGCTTGCTCCAACACAACAGCACTGTTAGCAGCTTCCAGTGCACGCTGAACTGGGGGGCGCTTCACGTAGTCCTCTTTCAGCTCCGTAGATTGTGCCACTGTCTTTTCTGCACGTGCATCGAGGTGCAAGTTGTTTTAGGGGCTGGCTTTGATAATGTGCGATTAGAATCAAGTCGTCTGCATTGTTTCGCTTCATCTGGGCCTGCCTTTCAGTTTTTGCAGTGAACAGTCTCGGTTAATTTGAGTCCCTCGTGCACCAAGTGTGGTATTGCATAAGAATAACCAGACAAAAAAGACAAATACTTTTTGTTTGTGGTTCTTCTTTTGCGATGCAAAAGGGGGGGGGGGGGGTCACAATTACTGACACACTTTCAATAAGTAAAATTTAGAGTTTTTGTTTGTCTTTCACTGATATTTCTCTCGTATTAATGGTTTTTTTTATGTTAAAAGCCTCACTACTGCAGGCTCTGCAATCATCAAAAGTCTTGTCATTTTTTCTGAATATTTCACATGATGATTTTTTACTAAAGTCTATAGTATATATATATGTAACAATTGTAGTTGTTTCAGACTGCAGACTAGTGCCTGTGATTCATTCTATTTAGAGGCATTGGAAAGGGGACCCACTTAGCTTTGTAGCAGCCTCTGCAGTTATGTGTTTCCTGGTATTTATAGCTGCAGAGCTGGTTTATAGTTCCTGGGCCTGCAGGCAGGGGTGGGACACACGCAAACAGTGGTTCATTGGTGTTTGACAATGTAGACAGTACGTCACAGTGTCACATAGGGCATAAAATGGACACAAACTGTGTAGTATGGGCAAGAACTGTCAGCTGGTCTGTTTGAGCCTGGTCTGTTTATCTCCTGATTACCCTATGTATGTTTTGATGTGGCTTGCATTGTTTTGGTGATTATTGCACAGTAGATAAAAAAAGAGCATAAACACTCAGAAGGGTAATGTTCAACTTGTGGGGATGTAATGCTGCCATTACACATTACATAGCCCTATGAACTGAAAAGGCCAAGACAAAACTATAAACATGGGTGTCTGTTTGTGTGTAGGCACAGCGCACTCATCTTCCAATCTGAAAGTGAGAATGTGGAAAGGGTTTGCAAAAGGGGCTAAAAGGGGTGGTGCTAAGGCTCGTCGGGCCCGCGTCTGGTTTGCCGATAAGGGCAGCTGGCTCAGGCCCCACTCAGGGGCTCAATCTCTGCCAGCTAGGCGAGCACTCCAGCCACCCCTGCAACAGCAGACTGGAGATATGGGAGGCTCCATAAATCAGACGGGCACCAACACGCTTGCTCCCCCTGAAAGGCCCAAAACAAGCCATTATTCTGAGTGTGCACTTCCCTGGCTGAACCCAACAGCCCCATTAATACATTCCTGCCTTAAATTAAAACAGAGGGTGTGCTTCCCCTTTGAAGGCCGCCACGAGACCGTATATTTATTAGAGCACAACCAAACTTCAGTCACTTGTGCCGTTCAGTGTGGGATTGCTGGATGTTCCAGCGCGCAATCGCAACTCTTAATCTCTCTTAATCGCGACATTAATCTCTGTTTTTGTTTTGCAATACTTGACTTCCCGTATTTATAAGAATACAAGAAGGGAAACTTCCTCTGAAAAAATGTGGGTTAGTCATGTTGCACACGTGAGGATTAAAGATGTTTCGTCAAGTTTTATGAACATCAGTTCTGGTCAGGATTTGCCATTTTTCGTCAAATTTCCTTCTAAATTGTATACCTGTTGTTTCTGAGGTTGTCACCAGTCTATATTACTATGCTACAACTTTTTTGAGGTTATGAACATTGCTGAAGCCACCATGAGACTCATTGCACGTGCACATTATTATCAATAAACAACATTTTGTGATTTGAAATTTTACAATTTATTTGTAACCATTTTAAAAAAATCTCGTTCTTGAAAATAATGACAAGGATGATGTGCCAGTTCGCCTAGGTCCTTTAGCAATGTGCTAATGTTACATAAGTTAGTCAGCAGGCATACAGGTACTCGGAGTGGGTCAACTTTGCGGTTGAGCCTCAGAAGATGGCTGTAGGTAGAATCAGTTTCAGTTGTCAACCTGGATCTTTTAAGTAAATCTAGGTCAGTATGATGCATTAAATCCATCTTACAGAGTGTAGCATGAAATCAAGAGCAAAACCAGAGTTTGGTCAGAGTGTCATGTGTCCACGTTTTGCATATGTGACAGACGACACGGTGCATGGGGTTCACGCTGCCTGTCTCCTTTCATTCCAAAGCATGAAAGGCGGGTCGAGTCGCAAGGTTGGGGAGTAACTTGCCCCCGGCAATTTTACAACTGACAGAAACGTCAGAAACTCTTTGTTCTTTACTGTGCCGCCTGCTTTATGTTCATAATTCATCCTCTATATAAGATGACGATGGGGATTTTAAGCAGCTTCAATGTTGTCTATGTGTAGGTCACTCTCTCACCATCAAAACACATAATTTAATAAACGTATTTGATAAGTAAATTTGTTAAAAGTGATTTTATCTTTTTGTTATCATGACATTTATATATTTACACATAAAAGTTGTAGTGTAACCCAATGACAGTTTATAACCTTTCATTGTAAGTAATATTGTTTACTATGAAGTGCAGAAGGTGATGGTTATGCTACATTGGATGCAATTGAATAATACAATGGAATAGAAGGAAACAGCTGGCAAAGGATAATAGTTTCTCAAACTGGTAAATTTAATCTGCTAACTTGTTAACTGTACATATAAAAAAAATGTTTTTAATTCAGGACACATCAGTTTTATTGTGTGTCATTATCTGCTTTGCTTTAGCTCATTGGCTGCTACTGACAAGGCTATGGTGCTAATGGTTTTCTTTACAAAGTCATGCATTATACAAGAACCAGATTAACATTCCGAGACCCAGAGATCAGACAGCAAACATGCAATTTTACCCTTCCTACACTCGGAAGAAACTAATGCAATCAATCAGGTTTTTCTGCATTTCAGGAGAGTTCAGAGTGCCATACATGCAGCGTTATTTTCTTCTGCATGTTTTTCAGCAGTGTTTTCAGTTGTGCGAAAAGAAGCCTCCTCTTGTCGCCCCCAGTGTGTAACTGGGTCAGATGACTGGAGTGCCGCACCTAAATACAGACCTGCGCGCGCTACACTGTGTTCATTCTGCCTAACACCTCCTCACCACCAGGGTGGTTGAAGTAAGGAACAAGCAATGGGTATTTAACTGTTCCTTTAACTGGGCTGTAATCTGTTTCAAAGGCCTCTGGCTGATGACACATTTTGGTTGCTTTTGTATTTAAATATTGATGCAGTTAATGCAATAAACTGCCGATGTAGGCTCTCAGCCCTCACCAAATTAATATTTTGTCTATATTGTTGTGGCATGTTTATTTGTGGGATTCATGTGTGGTTTAGCTTAAGTACAATTTTCACATTGTTTTGACACAATGTCGGCTCTTCAACACCAAGTTCTCGTTTCCACGGTGATACTTATAACATAAACTTATAAAACTAAATGGACTACTGTAATCACAATGATTTCCCGTTCCATAAAAAGGCTTTCAAAGCGAAAAGGGTTTCACAACAGCATACGGTCCGTTTCCTGGCTTGCAGCGGCAGCATTGTATTAGTATGAACGGTCAATAGATTCCGTTGCTAAATGTTTTGGAAGAAGTGACAAATGTAAAAAGACACAGAAAATCCCACGTGCATTATCAAACTATAAAAGTATATTCTGTGCTCAAAAACATTACCAAAGCCTTCTCAGAAGCCTTTTCCTGCCTTAGAAAACATGTTATAAACCATGTGTAATTTATACTCTCTAGGAAATAACGAGAGTCTAGTACAAGCACAAATGGTGTAATTTTGTAGCTCACAGCAACTTGATAGAAACTGATTTCTGATGGAGATAATGCTATTGTGAATTTAGTCTCCAGTTTTACGGCTTACCATTGCATCTATTCTTAGACACTTTGACGGTAAATGGAAGCATTTTGGACAGGCAATAACTTTGATCATTGATGACACTGTTAAAAGAATGGGATTGCTCTTTTATATTATTTTACACCGTTCTTCAATTCTGTGGACCTTTTAAATGACAAAGCATAGTAATGGGTTTGTCGTCGCTTTAACCAGTTAGGAGTCTTCTATATGCTGCAGTAATGATGTGGAGACACCAGCAAGGGAATATGATACCGTGGTCAAATGTCCCAGTTCGGATTAGGGAATAAATATTTGGGCCACATTGTATGGTTTTCAGATGCAAAACGTGCAGTAGAATCTTAATAGAATCTTTGCATATCGTAATTTTTTAAAATTATTATTCACCCAAATTACCAAGCACATTTCAAAGGGAAATTTTTTCGGAACTCGTGGATCAAAGTAAGTTGTTCCATATGTTCATGATAGTGTCGTCGGTGATCACAGTGATAGTTAGCGTAAGACGGCAGGAAATGCTATGTGCTGCTATTCCTGCACATTTGGCTACCTTTTCTGCTCTTACTGTGAGTCTTTTCACTGCCAAAAGATATTTCTCAGCAGTCAGTTTTGATGGACTTCAAATCCATACAACTTGATTATCTCTGCCTACAGTGTGTAAGAGACATGTACTGACTGCAGTATTTCAGCACAAAGATACATTCTGTCCACAAAATAGGGGAGAGATGCACCACTTCATAATATTTATACACACACACACACACACACACACACACACATGCATGCACGCACAACACATGCACACGCACATACAAAAATGCACTGTGACACAACTTTTGTTGTTTTTCCTCTGTATTCCAGCAACAAAAAGGCTGCCTTTGCAGGTATTTACATCCATATCACATCAACCATGTAGCAAATTTCACCCCTTTTTCTACATTGTCTCCCCATTTTGGGGGACCAAAATAATTGGACAATTGGCTTCTTGACCAGCTCTGTGTTCTTGCATGTTCTGCACAAGTAAGCTAACACAAAGTCTGCAGTTCATTCCAGTGGTGGAATTTGTATTTGGAGTTTCTCAACACGCATATTTCTGTTGTCTCTCAACATGAGGACCAAACTAGTGTCAATGCCAGCCGGCCACCATGGAGTGGAAACTGGTACATTATTAAGAAGAAAGAATGCACTGGTGAGTTCAGATATAGCAAACAACCTGATATACCACAGAAGATCACTATAGTGGATGAATGAATAATACTTTCAATTGTGAAGAAAAACCCATTTTTTAACTGTCGGACAGATCAAGAACACTCTCCAGGATGTAGGCATAGATGTGTGAAAGACTAAAATAAAGAGAAGAGCACACAAGCATAACCTCAGAGGGTTCACTGCAAGATGCAAACTACTGGTAAGCCTCAAGAACAGAATGGCATATAAAAAAACTAATAAAAAAACAGTTATGGAAAAAACTTATGGACAACTGAGATGAGTATTAACCTGTAACAAAGTGATGGAAATTTGGAGGAAGAAAGGAATTGCTCATGATTCAAAGCACCCACCCTCATCTTTGAAACATGGTGGATGTAGTGTTATGGCTTGGACATGTATCGCTGCCACTGGAACTGACTCACTTGTCCTCATTGTGATGATGTCACTGCTGATGGCAGTGGCAGGGATAATTCTAGAATGTACCGAAAACATCTTGTCTGCTCAGATCCAACCAAATGCCTCAAAGCTCATTGGACGGCGCTTCACCTTGCAGCAGGACAATGGCCACATACACACTGCTAGAGCGACAAAGGTGTTTTTCAGGGCCAAAAAGTGGAATGTTCTTGAATCAATCACCCGACTTGAGGTGAGGTTATGAGGTTAAAGTACAGACTTTCAGCTTTAATTTGAGGGTTTTTACATCCATATCGGGTGAACCGTGTAGCAATTGTAACACATTGTTACACATAACCCCCCCTCCCCTCCATTTCAGAGCACCAAAAGTAATTGGACAAATTAACATAAACTTAAATAAAATATATTTAATATTTGGTTGCATATCCTTTGCATGCCATGACTTCCTCATATCTGTGACCCAACAACATCAAAATACTCTTGATATCCTAATTTCAGGTAGTACTCTTACAAGCAATAATATAACCTCTCTGCATTTGAATGGTTCTCTATGGGAATTGGGTGGTGGGACTATAAGACAATTTAGACTGAAACATTTGCCCAAAACTGATGAAAGAATGCTGAAAAATAGTATAGTAATGTTTCTTTTTGATTGCAATATTTTTATTAGAGTGTGGACTTCTGTTTTTTTGTTTGTTTTATATTTGTTTTGAGAAACCAACGCAACGACCGGTTTGAATAATTTTGAAGTGCAAGGGTAGGTTATTTTTTATTGAAAATCAGACACTAGCTTGTTTTTTTGTCAGCCCTGCATTTTTTGTGATATCTGTGACAACCTGCTTTACTGCTTAGTGTTTAAGGATGGACCATCTTTGCTTTGAGCACACCATAACATTACCTGCTCAGATGGAATACTGCATTAGCTACTTACTCACGATATATAGCTGGCACAGCATTTGCTTTGAACGATGCATGTGAAAAATAAGATGACATGACATGAGTACGAACAAGAGCCACTCTTATCTTGAACGTCCCTGAACACTCCTGACTTGGATCAAGCTGTCAACCTCACCATGGTACACTGTGCCTTGTAGGTCCACCCAAATCTGAGCTCCATCTGGCTGCCATATACGTATATGTTGTTTTGAACAGGGGGCTCAGTCCCTCTTGTGAGAGCGAGTTTGTCCTTAAAACCTTTTGTTTTACTTGCAAGTTTAATTGGGTTTTCTCAATAACAAAGACTTTAAAGTTGGACTGTGACCCTGTTATAGAGATGCCACTGTTTATAGGTGCATCTTTAAACATGTTTAAAAACATCAGCGATCAAACAATACATTACAGGTATTTGGCAGACGCTCTTATCCAGAGCAACTTGCACAACTTTTTGCATTGTATCCATGTATGCAGATGGATGTATACTGAAGCGATTCAGGTTAAGTACCTTCCTCAAGGGAGCAGCAGCAGTGTCCTACCTGGGAATCAAACCTGCAACCTTTAGGTTACTAGCCGAGTTCCCTAAATGTTATAGTACACTGCAAGACATAGCCTTCGCCGTCTGTTCATAGAAACGAAGCTTCCTGAATCACTGCTGCAAAACGCTTCAAAACTGTGCTGCCTCCATTGGTTCTGAATCCATTGGTTTCTGAATTTAATTTCCCGATGACACCCCTAAAAAAAGTTAACCTTTGCTTTCAGTGTTGTGCTAGAGCAACTGAAACCATGTGAGGTAATTTGCATGTGTATGGGCCATCCTAGGATCAGTGTGTGTGTGTGTGTGGGGGGGGGGGGGCACAGAGGTTGATCATTGGCCAATCTAGGTCATAAATGGACTACCCCGGGATTACCTCGATGACCCTGCTGAAAGTGTGGCCGCACATCCAGCGTGACTCAACTGTGGCATTCGCGGGTAAACCAAACCAGCCGATGTTGCCACTTCAGCCACAGCTACATCACACCGAGGCTCTAATTAAGAACGGGTCCCCCAACTCACGCTCAGCATTCCTCTTGTCTTCCTCTCCCATCTGCTTCTCTGCCTCTCTCACCGTCCCTTTGTTTCTCAGCGAGTCAATATATCTGACCGGGCTGATGAACTGTGTGCTGTGCAAAGTTAATTTCTTTCAGAGTGCGAGGTATCCATGGCGACCACCTTATTAAGGCACAAAAGCCATCTGCTCCAAACATTAACTCAGGAGAAGCTCAAACGTTGCTCCAGGGATCTCACATGTGCTTCTGAGCACAACTCAGGGAGAAAAAACACTATGAAGAAACCCTTCATTCTTTACAACAGGACATGCTGTAACTGGTGTTTATTTACTTATTTATTTTCTAAATATAAGATAATATACTTTACAATCACATACCTCTAAGTAGCAAAAACCTCAATATTCAATATTCCTTTTTTATGTTAAAGATCAAATTCAAAAAGAACTTGTACTATTAATACAAACATACTTTTACCTCGCTATCTTAACGGACTGGTATTTTATTTTATCGTTTCATGCAAAACGAGATCAGAGGTGGCTTGGAGTTGCAGTTTGCGTGAAAGTTTGACTGCCCCCTCACTGGACATCAAGCATTATAGCTGACTCCCTAACTAAGAACTTTGTCAAGGACAATGAAGAAGCATGGAGAAGCAGTATGATAAACTTAATTTTTAAACAACAAAGGCAGCTATTCATGTTACTCAGCCCTACTCCTGGGTCTACCCACTATGTTAACAGCAGAACCAGTTTCTCCCTTGTTTCTGTTTGGATCTTCTGAATTCAATCCAGCGTCCCATTAAACAGAAGAAGGAAGTCAGACGTAAACACAGAAAGAACAGTTATTTGAAATCAAAATGACTGGAAATCAAAGCTTGCTCTATGTCCGCCCAAATATGGAAGTTGAATTTCAAAAAAAGATTTTCCTGTAAAGAATTACTCATTTTGGAGAAATAAAAACAAGTTTGACCGGTCATGAACCAAGACCTTGCAAGATCCTGTCCATATGTGCATGTGAAATTAAGTCTAATCTGGCTGGATTTACTAGCCAAGAAAAAGAATCGTTGATTAGTGTGTGAAAGAAAATATTGTGCTTAATAAAGGCTTTAAGGCAAAGAGAAAGAGTTGGTTCACCTCTCAGGTGTAGGTTTGTGCTTGCTGCTGCCGCGGTCTTGTGTGTCTGCATAATTTTTCCTGATGTTCACATAATCAAGAGATGTGTGTGATTATGAATGCCGCAATAACATATTCATTCCATCGTGTCCATTTTTTTCCCCCTTAAAATGGAAGCCTTCCAAATGGTGCAGTGGCAGGCAGGTGGATTACACGATCAGTAGAGCAAGAAATGATCCACAATGGCATGAATATGTTATTGCGAAGGCTTCAAAACGTTATTTTCATAATGCTGATAGGTTTAACCCGGGCAGCAGAACCTGACACACTCTCAGCGCAGAGCACATGGAACGCCTGCTGTGTTGTTGGTGTGTTGGAGAATGGAAAGAAACTCAATAGCTGGCCTCCGACGCTTTGGGCCTTCAAAAGTAGTTAATGATGTCACTCAGAGCCTTTGGTGGAGTTACGGTGTCAGATGACACAACCAGCTGACTTTCCTCACAGAGAGGTATGACCGGGGTCTTGGTTTAACCCTCTCAATGCCTGCCTAGATGAGGAAATGTTTAAATAGCATAACGTTTGTGTGATTACTCAAGCAAAAAAATGTATAATAATAATGTATGTGTAGCAGGGGTTATAAATTCTCGATTTGAATCATCTTTGCAGTTCTGTTTATTTATTTGTACCAACTGAAGACATATATGGAAATAGAGACTCCCACTTCATGGTAGCTATAATAGGCTGACCTATTTTTCTCTTACATTTATTATTTTTGAGAGCGAAAATATCTGTGAATGCGGGATTTCTAAATTCCTAAAAATGTCCAGTAAGGTTTTGCTCATTCCGTAGACCGTATAAAGACAAAACAAAGCAAAAAAGCCTGATAGTATATTCACCCAATCTCCTTTTTTTGAGATTCAATATATGGTCATTCTAGTTGTATGTATGTAAAGCATGTTCCTTATGTGGCGCTCCCTGAAATGATTACGTTCCGGCATAAAATATATATTTCCTTCACTCAATTTGGAAATGGGAGTAAATTCAGCCGACCAAATCTGTATTTGGGTTCATTAGTGCTATGTGTGAATTCTGCACTAGGCCGTATCCTGGAGTGGTGTCCAGAAACTGTGCCTCAGCGGTGGCTTGACAGCTTGCGAAGACTTTGTTTGTGAATGCTAATGTGCCACACACTCTCACACCCAGGTGCTACAACACACATTGTGGCCTCACATTGCGGGCAAACACAAACAACTTCAGGCCTCAATGGTCAGGTCTCAATGGCGAATGTCAATAATGCACGGTAATCTTACATATGTCTGAAACACATTCTAACTCTTCGTTGTGTTTTTTAACCAAATTACCAACAAGTCATATCTTTCCAAGATATTTGTACAAGATGATGCAATAATACAATATTATGTGTTAATAGTTGTGTTATGATATGCTGTTGTTCAGTGGTACCTTGGCACAGGTTGGAATTGCAGAAGGCAGTGGAGTCATATCTGTTGTATGCTATTGTTGTACTTTAATCTTCGTCGATTTGTGTGTGAGAAACTACGGGCCATTCAGAAATGAAATAAACAGAAGATTCTTTGTTTGGTGTTTCCCCGCCAACTCAGATGTGTGTCTATGTACGTATATGTATGTGCGTGTGCGTGTCTGTGTGTGCCTGTTTTCTTCTTGTTTTATATACACAATAACTCAACGCTTCTTTGAATTTGCACAGCTGGTAACAGTAAACCCCACAAATTTTGAAAGCCGCATTTACCAATGAATTAACACCTTTTCAAAGAAAATCTGCCCCTGCAAAGATCCTACGGAAAAGAACGAAACAGATTATTTGAAGGAAAAAAAGTTCATGGGCCAGATCAGAACAGAGTAATGTGTCATAGTTTCCACCCCCCCTCTTATTGCGTGAGTTTTAAAAAATCCCTACAGCACCTTTAAAACGGTGAGGTTGACCACAACTCAGTGAAATATGAAGGCTCTTTGGCACTCACAATTTTTCTATTCCTACTCTGTTCTGAGAAATGTTTGTAAATTCAGCCACGAGAAGACTGTAGCGGAAAAACAGTGTTCTTCATGATACGTTTGGTGGTGTTTCATGGTAAAAACTTGGCTATGAAAGAATCTGCACCCACACAGGGTACGTGTGTAGAAGGTGCCGTCCCGAACGGGCTGAAAGGTGCCCTCGCTAGTCGACTGGCGGCGAGATTCCTTAAAGCGCTTGTCCTCGACCGAGCCGCTGTGTTTTTGCAGGCTATCTCTTCCGCCGGCGCCGCGAAAACGTTCAGCGTCGAGGGCCCGACAACAGCAGCGGAGACGGCAGCGGCGATATTCAAATATCGTCAGCTCGGGAGACCTACGCTCGCTTTGGGTCATTACGTAACCGCCTTCCGGAATGCCGGGACGCTGTTTGTAAACAGAGCGGCCATGTGCGCGGCCCCACGTGGGGAGCTTTTAGACCCTCCCCCTCCCCCTCCCTCCCGACATCGATACGCACGCCACAGGCCAAGGATCGCTCCTGCCCGCTTCCCGAGCTTGTCATTTTCAAGGTTCTTCATTAACATGGAGAAGAATGGGCGGGAAATCTGGAGGAGAGAGCCAGAAACCGGTCGGACTTTGCGGGCTCAGCGTCAGTGGCTGTCTGATCTCGCCTGGCTCTTGTTGTAATTGTTGCGTAGCTCGGGCTGCAATGAGTAGCCAGTTGGTGTGACTCAATGGCAGATAATAATTGTGCAATTCAAGGCTCTGTGTAACTGGGGCAAGGCGTAGCTCACTGTGGTTTTCCCTCAGTCAGTCAAGTGCCATAAAAGGAAAGGGTTGGTTCACTTTTTTAAAGCTCGGTCTTTCGAAAAATACTCTTTAAACATGCTCATTACAGATAAAGTGAATTGAGAGACTGAGTTCTTCATAATAGGAGATGTTATAGGTTATAGGTTTTGTAAGTTGCTCTGGATAAGTATACCTGCTAAATGTCTAATTTTATGTAATGCAATAAATGCTAAATTAAATTACATTTTATCTCATGTAAATGCAAACAGCACGCAGATGCATCTGATTACAAGATCTACCAATTTTACACTTTTGGGGCTTGAGAAAAGAACCATTGCAGGTCACTCAGAGCCATACACATGGCAGTTTAACAGTGATGTTGGTTATCATTGTTGCTATGACATGAGCGAGGAACAATTGTAACAAATTTTACTGAGTAGTTATGATATTTGTATCTGAACTATGGCATGTCCACCAATGTCTATGGCATGTAGACCATGTAGACCAAGTCCTTATTGATGGCAGTTATGAATCAAATCAATAGCTGTAAAAATGGTCAGTATGAACTCTCTTTGTCTGCTTTGGGAAATGTGATCGTCGTGATTACTGACTGGTTACTAGGCAATGCAGTCTCTGTTTCAGCGTTCGAGGTGCTCTCAAGCTATGACCTTTGTTAAGACACATATGCCACTTTTCAAACTGGCTCTACCGCCTCACTTTCAGCGCAACCAGTTTGAAATATAATGCCTGAGCTAATTGTGTCAATGCACAGTCCAGTCTTTTGTGAGAGGCAAAATTGTTTTGGAACAGCGTGGTAACTTGAACATGCTTACCAAAATTGATATTGTGTTTTCTGTTGAAATAAAACCTTGAAAGACCTTAGATTGCTGGCTATCGCCGGAGATTAGTAACATGATGAACAGGGTTGCCCTGTCTGCTCAACTGATTCAACTGCACCTCCTCCCTCCATTTTGTTTTGAATGTCTTGCATGAAGACAGTGAAGATATGACCCATTTTATGATGTGTCAACAGGTTCAGGAACTAGTCATCTCTTAGAATGAAAATCACAGACACATTGTGGAGGCTTTAAGTATTTGTCACCAATCAATTCTACACTTACAGCAATAGGCCGCCATTATATTCTCTGCTCCCAGTTTTCAGCATTGATGGAACAATGACAATGATTTTCTTGAGTAATTCTACTAATAGCTCAGTATTTTGCCATTTTTCTTTTGACAAAAGTCAATATGGCAGGTTTTTATTCCCTCAGTAAAATCAGCAGTCAGATCAGTTCTGCTTGGAATTATGTCTAATAAAAAGAAAAGCATTAGACCACTCTGTGAAATGGGTAATGCAAGTCGGTTACAAAGTGTTTAATCGGAATTATGTGTCCTTCATTTTTTATCAGGTCTAAGTTGGCCACTGTAGTGCCAGTACATATAATTAGCAATCATTTTGGTAGCATTCCTCCACAGTTGTTCACTATATCTCATCGAAATAGCTTGCACAGCAAATCCTGCTCCACGTGTTACGATACTGTTGAAACTACGTCAATGGCCATGCTTGCCATATCAAAACAATACCGCGTCACGGGCCGGACGCAAGACAATACTAACAACTAGCGAGAGTTGTACCCGGCAATTACTTTCAACGTGAGAAATTTTTCCCCTCCTTAACATAAATGTGTTTCTTTTATGATGTAACACAGTGCTTAGCAAGCAAGACTTTATAACAGCATACCACACTCCACAAAGTCATTACTGGGCTATTTATAGGTTTCAGTCTGAGCAAGTGTAGAGTAATTTGCGACTAAAATTAAAATAGCACATTCTCCGTTGTACAAAGGAATCCAGCGTGAGTTTTGAAAAATTAACCAGCTGTTTAGACAGTTGTCTTGGTGTACATCATTGTTGCACATGAAGCCGAAAGAAAATATTGTTCTGTCCATGGGTAAAACTTTTAATACAAGGACAAAATTTTCACCGCATTGAAAAATCTTTAGGAAAGGCTCATGCTGGAGAAGAGATGACACAGTAGTAGCTAAATTCCATCATTGTTCCCCCCCTCCCCCCCGCCTTTCTGTAGTGTTTATTTACAACACTCCATTAGGGGCCATTTGTTGTGTCTTCCTCACAGGCATGACTTATTTTGCATATCACACAAACTCCATTGTGAGCAATTGTGGCCTGCCAATGAAAGTGTAAGGGTTCCCGAATACACAGGCCAAATACACAAGCCACAAGTCAGGTCTTCATCTGATATCCTCTCCATTGCTAATTATGATGCTAATCCTAATGTGTCTGTTAGCAAATTCAACAAGTTTTTTTTCAAAAAAGTCTAAGAGTCAATTTGCAATTCATTTGTTCAAGAGATAGAGAGGTGTTACAGGCAATAAACACAATTAACAGTAGCAGATACTCTGGCAGTGTGTAAGGGAGCCAGTCTAGATAATAACAAATGTATTAACAATCTTAATATATATAATCGTATAGTTCTTATATATGTATATGTCTCCTATATCTATTGTAGTTTGAGCAAGACACCAAGCAAAACATTGTAGCGCCATTTTAAAATGAAATTACTTTGTATGTAACTTTTTCTGACAGTATGCTCCATCATCATTTTATGCTTTTTTACAGTATAAGCTCCATACTTACAAGGGGGGCTTATTTCAACAGTATATCCACAGGCATGGAAATATTCCCCAGCTCACATGATAATCAGGCCACTTTACTCACCACATATGAAGCAACAATAAAATGCAAGGTAGGCAATGTGTTACACACACTCTAGTCTATAGTATATATATATACACTGTATATAAAAAAGGGACATTTGCAAGTACATGGTTAGTTTTGGAGAAAAGGCATAAGATATCCTCATGACCGTGGTTAAGGCTTCATTGAAACTAATGAGAATCTGACTTAGAAACACTCGTGAGAGGGAGAATGTGGTGGCTGTTTGTGAGAGACCCCTGCCTCTCTCAGAATCCCCTCTCCCCGTTCCCCGTGGTAATGGTGTCGCGGGATAGGGTTTCATTTCCCTTTAAAGCTCCTGACCTTGTAGTCCTCAACCACCACAATTCTTTTTTTCTTTCTTCCACCCACCACCCCCCACCCACGCGCGCGCGCACACACATACACACACACACACACACAAGCGCATGCAGACACACACGCGCGCGCGTGCACACACACACACACACACACACACAACACACCACCCCTACTTCGACTGCCTTCGCCTTTGTGTCGGCTTGTCATTCACTGCTCAGTGTAATGAAAGCTGATTCAGGGAGATTCACAAAGCCAGAAGAGACCCTATACCCCCACACACAACTCCTCCTCGGGCTCTAATACCACTTTCTACAGGGCTGTCCACTGCTGCTCTTCCCATGAGTTTACACTGTGCCTACTCCATCCCTCTGGGCGATTAGCCATACATACACAACATACACAGACAACTGCATTTACTAAAGTCAGAGGGAGAAGGTTGAGCAGAAAAAGTGTACGTGGGAGAAGAGAACACTTTAAATGGAAAGGGGGGGGGGGGGGATGTGTGAAAAAATTAAAGACAGATAGATAAAAATGAAAAACATGCTCTTTACAGTTCACAGAACAACCCACATTTTTCATCAGGCATAAAATAAAATGGTCCAGTCAAGACTAACAGATACCCAGAGACAGAAAACACATTCTGCTCCACTCTACTTCATCAACAGCAGCTGAATTTGTTGATAAAGCCTTAAGAAAAAAAGTACTGCACAGCCTTCCAAAGGTCAACATTTTCTAAAAGAGCTTAAAAAGACTGTCCAAAGAGCACTGCCTTAGAGATAAAAGCACTAGGCTTGTTCTTTTATTAATACTACAGACAAGAAAAGAAGAAGAAAAAAAAACGTCAGCCATGTTGGGGAAGCTTTATCTAATATCCCCTCCTTATAATAGCAGCTCTCGCTTGTAACAGGACACATTGGTCTGCCGAGACCTGAGCTTCAGAGCAAATTTAGAGCAGACCGAGGGACAGGAGGAGAAGGGCTGTTAAGAAAAGATACTAGAGAAACTCTCACCTCTTTATCTGTCCCTCCACTTTGCAGAATTCCAGCAAACCGTCTGGGTCTCCTCTTTAACAAATCCTAAAGGGCAGCCATCTTGCTTCCTTCTGTTCTTCTATGAAACAGACTATCCTCCGCATCAATATTCATGGGTCGGCGTGACGTGCGCTCCCGTCATCAGAAGGAGAAGCCTGGCGTGGCTGTCAGGCCCTCGCCGGTTCTTGCATGTGAAGGCTCACCGGGGCAGAGGCAGGCAGGAGAGCAGAACTCTGCCTGGTGTACAGGCCAGGGGTAGACTGCCTTGCTGGCGAGCTAAAGTAATTGCAAAATCACTTTCCTGCTGAGTTCTTCCCGCACAAAGGGTCAGGGTTTCTCTCTCCCCCCACCCAACCGCCCTCCCTCTCTCCTTTTTTTTTCTCCTTTTTTCAGCCGCACACAATAGTGAACACTACGCTGGCTGTCCGGAAGCACTGGACTGGATCGTCCCAAACACGGCTCTGGCTGCCGGCTTCTGACTCTGCTTACTCCTCCTGCCTCCTCAGCCCCCGCAGCAGCCCGCCCTCGGCAGACAGGAAGACGGGTGACTCAGGCAGATTCTGCAACCGTCTAGGGTTCTCTGGGGGGTTTTTTGTTATAATCCCTACTCCCCCTCACCTCACATTTTGCGCATACACACGTGCACACACAGGCACACCCTTCCACTTCCTTGTTCTGCAGTCAGTTTTTCTCTGTCAAGTCAGACTAGTTCCCCTCTTGTGGGCCCTTGCTGTAGACTGCCTATACTCACGGTCCAGTCCGTTTGTACAGCCATTGCCTACTCTGGCACGTGGGAGCTAGTGGCTCCTTTTTAGAGCAGGATTAGAACCACACTAGAAATCCCCTGGTAGAGCCAGCATATCTCTCTCTCTCCGAATCTGCCAAGTCCCACCTCCTGTTTACATAGGCCACGTGGGCTAGAAACAGGGTCGGGTGTGTGTGTGTGTGTGTGTGTGGAAGGGGAGTTTAAAATTTAAATTCAGCACTGTAGTGCATTATAGTAGCGAAGGAGCGGCATTACGTGTCATCGGGTATTTGGTAATAGTAGGCGCGTGTCGCAATGACACTTCATAAGCCATCCAGCCTTTCATTTTGATAGATGTACACACAGTATTTCATGAAATTGTTATGTTCTTCGGCTGGCTCACTTGACATTAATTTGATAGTGGACATTGGTGTTATAGTGTGTGTTACTTTGTACGTTTAAATGGTCGGTGTAGGAATGGTGAGATTTTCCCTCTGCCACTCAGTTTCAACTTGCAAAGTAATAATAATAATACTTTAGTTACTTTAGTTTTGTTATTGTTATTATTATCTTTCTGAAAGTCATAGATGTAACAGTTACGTTCTATTTAAATAATCGTGTGGGAAATAATTTGCAGTACTTTCTCACAATGTATTCTTTTTTCTTTTCGGTCTCTGAATGCATAGGGAAGCTGTTTTGTGCGATTAATTGTTCAGTCACTGGCCTTCCCCGGCGTGGCCTTCTCTATCTCTACCTCACAGGGTTTAATTTCCTTCTCTGTCCTGTGTACCGGGTATTTAACAGGTGGTTCTTGTCTGAAAACAATCTCCCTCGAGCATCAGTCCAGCCTTAAAGTAGACCGCGCCCCTTTCCCGCCGGCTCCTGCCCTAGCAGCAGTGACATTCGTTGACTCAATAGTTTTCAGGCTAGAAGTAGAAAAGGAGATTTGTTTTTTTACACTGCGTGGGGGGGAGGGGAGAGGCGGACTAACCGCTTCTGCTCGGATAGCTGAGCTTCCTTTTAGAGCATGCCGGTCACACACCGCGTGCTTTAGGTGCCTCAGTGCGGAGGCTGGGCCCCCCCCCATTTTTTTTCTTCTTTTCTGTTCCGTTTGAAAATGGGCTGTTGCTTTAGAATGACCTCAGAGCCTCTGGGTTTGCCGACTAAGACTCTCCAGCGCTCCTCCCACTCCTCTCTCACGCAACATATTTTAAAGAATGAATCGATTTGCCTCGATGATGGAACACAATTAAGACTCCCTTTGTCATTCCATTGGAGGACATTTCAGTTTTGCGATTCGCTTAGTTTGAAATGAATGAATCGAGTGGGCTGCTGCTGTTATTGTGAGACTGTTGCTGGTTCAATAGTAAACTATTCTGATGAAGCAATGCTACATTAAACTTACAGGTTTTTAAAGGACGGAATATGTTTTGACACACTAAAAGGGTTTCAGATTTAACACTGTGAATTGTTTAATAGATATATCATTTTAGAGTTGTGTTTAAGGAGATGCATATTCACATGGTTTTATTACACAGGGTAAAGATGCATGTCTGTTGTTATGCAAATCATCACATATCTCCTATTGTGTTTTTGTTTTTGTTAATGTGCAGGCGTTGACAAAATGCAACACTTAATTAGCATGGCATACCAAGTTAATGATAAAGCATCATAGCCTTTGGATACCCCCCCCCCCACCCCACCAAAAAAATAAAAAAGCTTACTTTGCAAATGCATGGGTGTGTAGTGAGAGACTGGAATTGCACAATGTGATATGAAAATGTATGAAAAGCACTTTTGTGCCTGTCTAATCTATTTTGTTTCTTTATGTCTTTGCTTGTTTATTGATGGTTCATGCCTCAGCCATTTTTCAGTTTGGCAAAAAGATGTACAGCACTACTACCACTCTGCCCATGGAAACCAAGAGCTGATTGAACAATAATTGCTTTATCAAATTCAAATATTATAGATCTATAACTTTATACCGTATTGTAAATAAATTACATCAACGTGTGACTTTTATTGTGTTAGTATTTTTAATGAACCTTTTATCAACTGTTCATTCAGCTGTCAATTGTTTATAATGTATTTCTTAAAGGCATACTTTGTTAGAACATAATATTTTATAGCTACCTGGCCCCGATATGAGTCGTAATATTCACGCTCATCTTCACGACTTGCCCCAGTGGTCAGCAACTGGCCAACGGAGAATGATGTTTTTTTAATCTCTCCATTCACTCCCATTGCATGGCGAAAGAGGTCACAAAAGCTCACTTATAGCACATAAACGAACGCAAACAACGCGGATTATGCCGATATATAAAATCACGACATCCAGAACTGAACGCAATCCGGGAAGAATAACTGGGAAGAACATCAACATCACCATGATAATAATAATATTAATTATCATTATTATTATTACATCATCCTCTACATGTGTCCGCATTGTACTGTTTTAAGCACTCACTATTATTGATATTGCTGCTCAGCTCACTTTTAAAAATATTTTTAACCTATTTAGACGCTGCTCGACCATATTTCATTACTATCTTTTTTCTTCTTCTTCCCCCTTTCTTTAATATCACCCAACATTACTTCATCGCTGAGGAGGGGAAAGCTACGGACCCCCCCCCCCCCCCCCCCCACACACACACTAAAGAGCTCACTGAAAAGAGCATAGAGGTCATCAAAGGCAGATCATCATTTTGTGAATAGTACCCCCACTCTCGTTCTCCCCCATTGGGTAGTTCTCACCTCATCTGTGAAAAAAAGGGTGACCTCTGCCACCAGAGGCAATCGAGATATGGACACACTTGTCACTCGAGTTAATTCACACCTCAACTTGACTGCTGGCATTAGGCGGGATTAAAACGAACATTTTCTTAAAGGTGTAGGGGTCAGCTCGAGGCCCCGGGGATCCTGCTGCTTTATACGGCCGCTTAGCAAAACAAAGGAGACGGAGCCATGGGTACGAGCTGAAAAATGCGGCCCCCGGCGCTGTTGTCATCAGAAAGCGTGCTCTCTGAATTACACCTGCCGCCCATGTTCTCTCCTCTTGAATCTGCCGCACGGAGGACATTGCTCTGCAGTTCGTCATCGTGAGTGTATTCATTTCATGCGCTGCCTGATGTGTCTTTAACTTATTATCTTATTGCGTGCGAGCACCAACAAAAACATTTATAAAAAGGCTGATACAGAATGATTTTGGTAAAACTGACTAATCTGATCTGGTCTGTGAATAAACATTTGAACCGGCAGGCCTACTGTGTGGTGAGCTGGGGCAGTTCAACCCAATGCATCAGGGTGTTGAAGAGAAAATCATTTTGAATACAAACATGTATTCAAGCACCTTTGTATGAATATAAACCTGACCAAAATTGTCCAGCTATAAGCTACACTGCCAGATCACTTCAGTAACACACCTAGATACCTACTCAACATGGGCCAGTTGGCCCAACGCTTCATGACATTTTTCGTCAGTGGGCCAATGTCCTGTTTGCTTGTTGGTGGGCTGGGTAGACAAAACATGTATTCAAGCACCTCTGTATGAATATTCTCCGTTTTAATTGTGCAAAAGCATTCACGCCAAGAGGTAGCGATCGCTGCATTTAAAAGTCAAATTTCATTACAATCATCGGTGCTTTCCACAGCCCCCACCATAAACCACTGTTACCACCACACATCTGCCGAATAGGAACAGCTTGCTTTGATTCCTATCACATCTTTGTATCATTTCTACTCAGAATAGAAATCCAAGTGTCGTTTTGAATCAATCCACAGACCCACCTCAAAGGTACATGCATTAGGCCTATATAATTGGACCCACAATGTGACAGTACAGTAGGTCCAATTATATACATGATATCTATAATTATATATAATTGTATAATAAATGTATCACTGCAGGTGGATACTGGTCTTGGTTTTCAGCCATAGTTTGTCATAATCAGTCATAATTAGACATAGACACAGACTTGTACGGAGAGGGCAAAATTAACTCGCATGTATTTAATTTTACTTAAGACTTTCCTATCTCTTTTATTTAATTAATTCATTCATTTAATTTGAGAAGGCAGACTGTATTTATGGACATAATTATTCAGATAGTCTCATACGCAGCTATTCATTTTAGTGTTATTTTCCAATGTAACTTGTTTCTAAAGCCTGGAACAGAGAACATCTTAAGGGTCATATGAAGTTATTTTTTCACATTTAGTCTAACTGCTGTACTTTAGGGAGCAAAACCAATTTCACAATTTGAACATAATTCAAATTCCCCCCAAAAAAGAAAGGTTAAGTTATCATTTGAAAGTGCCAGCAAAAAGCGGCATGTTTGATTAGCAGGCTTTCAACCTTTTTTGCTTTCTGAACACGACCCTCACCCTTCTGTCATACTCTCATTGCTATAAATTCCTTCCTCTATGGTAGCCATTTGTTTACAAGCAGGCCAACATAGACAGAAGTTGCAGCGTAATGGCTGGAAACTGAACAAACAGCAGTTGGGTTTTCATGGGAAGATTGAGTAGGACACTAGCCTGATGGCCCGCTTGCAGAGATAATCCAGTCGGAGGAACCTGTGTCAAAACAACCACGCATGACCGTGTTTTTTTTCTCTGCTGGAAAGCCTACTTGAACTTTACACTGTAACACCTACATACCTCTGACCGCTCCGGCCCTGTCCTGCTCAACCCATTTAGTTATTTGCTGTGATAGATCCCTCATCATATTGTGGTACCATCCATTCCACCTTTAATTAAACAGCGGAGGATGGGCTCCCCCTCTCTAGCCAGGTTCCTCCTGAGATTTCTTCCCATCTGGGAGGTTTTTCTCGCCGCTCTTTGGGTGTTTTTCTCCCCACTGGGGAGTTTTTATCTTGTTTGCTTTTTGGGGGTTCGGGCCTGGTTTTTGCCCAATGTTCCTTCCGTTTCTCTGTACAGCGTCCTTGTGACAGTTCTCTGGAAAAAGCGCTACACAAATAAAATTTAATTGAACTCTGTCATAAGCATGACATAACATCTGTCATAACTAGTCATGACAGTATAGTAGACTACAGCACATGCTAAACATAAAAATGTCATAATGTAAATTTCAATTTAACAAAATACACGCAACTTTTGATTGAGAATACAATATAAAATGCACATACTGTACAAAATGAGTCATAATCTGTAATGTGTAATGTAATGTTTAATGTCATGACTGGGTGTGAAGTGCTATGCTGTCACTTTTGGCATGAACTTAGGTAAAGTGTTGCAGATTTTTGTTTATATAAATCTGGTTTAAATTCTGGATTAGAGGACAGTTTGTTTTGTTTGAGCAGCGAAGATGACAGCGCTCGCCATGGTGGCCAGGGCAAAAAAATCCACGTTTTGTCCCCCAGCGCTGTCAGATCTCACAGGCTGCAGTCAGTTCACGCCACACCCAGCGGCGTTTATGGAGCCACCCGCACGCACTCACACCAGAGGCGTCACGCTGATACGCAGGGGGACAGCAGGGTCCCCTCTAACAAGCTAACTTGTTAGAAAAAAGCCCCTCCTTTCCCCATACAGCTATCTTAAAGACAATAGAGGGAGAGCTGTCTTTGCTCTGTCTAATTGCTTAGCTCACAGCAGGAGGTGCGAGAAGGACAGGGTTCTCAGAATAAAGACATGGATGACATGAGAATCAGTCAGCAGTCAGGTAAAAGCTAAATACTCTCGTGTGCTTCCCTTCTCACTGAACTGGTTTTCTGACAGTCGCTTCCTTAAACGAACAAATTAACAAGCTTACATTAAAAAAAAAAATTAATAGCTTATTAACCAAATTAATTTCCCGCATTTGTTTCAGCGTCCTGCTGCCTCGCGTCTCGGGTGCCTAATAAGTCACGCAACTTCTCCGTAGGCCACGGGCTAATCAGGGCAGCCGGAGTAACGCGTTTCCGTGGCGACCAGGCGCGTCCCAGCGGGATCCACCCGGTTTTGCGAGCGGTTCGCGCTTTGAGACCGCAGGTGTCTTCATTTTCCTGCAACTCCAAGGAGTTACCGCCTCCGGGAGGATGCTTTTATACGAGCCGCGGTTCAGTTCACGGACTTTTCTCTAGCGGCCATTATTTCAGCTTGTTACTGGGCTAGAACAGAACAAAACAAAACAAAAAACAAGGACAGTTAGTGACGGCTTCCAACAGTTCAATGAATGCAAAGTTTTCTCATTTATAAAAAAGAAAAGAAAAAGGCTAAAATGCAGAAGATAAAGTTGTATAGCTTATTGGGGGTGTTGACACATACAGTAGGTATAGGTTACACTAATGAAACACCATGTTTTTGAAACCATGGAAGGAACATTTTTAATGAAGCCAAACTGCTTGCAAGTGCTGCTTGCAACTGAATCTCTGCTAGATATTTTTGCTGGATCTATCCACCACAATGTGTTCACTTTGCTTAATATTCAGTATTGTCCACCGTTCCACAGGTTGAGCCTGTTCAAATATTTTACTTGATTAATAAGTAGGCTATTAGGCCTACTGATGGCCAAACACTGTGCTGAATATACCATGCCCACTCACCCAGTAACCGGGAGTACATATATACAAATAGTCTCTGGACAGGGCAGATCAGCTTATTTAAAAAGAAATAAAGCTACCACAGGATAACTCCATCAAAGGCTAAAACCACAGATGCCATAAAACAACTGAACCGTATGGTGCCTGCACTTAGAGTGTGATCTATCCAATGTGTGCGAGAATTTCATGGGCTGTGTTATATTGTTTTATTTGTGGAACATCACCTGCACGTTTTTCTCTCATCCTACTGAGGCAGTCTGTTGCACCATACACAATCTCCATCTGAGATAACCGCTGAGACCTCGCTTGGCTCTCGTGAGTCACTTGTCAGACTTTTTTCACAGGGATGCCGTTCGGAAACGTTAGCGGGAATAATAGCTGGGAACCGTTGCCTGATCGCGTACGTGACTGGAGGCCCGCGGAGCAACAGCTGCCGGTCCTGTATCCATTCAGCGGCAGCTGGGCCAGTCCTCCCGCCCGGATAGCACTAGCATGAAATCATCTCATCGCCTGCTAAAGCGCCGGCCTGAAATGACACAATACGCTCCCAGGCATTTTGTTTTCGCTAGCTAAGTCACTATTTTGACTGCTGTGCTAACAGGGTCTTAGCCCTGTCTGGTGAAAGAGCGCACAAGGGGGAACACCCAATAAAATGGCTCTGGAATTGAAAATAGCACCTGGAAGTTCAGATCGCTCTTACGACACACACAGCCGCAGCGTGGAGGAGCGCCGGTGCAGCATTAAGATGTATGTTTTATTCGGGAGGGATCGAAGGAGATGGAAGGAGACAAACGTTTCTCTGCAGCAGTCACAGGTACAGAGGTGGAGATGGGGGATCGTCCTTGGACGTGACCTTCCGCCGCTCGCCGAATCAGGTGGCCAGCGCTGTGACGTTCCTGCCACTGGTGACCATCAATTTTACATGTGTGTGCACAGGACTGATGGAGGGGAAGATGCAGCTGGTAGGGGTGGCTGTGGACACACACACACAGAAACACATGCATGCACACACACATGCGTGCACACACAGGGGATACACACAAGCTCACATGCACACACACATAAACACACGCATGCATACACACACAGGGGATACACACGCACACGCACACACACATTTGCACACACATGCATGCACACACATACAGTGCCCTCCACTATTATTGGCACCCCTGGTAAAGATGAGTAAAAAGGGTTATAAAAAATCACCGTTTGGTGAATTTACTTAATCTCAGACTGAAAAAATTAGAAAAATCCAACTTTTAATTGAAATTAATTTATTATGAGAAAAAAAAATCCCTCATCAATAAATAATTATTTTTAACAAAACCACGTGTGCCACAATTATTGGCACCCCTGCATTTATATATAGAATAAAGTAATTTTTAAGTAATCTGGTCGCATATCCTTTGCATGCCATGACTTATTGATGTCTGTGACCCAACAACATCAAAAGACTCTTGATATCTTATTTTCTGGTACTCATACAAGCGATACTATAACAGCTCTGCATTTGAATGGATCTCTATGGGAATTGGGGGGTGAGACAATTGCTGTAAATTACACTGGAACAATATAGAACACATGGTTGGCTAAGTGGCTCTAAGTCATCAAGAGTCTGATGTATTAAACAAGCCTTTAACCATCACTCTGCTGCCGGATATGCAGTATATATGGATGTATTACTTTAAGGGTTGTTTCTCATGAACAAATTTCTTATTGAACTCTGGAAAAATATGTCCCATAACCTTTCAAGTTATCCATCCATATCTACTGTATTTCTGGCAGCAGAGTGATGGTTTAAGGCTTGTTTGATACGTCAGGCCCCTGATGACTTAGAGCCATTTAGCCAACCATGTGTTCCATAATATTCCAGTGTAATTTACAGCTAAATCTAGTCCCACCCCTCAA
Organism: Ilyophis sp. 1 JC-2022; assembly: GCA_022702515.1. Classification (NCBI taxonomy): domain Eukaryota; kingdom Metazoa; phylum Chordata; class Actinopteri; order Anguilliformes; family Synaphobranchidae; genus Ilyophis; species Ilyophis sp. 1 JC-2022. The sequence goes on along the minus strand of CM040400.1, from coordinate 18,371,521 downwards.
TTCCCATAGAGATCCATTCAAATGCAGAGACGTTATAGTATCGCTTGTAAGAGTACCAGAAAATAAGATATCAAGAGTCTTTTGATGTTGTTGGGTCATAGACATCAGGAAGTCATGGCATACAAAGGATATGCGACCAAATATTTAAAATGATTACTTTATTTTATATATAAATGCAGGGGTGCCAATAAATGTGGCACACATGGTTTTGTTAAAAATAATTATTTCTTGATGAGGGACTTTTTTTTCTCATAATGAATGTACTTTTTTTTTGTGTGGATTTTTCTCATTTTTTCAGTGTGAGATTAAGCTAATAACCATTTTTTATAACCCTTTTTACTCATCTTTACCAGGGGTGCCAATAATAGTGGAGGGCGCTGTACATACACACACGCACACACACAGGGGATACACACACATACACTCACATGCGTGCACTGATACTCACAATCAAACTTTTGCACACATGCACACAAACATACACTCTCATACATGTGGTCACACACTTCCACACGCGTGTTCTTACAGTCACACGGATGAATTTATTTTCATTTTCATTTGAAAAATGGCACTTAAATTACAAAAGGACTTGACACATGCACATCTATGCACAGCCGACATGAAAAACACAATTAACCCTGATCATAGTAATACGACATCTTAGTATCTAACTGGAGGTGGAATTTATTTGTCTAAATAAAAGAGTAATAAAGAGAACTGGCAAGGCACAGCGTGTGGAAAGGAATAAACAGGTAGTGTTTGTATCTGGTAAACTTTTATAATAAGTCTTGTTCGAAGAGTCAGGGTCTATTTTATCCAGTACACGTTGCCATGGCGCGCACGCCACAAAGCATCTCTTGCCTTTTATGCAACTGATCACATCTCATAATGTTGTTCTTCCCTCCCCCTAGGAAATCTTATTGCAACGATATTTATTCATTTATTTATTCATTATTTATTGTTGGGGAGTGATGTTAATTGCAGTGCGTTGCATTGCTCGATCAAGCATGACGCGAGTTTTTTTTGGAAACATTTCAGTTTATTTATTATTTATTGTTTCGCTCTGTTATTTCGTTGATTTTTTCCGTTGCCCAACAGTGGGAAAAAAAAATGATAGTGTCCATACTAATGTCAGGCATACCAAGAAAGTGTGATAAATGCTTCTGCAATATGATGCGAGCTCTTATAATGATATTTTATTCAGCATGAGACATCCATAAGTGATTTCATGTGCAAATGCAATGGGCTTTGGCTCCTTCCCCTGGGCTACGTCTCATTATACTTGTAATTGGCAGAATCTAGAGAAGGGAAAAGCTTTGAATGGGGTCATTAAATCCATGATCAAAGAGGTGGGTCTGTTTTTCTCACCGACGTGCATTCAGGTACCTCGATCACCGAAAACAGGATGATCCTCAAAAATACAAGGTGCGACCAATGACACAGCCGTTAGAAATCACTTTAAGTGCGGCCGTCTGCTCTGCCTCTGCTGAATAAGCACCGTTTGGGTGAGGAAGAGGCAGGAGTCCCAATTAAATTTTAATTGCATTTGTATCCTAATAGCAGCAGGTATGGTAATTGGCTTTGGAGCAAATTTCATTTCCAATTAAATTTGTGTGTATTTGTGTGCACATGTATGTGTGTGTGTGTGTGTGTGTGTGTGTGTTTGTGTGTGTGTTTAGTATCAGGACGATATACTGTGTTTTTGTTTTTAATCCACTCTCCTAACCTTTGATAGGAACGTCACAGTTGGCTGTTGCTAAATATTCAGCAAAAAAGTGAATTTAAATGTGGGCTTGCATTTTGGTGTGGTGTCATTTCATTATTTACAGATCCCACACTAGTGGTTGCTAATGCAGTTTGACATAATGCAAGAGACAGCCAAAGTATTTAGTGGAAAATAAATGAGGATTTGGCCTCTGGTTCTGTATGGTAATACTCTTTCAGTACACGTATGTAAATTGCCAAGAACCTGTCCAATGCGTTTAAGAGGATGCATTCATTTACGTGGACACGTTACCTCCACAAGTTCAGATGCTTTGCATGATATTAAAAAAGCATAACGTATTTATTTAACTTACTTTGCTATTTGAGTCAACCACCAGAGGGCAGTGTTTCCAATGTATTAAATTGAGCCCAGTTTCAATACAATGGGGGAAATATTGGAGCAGTTGTGATATACCGTTCATTTAGAAGGAAATACAAATATGGAAAGAAAAGCTGTTCGTATAATTTCACATTGGGAATGTAATTACAAAATGTAATCTTTTTTTATGAACTCCCAGGGCTTCCCTCTAAAAAAATTTCAGTTTACCTGAGGATTGGTTCTTAACATGTAGGTCTCATGAAATGACGTTAATCTTCATCATCATGCACGTGCATTAATATTTATGTAGACTGTTCAGCAACATCATTTAATCCAAGCACAAACTTTTCATCTGTACTGTTTTCACACTGAATCAAGCTAGGTTCCCTTCAGGCCAAACCAAACTAGTTTAACAACAGAATTATGATAAACAAGCAGCAAACGGCTAGGATATCTGCTCTCACTTTTCTGTAAAAAACAAAACAAAAAAACACTGGCCATCTGTTATGAACAGACCGTTTATTGTCTTTCAGTGTCGATGTTTGAGATGTGGAGCGTAACAGTACAGAAAATCCATGCAGAGTCCCAGTGACCGTGTTCTTCAATTGAACATCAATCCTGTTCAAATTTCCCTTTCTATTCCAATAAAGAAGTTCTTATGAGTTCCCTGCATTCGTCGTTTGTGTCAACTGAAATATGCAATGCATGACAGTTTTACCAGATGTCAAATTATTACAGAGACGAACACATGACAGTGTTAACAGGTGCCAACGTATTGCAGTGTAAACAGGTACAAGATTATTGTGGAGTTATAGAAACAAACTGAATCTATGACGCATATTTCATAGCGGAAGATAGCACTGACCCCACTCGCCTTTACGATAAACTCGCTCACAGTCCTAAATCTTCATGTTGCTTTCTTTACGAGGGGTACGAAGTGGCAAAACCATTTGCAAGTTAGTCAACCAATGAATTATGTGTCTGCTGTGTTAACCAACGGTGGCATGTTTATCTCACATTATGTGTGTGATGTTATATGGGTGCATGTATTTTTAGACGACACAGTTTTTACGTGTGCATTTTTAAAACAGGCTTTGTTAGCATGTTCTTTCTTTACCATATAGCTGAGTATAATGTGAAAAAATAAAGTTAAGGGTGAGTGAGTTGATTGTTAATTTTAAAAGCGTAATCCCACACTTTACCATGTAATTTTAACAAAGGATCATAGATATTAACACTCTAGTATTTGTGATATTTTGTTATCTATTATCATTCAACAGCAAAAAATCCAAACACACCACTATTTTATGAGACCTCTAGGATGCACTAATCATAAAACGATGCCACTCCCATTTTAAGAGACCTTGAAAATATTTTGATGCGCAATTAGAAAAGGTTAGTTATTGAAATGTGTGTGTACAAAAATAAAAAAATAGTCAAATCCCCAAGGATTGCATAATTTTACTTGGTAAAAAATCATACTTATTTCATAGCATTTCAAAAGATCAAGTCTGTAATAGACAAAAGTTTACAGACTTGCACAGTCCACAGGATATTGAGAATTACATTATAAAATGCATCTCGAAGTCCAGTGAAACCATTTACTGTTGCGGTACACAGACAACAGTAGAATTAGTTTTTAAACCACGCCTACACATTTCTTTGTTTGAGTTTTTATAAAGTTCTATATTGAAATTCTAGTGCACACTTCATCAAACTAAGTGTTAGTAATTGTTCTTGTCAATTTGACAAATCGGCCCATGCGAGAGGTTGATTCCTGATTAATCCTGATGTGCACTATTTGAAGCCTGCCTAATGGAAGGTTAAATGTGTCTACGTTCCCACACACTACATCAGATAGGGACTTTGGTTCAGAGAGAAAGAGGAAAGATTTGAGAGGGTTTGGGGTTTAGTTTAGCTAATTTAAGCAAGCCATTGATTCTGACCTTTGATGATGGGGAAAGAGAAGTAATTTGCCTTTAAGCCTAATTTGTTATAAAAATCCCTTATAAGGACCTGACATACTGAAATTAATACAATAACAGAGAATGACCAAATAAACAGTATGGGAAAATCTGTAACCTACATACACAACGTCCAGACAAAGGCAGAAGAATGAGGTTGGAATATAAGATATAAGCTTCATCAATTTAATGGATACTGTAAGGAGAACATTTACTACTTCACAACCACCATCTAAGCTAGCAAGTACTGTATATGTATTGTCATGACTCATTTAAAAACAAAACGATAGTTGGCTAGCGTCACTACTCATTCCCAAGCAAATACATTACAGTATAGCTTTGCAAAATAAAACATGGACAGCACAATGGCTATACAAGGACTTGAATGATTTAGGGAGACTTAGGGCTGAGCATATGCAATTCCCATCCCAGTCTGGAACGGCCAATCGTCTGCAGCTGCAGCTGTGTAGGCCTACATGCGCAAAACCGATTTGTGAGAGCGCAGACACGATTCTCTTCCAAAACACATGGTGTCACCAGCTGCTTCTTTTCACACACTATGCAAGCTTAGCTTCTTTGCATAGAGTGGAGTTGGAGGAAGACCTTTCATCTGCAGTTTACGGGCACCCGATCGACCAGCAAGGGTCGCTAGATAGCGAGGCACGCGTAACCCTATACAACGGAACGGAACCCTCGCATTCCCTGGTTAACGCTGCAATCACCAGGATGACGCCTCGCCCTACGGACCTACCGGCCAGAGTCGGCACTGGCATGATCCGGATTCGAGTGCCCATGGTCCGGAGTCCGTGAGGCTCATTCATTCACCACAGTGAAGTGCCTTAACCAAACGAGCCACCCAGCATGCCCTAGAGTTTATGGTTAAGCAGCTTGCTGTGGTAGTGAACATGAGGTAATAACTAGCTAGCAAAAAGACAAGCTTACTTTGAGTTGAGCGAACACTTATAGGTCTTAACGTGTCATCCCAAACCACGATAGACAAAAAACTGCACCAATACAGTCCATTCAGATTGTAATAAAGTGATGATTACCAAGACAGGTTGCATTGTAATGTGCATAACTTGCCTTCTATTGCCTAGTCTACAGCCACTGATTAGTTTAACACATGTAGGCTGTACGTGCAGCTATGGATCTTAGGGTGAATATTCATATTGTTCAGGCATTTAACTGCAACAGTTGGCAAGTTTATTATCTAACTACCGAGTGAACAGGTGCGGTAAATAGCTACAGGCGCAGATGTAATGGTACCACTTGGGGGTCACACGCATCGCAGGTGAAGACGAACATCGACCTGTTGGTTCACGCAGTAGACAAACAAAAGCATGTCAGTTGACTAACTCAGAGCTTCCAACTTCACTTATTTTTAATATAATGCGCACGCTGTGTGTGTGTGTGTGTGTGTGTGTATGTGTGTGTGTTGGGGGCATTGGTGCCATCTGGACCTCGTGGGCGGTGTGTGGCAGTGGCCGGTTGTGGAGTCCAAAATGAGCTTAGCTGGGTTTTTTCTGTTCCTTCTAAAATAATTCTGTTCACAGCTGCTTGTGCTGTTGACCCTCCGCTCTGCATGAACCCTCTGCATGTGCGTGTGTGTGTGTGTGTGTGCGTGCATGAATGAGAAGGTGTGAGTGTGTGCATGCGTATGCATGAGTGTTTGTGTGAACGTGAGTTCATATATGAGTCTGCGCGAGTTAGCAAGTGTGTGGGGTGTGTGCGCTTAAGTGCGGTATGTGTGTGGGTGAATGAATATGTACGTGAGGATGTGTTTGAGTGTGCATACGTGTGCGTGTGTGCATGTGTATGTGTGTGAGTACGTGTGTGTGTGTGCGAGTGCGTGCACGTGAGTGTGTGGGCCAGGCCGCTGCCTCAGTAACGTTTCCTGTGCTCACTCATCTTTCATATCCTCCTCCTTCACGGTTGTGGAATCCCATAATTACGCTGAGGGTGCCAGCGCAGAGCACGTGGCACTGTTGGCTCCCAGGCATTGAATTCGACCTATCACTGGGCATCCTGATCTCTCTTCACATTTCTGACTGGTAACACTTTGCACCACGGGGCGAAGGATAGGCGTACGTACAGCACATGAAGACACCGGCAGACAGCTACAGATTCACACATCAGCATTTTATCGAATGCTTTTCCACCCCAGTCATGCGCATGCAACATGCAACACTTAGTGCTACCTGCATGGCCATTTCAGGGCAGCACAGGCAAGCTTGACAAGCCCAACTCCGGGAAGAAACTGCACCACTCTGCACTGCTGTTCTGGCAGGGTTCGTATTTGATACAAGACTGTGGGGCCCATCTACGCACTAGAACGGTGCCTTATCGATGTCATAAGACCCACTACATTGGTATTATGATCTACCTGAAACCCAGCCAAAACCGAAACCAAAATACCTGCCGTGGTTTAATGATGCTGTATTTACACATTTGTACTCTGCTGCAAGCAGCGGTGCCATAAAAAGATCTGACATTGGGCCACCCCATCCCTGCACAACTACTGTAACCACACCTAGAACCAGAACCTAATAATCAACCCATTCAACACTTTAAAGCTAGCTCTAACTTTGCATGCGCGCAGCACACTTTTAGAAAAACAGTTATTAACCCTCTGTTATAATATTTTTCAGTTCCCCAGTCATCCTAAAAAAAAAAGTATAATTATTTGGTGCTGCTACTGACTGCAAGTGCAACAAGCCTGATGCAAACGAACTGCCTTACTGCAAAAAAGGCGCTCTTATATTCTCCGCTTACAACAATCCTTTTATATGAAGAACGGGTTTTGAGGCATTGCTGGTTGGAAACACTTCCGCATGCTCATAATGACATAAAAAACACATCCATGAGGACTTCACCACTTGCGCGGCTCCCATGTAACGCAACAAATTTGTCTGCATCCCTCAGAGCGTAGCTTAGAGGGTCCTAAAGTGGTTTCATATGCCACACCCGCATTACGAATGCACAATGGCCTAAAATGGCTAACAGTGAAGAAGATGCTTAATGAAGATACATACATCATACGCTTCTCCTGGCTAACACAGGTTTTTTAAAAACTAAAGGCCTGATTTACTAGTGATGTTTACAAAAACATTTAGCACATGCAAAACTAATAACACAACCTATGATTGGTGCAAAAGAAATACAATGACCAATCATTTGTCACGTTATTGGTTTTGCGTGCGCTAAAAGGTCTTAGTAAATGAGGCCCTAGGGGCTCTATCGTGACGATCTTATATTGACACATATTGAACCTCTCCACCAGCTCCAAGCATTGATCAGTCTCCAAAGTTGACATGATGAAATGAAATGATGAAATTTTGAATATGGATTTCATGTGTGATGTTGTTATTCCGTTTTTTTTTTATCCAGCCAAGTGCATTTGACCCTCCGGAGCTCATCTTCCCAGTTAGAAAAAAAACTATAAACTACGTACCCTTCTAAATGGTAGTTAAAATTCAAAGGCCCACACGCGACATTATCTTTTTTAATGATGAGTGCAATTCTGGGAGTTCCACATAATCACAGATGGCTTTTGGATTAAATGAGGCTTGTCTTTCTCTTAGCACTCTATTGTTTGATGAGTCAAACTGGGACAGCCTCACATTGTTTAAATAAAGTGGTGATTTTCTATTTCATATCTGAATTTAATCCAGTTACAAATAAGGAATACTCATTTCTCACGTGAAATATGTTCTTATGAGTTGGAGCCCACTTCATGTTTGATATAGTAAAATATCTTCAAAGTGCAATGTGCGGACTGGGCACTCAAACAGCAATAGAAAGATCACCCATTGCAGTTGCTGTATCTCAGAGACTTGCTCTATTTCATTGATTTTCACTTGCTTTTGCACAGAGAACACATTCAGTGCTTTTTGTTGTTACTTTTTCAGAGTGCAAAGGGTTAAGACACAGAAAGCAGGAACACATCATCAAGTTGTTTCCCCCCTATTTGGCGGTTTGTGTTGCTTGAAGCTTGAGGTAATTACCTGGACAGGTTCTGATTTTGAATTTTTGTGCTGCCTATGTTTATCAAGAAGAACTGAAATAGTTGTGGGTCGTGGTTTACAAAAGCTTCAATTCTGAGAACTTACCGCGCTCTGAAGAGCCTTTGTGTATACGCACCCTGCGAAGATATAACAATCTTACCTTGCGCATTTAACAATTCTCCACAATCTAGGTGTATGCTTTTAATGTAGATCTGTTTCTTCCATTCAGTCGAGGGCTTTCACACAAGATAGAAGTCAGGTCCCAAGGTCAAATGTTACATCAACTTGCCGTCAAAGTGGAACTCTAAAACCAGAACTACGACCAAGCCATCATAATGAAAGTTACTGTCATAATAATAATAGCATAATAATAGCTGAAGAGTATAGTTTTATGCGTACTAGAAGACAAATGGACAGTCGTTTTATGCTTCATCAAAACCTTTTACATGCATCTATTTATTTATTCACAAAAAAAAAATGGAGGACCTCTCAATTGAAGAAGATGCTAATAATGCCACCATAGTAAAAGTAATTTATGGTAAGGACAGAGGAGTCTGGCTAATGCTTTCAGTGTGGCGTACAGCTTTGGCAGTGTGTCACCAAAGGCGCGGTGTTTGCCTCTGCTCTTCGTCTATATGCCTCAGCAGATGAGCAGGATGTTGGTGTTTGCTGGAATTAGCATGGACGCCAGGAGTGTTTCCACTGCGCAGACAGGAAAAACAGCTCCAGCAGGGTCAAATGACTGCTTGTTTGATGAGGTCAAGCGACAGTAAGCCTCCAAGTTCTGTCCCTATTCTGGTAGAGTGAACTGGTATTTAGGAAATAAACAGAAAAATAAGAATATTAGTGTCATCCTGCAATAGTATTTAGCATGGAAATGATCCAGTAAGCACTGAATAGTTGAGGGAAAAAAAGTAATACCATGGCCTTATTTAAAAGCAGTGTCATTTTTTTTGTCAAGACTTACAATGCTTTGTTGTATCAACAAATAAGTAAATAAATAAGTAAAGCTGTGTAAATTTACTATTTTTTTATTTATACAATAGAACACAAGTTTACGCAGCTGGATTATGTTACTGATAATGAGTATAACTATAACCTCCCTGCCTCATGGTTAGAACAGCTGTGCGCCACCTGGGATTTGAACCTTTTGGCCATCGGTCATAAATCCCGAACTCCAACCAGTCCTCGTGCTGCTCTCTTTGAGCTTGGCTGTACAGAACGCAAACATATGCTGCCCTGATAAGGCCTAGACCTCTCAGTGAGGTGGTAGTGCACGCGTCTGTGGTGTATGAGGCCCGTGTTTGTTTCCTCCTGGCCAGTCGTACTTTCCCGGACCTTGGACACTGCAGTCTGCAATCGCATTAGCTTCCCAAACGCACACATTCTCACAAAGCCTTGTGCACACGTAATATTGTAGCTCCACCTCGCCTGCCCTTCTAGATTCTTCTGCTTCTAACACAAGGACATTCGGGACATTATACATCATGTCATCATTTATAAGGCTGACAATTCAGTGCTGATGGCAGCATGCTTCTTCAGCAAAGAGTTAATATAATTCTGTTATTTTAGCTCTTTATGCCACAAGTTAAATGCTCGCTAATGGCACACCTGAAAATAGAGGCTCTGATTGGCAGTTCCTCTGTAATTAACGTTTACACCTGTGGTGATATTAGAGTTCTAAAATACAAAAGGCATAAAAGGTTGCTATCAGCATATCACACAATTTCCCTGCTGAAGGCAAGATGCCAGAACCTATGAATTTTAGCCTCACATTCAGTGAAAAACATTGACAGTGGCATTGACATTTATTAATGTGGCTACTGTAAATCTGTAATAAATTTAAGTTCTGTTTATTTGACCTTTCGACCATTATTGGTTAGCAGGTGAAGTATAATTGATTGAACGCGTGGCATTACATTACTACTTTTCCATTATTCACAATGTACAATTAAGAAAAATCTTACTGAGCATAATCTACAACAAATATCTTATTTTTACTTATTTTATCCTGTTTCTTGAGTGCTCAGTTCTCCTGCTGGCATCTTTTAAATCCAAAGCTTCCATGTTTGGATGTGAGGACCAGGATGAAGAGCAACTTGAGCAGGCTTTAGACTTGTTTGTCTAAGCCCAAAAACAGTCTTCTAGATCTCCTGCAAGGAGGCATTTTTTTGCAGAGGCCAGCAGTCAAGAAGACCTTGTAGCCCTGCTTCAATGACCAATCGTCACTTATCCTGACTGGAGTCCAATATGGGACCTTATTACAAACGTCTAATAACACAGGTCATCAGAACACGTCAGTCAAATGTGCTGTCAAACTGTTAATACAATAATACAATAATAATAATAATAATAATAATAATACAATGTATTTATTATTTACATTTGAAACATGAACATTTCCATGTCACTTCCAGTTGAACAGTATTGATTGTGATCTTTAGCATGCAAAAGTTACATTTCTATTATTGCAGCTAACATTACTAGCTAGTTATGAAACCAGTTTTAGTTGCAGTGTCAAACTGTTTACGTAGCTATAGCTACAATGGGGGAAATAAGTATTGGACACGTCAACACTTTTATTATCAAACATATTTCCAATGTAGCTATTCACATGAGATTTTGACCAGACATTGGTATTACCTCAATAAAACTACACAGCTAAAGAAATTGTAACGTTCCAATTCTTTAAAAAGGTTATGTGCAATAAAGTGAAATGACACAGGAAAAAAGTATTGAACACGCTAAATTAAATGTGGTAGAAAAGCCATATTTTTTATATTTGGTTGCATATCCTTTGCATGCCATGACTTTATGATGTCTGTGACCCAACAACATCAAAAGGCTCTTGATATCTTATTTGCTGGTACTCTTACAAGCGATACTATAACAGCTCTGCATTTGAATGGATCTCTATGGGAATTGGGGGGTGAGACAAGATTTAGCTGTAAATTACACTGGAACAATATAGAACACATGGAGCCAAATCCACAAAAGGATTGCACAGCGTTTGCCCGGGCAAACCCTGTGCAAATGAGTCAAAAAAATTGCATCCAATCCACAAAGCACATGCAAAGGCTGAAAGGTATGGCAAACTACACCGACGAGCAAATAGCTCCACGGCTGCACCCCTCTCATTTAAATGTATGTAAATTAGGTACTTGCCTGCAAAATTGCCCCAAGGAAGCCTTGCGTGTAATCCACAAACACCATGAGCTAATTGCTACACACAGTTAGAGAGGTGCAAATACCACTTTTGAAAAGCAGGTATTAACCGGACGAATTGGATGATAAACCTCTTAAGGCCTATTTTGTCGCGAATTAGCGACAAACCGACTCTTTTCAGAAACGGCCTGATATGAATGTGCATTGAATAATATAACACAAAACCTCTATTTATTTTTTCTTTTGAAAGTAAATTCTGTCCATAAGGGGATTTAAGGACAAGACATAACAGACTGATATTTCTGAAAAAAAAAGTGTGGTTTGTCATTTTCATTAAGAACCAATCTGTGTCCTGAAATATGGAGAAAAGCCTGAAACCCTTTCTGCAACTGACTCCCAAATATGGTTTCTCTCACTTGGGGTGAGATTCCGGGACTGCAATTTAGCTGCATGTCTCTGCACCTCGTTGGTGAGGACATGCAACTCGGTTTCAGAAAATGTAAATTTGCGCTTTCTCTCTGCCATTGTTGTTGATATTGTGTTCTTGGCACAAGCCAATAAATATATAGGCTGCCACATGGCTAATTGCAATCATCGGTGGCAAATTTGTGGGCGTGTTTGCCCGGGCATATCATTGGAGCAAAATCTTTTGTGGATACCGTGGTAAACTGGTGAGGATTGCTTTTGCAATCTCTGTATTAACTTTGAGCTAATTGCCAGGAGCAATCCGTTCTTTGTGGATTTGGCCCATGGTTGGCTAAGTGGCTCTAAGTCATCAAGAGTCTGATGTATTAAACAAGCCTTTAACCATCACTCTGCTGCCAGAAATACAGTAGATATGGAAGGATCACTTTAAGGGTTGTTTCTCCTGACAGATTTTCCTATTGAACTCTATGGAAAAATAAGTCAGGAGAAGAAACCCTTCAAGTTATCCATCCATATCTACTGTATTTCTGGCAGCAGAGTGATGGTTAAAGGCTTGTTTAATACATCAGACTCTTGATGACTTAGAGCCACTTAGCCAACCATGTGTTCTATACTGTTCCAGTGTAATTTACAGCTAAATCTTGCCTCACCCCCCAATTCCCATAAAGATTCATTCAAATGCAGAGCTGTTATAGTATCGCTTGTAAGAGTACCAGCAAATAAGATATCAAGAGCCTGTTGATGTTGTTGGGTCACAGACATCATAACGTCATGGCATGCAAAGGATATGCAACCAAATATAAAAAATATGGCTTTTCTACCACATTTAATTTAGCGTGTTCAATACTTTTTTCCTGTGTCATTTCACTTTACTGCACATAACTTTTTTAAAGAATTGCAACGTTACAATTTCTTTAGCTGTGTAGTTTTATTGAGTTAATACCAATGTCTGGTCAAAATCTCATGTGAATAGCTACATTGGAAATATGTTTGATAATAAAATTGTTGACGTGTCCAATACTTATTTCCCCCATTGTATCTTGTGAAAGCATACAGTTTAATGCAAAAGTATTTTTAAAAGTTACATTTTTAGTTGTTTTGGCTCTGTACTCCAGCACATTGGATTTAAAATAAAACAATGACTATGAGGTTAAAGTGCAGACTGTCACCATTAATTTGAGGGTATATCGATCTGTGTAGGAATTACTGCCCTTTTTTTACATAGTCCCCCCATTTTCATTGTAACAAACACAAACACTTACACAAACATTTATGTTTTCTTTTAAGATGCTACTGAGGCTAAAGCAGGCATCATAACATTGGACGCGGTAGAACAAAAAAAACCACCTAGGCCTACAATAAATCATGTGCAAGTGATTATAACCTGCTAAAGAGGTAAAAATAGGAAGCATGAGAATGTTTAGAGAAAGTGCAGACTGGTAGCTGAGATGCAGAGGTTTGGTTACACAAGCAGGTCGGTCAGCCAACAGAAAACAGCAAAATAGTTCTAAAAGAGCCTGGACCAATGGCTGCGAGGAGTAATTGGTGACAAAATTATTATTATTATTATTGGTATTACATTATTTATGGAAAATTATGACTATGGCAAAAATTACGCTTATTATTATTACTATTACAACTATTATTATTATTATTTTGAAGAAGGACCTGCAGGATTACCTACCCATTCTCATCCCTTTTTAACAATGAATTGTTTCCTTTATCTGTCATGCCAGGTTACATTCAGAAGTTCAGAAGCAGTGCTGGGAGAGTAGCACGAGTGGGGTCCCCCATCTCAGGAAGCATCCTGCAGGTGAGCCCCATCTCTGTGTCATCCTGGGTTACTTCCTGGTGTGGGCAAATCAGTGTTATTGCTTCAAAGGGAGGTCAAAGAGTCACTGCTGCGTCCTGTTAATCAACCACCGCTATCCAGATAATTACATGAATGGTGTTCGCAGCAAATACGTCTAAATGTGCTGAATCCATGAGGCGCTGCAACAAAATCCACAACCTTCACCAAGGGAATAATGTACCGAAAACCACTCATCGTAACACAATAATTGCAATTGTACTGATCCTGAACACAGCAATTTCCCTTTTAAAATGGATCAGTTATGTTACATGGGACAATATCTTTTTTCAGTCCTAGCAACACCATATAGCCACATATAGCATTTCAGAGCAATAATTAATCTATGTCAAATACGGCACATTTTTTAAGCCATGCCACAATCAAACACCTTCCCCCAGCTTTCTTTCAGCACTCATTGCTATCACATTGGATACATTCAGCAGGCGTGAGCTGCACGTGCGTATACGGCGCTGGCAATGACTGTAAGCGCTATGCGACGAATAAGACCGCGGCCAACCGTGTCAACGTTACGACTGTCCCTATATGTGGCGGTTTTAGATTTTTATAAAAGCCATTCTTGCATGAAAATGAAATCACTCACTTCACTACACTAATGTGGGTCAGATTTATCACTATGTCCAGATGTGCTCTTCACCATATCTCAGCTCATCAGCGGGGAAGCCTTGACACCCTGGTTTTGCACCGTGGCATTCGTTTTGTTTTAACCCCGGCTATGTTGTCTGATTGGTACAGTACACCATGCGATTCAGTCTTTTAATGCTATTTTGTGCCATCTTTAACCCTGGTTTTGGGTTACTCTACTCTTATAAATTATGAAATATTCTTGTGGATAGCAATATCGGTAGATAATGTTCCCCACCGACAGGGTGTAGTGCATAGGATGTGAAAAATGATTCTTATGTTTATTCTATGTAAATATTAAAATGTACATTTTATTTTGGGTATCAGGCAGGACAACAGTAACTAAGTATCATAATGCTTACTGCATAATGACTTTAATTTATTTGCATGTTGGGCCTTGTGTGTGGGTAATATTTCTCTCACATGAGACTTGCATATTATACCCTATATATATATATATATATATATATATATATATATACATACTGTATATATAAATGTGAAGTGTTCAGGTGTTTCATAAAACAATTTGATGATGTGGTGATCTTATTAGGTCTCAAGCATTAAGTGAGATCATGATGAGTTAAATACACAAAAATTGCTTTTCAACTGTCACTTTATATTGGAGAGTGTCCGTCCCCACCACAAACCCTAAAATAAATGTATCTTGATGAAAATAGTACTAATGATTTTTGCCATTTTATTAGCATGTGTATTTCCATATACCTTCTGTCTTCTCAATGGAAAGTTGTAAGTTCTGTTCTATTTAGTCAATTTTCTAAATTAAAAAAACACTGTCCCCAGATTTTATGTCACTACCGTACTACTAGTGTTGTGTAGTATTGTGTAGTCTGAATGTCCAGAAAAAGCCTTGTTTTAGCCACACCCCAGGAAATCAGACTACACCATTATATAACATTATTATATAGTGTGGCTGCATGGTGAGTAGTTTTGCTTCATCATTTCGGTGTAAATGGTCTCCAAAGCCTGAAAGATAGCTAAGTGACTTTAGGAAGTGTCATTTACCAAACACTTACTTTTTAATATTGGGTAAAACATTTGGATATTTAAGCCAAGATATTATGTCCATTTCTGCGTTCACCAGCCATGTGCTAGCTAACATTTGTGGCATGCTAAGAATCAGTTAAAATCGTTACTACCATAACCGTCACTACCATAACAAACAGCAATGCTTCGGTTGCGACATGATTGTTATGGTTGATGACAGTCATTAATTAATTAGTATTTTATGAAATGTTGAAATGTTTTCAAAATTAATTTTACCAAACTGTATACTGTATGTAAAACACTGTGTGAAACTGTCTGAAAATATTGATTTATACCTGTCTTTGTAGAATGTTACAGGGAGAGAGAGAGAGAGAGAAACAGACACCACCATGCCCAAGAGTAACAACGAGAGACAGAGAGAGTACAGACAAGAGGATAAGAGAAGATCCAGCAAAGTATCACGAATATTGAAAGAAAGGGACAGAAATAAAAAAGAAAGGGAAGCGGGAAAGTTTAAATCTGTGACAGAGCTATCTCCCAGGGAGCGGAGAGCTGTTTGAAGATGATGGGGAAAAATCAGCAAAAACACAAGGCATTAGTAAAAAGGTAGTGAGACAGGCAAATATTTTGCAGGGCTAATTCTACACCACCTAGTACCTCCAGTAATAGTGAGTGGACACCCCAGCAAGTTCTCCAGTACATTATTCCTACAAAATAAATCGACAGTGGAAATCTTAACAGCTTAAATTCTCTTCAATTATTTGCAAAATGTTATACTTGATTATATAAAAATTGTTGGCATGTTATCAATTAAACTAAACCAAAAGTTTATATTAATCACAAAAAAGTTGAATGTTTGCGTTTGCCAAAATCCTGAAAAGGCAGGAAATTAAATTGATCAGCCCTAACACTATCAGTCTGCTCTCCATCAAGGCCTCCGTCAGCACAGAGCATTGACAGCCCTGCATAGGCTATAGAACCATAGTTGTGAGAAATATCCCGCCCAGACAAGCTGCTGTATAAGCCCGCATTCATGTTGTATCGTTTTGCAGCGGTTTCTAACATAAAACTGTAGTGAAAAAATATATAGATTATACATACATTTTATATCATTACAAACCACTGTAGGGCCTTCTATATGAAACAATTGTGTCAAGAAGAAGATGTTTTTTTCTGTGGTAGGATGGCCTCACATTCAAGGGCATACACTCACGCCAGAAAAACAAGCTCATTATTTGTATCGACATTGGTCAATGGACGACGGTCCCAAGCTAGGCACACAGTATGATCTCATCTTCGACACCTGTAAATCAAGGACATACACACACACCCACACGCAGGATAATTGAAACTAACATTATTCCATACATTTTTGAGAGCAGACTGGCATGCGAATCCTTCGAAACTAAAGATAGCGAATGTTACAACATCTGTGCTAGTGAGTGGGTGCTAGGTAGGTAACCGTAGCTAATGACGTGACCTGATCAGAGATTAATTTATTGATATAGGCTAACGTTACAGCCTACAGGCTAAAAACAACCTTGATAAAATAAACAGCATTTAAGTACCATGATAGCCAGTCAGTATGTTTTACATTTGTTCGCTAGGTAACGCTATTACAACGCTTTTACAACAGGCAGCTAACGTTTGAATGTCGGTGTGCCTATTATAATGGTCTCCCGTTGTTCTCATGTTCGTTTAGAACTTTTGATCGAGGGAATTATTCTACTGTTGAGAAGCTATCCAGATTTGTTGGTTAGCATTTTGTTTCTCCCATGTTAAATCTATCGGCAATTAATCGTCAAAATTAAAAGTTTTGAGGTCTCATTCGAATTTTATGAAGTCTACAGAAATGAAAGTATAAAAAGCACGCACCTCTCAACATGACCGACAGAATGAGTTGGAATCCGTTGGATTTAAATTTAGTTATGTTTGCGCAAAAAAGTCTTAATTTTTTCTGGAAATTTTTAGGAGGTACCCGTAACTTTGTAAAGGTAGCTATACCAAAAACAAAAATGGCATTGAAACTGGCTTTGAAACTGGAGATATCGAGGTTCAAAAATCGCTGTTTTACACTGAAGAGCTCACCAACACAAACATAGACTGAACGCTAACGCACTCACCATAACACTCAGGTCACTCAATCAAAATTCTAATATCATATGTAAGTAAGTTTATATGTGCTTCAATTAGTCAGGATGCATGAAAATTATATTATCAACTTTGTGCATTTTCAAAAGAAAAAGTGTATGGTAATTGTAATGGCCAGGGCTCGTGACTAACTGAACACAAACGGTCGACAAAACGAGGGTAGCAGATCAATAAGGGGAATTAGTTTGATTTACAATATACAAAAGTATTGCACGAGTCCCGTAAAACATCATAGGCATGCCGACGCTGCTTCCAGCAACATGTCCTGAGAGAGAAAGAGTGTGAGTATGGAACCGGCCTCCATTTAAAGGTCCCGCCCAGGTGAAACTAGACACTGTAATTGTTACCTGGGAGAAAGATATGTAGAGAGAACAGGTAGTAGAAACCCAGCATATCGGTATGCACCACCGCAAGGAATGGAGGGATGTAGTAACACCCCCGCCGAAAAATGGCGACACCCATCACCACAATAGTCACACATATATTCACACCTCCAATTGAATTCAGTCAGGCAGCACACAAATATGCAAACACACACCAAAGGACACCAAGCTCACAAAGCCGCACTGTAACTGAGGTTTGCCGCTTAATGAACCCAATTAAAATCAGAGGGATAGTGAAGTCTGGGCCACTCCTTCACAAGGTGGCTAGTGCATAGTTATGGCTCCGACATAGGAATGAGACTTGAAACACATTACATTACATTACAGGCATTTAGCAGACGCTCTTATCCAGAGCGACTTACACAACTTTTTAGCATTTCTTTTACATATATTATCCGTTTATACAGCAGGATATATACTGAAGCAATTCAGATTAAGTACTTTGCTCAAGGGTACAACCTCAGTGTCCTACCTGGGAATCGAACCTGCAATCTTTCAGTTACAAGGCCGGTTCCTTAACCATTATACTACACTGCCGGCCCGCACGCATCAGAGAAGACATTCCTTCGGCAATGTACAAGCAAAGCGAAAAACACAAGGCAAACATCGATAAAAGAAAGCATCGGAAGGACTGGAGGCCCAATAGGAACACTATCTAACCAGGGTAAACTCAATAAAAAACAAAAGCAGCACCCAATCAGACTCGCCCAGCACCAAAGGAACTTTTTTAACTTCAGAGAATCCAGGAGAGAGAAAAAAATACACCAAAAAAAACTTGGCCCCAAAACAATCCCGGACGAGCCCCCAATATGTTAGGGCCAGGGCTCCTTACTGACCAAACACAAAAGAGACAAAAGAGAAAATGAGGGTAGCAGATCAAAAAGCAAAATTAGTTTTGTTTACATTATTTTACAACGTATATACAAAAGCGTTGCACGAGTCCAATAAAGCAGCAAAGGCACGCCTTCACCAAGTTCCTGCAAGATGTACCAGGAGAGAAAATGTGTGTATAGAACTGGCCTCCATTTAAAGGGGAACTGAAACATCCATAGTTGATAATGCATGAATAGTTGTATTTTAAAATAATCTGAAAAACATATAAATTTTGAAATATATCGCATTTCTTAACCAGCTTTTTACATTTTGCTGCATCAGAGCGCTGCCATCTTAATTTACGTACACGATGACATCACTGACATGATTCATCCAGCTGAACTTCTGTCAACTTTGCTAGTAGCTAGTTGTTTTTAGCGAATTAGCACTCGTCAATATAAGTGACTATGAGGATGAAAACGAAGAAGATTAATTTGTGCCACTAATTTGATTGAACAATGTCGCGTGTTTGATTTAACCTTCCCACTCAGCTAAGACAAATTCAACCAAAGAAGTACTCATTTTTTTCATACCTGCAATTGAGACCTGGGCAAAACCCACTTACAGTAGTTTCTGCTCTATACCATTAGCCTGATCCAAAATTAATTTGTTTGCAAATATAGTTTAATGAAGTCCATCTTCTATCGTATGCTGGTGTTTAACTTTGTCTAACCTAGCTGTTAGGCAGAGAACTGCCTAGAATGGCTGCATGCGTGTAACGTTACTTAAACAAGAGCCTGTATGGACCTGGATTTAGTTTTTATAGTTCACCTCTCATCAGGACATGGTCTTGGTCAGTGCCTTATCAAAGCAACTTAATAATACAGAGGAAACTGTAAATGGCTTAACTGAGCTGATCAATGTTGTTGGACCAAAACATTGTTCAAGTAACGTTACATGCAAGAAGCATGTATTCTTTCAAGCAATTATCTGCGCAACAGCTAGCCTAGGTCAGGAAAAGACAAAGTTAAACACTTAAGCATACGATAGAAGAAGATGGACTTCATTAAACTATATTTGCAAACAAATTCATTTTGGATTGATGCTGTAGAACAGAAACTTCAAATAAGTAGATGGTGAATGTTTCATCATATCCATGCTCCAGACGATTTTTAAAAATCCGAAGTCACTATAATTAGCTAAATGTGTAAGCAATGTTGTACACGCTTGTTAGTCTGCCTTTTATCTACATCTAATCATAGCTATAGCTTGCATAAAGTAATTTCTTGACCAACAGCTACCCATTAAAACATTAGGCTGTCTTTATTGCAAGCAACTAATCATCAGCATGAATACACTTCTTTAGATATCTTGCGTGTCCGCAATTCTTCTACTAGCATCCAGTTCCTGTGAGATACTTATCCCCTGATTGGCTGTATATCTCTCTCTAGAGTAGTTTTTATTGGTGCATGTATGTGGGGAAAATGGTGCCAAAATTATAGATTGTAAAAAATATGTTATGTCACCCATTGACTTCCCACGGGCTAGTGAAAACCATTTTGATGCTCCTGAAGTCAGACGGAAGTACAGTTTTCGCCGCCATGTTGTACATACCGGCGCCAGAAAACAATGCTCTCAACAAGACCAGGAAGTGAGCTTCAAAAATGAAGCCCTGGTTTTGGCCCCTGGGGCAAAGTGATTAGTATTTTGTATTCACAGCTTGAGATTTGTCGTTTGGAATTTGTAGTATAATCTTTAAAACAGGATTTGTAGTTTTGCGGGGCATAAGACGCCTATGAATTGTGTTTTACAGTGCACAAAATACATGTGAGTTGTGAAACACGTGTAAATAATATTGCCACTAAATTTGCTCCATACAGATGTAATTGTTTGTGGCTTGTATACTGTACATTGGTGATGACAAAAAGGGTTTTGTTTACCTTTGGAATAGGTTGAGGAGGCTGGCACCGGGGTTATATTCTGTTCATCATGCTTACTGTGCAAGGTCGATTGGGCCTAGGACTACACAAAGAGCCACTCGAGCTGATAATGCAGTGCATTGTGATCTTACTGTCTTTAGAGGTCTTTATTATTGCCCACATTACTTTTAATACAAAAATCTGTGCTAGCACCATCAAATGGCCAATGTGTGCATTCAGAAGCTCTTAACCGAGTGTTCAATACTTTTCCATTGTTGAACAGGTAGTGTAACTATAACATTCTATTGGAAAAACCTCATATTACATATATATATTTAAAATGTTTATAATTCATATACCCAAAGAGTTTTTTGGTGTGCTGCGGCTTGCATTATTCAGGCTCACGCAGATCCCTGACCGAATCATCACTGTGCACAATTACACTTGACATATCATTCATTCACAGGCACTTCTCTTGAATCCTGGTGCGCTCAGACAATAGGGGTTACTTGTGTCAGCCTATAGCCTGTTTGGGCCATAGTGCTGAATACAATTCACTGCATTAAATACAATCACTGAAGAAGGGAATGATAAGTGTAATCAGCTGGTCCACAGGGAAACTATTAGATATGACATTGATATTGCAATATATATTTTTTATGATTGGTACAAAGTTCAAATGTTGACAGTTAATCTTTTTTAACTTTTCAATATTTCACATTATGACAATTACTGTCTGTGCTATCTCTTTAGATTTTCTTTTTCTGTTGCATTATTATATGTTTTTTTGTCGTAACGTAGCTACATTGATGATAGGATGGCGTATAATATCCAAGGAATCCCCCCCAAGAAAACACACTTAAACTCATGCATCTGTACGCGTACACATGTACGCAGACAGTGAAGAACACACACAGGCACGCATACACATACGAACACATGTGCACATGCGCACGCGTGCGCGCACACACACACTCACACACACACACACACTCACACACACACACACACACACACATCAGATGGACTCCCTCAATGTGCCCGTACCACCCAGCCCCTTGCGTATGTGCCTCATGACCTTACTCTCCCCAAAGATCTTATTTCCATCGTCAGATTGGCTTCACTTCCATCTGCCACGGTGGTTATTAATTACTCCTTGGAGTTCAGTTAAAATCCGGAGAGAGGGGAGAAAGGGAGCAGAGGAGAGGCACGCAGCCAGAAACAAAGGCAGTTGCGTGGGGCCAGTTCTGGGCACTTTCTGCAATGCATACTCATGCAGCTCGCCAAGGAGGTTAAAGACCACCTAGGTGGATTTCCCAGGAGGCTTGGATGCCCATGAGATAAGATGCTTTTCACTCAGAGAAGCTTACCCAGATTCCCAACGTGCAAATGCACAGTAACTGACACTGCAGGCACAATGTGCATGGAAGGTAACACAGTGCCACACATCCATCCCCCTTGCCTATGAATCAACTGATGCCAGAAAAATAATAAATTGTTTCCCCCAGAGATTCTTTCACCATCTCTCTATCTCTCTCTCTCTCTCTCCCTCTCTCTCTCTCTCTCTCTCTCTCTCTCTTCCCATAAAACAATTACACAAATGGTAATATTGTAGCTTGGTTTTTGCAGAATGTCTCACCAGTGCCAAAATCTAAAACATAGATACATAGTAAAATGCTTCATTAATGATTGACCTTTTCCAATCAAAATAGGTGTATTGGTGCAAGTCAACCATTTACTGAAGCCTCAATCTGCCATTCAATACAGTAACAAACATTATGTATGCAACAACTTCTACTGTAAACTCAGTGATAACATTAACCTATTTAATGCCTCTCACCTTGAACACTGTAAGACAATGATGTAGTTCAACTGGACAATACTCAAAGTTTAACAAAGTATTATATTGCTATTGTAATTCCTACTAGGGAAATTAAAAAATATATGTAGCCCTACAATGTACAAACATACAGTACAATACAATGAATTGTGTGTATATATAGCTTGCATATAGAAGATCATGTTTTTTGTACAGTACTAAATAAACATATGAATCTGTGTTTTGGTTTGTTTTTAAGGCAATGATTTCAAACCCATGCTTATTTCAAATACTGCATTAATCTTGCATCGCATTGACGGTTAGTTTCATAATCGCTGCAGCTATTGTGTTTTGGACACAGTAAACTAAATCTTGTGTATTTATACTTGCATGTGACAATTCGTTCAAAATTAACTTTATCTGTTTGTAAAGCATATGATAATAAGTGATTTTTGAAAGCCTGTGGCTTTTTACAGTAAACATATTTTTTAAATATTTTTTTTTCCTGAATTGTATTTTTATTGCATCTTTGTGTATAGGCTATGCGCACGAAATATACATCACAAATATCCAGCTTCAAGCCTACTGATATGCCTGGCCATTGGGAAGAATTTATAATAATGATGAATCCCCGCGGTCGTGCACGCGGGTCTCCGTAATTATGGCTGTCTTTCTCCTGAAAAAAAGAGCACACCACCCTGGTTGGAACGTTTTATCTTAATCACCGCCTGCTTCGATTCTAATTAATTTTCCAAGTTTTTCCTCAACGAATCAAACCCCTATTAGGAGACGTATCCTAAAAAAATTCCATGCCTCTCTAAATGCTTCGTCATGTGTCCGAATTAAAAAAAAATTGCGAGAGAAAGAAACGGGAAAAAAAGGTTAAGACGCAGCTTCCCATTGCTATTTCCCATCAGAGAGCCCTAAGCCGTCCCCCTCCCAAGTGCTCCTCGTGTTTCTATAGTAATTTCCAGCCAATGATCAGTAGGTGTCCACATCCCAGCTTCCTCACCTCAGCACCAATCAGCCACACACAGCGACAGGAGACACGGACCGAGCTAACACTCGGCTGCGACACAATACACCCCGGACCAAGAGGAAACACCTAACCTTCCGTATTTCACCTTCGCTTCCGAGGTATATTGCTAGCCGCTGTTATCCACCTTTCGTCCCGCTTCTCTTCTTTCCCTACTTTTCTTTACAGAGAAGTCGGTAAAATGCGCCCTTTGTTTTGAACGCGAACTGTGTGTTCTTCAATCTTGCGTTATTTTCCACATCTCGCCGTGCAGTAATGCGCTGCTATATATTGGCAGACTGGTAGCGTCTGGAATCTCTTCTCATCAGGAACCTGGTAGGTGATGTGCTGCTCTTCCATTTTCCTCCCTGACATCATATTTGCATGCTTTCTGACAACCAGATTTTACCTTGGTTATGCTGGTGCCAAAGTCGTTCAGGCGCGGGCAAATTAATTCCTCGGTTTAATTGCGCCGTTCAGACCCCTCCTCGGATTTTCTATGCATGACCTTTGATCTGAGTGTCTCCGACAGACCAGACGGCGAGTAATTAATGGCACAGTACTGCAGCGGCAGCAGGGCTCAGAATCGGACGTACTTTACTTTCCCCCTGTCTCACTAAGTATTGAGTATTTCTGTTTCACTAAACTTTGTTTACAGGTTGAAAATCAATAGCCGTGACTTGATTGCCTTTGGCGTCTGGGGTTTTTTTTTTTTTTGGCCAGGGATGGATTGATTAAGTAATTATGACGCGAAGAAGGCTGGTTAGTTAGAAATATAATTTTTGTTGCTGGTCTTTATGATATATTTGCGTAATACCGTCAGTCTATCTTTTTATTCATGTGTTTTCCATATTTGAATAATGCATGTGTAAGCTGTCTTGGTTGCCTAGTTTTGTGACAACAAAAGACACAAAGCAAAGGGTATATTGTGTACTGTCCTGCTTTGCTGTAGGTATAAAAATGCATAATTAATTTTTTTAGCTGACCGTTTAATTTGGGGCAGTTTACATAGGTTGTGTCTGACCTATTATCCATTTATATAGTCAAATAATTAGGTTAAATGCCTTTCTTAAATGATACAGCAGCAGTGCTCTCCCTGGGACTTGAACCTGAAGCCACTTGGTTACTAGTCCTATACCTTCAAAATGTACATTTAAATTCACTGAAACTGGATTAAGTAGCCTAAGAGTATAGACTATGCGGCACCATACAGAGATACAGGTAGCTATTCTACATATTGTTATACATGTATTTATCTAAGTGGTATAGAGTACACTTGTGGAGTTTAAGCAGAAAAAAAGCGAATTACTTCATAGAAAGTAAGCAATCATACTGGTTCATTTACGATAAATTATTTTGAATGTAGATAAAGGCCACAGAATATTGTGTCTCTGGTCCTTGTGTCCATGGTTGGTATCCAAGGTTTAAAATTCCCTTTTTTTTTTCTCAAGTATGCTGCAAGGTCTTATGATTGGAAATGCATTCGTGTTCGTGAAACGTTATCGGGTTTGGCAATTAAAAAGGCTGGCCCATAACAGGTAATGGAGTCAGAGATGTGTCTAATGGGCTTTTATCTGTGGAAACAAAATCCAGACGGACTTGAGAGAGGAAATGGAGTCCCCCAAGGCAGCTGACACTACAGCTGTTGGATTTGTGGATTGGCTGGGTTGAAACTCACCAGTGGCTATCTTACTGTCATTGAGTAAATGCAATGAGGCTGGAAATGAATGAGTACCAGGTGCTCTTAAAAGGCTGGACCGAGGTGCATTGTGTGAAGCTACTTATGGGCATTAGGACCATATCACGTATTGAAAATATCCACCGTACCCTTGCTAATGCACATATGCAGTGCGTATTGTGTGTAGACATTGTACACACACGCACACACATGTTTTTAAATGGTTAATTGAAAAAGCAACATTTTTCTTATTTTGTGCAGACTGTATTGTGGTTTAACCTTGGTATTCATGGTCACTTTATTGTCGGCCTGGTTTGTCTCTTTTTGTCTCTTTTTTGTTGCTGTTGGAAAATAACAGTACAGTAGAATAATACACGTGACAATAGGCTACTTTTTGCACGCTTATCTGGACAAGAAAAATAGGTAATGAAAAAATAAACCTGAATCACCTTTGATATTTTTATCGCTGCTAATATAATTTTCTATCAAATATTAACAGTGAAAACTGTGTTGAACATAGTTGGTTGTTTTGCAATTTTCTGTCCCTTAAAATTTTGATTCATAGTTGCTGCTGCCTGTCTTGTCAAGCATGTTAATGTTTGTTTCCTATTATAATGGCATGTTAGTGTGCCATACCTATCGTACCAATCAGCTCTGAGAATGTGAGATAAGTTTCATTAGAAAACTGTCAGATTGTAAATGAAATGCCAGCAGAAAAGTGGTTTTTGTGGTTTTTATCTTTTTAAATAAGTTGGCAGGGAGAAATTGATTAGAAAGAGGATGTTTGCCCATTGTATCAGTAATGATTGTTTTCTTGTTTTAGTGCTTGAGAAGATAAACCAGGATGGTAACATATGGTTTGTAACCAACTTGATCTTGACAAAGGCGATTCCAACCCCAGACTTTCTTGTGAACCTTCAAGACGATTGCAGCCATGTCTAATATAAACAATGCTCTTTGTATTGAGAATATACAGAATGCCGATCTCTCTCTTTTGCAAAAGGATAACCTTCAGGAAAGTGGATTAAGTCAGCTTTTGGATTATAATGCAGAAATGGAAAGGTACAGGTCTTTCGCGAACTTTTACAAAACGAACGGGGCATTTCCACAGACTGCGAAGATTGCTCGCATAACGACGCCGATTTTTCCTAGTGCCAGAATCGGCGTGTCCCCGTGGAACTGCGATAACGCCATGCTCTGGGGAAGAAAATCAGCGACAATGAACCCTAATAGGACCAGCATGCATAGAAATGACTCCCAGAGGCCGGGAAAGCCTGGCGTGCCGCCAGAGACGTTGCAAATGGCAAATAATAATTTCCTCACTACCTTATCCCCCGAACACTGCAGACCTTTAGCAGGAGAATGCATGAACAAGCTGAAATGCGGCGCTGCCGAAGCAGAGATAATGAATCTCCCGGAACGCGTTGGAACTTTTTCCGCTATTCCGGCTTTAGGGGGCATCTCATTACCTCCCGGGGTCATCGTCATGACAGCCCTTCACTCCCCCGCAGCCTCGGCAGCCGTTACAGACAGTGCGTTTCAAATTGCCAATCTGGCAGACTGCCCGCAGAATAATTCTTCGGCGTCCAGCGGAAACCCGGCGAAGAAGAAGAGGAAAAGGTGCGGGGTGTGCGCTCCCTGCAGGAGGCTAATCAACTGTGGGGTGTGCAGCAGTTGTCGGAATCGCAAAACCGGCCACCAGATCTGCAAATTTAGGAAATGCGACGAGTTGAAGAAAAAGCCAGGCACATCGCTCGAGGTGAGAATGCCACCCCACCCCCACCCCCCCCACACAAACCCCCCCCACCCCCCACGTGCTCCAACCCTCCCCTCCCCTCTGCATCTCTCTTTTTATTATTATCATCTCTGCACTCCAAAGCATTAACCTTTTCATTTAGTCATGTTTAAGCCCTTGAAAATTGTTTCCATGCCCACCCATGCCTGAACATCCCCGGCTTCTCAAATCTGCCTACCCGCCTAGCCTAATTGGCAGTAATTAGGGGTGTTTGCGCGGAGCACAAGCTGAGCTTGGCTCAGACACCCCTAATTGCTGCCAGTCAGGCTGGGGCTGGAACACATCCGAACAACCCCGGGCTTGGCTGGGCTCCAAGCTGAGCTGGGAAAAGGTTTTCAGCAGCGAGCCGTCCCTCTCTGCACTTGGTCATTTTAACCAATTATGTGAACTGGCTCTGGACGGCGAATCAATACCCCCACAAGTTCCAGCCACTGCAAGATGCAGAGTGATGCAGATGCGTTTTCGAAAGCACCCCCGAGTTATGGGTCAAAAGCAGTCCGCTTTCCTGCTTTCCTGTTGGTGATTTTGTTTGAATTGATCGATGTTAAACCCCCAAGGTTGTGTTTTTTATGATTCTTTTTGTTTAACCCATTATGGAGTAACCCCCCCTACCCACCCTGACAAACAATAATGTATTGCCTTCTACCCTCTTTGGAGAACTCTCTGATTCTCTTAGATCTTTTTGTACCAGCCTTGCACTGTTTTCATGTGATTATAGTCATTTGGCTGTAATGCAATGAAGAATTGAACTGGAGGGCCAATGGCTTGATGCAATCATATTTGG
This sequence comes from Ilyophis sp. 1 JC-2022, assembly GCA_022702515.1. NCBI lineage: Eukaryota > Metazoa > Chordata > Actinopteri > Anguilliformes > Synaphobranchidae > Ilyophis > Ilyophis sp. 1 JC-2022. The sequence goes on along the minus strand of CM040400.1, from coordinate 18,344,020 downwards.
ACGGTTTCACAGCTCTACAAGGAATGGCGCATCATAAACAGGGGCTTTTTAGTATAAGCCTTTTATCTAAGTAAAAGAACTCTTGTGAAAAGGACTCTGTGGGTTTTTAAAAACTGAATTGCGCTAGGCTCAATGATTTCACGCGTAAACATCGACTACGAGGAAAAAGAGGCATGTTTATGCGTATAACTTTTTTCTTGAAGCTTCCAAGGAAGGCCTACTTTAAGGGTTCACACAAACGCAGAGGTGCTCTGAATACGCTTGCCAATTGTTTGTATAATTGGTTTTGAAGGGAGGCGTGATGATACTTTGGTCCTGGATTAGCACGTAGCAGGCCCATGCAGTTAATTTTGCACAACAATCCCTTTTTAAATATAAAAAGCAGGTGGTTTCAGAATGAGTTCAGGAAATACAAAAATAGTACCAGGACACCCTCAACAGAGGGGATAGAGAAATAACACACCATTTCATTATTTCTTTCTCTCAAACAGGCACAGAGGTTGGCATTAATTGCAATTCGTTTTTTTTTATGACAAAAATATATACAGTATGTGATTCTGAATATATGTTCTAATATTAGAAAAATTCCCAGACCAGGAAGTATGATAAGCGGGTGTACCTGAATCAAGTATGGCTTCCAACGGAATGATAGCTATGCAGCCGAGATTGAAATGTAATTAAGCCGCGCTGGTTTATTAGTCTTGCAGTTATTCAATCAGTGCCAGTGGTGGCCATTTTTGGAAGACCATTGACAAAGTGTTCAGTTAAGATACGGCCCCCTTCAACATATGTGTGTCATGGGAGTTGAGTTAAACATTCAAACACTCATATTTGCCCAAATTACTGTAGTTACTGTCGCCATTTAGCCAAGAAAACCCTCTCCCTCCTTCGCCATATGGACTTTGATGTGTTTCATTACACTCCGGAGAGTTTAAGACTCCCAGTGCCATAGACAATGAATATTATTCTGCTTTCGTAGACATTTGAAGAATATCCGTGCATAGTAAGAGTAGCCAAGTAGACCATTGTAGCCAGTGTGTTCATTTAAAAAAAAAAAAAATGCATCAGACTTTGAAAAAAAAAAAAAAAAAAACAATTTAACTAAACAAAAAAAAAAAAAAAAAAAATTGCAGTTGACTAAGACGTACAGACAGACAGTTTTGTAATGGAGTTAGTTTTTTTAAAGGTTAAAGCATTTTTCACACAGTGCGAGTCCGAACCCGGCCGCCCGAACCCGCCGACCGAGCAGGACCCGACCTTTTTATGAAGGACGAAAACCCGAACCCGACCCAAGACCGCACCCCGGAGGATCAGTTTTTTTTTTGATGGCCCTGAAACGCTGTTGTTGTTGTGTTAAGTGTTCAGTTGTTGTGTATTTGGTTACCTGCACCTAAAAAAGTGCTCGTCTGGGGCATTGTTTTTGTGTAAAAACACAGACACACATTGGTTTTATATTATAACACACATTATTTATTTATTTATATTATTTACAACACTATTCGGTCACCAAAAAAAAAGTCGTAACACCAGTGCAGTTAAAATAACCCATCCCAATATTTTAAATTAATAATTGACCGTACAATTATTCCAGTTTTACTCGTTTATTTACTCTTATTTCAATCTCTTTAAATTAATTTTTAATCCATTATGAATTCATAAATAATTATTAATTCCCCAAAAAAATCCTAAAAAAATTAGAAAAAAAAAAAAAAAAATGAAATAAATTATAATATTATTTATAAAAATATATAAAAAAAAATAATAATAAAAATAATAATAAAAAATATAAAAAAAATAATAAATAAAAAATTAATTATATTTCTATTTTTACACTTATTTAACTTCACTTACACTTGCAGGTTCGTTCTTTCACTTATTTTTTTTTTGGCTTTTTTTTTTTTTTTTTCCTTTTTTTTGCTTTTTTTTTTTTTGCCATATATCTTTTTGTTATTTTTTTCTTTTTCGTTTCGAATATTTTCCTGAATTTTTTTTTTGAAATTTGCTCAGAATGAAATTGCATTGAAATGCGAATTCAATTAATTGCATTCGCATCGCAAATGCAATCTAGGCTCGTAAGGCTCTAAAATAAAAGGCTGGCTCTGAAATTGCTTAAAGAATTGCTTTACTTACTTTCAAGTTTTCAATGTTTTACTTGTTGTCTGTAGTGTAAAATGTTCCCGTCCGTTGACCCCGGCCCGACCGTGACCGAGCCCGACCCCCTTGCGTTTCTCCCTTGAAGAGTTTTCTTTTTTTTTTTTTTGAACCGAATTTTCTTTTTTTTTTTTTTTCTTGAGAACTCATTTCGAATTATCTCTCTCTCTCTCTCTCTCGCTTTGTCTAGATGCAGCCGACCGAACCGTACTTACTCTTGCGCATGTGATGATATGCGGCCCTGCTGGGCCGGGCGTGATAGCCTTAAACCCAAAAAAAAAAAAAAATAAAAATACAAACATGTAGAAGAAATCAAAAAGGGGTAGGAACGTCCCCGGCGCCAGGGCTTGCGCCAGCGGGACCCTTTTTTGGCGGCGAAATCAGGCAAGTATCCAGGGGGGGCTCGAAAGAAAATGAATGACTGATAGTATTATAAACGTTACCCGCGCCCCGCAGTCCCCCAACATATACATATAAAATGTATTAACTTACTTTACACAAGCACAACAATAATATAAACATGTTTAAGCTAAAAAAAATAAAAAAAAAATAAAATAAATTAAAAAAAAATAATAATTTTAAAGCTAAAAAAAAAATATATAATAAATAAAAAATAATAATTTTTTTTTTTTTTTTTTTTTTTTTTGTATGGGGGGGGGGGGGGGGGGGGCCGCGCCGCCCCTCTATAGGCCGGCCGCCACTGATTGTAGCTGAGAACACTGTGAGAAGGCAGAGTCCGGTTTAGGTCATCAGTGAGCCAGAATATCTACCATTGGTAAATATGTTTATTAATATGGTGCACACATGAATATGTTCAGAATTTAGAATTGTTTTGAATTGTCTGAAGTAAGCACTTAAGAATGTTCTTTTTTACTATATATTCAAATTCATATTTTATATTACTTGAATTTTTACTTGACTGGTCTATTCCCATCAATGTGTTTTTGCGCACGGTTTGTAATAGAAGAGTAGGCGAATACGCCATTAAGACGATGGATCGCAGTAAAATATCCAAAGCTGCACATAGTCGGATCTAAGTTATGAACGTGGCAACTCATCTTGAAGTAACAATCATACAAATTGTGCTTCAAGTCTTGATTTTAAGCCCTGGACTTGAGCACTACTATCTTAGTTTAATTTAATTTCACAAGTGACTACCTACGAACGTAGAGGCCACGGCGTTCAAGTTCTTCTGTTTGTTTCTGGCTTATCCTTTGAAACGTTGCAATGGTATGCAATGTAAAACATTACAGGTGGTCTACTTTAGTTAATAGAATTCTCGCCAGGGGGACTAATGGGGAACTCATTTGAAGTCCCCCCCTCCACCCGTGTGTCGTGCGCTAACAGGTGTTTCAAGCAGGTGTCCAGGAAGGAATCGTGCGCTGTATTCTTAATGTTTCGCTGGCTCATTTTTGGAAAACATTAATCTTCCAAGACAGTTAAAATCACTGGAAAACAAAACCAAAGTTTTTTTGAAGAAAAACGTACCTGACAGAGTCCTGTAATTTATATTTTACAGGTCGCCCAGTCTTTAATTGTTTTTTTTCCTGCTGTGTGGAGGCATCTCCGCTTATGTAATTTAATGAATTATGGATAGCTTTGCAGCTTTAGTGCTAAGGAAGGATGAACGTACGTCACATTTTGTGCTGTATATGTGAAAACGTCCATTCTGACTAAAGTTTGATTGCCTGTGAAAAAATGGGTGTGCTTTGTCACAGATATATGATATGATGTTATAAGACATGAATCCACCTGTGCTTTCCCGAGAGTGCCATAAGAATTTTTGCTAATCCCTCCACATGTGCAGACACACGCACACACACACACACACACACACGCGCACAAACAAACATTCACTTATATACCTCAAGGAACGATAAGCCACTGCCAGCCAGTTAGATTTGGCTGTCACTGTTTTCACATGGGAATCACCCTGAACTAATTATATCTTAAGCAGCGGTAGGAAATGCAAATCAAAATTTTACTCACACCCCTGAAATCGGAGAGCCAATTTAATCTAATACCCCCTTTAATTTAGCGCGCTAATTCAAGACCCCAGAGGATTGGCCAATGTCATCGCAGCGCTGAGCCCTTACTAGACTCATTTCTCTCTCTTATTGACCCCGGAATGGATTAGTCTACCAGAGGTCTCTCATCTGCTCGGACATTTCCAGAGCCGGCATCTTTGCCTGCTTTGGGCCATATGAAGCTGGGTCAAATGCCATTAAAAAAAAACTAAAAAAAACAAATACCAGAAGATCTCTTGGTGATGTCTTGGCCACAAGACCAGATCATTAAACCTTTGGCAATATCAGTTTGTAGTGAGTTAACAAGCTAAATTAGTTATTTTAGCCATTGTTCTTTTATGGTTTTTCTTATTTCAAACACCTGAAATGCAAGAAAAACATTTTCTTTTCTTTTTTTTCTAGCTGTGACATTACCAAGCGTTAAGTTCAAGTGCTGCCGTTTACTCTTCTTGAACCCGCGCGTTTATTTGAAGGGTTCCCTGGATATATGGAGGCGCCCAACGGAAAGTTCACATCCTGCTAATAAATTCTGTGCCGTTAATCACAGGGCTTTTTTTCTACTGTCCTCTTTCCTAATGGGGGAACTTGCAGAGGGACGGGAGGATATAATGGAGCAGGAATGAAATCGTACTAGCTACAGTAGTTCACCGTTCACAAGTTTTGTGTTTTAAAATTTGCTGCAGGCCATTAAGGGAAACGCTATTTTTTCGTGCAGGAGATTATTTTCCGAAATAGAAATATTTTAAAATGCATATTTCTTACTATCGTGATATTTGATAACCGTGCAGTTCAGTATTTTTTATTATGATGACTTAAAATGAAATGATAATGAAATGAGACCCTGCAATATAGGCCAGTGTATAACATTCAGTTGATACTAATTATTACATAGTTGCCTATAATCTAAAACTATCAGAACGTCATGGGTTTATCAAAGTTCAAAGGTTGTATCTTGAATTTAACATCCTGCTCACAAGGGGTTAGACACAATTTTAAAGTGGTCACATTTTGTAGCTTGAGAGGTTTGTGGAGAATGCCATACAACATTTCCGAAAGCGGAAAACTAGGAGCGGACATTCTGTTTTGTAACCTATTGTTTCACCTGATTGCAAGTCAGCAACAGTATATGTTCTCAGTGACTGCAAGTTAGCGAGAAGCACAATTTGAGAAGGTTTTCCGGAATTAATAAGCGCTGTTTGCAGAGGTTGTGGTGGGTGCAGCTCAGTGGAAATTATACAGCGCTTCACATGCAAGTGATGAGAGAGGGGCTTACTGGTACGAGAGGGATGTTTGATTGAGATTTCTATTTAAGATGAAGAGTACTAGATGAGAAAGCACTGCTGCATTAATAGGCTTCATAAAGACTCGCAGGACTTTGCGCCGAGCACGGCGAGCTGTGATTATGACGATTCTGATATTTCCGACAGTGTTATGGTCGGGGATAAAGAACCATGAAAGACTACCGAAGGACAATGGAAATATGTCTCGTAGTTAGCAGAGGTCAGCCCTGCCGTTTGCAGGAAAGCACAATTGCGAAAGGGCCGGGGAAAGGGGTTTAGGTTACGTTCTCCTGAAATGAATCCGTCGTTACGAGGTAGCGACGTCTTTGGAATCCAGCTTTGCACAATAAAATAAACAGTAGATACCAAGGCCTTGCCGAAAATGCAAGAGCCTGTCCTTAATGAGAGGCAGGGAGCTAAGTAAGCGACAGCAGCCAGGTCTAATTTGTTTTAGGTGTGCTCGGAATAGATAAGAATGATTTGGTGGCCTCTTCCTCCCCTCCCCCAACCTTTGCTTCCCTGGAGATAACGCAAAGTGCTCCTAGCCAATCTCTGTGGGGCGAGGGTTGCGGTAGTGTGTGTACGTGTGTGTGTGTGTGGGGCGGGGGGTGGGGGGGGGGGCAGCGCGCACGCAAAGCCTTAGGGAGAGACCGCCTTTAGATCTGCAGATCTCTACGTTACCGAATTTATTCAAGCTTTAAAACTGCAGATTAATTTGACTGGGTCTGAAGAAAGGCCTCGCCTCACGGTGTATCGCAACCTAAAGGGCAACCTTAAGCTCCTGTCAAGACAATAGGATTTTGCCACCCGAGCCGCGAGCCACGCGCCGACCACTTAATTATGCACATCTCCCAGCGTGGAACCCCGGGCTACTTAGAAGAGCAGGTCCTGTTTTTTGCTGCGCGCTGTGGATTTCCTGTCAGCTTCCATTTGCACGGATAGTTGTATTCCCTGGGCTTGTAGGGGAGGGGGCGCTGGCCTGCTCGCAGGCACAGCGGCCCTGCTAAAGAATTTATAGTTTTTGCCACTGCCACCAATTACGACCGAGGTGTAATCGGAGGCCCCCCGGACCGCGCCCTTACACCGTGGAGGCTGTCGCCTCCATCGCCCCGATTTGATTGAACATCCTCCAGCTCGGAGGCGGAGGGGAGCCCATTGTTATGGGCCATATTGCAGGTTGGGTTGGGGAAGGGGGGGGGGGGTGGGTTGGGGTGAGGAGACGGGTGCCCAGTGGAGGGTGGACAGTGTGAAAGTGCAGGTGCGGAGGACGTTAATGTGTGGCACTTTAAATTTTAAACAGATCGGCGTTAATAATTTATGGCCGCTCTGGCTGAGAAGTTAAAAGGTATCTCTTCATTGCAGCCAACCTGTAAAATGAGAAGCGTCAGTGAAGGGTGATGGTGGCGGTTTTGTAATGTTTTGATTTTGATATCGGATTTTAAGGGCAGCACATGTGACGAGAGGGTAGTGCTTGAAAAAAGGATTGTTTTATTTTGGGAGTGGGGGTTAATAAATTAACTCTCAGAATCAATTCTGTGTCACCCTGTTAGCCCGGAATGTTTTAATTTAGTGCCCATGTCTCTTAATTTTAGTTTCAGGCATTTGGGATAATAACATGCTTCTGCTTTAATACATTTTATGAATTGGACTGTTAGTTCCAAGCTTCAAATAATCCATTTTATTTTTACAAAAGTATCTTTACTATTAAATTAATCACATTTCTATGGAATTTCATTTTTGACAACACGTTTTGAGTGAAACGGAACAGGGTTTAGCATCTCATTGGCATGAATGTCAAAAAGTACATTAAGCTTCCCTTTGTGGCTCTCTTTCAGACATACTTTTCATGTCGAACATCTGATACTGTGGGAGCAGAAATATTTGAATGTCTTTAATGGAGACCCCAAGGTTAGAGGGGATTCAGAGTTGAAGGAAGACGATCTTTGCCCTCTGGCTTTTGTGTTCCATAATGACATCATTCTGTGGGTTATTTTTTAAAAACGGAATCTGTGTCAGATTGTTTCTGTTTATCATATTCTTGTTTGCGTGAGAACAGATTGTTGGTGGAATTTTATACTGAGTGAATCATTTTAGACCCGCAGAGAAAGCGATCACGTTTGACAGGCGGTGACCCTTATCTTCGCCCAATCAGAGGAGGGCTACAAGAGGAAAGCAAGATGGTTGCCTGGTTAGATTGTCCCAGTTTTCAACACGGCCGTTACCGCATTAAAGCGCACCATTGTTTGACGTATATTTTTTGTTCTTGGTGAAGTCCAGTGTAATTCTACATTTGATTCTTTTGATTCATCAAAAAGTAAAATTTCAGTAGCCTGCACCATTAGGCACGACTCATTACAGACTCATCAGTCAGATTCACTGCTCACTAGGAATTCTTGTTATTTTGTACTTGTATGGTGTCTATGGTGCGCATTACCATATAGTATTTCAATGTTATTTTTGCTTCAAATGTATAAATCTTAATATTCCCTGGTCATGAATAGTTACAGAAAGTTCCATACCTGTGTATCTTATCATTTATTTGTGTTAAAATATTTGTAAGTGTTAGTATCCTCCCGTGTGTACCGTGACTGGTTACGTTATCTCTGGGTTTCAAGATAAAGAATTCTATTGAACACACGCGGACAAAATACAAAGATTGTGTTTACACCGCTTCACACAGTTTGGCCAAATGGGTCATTTGAATGTTTTTTTAACAAATTCCAAAATGGAAGAAAGTCATTAGGGTGGAAGTGAAGAGTAACTCACTATGGATATTCAAATATATCTGTGAATCTGTTGATTCATGGTGGTCACGGTGTTATACATTTCCAGTGAACAAGCTCTCTAAAGGGCCGCAGAGAGATGTCATACATGAATTTCAGGCCATTTCTGCCAGTTCTTTCACAAGGAAGATATTTTTGTATGTGCCAACACTGGAACATTTCCTATATATGTATTATTGAGTTCATGTTTGGTTCCAATGTGTAATAAATAGCATTGCCAATGTCAGTGCCTTTGAATGCGATTCATTAAAGAATAAATAACACATTTATGAATGCAATTAAACACATTTCCCTATTTTTTACTATCCATAGTTAAAATCAGCCTTGGCAGTCTAGTTGTTTTATGTATGTTTTCCATAATATGCCATTTATTTTAAGTCTAAGCCAAAGTGTAAGTATAAAGTGTGGTTTTACTGCACCTGCATTGCATTCATTGGTGGTAATTGTTATCTTCCATGCTTGTATTGACAAATATAAACCTTTATTACTTAGAATTTTGTATATTGATTTCTTGGTATTCTGTAGATCTAGTATAAAGAATCAAATGAATACAGGCTGGCCCAACCAGAACAGAACGTTTCATCACGACTAGAAGGTATTGGGGCGCGTTAGTTTCTGATTAACACATCTGTGATTTGTGACTACGCCATTATACATTTTACTATGATGTTTACTATTACTATTGGGTGATATTTTATTATGTGTTAACTGTGCAAATTAATAGATATTTTAAGTGTTCCATCTACTTTTGTCAGCTAGTGGCTAGCTACTAGGCTATTTCTATACTAATATTGGTTTCAAAAGTTACTATAGCTAGCTTGGTTAGAAACCTTTCCATAAATGATATATTTTTTGGATAAATGCTATGGGAATGCTACCTGCTATGGGAGTAATTGTGCTTTTATTTATTAATGGTGTAGATCCGTTTTATCTTTGTCATTCAGATTAATTAGAATAATTGCTATTTTTTATACTATAGATCAGTTCTGGTGGGAATGACCCAAAGTGTACATTGCTTGTGGCCTATTCAGATAGATCTTAAATTTCAATCTTTTTCTTATTGCAAGAGCTTTTCTGTGCATCCATGCTAATCTGTTAAGGAGTTAATGCCATCAATTTACTTTGATTGATCAATATGATGATACAGTATCACAAATGACCACTTTATGTACATACTGCATGTGGAATACAGTATGTAAACTTAGATTTAAGTTCAAACAGAATTCCAAGCTGAACTGGGTGCAATATATTGTAATCTGAGATAATCAAGTTTTGTGGCCTACCTTGTAATACGCTGGCATATTTACCCTTTCCTACAGTAAACCGTGTTAACACCACACCTTCTTATACATGTCTGCAACATTTACATTTGTTGAACAGTTCAGGGTTAATAGCAATTTTGTCATTTTGTAAACTTTTATAAACAAATTAAAATTAATTAAAATTAAAACGTAAATGGAGGCACAATGCTATGTGATGCAAAGCCATTTTAATCAATATTTGCCATGATATTCTTTTCATTAATCAATGACCTGCTGTTGCCATGGTTCTGTTTTGCATTCTTATGATATTCATAGTTTCTAGATGCAAATTCTATGCCAAAATTGAATTTGTCTACAACAAATGATTAGCAGGATAGGCATAATTTGTGTCGACCATGTACATTTAAAAATGAAAATTGGCTTACAGCATCTATGTTCTGTACAGACAAATAATGTTTCTTGCCACTTGTATTTGAGGGCAATGTTGATTGCACCAAACATAATGCCAGTTGTGACATTGGTTCCATGTCATTATGGCCGCTCTGGCTGAGAAGAATAAAGTTCTCAAAGAAAATGGCGGGCAGACCATTGCAGTGGAAAGAGAAACCTCAGTGTAACTTACAGACATTTGTTTTCAGGTGATAAAGATATGCAGCAAGTGAATTTACTGTGGCAATGCATGGCAGCCATTTTGTGACCGGACGGTCTGTAAACACAAGCTAAAGTTGAGGGGATAGGGTGTTTAAGCCAATGAAAATGGAAGCCGATTAGTGGGACAAATTGAGGGAGCCAGTCAGGGATTACAGTTTTGGCCAGGGACACCCCTGCTCTTTGTGGTAAGCACAATAGGATCTTTATTGAATGCAGTGAATCATGACCTCAGTTTAACATTGAATGCAAAAGACATAAGAATTTATCCCTAAATCCGAAATCATGAAATATGTGGAAATTGTGGCATTTGAGTGTTATGATGATTCACTGGACATCTGAAGTGTGAGTTTGCCATACAGAATAGGTATTCATGTAATCTTGTGTCCTGTACTGGATGTACCTGTGTATTTTATGACAATCAGACTGTCCAAACAAATCAGTTTTAGCCTGTTATTGTCATCAATTGATTAATAATTCCAAAACTTTCTGATTGGGAACCCCTGATTGCCCACCTAATGAGCAAAAACATTTCCAGTGACATACCCCTTATTTAGAATTCAGCCTAGCATATGTTCAGATGTGGAATTAAATGTTTTTAAGATGTCAAAACAATGGCGCATACGCTGTAACCAGTGCATGTAACAGGTGCAGTTTTTAATTAGACTGGTGTGAATGTGAATGGAACCTGTATCATATAAGTAGTATTTTCCATGCGTCATTACACAACACATCTCTACAGCTCCCACAATACACCAGTGGGCCCCTACTAACACTTTTAGATAAACAATAGTAATTACTTGTTAATGACTGGTTGAATTGACAGTGACCACTGGTGTTCAGTATAACATAAATCAATGACTTATCCATTTCTCTTACTTTTTCACGCTAAATTATTATCTACAACTTGCTTTCAATGAACATTTCAAATCAGAAAGTCAAAAAAAAGAATTGACATTTTATGCTAGGTTTACATGCCACATTTGGAAGTAGTGTACAAGATTGGAGATGCTCTCACATGATAGGTGGTAAATGTCTCTTGGAATCTGTCTTCTAGTCACATGATATATAATTAAATCAGAGGCCATAGGGTTGGACTTCTCAGGGGGGTTTTTGGTAGTTTTCATTGGTAACATGCTATTTACATCTGGAATATTGATTTATTGGTGATTGTGTGCTAGCATTACTTGTGGATAAATGTAGGCTATGACTTCTCTGTGTCTGAATCCAGGTAGATGAATGATGTAAAGATCCATTCATCTGTTTTGTGCATCGTGAAAAAACGCCTAAGTTTGCTTGCTATCTTTGAACACAATGCGAGAAACAGATAACAGATTCTAATTTCATAAGAAGCAAGAGAAAACTTTGGGATAATTGACATGCTTTGCATATGTGTAGCCAAAATGGGGTTGGGTTTTTTCCCAGAAATACAGTATCTCCAGGCTACACTTTGGGAAAAAGAAGAATCTGAATGTGCCGTTCGCCAATGCTGGGTTTGGTGAAAACCAGATTTCCACATTACATGTATACTATACAAAGTATAAAAACAGCTTTAGATTCATAGTCTTATACAAAAGGCAACATCATTGATTAACTGTTCTGTTAATTTCAGCTTATCACAATTTTAACATTTTGTAATTGGTTTATTTTACGGTCGTGTATGGGTTTTAGCGAGTATAATAATTATTTCCCAATTAATTCAGACAAGAACAATCCAGTTTGGTTTTCTCTGTGGCCCTCACATGTCTGAATCACATCACTAAAGCCAGGAGCAATTCCATGCAAAATATATATTTTAATGTGTTAAAGGGTATCGGACCTTACTGTTCTGAAGACAACGATACAACAAGCTCTTCCAGCACAGTCTTCCCCTATATTGACGACAAGATCTGGCATGTCTCCAGGTTGCAATATCGTGGTTATAATTCTATGAGAAAAAAAAAGATGTTGAGAAATTAGTTTTCTACAAAAATAGTTCCTGTAACTAACTGTACAGTATGTAAAGTTGTTTCAACATTTTTGTTTTATTCAGTTAAAAGTGCTGTATATCTACAACTTGCCTGTGCTGCTTTGTTTATACAATTATATCTGAAAATGTTCTTCAGTAACACCGTGTCTTAGACAGGGAGGGACGTATGATTTGACAAGCTTATTATTTATATAGCGTACTAGCATATTAGTCAAAAGCAATCACGTTGTTTGTGTTTTTGTATTATATGTTTTAAAGACACTTTCACAAAGAGCTGGACATAGTATGTTTTCTGGAGGGAAAAGAAAACAAGAATATGAACAATATGCAGAGAATTGTGGGCTTATTTGAATGAACTGCACAATTAGTGCACTGGAGTGCTTAAGCCTGGGCCTTGGACAGACTGCATTGTAGAGAGGCTTCTACACAAATGGCAAAAAAAGGAAGGTGGGGGCCCTCTCCCTCCCTGCCTTCTTTCATTGTACTCCTCTGAGATACGCTGGCATATTTACCCTTTGCTACAGTAAACCCACATGACTCCTCCTCCCACAGGCCTTCAGGCCTCCTCTAGTTTTAAGGTGTGGTGAGTGGGGGGAGGGTATTCGCTGAAGAGTTGAACGTGTCCACACCAGCTGGAATGTGCGTGGCGTTACGGTCTCCTTCGCCTCGTTGTTTTGTACATCGAAAACTTGCCCCATTCATTATTCATCTCCATACAGCAGAGGTGCCCCCGAACTATAGCTCGGCGGCACCTGCCCCCGTCCCACAGGGTACCCACCTGGGTGATTAAAGATGTAACGGCATCTAAGATGCGACCTTTAAAAGTGCACAGACCTCATTCCCTGAAACGTGTATAAACGTATGCAGTTAGGCGCAGTCTGCTGTAGATGCATAGGCATCTCACCGCGAACGGGAACGGGGATACGGTGCCTGATTCCGCAGTGCACCTACACGGGCCTGATTGACGCCGAGGCTTCTGGGATTGATATGAGAAGCGAGAGTGATGCAGCAGGGTGAGTAAAGCGGGGTAATTCTCAGCCCCTGGCGGGGGGGTTATGTTCACTTGCCTGGGGCACGGCTAAGGGGCTAAGGGGCTAAGGGGTGGTAATGTCCCTTCTATGTAGCCTTGCTACCACATGAGATGCGTCCGTTTACTTAAGCACCTTCGCAGATGCACAGCATTTGTGTTTGACTTTTATGTGTTACACACGTTTGCAGCGTGCCGTGGTGATTTCGTTTTTAAAAGGGGGATGAATTGCCTGTTTTGGACAGAAGTTGTGCTTTCACAGGGAGTTACAAGAGGCTTGGCATTCAATAAAAAAGAAAAGCGTCTAAGAGGCGCATAAACGCAACCGCTGAAGGCTCCGTTTTAGTGCACATTCATAAAACTCATTGTAGTTGAGTGAGATTATAATAAGGCTGGAACTGTTCTAATGTGCAGCTTTAGTCATTGTGAGTCTGTCTGTCTGTGCTGTGTGTCTAGAGGTTTTTTCGAGATCTTACTCTGTAGCCTAAAGGAAGTAATAATGGCACTGTTCCTTAAAGCACGCATTATGAAATGTTTTATGTAAAAACAGCGATGTGTGCTAGACAATATGTTTATTGGAATTATGTAGTGAGAGGGTCAAGACCGGTGAGCTATGGAGGAAAAGCTCGATAGATTGTATAGCAGATTGTGTTGGCTTTCTCTCTCTCTCTCTCTTTCTCACTCACTCACTCTGGACAGTATTACACATAATTATGGTCATAGTTTATTTTTGTAAGGTTTATTTTGCCTCTTACTTTTATGGAGAAGTGTGTTTGTGTTGTGGTTTGTAATTGGAGGTTCAAACTTCCTTTATGTGTCACAGAAGATTGTGCCAAAAGGCTGAGACAAATCATAGGTAATTTCTCAACCTATTTTTACCTTAGCAGGGAAGAATGACTGCAGTGATGGGTCAGTGTTTCTCAAAAATTTTTCCTCAGGTGGGTGCAAAATTCACATTGAGTAGGAGCACCGTAAAGTAATTACATACGCTGCCATTTTTAAACAAGGCCTTTTGAGCCTCACGATAACCACTTCCACCATGCAGCGGTTTCTCTTCAGTATTATTCTGGAACTTTCTAAATGGAAGTTGAAATACCATGGCAGGTGACAGGAGCAGGTATTGCGGTGAGGCTAAGTGCTCTCTAAAAGGTAATATGCTATAGGATGTTTCAAAGGAGAGAGATTCACTTTTTCCCTGCCTTTTCCTCTGTCTAATCTCACACTTAACCACACCTTTTCCATAGTGCCTGCTGGAGCTTATCAACAGGAAATTATTCTCCTTTTCGCCAAGTCAGTGAAAAATCACAAATTCCTCATTACTCGAGAGCAACTGCGGTACACTTACTTTGATTTGTTCAAATATGCCTGCTATACAGTGCACAGCAGGGGTAGTTTATCGTCAGTGAACTTGTCCACATGATGCAATTGGTATTCTCTAAAAGGAAGAGGTATATTTAAGGATTTATCATATCTTGCGTAGTTCGCTTGTTTGTTTTTGAAGCAGTGCATATAGCACCATGGATGGGACATGCGTTACGCCGTGTAGCAGTACTACTCCAGCCATAAAGAGGCGATGCATGTTAGATTCATCCATATGTCACATTCTGAATAAAATCCTGATTATGAAGAATTATTATTGTTAAACACAAATAATAGAGGGCATGTAGTTAACTGAATGGACTGTATTGCCAATCAGCACTAAGCGGGATGATTAGGTGACTAGATTTTACCCGGTTAAATTCACACCTACTTTTTTTGATAACTGAGTCAGGATCTGAGGTTAATGTCTCATCCAAAAGGCAGCATCTTTTCTGCTTGATTCAGAGGTAAGAGTTTCCCATATTTACCACTAATACTACTTCCAGCAGTTATCCGATGTGCCAAGAAGGTCTTTAGTCCAAGTAGTAACCAATCCCTGCCTCTCTTAGCCTAACCATACCACCTTGCCCTTCTTTAGCAAAGTTACATGGCAGTATGGCTTCAAGCAATTATTTCATAAGAAAACTGTACCATTCCCTTGACTGGCTTTGAATGTTGACGACTCCACAATTTGAGCTGTTTGCTTCACGTCATCTCTCATGTTATGGCATCGCAGGAATAATTTTATCTTGTTTAAGAGCTACTGCTTCCAAACTGCTTTTTTAATTATATTCTTATAGGATACTATTGCTCTGGGAAATCAGCCAATATCTTATGGGCCAATTTCCAGCTGAAAATATTGAAGTTAATTGCACCATTAACTACCATTAACATTAACTACACTGCTGTTAACATAAAACCTCTAAAGTACCTAAAATGTACCTCAAACGTATGTATTTAGTTGTTTTTCTTTAAAAACTTTAAAAACTTGTATACTACCCTGAAGTTCTTTATGGGTCTGCTCTGTTTTTGTTGTTTAAAGTGTTTTGAAATGAACTCTAACTCTAGAACTTAACTTTGTCATTTTCAGTTCCAGCTCATTGAACACTTTCCAACAGAAATAATTTGACCTTTATGAGGTTTACAAATTTGGACCTTTTTATGAGGGCTACAGCTTTGCTCACAAGGAGGCATGCAGATCTCAGGGGCGGATTCACTAAAGGATTGAGCTTTCTTAGAAACTGAAAAAATGACCACAAACACCCAGAAAATGCTACATTGGATTCATAAAGCACTCACAATGGGTCAGAATCGCAGTTAACAACCGTTTTCTCCCTATATCGATACAGTAATTCGTTTTTTTTTGCGCCAACTTTGTAATTTTCTGTTTAACACATATTACTTAGTGTGCGGTGAAAAATGAGTCGGTTCCCAAGAAAAGTCAAGAAAAAAATGAAGAATAGTGAATCTACCTCAATGTTTGGAAAAGAAGGCTGAAAATAACACTACCCTTGTTTCTATCATGTGTGCCACATGAACACTTTAAAAAAAATTTCCCCATTGGAATACGCAATATTACATTAGCTCACAAACACGGGATCAATTTAGCCATTCCTAATTGTGTATTTTTAATAGTTGTGTTTCTGGACGTTATCCTGTAAAAATTGGTTGTTCAGATCATACTGTAGAAAAAGCATTAGCAGAGAAAATACCCATGAATGCGCAAGGAGGATACGTGCCAGATTGATGTATTGTTCTCAGGTTTAAAATCATCGTCTGTGAACACAGAACTTCATCTGTGGCCTCATTTAACAATGCATAGGCTGCCGGACCCCAAGATGTCTAGATCTTTTACATAAAACCTATTATACCAACTGTACATGTTTTAAAGTAAACTTTAAAAATGAGGACAGTACACTAGGATTTTGTGGCATTTATAAGCTAAGTTTGATGCTCCAGGCTATTTATTTGATTGAATACAAATTATCAGGGTGCATTGAATGGATCTGTTCAACAGTGATTAAATGGAACTCTAATTGTGGATGAGTGTTATCCCAAAATGACCCACTTTATCCCTGAAATTCACAGACAGACAATTTTATGGATATATTTATTTAATAAAAGGCAGCAGTCTTTTTGTATTCATACTTTTCAATAAACTGGAACAGGTTGTGGTTGTTGGTTAAGGTCACGGATTCCATCTAAGCTTTCTATAGGTTTGCACAGTGCCGTCACAGATAGAAACGCGGGTGATCTAAAGATAGGCCTCTCTGTTAATACTGAGACTAACTGCGATGCCACGTGGCCACTGGAATTTATGAGGAATTTGTAGAGGAAGGGTATTGCCAAACAAGTCATTTATTTGTGGCAGTGACATCTTCCATCTGGGCTACAAAGTTGTCCTTTGTATGACCCGACATCCATTTTTGTGAACTAATGTGTTTACAAGGCGGGAATAATCCTAGTTATTTAACAAAAGATTGCATATTAATGTCACATTCATTGAAAAGACTAATAATGACGGACAATTAATGTGGAGGACAAGTATCTCCAATATGAAATGGTATTTCCCAAAAGTAATTTGAATGGATTCATATTTTGTAGAGGAGAAGGGGAAGGTGGATGATAAGCCCGTTTTAAAACATTGCCCACCACCACTATATTTACAACAGGATAAAAAAATGTGTGCATCATAATATTTTCAATCCTGACCAAAGCAATCAAGCTCAGATGAACAGATGAGGATACTGTCCGTGGTGACGGCCTTGAGCGGGTGCTTCAGTATAAAGCGGTGCTGGTGGCTGGAATATTGGCTACAGGCTGGGAGATGAGATCTCCCCTTCAGAGTGCCAGTGATTGATTGTTATACCTTCCAGGTTTGAGCTCGGCAACGCCCCAATATTCCAGTGGAATAAAGTGACAGGCAATATATAACACATCAGTTAAGGCTGGCTGCTCCCTGGAAACTTTTGAGTCTGGGGAATGACCCTGAATCTCCCACTGCTCGCATAGTTTAAGGTTCCTGATATTATGGCTCCAGTTTTCTTTTTTTTTCTTTTTTTTTTGGCCCTTTCGTTTCTGCCTTTTCTTTGCCTATCCTTCCTCAAAAAGATACGCCAAGGTCATAATTTCGTATTTACTTAAACCTAAGGCCCTGTATTCCATTGCGGGGAGAAAAGGGAACGAACATCTCTTGCAACAATAAGCAATGTCCCATGTTGCTCAAGGCCAAAAGGGTGTTTGATTAGCATTTAATTTATGTATACAATATATATGTAGATAATTAAAGATAATTTTTGAAAGAATTGTTGACCTTACCGCGTACTTGAGTTTGGGCTCGGCTCGGCTGCGACCGGGGCGGTGTTTGAAATGTGTTTGTAATTACGGCGGCGAGCCAGAGCGCGAGCAGAACAGGAGACTTTACGTCAGTGCGGAGATGATTATTTATTTATTTCCAAAAGCTGTCAGAATTGCCTCCAAAGGACTGCCGTTGTGGAAGGTGGCCTGGTTCCCAGTCCATACGTTAATAAATAATGGGCATGTCAGAGTAACGTATGGGCCGTGCGTTATAATGAGCGTTCTGGAGCACATCAGCACAGTCCCGAGCCTGCGATTCATCCTCCCCCTGTGAGGAAGTGAAGGTCTGCACGCTGACAATGAGCCATTGTCTCTGAGAATCGCCTCTGCTCTCGCCCTGGAACATGTTTGTTTTTTTTCCATGCACAGCAAACATTGCTCTATTTCTTTCGAGAAGGATATTTTGACGATGAAGATGGTGATGATGACGATGACAACGATTATTATTATTATTATTATGAAGACTGTTTCTTAAGCAGTGGTCCATGTGCATTGCGGAACATTTTATACGAGGAGGGGGGGAAATCAAATGTGGGTTTCTGGGAAATCGTCCGCTTGATTGAAGCGAATTGCAAATTTGGTGAAAGGAGAGGAAGAATGGAGCGGAGGCGAAGCCAACGGAGAGCCAGACACCTCCCCGTGCACACGAGCACATTTGCAATCACCCGAGGTTCAAAAGGGTAATTTATTCACAGTCTGTGGTTAAAATAGTGCTGCTTTAAATGCAAGTGGGATTTCACTCGGAAAACGAGCCTCACGAGCAGTTTCTCTACCCCCCCCCCCCCCACCCCCCCCCCCCCCCACCCCCTCCTTTCCCAGCTCTCTGTGGCGTCTTTAACGCTCCTCGGCGAGCATATTTCACTTTTACGCTCATCCGCATCGACGCGCCCGCGTTGATTGAATTTGAGGCGCTGCGGTGTCGCCCATTATCGTCCTCGTCGTCTCGAGTGCTTTATCTCCAGCCTGCCCTCTGGGCACACGGACACACGGGCGCGGCGCTACGGTGATGGGCTGTAAAGGGGGGGTGGACTACTCATGGGGTGGGGGAGGGAAGGGGGTGGGGTGCCTCCGACTGCCTGCTGGATTAGCATTTGATTATGAGTCAGCGCCCCTCCCCTTCCCCCGTGGCAGAGCGGGACACACGGCCCCGTCATTAAGCACACCTGACCTCTCATTTTGACGTGGGTGGCAATCAGGATGGAGCTGCTTCCTCCACGCCCCTGGATTAAGCATTATCATCGGTGTCTTATCCTGACCGGGGGCCACTTTGAATATGTGCTGTGCGCTACTGAAGCCGTGCTAAATGAGGGATTTGCAAACAGTAGTGCAGACCCCAGACCCCCTACGCATGCGCACCGACCCACACACGCACACACACGCACGCACGCACGCACGCACAGAGTATTGCAGGAAAACAGGATGTAAGTGGGTCTCGGCCTGGCACTTGGTCCCAGCTGAGTGAAATCGGTGACATAGGGGTTAAAGTGAGGGTGAGAGGCTGTCATACCCAGTCTTGAGGTGATGCCGCAGGGCTGCTGCTCTCTCTCTCTCTCCCTCTCTCTTTCGCTCTCCCTCTCTTTCTCTCCCCCTCTCTCTCTCTCTCTATTCCCCCCTCTCTCTCTCTTGCTCTCTCTCGCTCTCTCTCGCTCTCTCTCTCTCTCTCCCCTCTCTCACTCTTTCTCTCTCTGCCCCCTCTCTCTCTCTCCCTCTCTCAGTATTTTTCTCTCTCTCTCTCTCTCTCTCTCTCTCTATCTCTCTCTCTCTCTCTCTCTCTCTCTCTCTCCGGTTGTTGACAGAATGACTTTGATGGTGGGGCGTGTGTGGGAGGGAGGGGGAGCATAGCCGGGCCGTGCTAATTGAGCCTTTTTTTGTGTCCCGGTGACTGCGCCACGCCAGAACGAACGAAGGCCCAGCAGTGACTCTGAACAGTACTCATTCGCCTGCAGATCAATACAACAGGACTTAACAAAACAGAGACATTGGGACCACAGATCAGGATCATTATAGCGGCCAGTGAATCACACCGAGGCCGGCCAGTGCCAGGACATATAGATCAATGTGGATGTTTTGTGGGTGGGGTATTTTTTTATGTTTTTTTGCTGCCTTTACCCGTATTTCATTTTTGGCAGAGAAAAGGCCCTTGAGTTTCTGCAGTTATGATGGTTGGCAATGCCCTCCTTTGCAGAAGCCAAATCACCACGCTGGACCTCACAACGGGGCAACGCTTCTTTCTCTTTCGCTTGCGAGACTGGAGAGAGCCTCTTTCCTTTTCTGAAAGCCGCTCTTAATTACTGGCGAAGACGGGAGATGTGTCCACACTGCAGATTAAGTCCTGTCTGAACCCGCTATACCGCGTGCGGCACACATTCCCCCCATTTTATGGTCCCAGTTCTAGGTGTCTGAGATAACACCTCAATGTTTTTTTGGTTTTAGCTTTGAGCGATCGATCGTTCTGTAGGCGTGGTTACTTTGGCTTTTACGTGGTGAAATTCTTCTAAAAGGAAAATAATGCACTGGCTTTTAGTCCTTTTTCACGGATGTGGGTGACTATCGTGTGATTGTTAAATCAAAAACCCTGGAGACTTAACTGTTTCAATAAATGTAGAAATTACAGAGAAACAAAACTAAATATTAATGATATGATGATATTATGTCTATATGTCTCTGTCTGCATTAGTGTAAATTAATAAATGATTCATGATTAATTAATAAACATTTATAGCACCGAGGCTAAAATTAAACAGCACAACTGCATTTCATACAGGGAACTTTTGAATGATGAGTGGGGGAAAATATATATATGTAACCGCGCAAAAATATAAATATATAAATAATAAAAAAGAGTGGTAATTATAGTGCAACATTATAATTACTTCATTAGAAGAGTGGTCCAATGCTGCTGAAGCTAACTGGCGGCATTATGAGGAGGCCTTGGCAAGTCTGATAGGTACAAAGTGATATAAGCACGGTAATGCCGTTCTGTGTACAGTTATATATATATGAATGTGTTCCTCAAACAGAGATATATTGTGCAAACCTTTTTTCCCCCTACTCCCTGTGTTTTTTGTGCCAGCTACCATGTGTAATTAAGCCTCTGTTTTTCCTTTTTACCTTAAAAAAGTGATGAGGATGCGGTGTGTTTATTTTGGAATATACAGATTTGGTGGAACTGGAATTTGGAATGACAAAAAGCCTTTTATTTCATTCTGCTATCGCGCGTGTGTTATAGCTTAGCCGTGTTTCAATAGCAGTAACAATATATCATGATTGCCGTAGACCTAGCTACTGGTGTAAGAGTTTGTAAATGTAAGCTCTGTGATGTCTGAGTGTAGGCTGTGATACAGTTCTAGCAGAATTCTCACTTGAAACAGTTACCTAATCTTATTAGGAAAGTTGCTTTAATGCTGCAGAGCAACTGAAGGTTTCATTAAAATGTCGCAATCCTTCTTTCGCACAAACTCCTTCAGAGGGCCATCTGCAAGTCCAAGCTGCCTGCCTAGAAAAGGACATGACAGGCCCGTATTCCGTCAAAGGACACGTTAGCGAAAGTACAAAATTACAGTTGTTTAAAACGGAACTGCTCTGGCGAGACACGGGGCGCAGTCCGTAGGGCGGCTGACTGTATTTGTCCCCGCCACGGCACCTTCTGAGCTGTCCGTCCTTCTCTATCTGTCACCCTCTTTGCTTTCTTCCCGTCTGAATAAAAGCAAAAGTGAACCTGTCGGCTCTCCTTCCAGACTGACCAGAAGAGTTGCTTTAAGGGAAAAAGCAGGTAATATGTTATCAACTGAAACCCTCCCCAACAGGCGACACTGTGGTAAAATATGTGTCCCCGTATATGTGACACCGGGCAACCGTCAACCCTGGTATGGTCATGATTACGGCACACACAAGTGATTTTTTACTGGATCGACTATCCAAAGGCCCAATATTGTCTTAATTTTAGTATTGTCATGACGGTCCATAATCTACCACGACCTGCTTGTACGTGCTATTACTTCAGAGAGGACAAAATGCTCTCAGGTCCATGTCCTCAGAAACTATTAAGATAAGGCAACATGTTCTTTATCTCTCCTACATGATATTGTATGGTGCTAGTTCATATGTATTTCATAGTAAATATGACAAACCTTTTTTTGGTATGTGAAAAGTGTGAGCGCCCTTTTTTTGTTTGTTTGTTTTTGTACCTCACAGTTGACTCATTAAATGCTATCTTTGACTCATTTATGCTGACTCATCCCTGCCTGCTTACAGCTACACTCAGCTTACAGCAGGCCACTCGCTCATCCATTCAACTTTTAGGTTCATAATTTTTCCTTTTCTAATCCACTCCACACTCAAGACATGATTTAATTGGAGGGGAGATAGTCCAGTCAACATGTTGGGAAAGCCACAAGGGCTTATTATGGGGTGTGGGGAGAACAGAGAGAGTGTCTATTGGGTGGTAGTCAAATGAGAGGGTGTCCAACTACAAAACAAAAACATCACGTGAAAACACAAAACTTATTTCCTCCTTTTTCACACAACACCCTTGCCATCCACAGCCACACAGCCTGTGACCCACTGACTATTCCACACCACAAGCCACACTCTACAGGAGCACTGGTGTCAATTGAAGGAGATGTGTATTGCTAATTCAAGACAACTAGTAACCTAGTTGTCACCTAGTGAGCAACTAGAGGTTATTTATACAGTAGTAACCCAAGGCTATGACTGACGTATCCCCAGACAACAAAGCTAGTTGGCTAGCAGCATAGCCCATATGCAGTAGAGCTATGTCTGAGCAATAGGGCTCAGTCCAAACTGAAAACAAGCGCTACACAGAGCGAATCTCTCAGTAGGCTATCGCTCCGTTCTCGATTCTTTTCACTATGCGGTCCACCAGACAAGCTGTGCAGCATTGCATAAACGTAATGCAGTGGAAGAAAATGTACATTACAGGAATACGACCAGTGACGTAAGCGTAGAGGGACACGCCAGATCCAGCGTGAGCTGTGTGACCTGCGGTGGGGGTCCATGTGGAGAATATGGCTTCGCAGATTAATTTCTTTATATACCAGAATCGTTCACCCGGAGAGATATGTACTTCACCATTAGAGAAACGTTAAGAGTTCCCGTGAATCTCTCCGTGAAGAGGATCTGTGGTGGCCAATCACAGGCGTTATTTGCCATGATTATGAGAGAGAGCAGGGGTGTCCAACCCCGGTCCTGAAGAGCCGCAACGTCTGCTCGATTCGGTTTTTAACTGAACGCTTCATCGATCAATCAAAGCGGTTGATGACATGGTTAACTCGCATCACCTGGAGTCCAAATTGGTTATTTTAAGAAGAAAACAAAAACCAGCCGATCCCGTGGCTCTCCAGGACCTGGGTCGCGGTCCCCTGAGATAGACTAAACACTTAACAATTACGTGTCAGAAGAGCAACAGAGACCGTGGCCCTGGGGGAAGATAGGGCAGAGGAAATGCATTGTGGGAAGCCCTGGGATGCCACAAATAGGACGAGCCGCCGAATGGGGAATAGTAAATGGGGAATAGTAAAACTGTTAATCGCAAAACCACAAATGCCAGGGGAATACAATAATGGATCTGCAGCCAATTCTTAAGCCTTATGTACATAAAATCGGGCCTTCTGTTCGGCTGCCCCAAATCTTTGGAATGCTCTCCCTGACCACCTGAGAGCTCCACAGACGGTGGAGCCTTTTAAACGAGGCTTAAAAACCTACCTCTTCACAAAAGCCTACTGCTCATAAATCACCTCACTGTTATTGTTGTTTTTATCTTTTATGTCCTGCCCTTATTTCGACTGTTTGTTTGTTTTCGTACTGTTCTTTAAAAAAAAAATTTAAAAAAAAAATCTTAGCACCTTTTAACTTGTTTTATTTTAATCTGTACTGTAGCACTTTGAGATTTGTTTTAATGTAAAGTGCAATACAAATCAAATTTATTATTATTATTATTATTAAAATATCTACACTGAATGGCCAATGCTTCTTGCTGTATTGTTGCTTAGCAGCACTTATAAGCTTGGGGGACATCCGGCCAGCTTTCGGAAAAATCGCATGAGGACCGGGCCACTATAATACTCACTGATCATTCTAGGTTTTTAGACATGGTCAGTCTGAGCAGCTGCTTAAAAAAATGTGTATCATTCTATATTTTCAGCATGCTGTCGAGTGCTTTATTCAATTATTTTATGCGCGTTTAAGAATTACAAGTGTTGCAGATTTTCTTGTCCTTGGCTTTCAGTGGCACATTCGTTGGCCATTAAAATGAAAGAATGAGAACTAATGCTTGTTTTGAGTAACTTTTAGTGCGGAGACAAAAATCGAAAGGGAATTTTAACAACAGTTCGGTATATATGCAGTCAATCTGCTACGACTGCTCTGTGACTGTGGCACCCGTCACGCGCTCTTAATTTGTATTGACAGTGAAGTAATACTAATGCGATAAATTGCTTATTAATACTTTTATAATAGTGTGTGTGTTGTATGAGGGAAAAGATGGACTTGCAGTTATTTTTGGCAGGAAGAATACAGGTGTATACAATGCACATCCAGCAAATATATCCAATTGTATTTCTGCTATTGACCAGCGTCTGTCTCTGTCCTCTCTCGCCCCATATCTCCATCTCCATACACACACATGTGTGTTTTTATATATCAGTTTTTGTTGGTAGTATTCTCAGACAGTTCTGCTCCCCACGGTTTCATTAGAATTTTTATTAATTAACAAGGACTAATACAATTATGATACTCAGTTTATACTTCTTCTTGAGGAATACATTATTTATTAATAATAGTCGTGGCTTTAGTTGTTAATAGCCCAGATATTTTCTAATTCAGCTTTCGGAATAAACATTTGTTAACATTTGAAAGGAATAAAGGGCGTGACAAAGAATAGAGAAGCCCTTACCTTATGGTGGACAAACCAGATATTCATAAACATAAACCGTCCCATTCATAAACCGTCCCATTCCATATGAGCGTTCGGAAAGTGTCGCATTTTTGGTTTGTAACTGCTCTCAGTAACTTATTCTTGAATAATAAGTGTCATTTGAATATCATAATTGCATTATTTCTTGATAAATAATGAAAACAACCGGGACCTGGTAGTGTCCTCAGACTTTTGTGCGTGAAACTGTGTGTGTTTGTGTGCGTATGCATATGTGTTGGTGTTATGTTATGCAATATGCACATTTAGTTTAAATAGTGTCGAAGCTTATTTCTTCCCCCAGTGGCTAGGTGTCTCCGTGTGCATGAGTGTAAGGGATTGAGATAAATCATACTATGTCTCACTGTGACCTGGCTCTTGTGGTGTCATGATGCAGCTAAACGGATTCTTTAAATCAGGGCCTTGAAAACAGCTTTTTCCTGATGCTTTTCTATGTCGTAGTATATGGGATGGAATCAATACAAAATGTTAGAGCACTTCTACACCATTCTGTTACATTTCTATGAGATGGTTTTGTAAGAGTTAGTGTAATAAAATCATGCTGGTGTGTCATATCAGACAACACACTTTGGCATGAGTTAAAGTTCCTAAGCCACAAAAAACTCCAGAAAACACACACATACTACCACTGTCACTTTTGCATTGCAACCAACATGTTATTTGAGCTAGCTATCTGTCGGTTTTGCATACGAAAGGACGGCCTTTATTTGAACAATATTTAGTGGCAGAAATTTATGGAAATGGAAAAAAATGAAACTAAGATATGGGTGCAGCGTCTGCAGACATCCAACCACTAACACCCCCCCACCACCCAGGGTTTTTAAAAATAAATGCGTGGCAGAAAGATGAATATGAATCATTTGTTGACAAGGCTCTCTGGTGCATGCTGCTTCCACTGTCTGGCACAACACTGTTCAAACAGTCCCTGAAACTGCCGCATGGTCGCCCTTATGGAGATTTCATATCCAGAGATCAAGGTTTAATAAACCTGGATCCAGGATAATTAATCTCGCAAATTCCAATCATGATAGCTGGTCACCAACATTCAGTCAATCTCAAAATTCAATCAAAGATCCAGTTTTTAATCATGGTAGCTGACGTTATTAATGTATTCAAACTACTCTAGGGATGTGTTCTTGAACCGTAGTCACATAAATGGTGTTCCTAGGTAGCAACAGGTTCCATATGACATAATGTTGACTTGGCAATGCTAATTGCTAATGCTAAAAATGCATTATATGAATGATTTAATATAATTTGCTGTATTAGATAGTTCACAACTTTTTTCAACCTTAGAGGCTTTTATACTAACTTTTTTTAATTTAATGACCCTAGAACACATGTTCTCGGTCAGTTTTATATAATTTGGGATTCAAGTTCTGTAAAACTTTACATATGAAATCAACATTGATTTATAATGAAAACAGAAGTGATTCCATAGCTAGAGACACACAGCAAAAATACCGGTCTAAATCAAACACTGTCGGTGTACATTTAACAGCCTATGGTGTTTATATGAGACCACTGCCTTATATAAAGCCTTATATAAACACCTAAGGGTGTTAAACGTACACCACCATTTCTTCTGTGCTGAATAATTCATACTGTTTTTGCACTATATTAACATTTGCACAAATTAATTTGTGGACACCACATTCATTTCGAGAAAAATATACTCTACTTTATGTTTACTTGTTTCAGAATTAAGTATGGGTATCATTGGCGCATTTAAATGTTTTAAAGACATTTGCTTAACTTTTTGTAAAAAAAAAATATATATATTATTTAAAAGTTGGATGGCGCTACAACTGTATATACTATATGGACTATTGGGTTGGTGAGAACTTCACCAATGATATAGTGTTACCATTTCTATGCTACCATTGATGCTATCATTTAAATGCCTCTTTGTTGCTGAAGAAAGGTTATTTACAAATGAGTTTTTCTCAATAATTAGTTTTCTTATAACTGCTTGTTAAAGTTTGTAGCATATAGTTTGTGTGACAAATAGTGAATAATACGTGGCTAAAAATCTGGTGGGATCAAATCCTACCTATGGTATCTCTGAAAATACTAAACGCTGGGAAAGGGATGTCGTGCATACAAAGTGTTTGTCAATCAGGGCCTCTTTTCACAGAAGCAATTTGCGAGGATTTTCACTCACCGATTGCAATAGCTTGTCAAAATGTGTTTCACAAGTGTGCATTGCTTGCGAATCACAAATAAAATTGCGACGACTGTAGGCCTCTTGCACATCCAATTCTTTTCTCACAAGTATGGTTTCCTTTGTGTGGAGAAGGTGGTATGCTCCGAGACATATTCTGTGATCGCGCCCACGACGTAGATAACGAGTTGCTCGAAAAGGTATAGATTGCCACAGCATGAACAGAGATCTTCTTGACGGAGATCATCGGTTAAACACTAACAGGAGCATGGCCCGCTTCAAGTGCGCTGCTCTTCATGGTAATCGGCAGCTTCCTTGGGGTTGTCAGACAATGCCATAGAATAAGCAAATCCTCTGTGTCCAGAAGTGGTGACATCTGCATTCAGTTTCCAGAGCCCACTGTGTGGTCTTTTGTGCAATTCATGGATGGGTCTAAAAGATTCCCATCAGGGTACCAAATGAGAATGAACGCATTTTTGCGTGTAGTACAGGGTACCACTCGATAATCCTACAAGTTGTATGCAATGCCAATTACAAAGTTTATATGCTGTGTGGGAGCACACACGACAGCTACATTTGGAGCAACTGTGATTTGTGCCACCACTTTGTCACTGCAGTTGACATTACTGATGAATGGCTTCTAGTTGAGAGTGGGTAGGTTTCATTTGAATATTACAAATAGAAAATACATAACGTTTCTATAAAGTGTAGGCTATTTTAGGCCTACTGGAGAGACCTAATAGTTCAAATAAATGAAATAGTTCAAATTATATTTTTATATTGCAACGTGCAACTCCAGTTTAATCAGAACACAAGCCTAATTTTTCTACCTCCCAGTTACTCCTTGTAACCTTGGCCAGCCAATGGAGAGTAGAGGAGCTGTGTACTGTTGCACACAAACACAGAAGTTTGTTACAAAACCAAAATGAGGCAGGGTGATGAGAACGATTGCCGATTTACTGATTGCCTACACGAACGCATTGTGCGGCATGCGTTTCTGGCTTGCAATTGCGATTTCTATGTGAAACACTCCAGAAAGAGCCGGAGAAATCTATAGAATCTCGCAGATCTCAGCTTGGACAATGCGACTTTCGTGACATGAGCCCCTTGCTGTGCAAAAGTGTTGAGAACCTTTTCCGCCCAGTGTGTTACACACTCTGTGTAATGTGTGTGTGCAGATGTCTTCCTTGGCAATGAAGGGTAAAGGTATGGATGATGCCAAAGAGCAAGCCGTGGTGCTATTGTTTTAAATATCCATTAAGGCATAACAATGGCTGCCTTCCACACTTCTTTTCACACTTTTTTCCCCCCTGAATATTGCGTTCTTAACACTTACCTTTATTCAGAGTAAGTATGAAGCCTGTTAACATGGCTTCATTATGGGAGCGGTGTGAACCGTGGTTGTTTTCAAAGCTGCATTATTCGAAACGTCTTCAAGATGCATTATCCCACGCCGTTTAAGTACGAGACAAACAGAATAACTTGTGTTGTGCTTTGCGACAATTAATTACAATGTGATAAGGAAGCAGTCACAAATGTAGTTTCTTCAGAAGAATGTATTGTAAAAGCAGTGGCACCCTGTCACATTACTGTAACCAAACTTAACAACCAAAAGTGAGTTCCTAGTCATTTATGGAGTAAAGAGGACCTTCAATGGAGGCAGTGAAACTACCATTTTGTTCTGGTCGCACAACTCTTGCAATCACCTTTTACGCTTGGGGCTGTTCATGGCAAATTGCACAAAACTTTGCCGGAACATATAATTTTGCAGCATAGGCACCTATGTCTAAGGTACGTTCTTTAGGCAGTTTGAAAAAACAGTCATTTAATGGGAGGTACAGGACAAAAGTTAAGACCTCGCCTTCGCACACATACTCACCGGCACAATGCAAACACCACTGCCAACACACACGACTGTAGCAACTGCTCTAAGTTAAAGTCGCACCGCTTCACTTTGTTAACATTCAACTAGATACAAGAGTCAGCTTAACCGTCTTGCTACAAGAACAGCCATGTTAGAATTTAGCACACATTACAGAGGACCTGCATTTTGAAATAAACTCCCATTCCATTTAGTTGAACTCTCCCTATTTCTGTTGAAAGGCTCAGCCAAACATAGTTTTCTGACTTAGGACTTAGGACCATTTACCACGAAGTTTGTACTAGGCTTAATTGCTATATTATGCGTTGACCCATACTAGAAAGAAAGACTGGCATTTTTTTCAGGTTTTACTCCTTTTGAGTGTTTTCCCAAATGCTATAATGTATGTTCTATCATATCAACATGGGTATTTTTAAGTTGTTTGGATGACTAATGACTAATTAATCCTGTAACAAATGGGAGTCCCACAACCAGCCCTTTGCTGGGCTTTTTTGGACATCCCCACATATGGACTGAAGTTATTAAAAACTTAATTTAAAATGTTTTTATGTCTAAATGAAATAAAAAATAAATAAAATGAAAATGTCCCCTCTCCCCTTTCTGTTTTTTTCCCCGTGTGCTCTACAGAGGACGCCGGTCACGAGCGGCGAAGCATTCCGGTGGTTCTTCTAGAGCGCTGTCTCTAGGCCCCTACACCTGAAGTCAGGTAACACGCTGGCTCATCGCAAAAAGCACTTGCGGGGTTTGTAGACCCAAAAACCCGGCTTTGGAGACGAAGAAGAGAAAAAAAAGAAAAGAAAAACATTATGGTGTTGGTTTAACTCTGTAATTTCCTTTCACGTGTAATAATGTACCTTTTGACAGTATCATAATGTATATTTTTGGTGTCTATGAATGTGCTTCAGTGTTGTGACTGTAGAAATAACAGTCATTCTTATGTAAAGGACTCAAAAGACAATCATAACAAGTAAAATAAATAAAAAGGCCACAAGGATTAATATCTAATTGCAACACTATACACTTTTTAGATCTGGAGCAATAACCATTGAGGTGATTACTCTTCGCCCGTTAATTTACATTAATAACGTTTTTTCTTACATTTTATCCCATTTCGTTAATTTGCGTATCATGGATGCGAGTGGCCCAAGCTTTGAGAGTACTGCAAGGCCATCTTCTTTCATTAATGAACTGTTTCATGATTGACACAGAGTGAGAAGACAGCTATGGTGACTCGATTTGTTTATTTTTATAGCTCCTCGGCACGTTGCGGAACAGGGCACATTGTCTTGTTGCAACGTGTTGCACTTTTGTAGAAGAAATGTAATTATTCCCTTTTCTTAGCACAAGACTTCTAGTCTGGCAGGAAGACATAGTCTATTGTTTTGTCTACATCTTGCTGTGAAATATTTTAAAAAAAATGTGTTGTGTAAATTCAAAAGGCATGTGTTGGGGGGAAAAGGACTTCAGAAAAATGTCGCAATTACATTTTAGATGGTTTTAACGAGCTTAAATAAATCGTAATGAGCATCTTGCATAACTGATGGGCCTTTTTAGCATTTTTTTTTGTTTTAAATACAAAAGGTTAATCAAAAAAACTGTCTAAAGGAAAGGTAGGAATACCAGTAAAATAATTCTAGTTTACATTAAAGTATTCGAATTTAGCATTCTGTAACAGTGCAGTATGGTACAGTATAGATATCTGACGAGTTATCCTGGGGGGGGGGGAAAGGATCATATGTATCTTCTCAGTGCAGAGATAAACTTGGCCAGCAGTCATGTGTTGAAGTGAAGCAGATGTACACATTCCAAATAAATGATTCAATAAGTTACTCATTGTCTTAAACCCTATTGTTGCATGTGTAAATGTGTTTTGGTTTTAAAGATGACTAAGAATTTGTATATTGTTGTTGTGATGCTTTTAACGTGTTAAAATAAAATAAGAAAAAAAAAGCCTACAAAAAAAAAAAAAAAAAAAAAAAACGTGAAAAATAATTTGATGTCAAAGAAATAATGGAAATTTTTATTCTCACATGTACAATTAAACATCAACTATGATCACCATCATATTTTGCTCTTTGTTATCTCTTGTCTGAATCAGCCCGCCCCCTTGAAAGAGGGGGGGGGAATACAGAGAAGGAAATGGAAGCCGCTACATCCGTACGGCTCTGCCTTCCTCTGAATATTAAAACACAGCAGGCAGGAAAGAAAGCGTCTCCCGGAGGCGTTGGGCTTTAAAGGACTGATGAAATCCCAGGTGGTTTGTCGTTGTGGAATGTGCGGGGAGAAGGGCTGTGTGTGGGGGGGGGGGGGGGGGGGGGGGGGTGACCCACCCGCAAAGCCTGCCTTCTGCAGCCCAGTGATTTTGGGGGCTTGGGGGGGGGGGCTGACAGAGGCACGCAGTAGGAGGTGTGTGGGGGGGGGGGGGCATTTGGCGGGTTGGAACAGCGGCACGCGAAGGGAGAAATCGACTGGGGCCGACTTTGCGTCAGATGAGTGCACATTCGTAACCTCGTGTGAGCGGCGGGCTGGATAAGGCTGCGGAACGACCATGTCTGAGCCAAATCCCCCCCCCCCCCCTCTCTGTTGCTGATGGGAGGGCGATAACGTGCATCTGAAACTCACTGGACAGTGAGATTAAATAACATCAGAAAAAAAAACCCTAATCCCTCTCCTCTGCTCTGTGCATTCCACAGCACAGATTTACTGTAATAAGAGCCTGGAAATTCTCATTTCTGCACCAGGAAAAAAGGTAATGCAGATAAATGGACTTATTTTTTCACGAGTTGTAAATCATTGGCGATGCTTACGTTGTCTTAACTACCAAAACAATAATTTTCTAAGCATTATGAACCCCATTAACCAGAAAACTGGTGACTATTTATCTATAGTGATTGGAAAAGAGGGTTACGTTTTAAATAAATGGCTGCTATACTATACAGGAGATTAAACAAATACATGGACATTCTTATTCTGCCATTTCTGTTGTTTCGTCGTATAAAGGGATGTTTGGGGAAAAAAGACGATATCCAAGAGGATATTTATGGAGACACTTATCAGGTCCATAAAACCTGTTGAACGTTAACTAACACCTCTAGACATCTAGATAATCGGGACCGTCAGCCGTAGCACCTCCTCAACTGCGATTTCCAGTCCTTGGGAGTCCTTGTTTGGATTTCTGTGAGGGGACATTCGCTCGCCTTATCCGCGCCTCGCGGAGCAGGTGTTGCAAGCCAAGGAGAGTGCTTCCTGTCAATGCTGGGAAGGAATGCGGAGCACGAACTGGAGCCCGGCATAAGAAGATCGAATCTCCGCTCAGCGCGTGCAGGCAGCGCGCTGGTATTGCACATGTTTCCTTCCACTCAGGTAAGCCATTTGAAGAGTAAGCGTGATTAACAGGGAGGGAGGGAGGGAGGGGGGGGTGTGCACGTCTGAGACATTGGGAGCTGCGTCCTTTCAAAAATAAATGCTAGTTTCTGTTTTTCTTAAGGTTATGTCATCATGACGTATCTGGATAAAATTTAGGCGCAGTAGTCTCTCTCAATTATATAAACACAAAATCCAGGTGAAATTTTCTTGCGTGTTTTGAGTAATGTGCATCCTCCCTTCTGCTCATGGCTTTTTGGTCAGGCTCTTTCGTAGGCCGCTGAATTTTGTTTGTTTTTATTCAGTTTGTTTTTATGAAATCCCACTCGATCCCTGCGCCTGTGTGCGCTTACTACCTGTCCCAGAATGCAGTACTGCTCTTGAGCTGCAGTGGTGTAGATGTAGCCCATGCCGCACGCTTTCTGCACCCTTTCATTATTTATTTACCGTCTACAGTTTTTCACGGCACGCATATTGATGTGGGAGAAGGCCGGGTGTGAGTATGTGTCAGAATCATTTGCTGATGAAGGAGACGATGTGGAAGTAATCAGCTCAGCGCTGATTCGCTATGACAGCTAAAGAACGGCTGGTTCACATTTAAGAGCAGGTAGGGGGGGCGGGAGCCGGCCTCCAATGTAGGTTATGAGAATTGCACATGGAGAACTGTACGAGAGAGAGAAAGAGAAAGAGAGATAAACATTCCAAGTGGTGCAAGTTTGAGGAAGATGGGGAAGCCCTACACTCTGCCACGTGGCCAAAATCAAGAACAACGAGAGAAAAAAAGGACTTGAACATCCAAGACATCAATATTAACCTCTATTCAGATATTACTACCGTATAATTACATGGCTGGCTTTGGCGAGTGGGTTTTTCTGTTTGGGTTTATTATTATTATCATATTTTTTCCTTTTCCATCGCTTTTTTTATATATTGCATACATTTATATTTATTCTATATTATTTGTATTTTGACCTTGATACTAGTTATTTGTATTATTATCGTTATTACTGTTACGATCATTATTATTGTTATTATTTTATTCCTTTCTTTAACTACCATGTCATTTTTTGTTATTAACACTATGTTTACTCCATGTTACTTGTGGGGTGAGTTGGGTTGGGTGTGAGGCGGGGGGTGAAACTGCACTGGGGCTGGAGGGGGTCACCTGCATAAATGTTCAAAACCTTAATGACTGTATCATAATAAAGTTGACCTTCTACGTGGGGGAGTGGTGGTGGGCAATAAGATTTTTTTTCAAAGAACAAGAAAATGAAACAGTGATTTAGTCGCTTTAAAATCGGTTAGAAAATGGCTGCTTGGGGTTCAGCATTTGAAAACACTAATTTTGTACATACACCTACCATTACTTTGAAGAAAAACACCATTATCCAGTGTGCACAACTGAAATTACACAAACTCATGTCCATTAGGTTTATGTGCATATGTGCAGCCAGAGTCGGCCCGACCCAATGAGCAACATACGCGGCTGCTTAGGCCCCCGTGACCGCCAGGAGGCCCCCTAAAATATATATTACTTATAATGTATCGTTTTTTACAACAATCACATTACATAGGGCCTGATTTACTAAGACCTTTAGTGTGTGCAAAACCTTTCAGCACATGCAAAAGTAATAACACAACCAATGATTGGTGCAAAACAAATACCAAGACCAATCATTTGTCACGTTATTGGTTTTGCGTGTGCTAAAAGGTTTTGCACACGCTTAAGGTCTTAGTAAATCAGGCCCATAGTGCGCTAAAACATATACATATTTTTTTTACATTTACTGGTAGTTCTAAGGATGCCTGAGGATTTGCGTGGGAGAGTCAACAGCTAACGCTATGGACATATATCAGGCATTCGGCAGTCCTGACGTTAGAGGTCAGCTTCAACTGCTAGCATTAGTACTGATTAGGCATTAGTTACTGGCTCAATTATGTCTAAAAAAAAAACATACTGTATATCTTTGGCTGAAAAGAGGAAGAGGAATAAACTCTGAGAATGATTACAAATCAAATCTTGCTTTGGGTCCTTCAAAGGCTAGAGCCTGTTTGCAGCTTTATTGAAAAAAAATTGCACAGTGACACCGCATTAAAGTTGACAAATTGTAATTAGGGATAGCCTTTTGTGCATTTACAAAATAATTGTTTATTAAGGAGTAAAAATCCAACTATATTAAAAATCTTTAATATAATTTATGCATCTTAAGACAGACCCCATCTACTAAAACCCAAAATGTATCTATTCATTTGAAGTATTTAATATTGCAATATTGTTACTTTCCCATAAATTATGGCTACCCTTTTCCCCATCCCCATCTTCATCGCTTATCAGAAACGTGCTGTTTTCCCCCCTCAGTCACGCAGCCATTTTGATATAAGGTACTGAAAACGATGGAATGCAGACGAGGTTTTGTGACTGCGCGTGTCTGTTTCGGGACGGATTTAACGTACGGCGCGCCGACACGTCGATGGGCTGGGAGGCTGAAGCGCTCCTGGGGGGTCCCCTGAATGTGATTCTGGCAGCGGCCGTCTGTCTGGAGGGGTGTGCTGGCTCCTCTCACCTCCTCCCCGGGCTCTCCGGTTTCCTCCCCGTCTCCCAAAGGCAGGCAGGTTAGATTGATTAGTTATCCTGGATCCGTCGCCATGGCGTCCAGAGTGTATGCTCCTCTCGTGCCGAGGCCCGTTCATAAGACCCCCCTCCCCCCTGTGGTGACAGGCTCCGGCTCTCCGGTAATTGATGAATGGAGAGATTTACACATTTAGGGTCCCACCGTCCCACGCGCCCACCGCACCGGAGGGGCATCAACTCTCCCTGATTGATGGGTGCGTGTGTCTCCAGACGTGCCGCTGAAATTTCGACACATTATTCAAGCCCTCAGTACCGGACATAGCCAAGGAAAATGGAAAAAGGCCTGGCTGCACACATTTCAAGCCTTTCCACATAAAGGATCATGTGCATATGTGTTAGAAACCGCAAATTGGTTGACATGCAAACCGTTAATGTGCCGCTGGCAGTGTTGGGTAGTAGCTAGCTACAAGTAGTGGCACCAGTAGTTTAACTACATTTTCCAGTAGTTTGACAGTAGCTTAGCTATTTTCAAAATAAGGTAGCTTTTCGAGTAACTAGTTCCTTTTTCCACCAAGTAACGTCGTAGCTTGACCAAACGCTACATCGCTGATTTTTATTTCATGTCAACATTATTTACTTTTAAATCAAACCAATCGCAGCACACAAATAGGCTAGGGGAGATCTGGGTAGGTTGTGACACGGGGTAGATTTCAACACAATGTTTTCGTCCAATCAGAAATCAGCTAGAGTGCTGTACATCAGGTTACAAACACCCTTTTTCACTTCGGATTTCATTGGGCTGGCTTTGTGTAATTTTAGTGCTCCATTCACCGAATCGCAAATTTAAAAAGGTAAGTTTTTTTTTACGGTCACAGTTATTTTTAGATACTGTCACATGTTTAGCTATGAAATAATCATAATGTTTATCACTTTAAAGTACAATCTGTGGACAGTAAATATTAGTACAAACTGTCAAACTTGTCGTCTCAAGGTAGCATGAGCCGGGAAAGCATGGTAGGGTATTCAGAATAGATTGTAACACACAGTGGGGGTAGGTTGTTGCACTTTAAAGATCTTTCACATATTGCTGTAATCAACTAACAGGGCTCGACATTAACTGTCCGATTGTCCGGCACAAGTACAAAAAAGTGGTCGGACAAGCATAATAGGCTAGGCTACACATTAGCTTGCCCGAACAGACAAGTAAAGTGAAAGTGCCAGACAGTGCCACCAACCCAAAACTAATAAAGAATAAATAGCATACTGAAATAAAAAGTGTATTTACCCGGGAGAATTGAAGAATAAGTCATTAACATTGGAGATGGAGATGCGAAGATTAGACGAGAAGATTACAAACATCTGAGGGGCTGGCCAGAAATATTAAATCAACTCAGGTAACGTTAGCTAGGCCCTAATTTGGATTAAAATAACATGTTGGATTTTGTATCTTTACCAGTACAATTCAAGGAAACATGAACACAAATGCATACAATTTTAAAAAAACGTATTTTTTTATTATTATTATTCATTTTCCAAGACTTTTTGTTTTGTTTTTAAAAACGTGTAACACTGACCCCAATTCTCACAACCTACCCTGTTGGCGCTAATATTAAGTGTTTTTTTTAAAGTCAATAGTACTTTTCACATTTACAATCAAGCTTAATAAACAGCACCAATAGTTAATTGAGAGATAGAAAATATTAACTACAATTATCAACAACAATTATCATTGTTATGCAAACGGTCTATTAGTAATCGATTAAAAATTGTCACAACCTACCCCAATCTCCCCTTCTTGTGTCCACCAGGCACCGTGGCAGCAGTAGTTCCAGACTTCTGATTGGTGTAGAACTTGTGTGCTGCATGCACCCGCATGTAAATGTAACTTATTTGCCTCTAACGGGTAATAGAATGGGCTTGTCAGTAGAGGCTGATGCAGTTATGCTGCGTTCACGACATGGGAATTACAGTTTGAATGACTTGCTCATGACAAGACAACAATTTTGCGGGTTAACATGGGATTAATCCGTTTAAAGCTTTAAAAGATTTGGGGAGGGTTTCTGAGATCACTGAAACTTTTGATTTAGATTTTTGTTAGAACTATCGCCATTTTCACAAATTTTGCTGAACATTTTATTTGACTGTTAGTTTAGCCTCGCCTACATACTATTGACATGTGTTCAATTAGTTAAATCCGATAAAGAAGAGTCTGTGATTTTTTCAGATTACCGTTACTTGTTGAACATTATGCTTCTTTCTTGCATTTGAGCACAAAATTGCCTGCATGCTTGATATGCCGCCGCAAGCCATTTCCGTACTGGTGACGTCAAGTGGGATGAAGTGCAAAAAATTCCGCGTTCACAAGTAGTAGCCTAGCTATTTAAGATTTGAATTAAGCTGACGTGAACGATATTTCCAAGTTGGAATAGCTCGTAGTTACCATATCTCTCCCAAATGTCGTGAACGCAGCATTAGAATGTGCCTAGCATGGGTTGGGGGCAGAACGTTTGCAAGGATTCCCTGACCGGGCCGGAGTTAGCAAGTAGGCCTAGGCAAAGAAAGAAAAAAAAAACACTTTTACTTAAAATTTTTAATAATAATAAACTTTATTTGTATAGCACACTTTCAATACAGGTAGTAACAAGGTTCTTCACAATCCTGATAAAATAACAGAAAAAAGCAATAAGATGACAAATATGATGGCACTTCTCACTTTGTAATTGTAGGCTAATTCACCTTGCAATTCACTTTGATAATGCATTTACAAAAGCATTGCTCCATCAATTTGTATTCACGGCTGGACATTTTTGCGTATCGGCTAACCTATTATCTATTAATTGATAAAAATCAAACGTACGATGACGTAACCAGCCACAGCTGTTAAAGGCTTGCAAGTAATTGTTGTTTATAGCACAATAAAGAAGGCCTCGTCGAATCGTCTGTGCTATGCTTGCACCACCTATGTGTGTGGATCACTTCCTATGCAACACAAAGTAGATATAAGTTCTACACACTTAGCCAATTGGCTATTTAAGAAGCCTAATCAAAGCGGGTGAGTGCAGTAGGTAAACTTTACCTACTTCACTGTTCATTAAGGTGGGCCAAAAATGGTTTACAAATTCAAAAAATTTTAAAAGGCAAAAAAATATATATTTTTAACTATTATTGTTAAATTTGTGTGCTATAAAGTACCTACAAGAGAATATTACATCACAGTTGATTTTCCTTATCAAATTTGATGAAGTAGCTTCAATGTAGTTAGCTACTTTTTCTTAATAGCTTGTAGTGTAGCTTGCTACTTTCATCAAAAGGGTAGCTTTGCTGTAGCTTAGCTACTTTA
Source organism: Ilyophis sp. 1 JC-2022 (assembly GCA_022702515.1). Classification (NCBI taxonomy): domain Eukaryota; kingdom Metazoa; phylum Chordata; class Actinopteri; order Anguilliformes; family Synaphobranchidae; genus Ilyophis; species Ilyophis sp. 1 JC-2022. Next base: position 18,305,884 of record CM040400.1, on the reverse strand, counting down.
AATCACGAGTAGTTTATAGCTTGGCAAGCTACCATTTCAAAGTAGCTTCCACAACACTGGCCGCTGGACTTCAGTATGTTACCTTCGAGGCTCTGTTCTTTTCCCATTCTCTCTAGTTGTTTGCATGGAACTCATATAAAAAAGACCTGGAATGACCCGTATGTGAAAAAAATACATCTGAATTAACACAATAACATGACTGCATGTGCTTTAGCAAACGCGTTTTAAAAGCAGTTGCCTTTTGGTATTTTATGTAACAATGTTCCATTGAAGCTAATATATTTGATTGAACTATTGGAACCATAATTAACAAGTTATTGATGGCAAGCAAACCTACAGATGGTAAATAGATGATGACAAGGTGGAAGCAGGGCGTGGGTCTGTGGTTTTATCCACTCCACTGTGACTGGCAAACACATGGATGGAGTTGAATTACATCATATTCGAGGCACTTAGAAGACACTTATATTCCAAATGACTTAAATGCTTTTTATCAGCTGAATAGAAAGTGAAGCAATTTAGGTCAAATATCAAGTGTAAAACGACACAAAGATTGTGAATTGAACCTTCACATTGTGGGTTACGAGCCCAATTCGCTATACCCAGGGGTCAATTTGAAGGGGGATGCAAAGGGAGGCCACCCCCCTGTTAAAGTAATTGACAAAAATCATCCTTTTTGTAACACTGCCATCCCTCCTTTCCATCCCCCTTGTTTATTTATGGTTTTCCGTGATATCACAGGCCCCACCATCCCCCTTCAAAAAGGTTTACAAATCGACCACTGCCTATAGGCCTTTGTACACTGCTGCCCATGGATTTTATTTTAAGTGAAATATAAGCGGTAAAGCCACACATCGTATGGGCTTCAGTTAAATACAAGGGAAATATTCAAGCCAGAATGTTCTCCGTGTTTCAATGACACTGCAAAGGAGGTTTTTTCGCTGGAAATCCTGTTTTGTCTACAGACCACAAGTACAGACCACATGTATTTATTTCATTTGAAAGATGGTCGAGTGTCTCTGAGTATGTAGAGACAGAATATGAGGGGGCTGCATTGAAAATATGTATTCTATGTTGAAATACACATTAATTATAAAATCATCCAATATAGCCATTTTTAAATAATAAGAGTTTCTGTATTTCTTACAAACATTCCCCTGCTTTATCATGGCTCAGTGATATCGGATTGTGATATATGTGCCACAAATAATTTATTTTTCCCCTTGAGATTGTGTGCTCTTCAGCCCGTGACCCTTGGGTGGTTACATAATCAGTGTCACATGATCCACCTGATCCGCTTTTGACCACCTGATCTAATTTATCTGGCACCCCGACATCAGTCTACTTGTCACATCGTTCGAGGAGGTGTTCCTCGCTCTTCTCAGATATTCGACCATTCCCAGCATCCATGTACTTGTCAGGGTCCAACAAGGCATGATTAGAAGATGCGCTTTTCATTCAGCAAGCAAAACAAGAGGCTTTTGTTATCAGGAGAAATGTTCACAGTAGCACCCAACAAATGACACTGGCTGGGAGGCAAATCCTTGAAATTGAGAGATCAACATACTTAAAGCCAAGCCTAACAGGTGTGCTTAGCTGCCGTGCTGCAAGCGACGTGTTCTTGGCGAGCGCCAGTATTATGTAAGGTTAAAACATCCCCTATCGTCGGCATTTAATCTAATGCTGGATGAAAGCGCATCACTAGCCACCTGCTCTAAAACACCATGTCAAAAGTAACTGCGTTTCGTGCCATTTTTCCTGAAGTAAAAAAAAAAAGTGCTTTCCCTGTTACAATATGCAGTACTTGGGGTTTTCTCCTCCGTCCTTCCTCGACATTTATCGCTCCCATATTCAATTACAGCTGGCAATTCAAAATTCATAAAAGAGAGAAAAGGAGGAATATTGAATTCCAAATTGATTTAAATGTAAAGTTTTTAAGAAGTCGCTGCCTTAGATTGAGACGGATGACGGTCGACTGGGAAGACTCCCGCTGAGCGTTCTGCATTCTCCAACGACAGACTCCTGGGTACAGCCTGAAGGATGCGAATGGCGAGCGGCTTAAACAAAGGCTCAACCCAAAAAGATATTAGGGTGCTTACTAGCGCCATTGTGATTAATGATGCAAAGTTGTGTAATCGCTCTGTCATCCGTGTAAATGATCCACCGGTCTTCCGTGGTTTGACTGATGCATGTTCGGTATAAACCTATCTCACAGTGTGATCTAGATAGCCTTTCTGGAATTAACTCAATGTCCCACTGAGAAGTATTAAGTTTTAACTGCTGAAATATTACTCGGGCCAGAATGATGATGCAAATTAAAGGCCATTTTTCTTTAGCAAGCCTGTCTCCAGGAATAAAAAAACGATATTCACACATTTATCTAAATGTTCAAAATCTGCATTTGTGGTCATAGTGTTTGCCCATGTTTGGTAATAATGCATAAAATCTTTCTTCAGTTGCTCTCTATTTAATCTGTCGTTACAAACCTACCGTTTTTCCGTTATGTTGTGCATTCAAGGCATGGTAAAAGAAAAAAGGCTTAGCACCCCTGGTCAACAATGTGAATAGTCTTGCATTTTTTCATTGGATTCAGGTGTTCAGTAAGATTGAAGATATACAAGCGATATAGATGCACTTTTAAGAGCGGACACACAGAGGTTTATCAAATGAAAAAGGCCTAGTGAGGATATCGGTGTAGATTAAAAAAGATATTTTGAATAGAGTAGGCATTTTGCAAGAGGTGACTTCAGAAGGCTTTGCGAAATGGGATGACAATTGACCCCCATGCCAAAAATTTGAACCTTTCCCTCGTCAATGAGAGCAGCTTTGGTATCCTTTCTAGCATCTACAAAATGTTCATCACTGTATCAGAAAAAGACATTGATCCTCAAGAGCTCTCTGAAAAGTGCAGTTCAGCCTAGTTTTGCATGTGGCTCTAAATTAGACACAGCCGACCTTATAGAAACACTGACTATATCAATAACCATAAAATTAGCTAAATGTGTTGAATCAACAGTGACTGAATGCATTAGCAGTTCACACGCCATATCTGATACTGTTGTAAGATGTCCTTGGTGAACTCTCTCTGAAGAGCAGAGGAAGACACCCATTTCTCACTCTCTTTTAAATGACAGTTGGCAGCTTCTGGATCACAACCAATTAAATGTCATTTCAGCTCATGCTAAAAAAATGCCTCTTTCCTGTTGAACACTTGTAAAATAATGATTGAAACCTCAGTGGTTCTGTGTTATGTATGTCCTTAAACAAAAAAGGGACATTTTCCTATTATCAAAGTTTACCGTCATGAAATTGACAGTCAACAAAAACTTAATTTAGCCGGTTACTTTGGAAGGTCAACAGATACATATATTACTTAAAACATACTTGCTAAAGCATACACTATCCAGGCCTAAACCAAATAGGTTGCTTTCCATGTTGATTACACTGTGGAAACATTGTGATTGAAACCCAGACTATTAAATCCAGACATGTAAATCAAATTTTTATCAAATCCACTCTCCTGATATAACCAGATGAATCTCACGGGGCTACTTCATTTTAGAGTGCCAAAACTTTATTATAATATTTTTTTATCAACTCTCCACTAGAGACAGGGGTGCTGGAGTGGCAGTCTGTTTCTTACTGTAAGTTTTATTATTTTGAGTCTTCACAATCCTGATATATATTTTTTTCCATTTCAATGGTTCGCAGATTGACTTAATGATAATTGTTGCGCCTGATTACAAAGATGACAGTCACGTGGCCTTATTTTCGTGTTAACAAATGAACGGTAATGACGGTGCCGGCGATGCAGGCGCGTGCTTTGAATTTGTGTCGAAAGCGTTCCCCGCAGTGCGTGCGACTGTGCGTATATCTTCACATCCTGAGAAAAACCCTACTCTCCACAGAGCATCACAGAGTTTCTCTAAAGCCTGCTTCTGCGGGAGCCGCGCCGTTAATTATTAATACGCTGGCTGGAGGCAGAGAGAGGCTAAACTTCCCTCACAAGTGGTTGAGTGACAGTGGGGACTTGAGTTTCGTTTTCCGACGGTGACTTTTGTAGTTCATCCGCATCCAGCATATTGCCCTCGCTCTTTACAGTGATATGTGCTGATTTTAAAAGGAGCCAAAGACATGTTCATTGTGGTGTAAAAGCCCGTAGAACTGAATACAGTGCAGTATGTAGCACAACTATCTCACTTGGCAACCTCTTCAACTCCTGAAAAAAAAAAAAGCTTGATCCAACACTGTTGTGGAACATTGCTTGCAAGGATGATATCCAGTAGAGTAGATGATCATTTTGTGGACCCCAGACCAAAATGCCAATGGACCCTGAGGCCTTTCAGCTGCCTCCATTTTGTTTTCATCTGGAAGAATGATTGATATGCTGTTTTCCTCTGATTCAGGTGTATCATTTCAGTGCATGACTGATGCCAGATTCTACGGCTCATATCTAAACATGTGTACCAGGAGTAAAATTCAACCGCCACCCCCCTGGGTGTTCTCTCTCTTAATTGCCAGCAAATGGACGTGTGACACAAGCCACCCTACTGCTCTCTGAAACCCATAAGACAGAGTGCCTGTGAGACATGGAGGAAACTATCAGTCTGCTGTTTGTCACGTTAGACCCATAAATAATGAGAAATAATGAATTAGGGAAATCACTGGAGGTGCATTGGGCTAGCCCACACGAGGCAGTCAGTGATGTGTGATTAGGAAGGAATAAATGGTTTTGGGGTGTGTGTGTGTGTGTGTGTGTGTGTGTTGGGGGGGTTGGCGGCTGACCAATTCACAAAATTATTCAATGTTCATTGAAAACTTTCCCTACCTATTGCAACACTTAGAATATATCTATTTCAAAAGTGGTTGTATATATATTATATATTAGTAGCATGGGCTGCTATGCCATCAGAAATCTATACATTTTCAGTGTCAGATTAAATTTACGTAATTTTTCACACCATGATCTCATTATGAAAAAAATATTTTTTTTGTTTTCAGAAAACCTTTTTTTAAGGAGGAGAAAAACAAATCTTTTTTTTTTTTTTAGGCTGATGCTGTTAGACCCTAGCTAAGGAGCAAGCGAAATGCTGCATCTGTAGATAGCATTTAAAATGTATTTCTCTGCCGTGGACACCATTACCCATCCTGCAATGCATGTGCAGCTAGCCTGAGAAGAGGATCCCAAGTGTTAAGAAAAGAAAAGTGTTTAATCTGAAGAAAAAACGAACTTTGGTTCGATGTAAGGGGTGGAACAGTCTTATCGGACACCGGTAATAGATACACCCTGTTGGCAGACAGCTCATTAGATGGATCTTACATTTACTTTTCTGCAAAATCAAGTTGCTTTTTACTTTACTATGGAGGGTTTTTATATAAGACTTTTTTTTTAAACAAAGACCATTCTAAACACAACGGAGGATGAAAAGGATGGTGACAAAGGCAACATCCTTTAAGAAGGGCTTCCTGTGAAAGGTCACTGCTGTCACTATTTTTCTCATTTTCGACCTGGAAGTGGAATGTTTAACATTACATGGTTTTATCATTTAAAGAGTATTGTTTGATTTTTTGGGCAAGGGGGGTGACCAATTTGATGACAACAGATTATATTAATAAATTCTGGGTGAACGGATCTGATTTATTAATTATTAATTGAACATAAATGGTTTTTGAAACATGACTTCTAGTTGGTTGATATATTTTTGATCTAGCGATGCACAAATTACAAAAACTTTACAGTGACAGTTAAGTTACATAGCTAAAATAGATTGATAGATAGTAATCTATGCTAGAAAAGGCACAGTGAGATTTTAAATATTAATTGTTACACCCCAAACAAACCAAGAGGTACATTTTGGCTTGAATCTATCCTTATCTTCATGCGAAATAATGACCAAACATTGTTACTGACCAGCTACGTTTGGTGCCGTTGAAGCTGTCGAAATCTGACCCGTCTCACAGTAATGCGAACCTGGGGGATCCTCCAAGCCTCGTGAGGGTGCACTGTGTGCTTTTCACCAAATGTCCCCGCTCACCTCATTCAATTACCAGCTGGGAGGAGGAGGAGCCAATACCATGCATCGCATGCTCCTTACCCACAAAATGGGTCCTGTGACACTTCTTTTTTTCTAGAGGAAGCCGATAAACTAATTGGAAAGTGTCGCAGGCTGCAAAGCGGGGGCCTCTCAAGATAGACAGAGGGCGTGCTGCAACAAAGCCTGACCTATCAAATCACATTAGGGGGGTGGTGGGGGGAGGGGGCAGGGGGTTAAAATGCTGACGCCTTCAATGTCTGCCAAAGGGGCTGAGAGGCGTAAATCATAGGTTAGGCACACACTCCACTCCTGCCTCTCTAAGTAATTACTCCTGAGTAAAAAAAAAAATAATAATAAAAAAATGGGGCTTGGAAGCTGCGTGTCTAACGGGCATCCACGCACCTTCCTGAAATGAAAATTGGCCTCGCTTATCGACTGCGGGAGGAAGAGGAGGCTGGCATCCAAAGGCTGGCAAAAGCTTTGAGCTGTTAGGCGTCTCTGCCAGCATCCACATTACATAGGCAAGGTAGGGGGGGGGGGGGGCTGGGCTTGACAGAAACAACCATCAAAGGCGAAAGTGTTTCATGCCGTCGACAGAAGCTGTGGCAAGGCATAGCTTTCATAGTTCACGCAAAGGCCTTATACCCTCAGGCCCTTCATGAGCGAGGCGACAGCTCTGACTTTCACACCAATACCAGGCTGCTGGAGATAATGCCGGTCCTCACGCTGTCAACCACGTTCGAAAGAGAGAGAAAAAAAACACTATGCTGAAACATAGCAGGCAGGGAGTCAGGTCAGTTGATTAAAAAAATTATCTGCTTTATGTTCTATTCATCTATTAAGTTTTAAATGTATTTAGTTATGAAATCTATGGAAAGGACTCCCAAATTGAATATCCAAGTTGGCATTGGTCCTCAAGACTCACATAATCTGAGACACAGTTAAATAGTACTTTCTAAAATATCATACTTTAATATCATATTGAGATGACCTTTAAATATAGAATGAAAATTTTGGCATGGTGAACTCATTTCTGGGTCTTCATTAATCCCAGAAATATATATATATATATATATATATATATATGTACTGGAAGGCTAGGGGATGCATGCTTATATCACTGCAGACAGACACAGTGTTAAATGAAGATGCAGATACAGTAGCCATGCACCCTAACTAAATGTTTTCTTCAAATGTCCATGAAATGTGACATTCTTTGTTCATTTTAAAAGGGAAGGCTTTCTTCATGGATGGTTTCCGCTCACTTCGTGTTGCTCGGTGAAGAATGTTGTTACCAGGCAACAGGCATAACAATGGCACAGGTGCTCTCTCTCTCTCTCCTTCTCTCTCTCTCTTTCTCTCTCTCTGTCGTGGGAGGGCTTTCGTCTGCTTGCGTCTTGGAGGTTAATGGCAGCTATTTTTGTTCAACTTTGCAGAACCATTAAAAAAAGTACTCGTTTTGAGACATTTAGGACTATGTCATTTTTGGGGAAAAGGAAGTCTCCCACTGTTCATACGATTGAAACCTTTAACCCTAGTCTACCTTTAGTGTTTTGTTTTTTTCTGAAAGAAAAGGAAAAGAAAATTTTTTCCTACTAAAGTAAACCTGAGGTTATATTTCTTTGGTTACTTAAAGCCTTTCACTTCAAAAATCCACAAACAGAAAAAACCGTGTGTACAAGGCTGCTAAATTTTCCTTGTTTAAACTCTTCGGTCAGTCCTCCGAGATGGCACAGGCTTTCGGTTTGTGTTAAATTGTCATTTCCCCTCCCCCCTCCACCACACTTCTCTTTCCCCCCCCCCCCTCCTTTCCCAGGCAGTCTTTCGCCCTTAATCAGAAGGCTGCACCCCCTCCCACCTCCCCCCGGCCCCCCACCAGCAGCTCGCTCGCTCCCTGTCCAATCCCCCAACGACACCCCTGCAGTTAGCGTCTGCCAAAGGCCGCTTCTGTTCATCAGTCAGCCATGCACTTAGCAACAAAAGATGTGTGGTAATTTCCCCGCTCGCCGTCCCGGGGGGCAGCGCGCTCACCTCCCTGCCGAGGCGACTGACCCTCGTGTCACGCGTGATCGCAGCGTGGAAGCGCGCGGTGCGCCTCAGCCTGACAAGCCTGGGAGCCGAGGGAGGGCGGTCGGAGAATGCTGAAGGCTGTCGCTAACCCCAGGCGCTAACTTCCTGCTGCAGTGCCAGGCTCCCCGGCTGTCTGCTCTACTGCCTGCCTCTGATGGACACGCAGACGCACGCGTGCACAAACACATGCCCACGCACACACGCAAGCTCACACATGACCACACGCACAGGCACACACACACACACACACACACACACAAACACATATACATGCATGTGCCCTGACAGGTGCACGCACAAATAAACAAACACAAATGTATGTACAAACACACAGACACAAAAGTATGCTTGAACATGTACCCGCATACACACAGTGGAAGTAGAGGGAGATCCAGTTTACTGGAATTCTCTCAGAGAAGCACAGCCAGGGTACGAGGACACCTCCATCCAATTTGATCAACTGCGTTATTAATCTAAACGGGTCAGCCCCGCCACCCAAGCATTTGATTAAAAGAGAGAAGAAATATGACGTAACCAATAAATCTGTTTGTCAAAATGCTTCATTGCGTAAAAGAAAATAAAAGAAGCGCGCGTGTGCGTGCATGTGTGTGTATGTGTGCCTGAGAGAAAAAGAGTGAGAGAGCTATACCCTGACCTCCACAGTGTCCTGTTTGATCAACCCAGCTAAACGGTCTTTATGTCCCAATCCCATTTTTGCACTTTAATGCCAAGACCATGGTTTCTGGCTCTTATGTGGCTCTTCCTGCTTTTTCACTCGATCTGAGTGACAACCAACCAACCAACCAATCTTTGGCCACAGAAATCTACGGCTACATATCTATCCCTTAGCTATGTTCAAGCAGGTTTATACAATGTTATGTCAGGTAAGAAGAAGGATGTATTAAAAAATGACTTTTGGTTGGTTTTCCATGAGGTGCGACCAACAGCCATAGATATTGATAGCTATGCTAGCATGACATTTCTCACAGGCACATTGGATAGATGTATTCATTCTATAGTCGCTGTAAACTGTTGCATTCTACAGAAGTAATATACAAAACACAGATAAGGGCAGTAATATTAGTTTCTCGTGTTTAGCGTAATGCAAAAGTAAAGCTCGGAGACTTAGCGTGTACTAAATGGTGACGTATCCCATTCTATATTTATTGACTCTAGAATACAGAAATATAAAACCTATAACCCTTATAAACCAGGGGCCACATGTATAAAACTCTGAGTAAAATAATGCGTGAAAGAACGTTCAGGGAGAAAGTCGGAAATCTGCTTTCGCAACGTTTTGCATTTTCTCCCTCTGCCTTTCTATCGCGGTGTTGCCATATCACACTGTCTCCAAACATTGCGTACACATGGTGTCCAGCGTGTGCCGAGGTACGCAGGTTCTCTTATGTTATACGTCTGAATTTCTGCGTGGAAACTCGCTTACGCAGCTTTCTGAGGGCATTTTTCTGCTCAGCACTGTTTATACATGTGGCCCCAGGCCTGTATAAGTTTACAATTCAGTTCACAGGACAAGGGGTATTAGTGAACAAAAGAAAGTGGTGATACCTGCCCTGAGTGGTCAGACTGTAACACATAAGACCACATAGGACCCTGAAGTGAATAGTGATCATCCTCCTTTCTATTAATTTCTAGTACCCTGCTACGGTGGTGCTTTTGTCCGAGCACATCACGATGTGGCTAAATGCATAAGCGACGGGTTCAGCGTTGCTACCATGAGCTATTGCCTTGGCTCACCAGTGTCCTGCACTTATTCGTCGAGACCTGCCTCTGCTAGCAGCGTGGGCAGTGTGAACAATATAGACGCTGCTCAGAACTGAACCCTGCATTACAAGGTAGCACCATCTTGCTCACTGCTGTGACAAAAAAATAAATATAAAAACCCAGCCCATACAAAGGGCCAAGGACCTTCAGTCTCCTTGAGTCTTAGAAACGGGAGGTTAATTAATGTGTTTTGAAATCAGACAAGGGTCTTCAGGTTTTTTGTGTCAAGCCTTTTCAGGTTTCACGTCTGCTCAGGGAAATTTGCAGCAAATTACTTCAGAAAAGTGTTGCGTACATGAATAACGCATTCAGGCCTTTGTCTTACCCCATCATACCTCTTGTAGTTTCAGGGAGGATTTAAGCCAATGTGATCGCTCACCCTGCCACCCACGACTGGCACGATTCAGCTGGGTTTTGGCTAAACGGACCATCATGTCTGCGCATTCTGACTTCCAACAAACATTTCACAACCAGAGAAAAAGGATCCCGGTGACCCAGCTAAAAGTGGTGGCATATTACCCCAGGGTTAGATTAAATCAAAGCACAATGTTCTCCCGTCCTCCCCCTTATTGACTAATGTGGATTTACTGAGCTTTATTTAATCCAATTTCCCATCAAATTCCCAGCAGAAAGTGCATTACAATATTTTAAATTAATTTAAATATATTTTGCCTTTTTGTATTTTGCAAAAATGGGATAATTATTCCTGTGGGGTGGACGGGCTCTGTTTCAGCACCTTGTCACATGACTACTTACGTATGTTGTGCATATTGGACAGAGGGTGGAGAAACCCATTGTGTCCTTAAAACGTATGCATTTTTATTTGGCTGAGTTTTGTGGCATTGCACTTACGAGGAGACACAATTACAGAGCCCCACAATGAAACAAAGAGGCCAGCAGATTCTGTGTTAGATTACCTCGGAGAAGTATAGAAGGAAGGAGAAAAGGGCCATTCGATTCAACGCGAACGTCTCTTCATCTTTAATTGAGAATGTCGGTTGTTCTGAAAAGTAACCAATTACGTTTTCTCAACGGTGTAGCAATCCGGCCTCTTTTATTTCTCTCTTTTTTCTTCTTCTTCCCCCTCCATTGCAGCCACAGTCCCCGCGAAAGCCCGCCTGGAAACGCAAAGCAGCAATAATGTATGCGGACGTGCGAATGCTTCCAGCGCGCCAGGCCCATTGTGCGAGGAGAGCTCTGTGCTTCATCCGCATTTGGCGGTTTCTTAATAAAGCTGTTGAGGCAACGCCAGTCACGATACTCAATATTATCAATTGTCTTAAAAGTTAAACCTGTGATGTTGCCTTATTTCAAATATAGCGTGTGAGGTAAAAAGGGAGGTACTACAGAAGAAATAACCAGACATACTTTTACTAGGTTATAATTTATATACATCCAGCAATCATCTCTGATCTGTTTATCGAGGCTAAAGGCACTCACCTTTTAGCTAAGAGACATCCGGCAGTAAATATTTTATGATCAGTTTCAATATCTCTGATCAGTTTATTTTTTAAAACATTCTTAACTTAAAACTTACTTTAAACACTCCCTTCATAAATTTATATTTCTTGGCAATGTATTTTTAGTTCATTATATCGTAAATAGCATTAATGCTAATTGTGTGGACAGCAGCTATTTGTCTTGAGCACTTTTGTAAGTTGCTCTGACTAAGAGAGTCTGTCAAATGATGCATGTGTAAATAAAACACTTAACTTTCTGCAAACGAAACAGCAATATAAACATTTATATTCAATAATTAAATTAGCAAATGTATGCAATAAGGGCGAGTAAGTGACACATCCAGTTACTTACTCTTAGGCACTTAATGGCGTAAGTTGAATCCCAACGAGCCAGCGGTGACGGTGCTTGGGAATGTTGAAGTTACGCAAAATTGCCTGTATACAGGCTTTGGCCAGAGGGCAGCAGTGTAGTGGAGTTTACATTGTTTACAGTGTAGTGGAGACATTGATGAGACCTTGAATGTCCACCACCGAAAGGGACGTCACCCACTGGAGCTTGAATAAGAGTGTGGTTGGTTTCATTGGCTGAGGACCTTGTCTTTATTTCAGCTACAGCTAATTGTATCTCACATTACATTACAGGTATTTAGCAGACACTCTTATCCAGAGCGACTTACACATCTTATTACATTGACCCATTGATACAGCTGGATATATACTGAAGCAAGTCAGGTTAAGTACGTTGCTCAAGGGTACAGCGGTACCTGGGAATCGAACCTGCAACCTTTCGGTTACAAGTCCAGTTCCTTAACCATTATACTACACTGCCGCAAACACTGCTCCCATTGTGCAGTGGGCCTTCAGTTGCCTTCTTCCACAGAGGCAGCTTGAGTGATAGGGAGGCAGTCGACTGACTTAACATGCATTGGATATACCATCCGACCTAAACTGTAGAAGGGCAGCAGTGTTCTCAAGTACTGGATGCTTATGAAATTGTCTCATTATTAGAACAAAAGCTGACAATAGCAGCCTAATTTTACGAACCTTGATTTCTAGGCACAAAGACCAAAATGCTCTTCTCAAAACTATGGTTTTACATGTTCAATTGAAAACGTTGTAATTTTTCATTAATAGCATTGCATAAAGGAGCAATATATCATTCGAAACCCCATCTATTGTCCACAAGGGAGAACTGCAATCCCATCCCAAAGAATGACACTGCCTCGCTAGTTGCTCTCGGTCAAAGTGGTTGCCAGATTCTATCACAGGCTGCGGCTTTATGCATCGTTATGGCACGTTGTTGAAGGTATTGTGACGGAAAGCTGGCTAAGAATTCAAAATGTCAAGGATGAGTTTTACATCAAGTAATGAATAGTTAGCAACTTTGCAAGATATTATAGCGATGCATTTGCTACACAGAATGCTCGTGCCCAGTGAATATTTTTGCGTTGAAAAGTCAGTGAAAAGTTGAGGGATTGCTGAACATCTAGACTTTCAGGTGAAATCCCGGCTACATTTGGTTGAAAAGTGAAAGTTTTCTATCTGGCTAGGACGTAGTCAGGCTGTATCTAGAAAAAAACAGAGCTTTGGTTAACCTAGTCATTTCATATCAATAGCATTACATTCTGGGCCCCGTGCAAAGGCAGTCTCTCTGGGCCCCCTTCCCAATGCAAACTCTTTAGTACGGGCCTTCTAGTCGCTGGGTGACGTGATTTGTCTTATGTGGGCTAGCTATGTGCGGTGTTGTTCACTATGCAGACATTAGCTATGATAGGACAATACCTAGACAACTAATGTTAACTTTTTTCATTGTTTCAGCTCTGAGAATCCTTATCCAGCAAAGTCAGCCATTTTTGCGCTGTAACTCTAACTGGCAAACGGCTGTGCATTGTATTTGTAAGCAAAAAATGGGCGTGTCACTATTTCAGGAGTGTTGCTGGAGGTGATAACCCCAGTATCTGACATCACAGGCAGACATAAACCAAACATAATTTACAGGCTAGAAAATATATTTAAAATTACAGATTAATTTGTAATTCAAAATTCTTTGAAGAAAGGCAATACCTTTACTCTGCATCTTTCTGCAAGCTCTGCGGATATCTTATTTTTTATTATGTGTCTACATGAAAAAGTTACCATTAGCACCTTTAAAACAATTAGCTACCATAAACCAAAAACATTGAAGCAAAGCTGCATTTAACTTGAAGCACTTTGTGAACTACTGTCGGCAGCATCTACAACTAGATAGCATCAACCAAAATAAAAGGCTCTTGGCTGTTCTTGAGCACAAAAACAAGTATAATATTTATAACCTGAAAGTTTTTATTTAAAAAAAAAAGGATTTTGGCCTGAAACTGTAAGTGCCAAAGGGTACTCATAGGCATACTCTCAAATGCAGCTTGTCTGTGCCAGCAGAATTAGTTAGCTTGCAAGAAGGACTCCAGAATTAGCTTGAGCAACATTGAGGTCTTGTTTCATTTAATTGTTTGACTATTTTAGGACTAAAGAACACTCTTGACTGCCTAGAAAGACAGAAAACTCTGGAACAGGCGACCCAACCCTGGTCCTAGAGAACCACAGGGTCCATAGATTTTTGTTGTCACTCAGTTAATTAATTTATCAATTAGAGCAGTTGATTACACAGTTAGTACAGCTCAAGTGAAATTCAGATTTTAAGATTAATACAAAAACCAGCAGACCATGTGGCCCCCCCCCCCATGACCTGGTTTTGGGACCACATGCTCTAAAGAGGTGTCATTTTGTACATTAACGGTTTTGTACATGATGACCAATGTTTGGGAATTCTCATCGACCGTTTGAGTTGCAAACAAAGAAACCCAAAGTTTTCTGGTTAAAAAGAAATATGTACGGCCAACACTAGGGCAACTGGGTCATGTTTAAGAGGTAGTTTTATTACTTCAGGGATCTGTTTGAGGTATAAATAATGAATAAATAAGCTTTGTCATAATAAAATCTTTTTAAAAAAACCTCGGATCGACAGTCGTGTTTAATGATCGGGCAAGCACTATGAATTAACCAGTATTTTTTGCTAGCAGACATTATCGATACTCCTCTCTGTGGGCTCCTCTTTCTCTTGAAATGGAAGTTCTGAAGCCGTCATTGTACTCAAACATACAGCACGCATCTCTCTTCTTTTTTTTGTTTGTTGGTGTGGCCTTTGAAAACGTCTGGAGGCCTATTTGTGCGAGGCTCACAGATTTCAGACAGCACAGCATAGTCAATCTGTTAAGTAAAAAGTACCTTCGTGAGAAACTTGTAAAAAAATAAAAAAATGTGTCTGACTTATTCTTGTGTAACTGTACCAATAATAAACTCAGGCACATTCAAATAAAGAGACAGTTTAGAGTAAGTTAATGCTTATCACACTTCGCACAGAAACTGTGCTAGGTGGAGAGCCTTTCAAGTCGCCCAGCTGTGTGTAACAGAAATGACCACGGAAAAAACAGAATGACCCACTCTGTACAGCCCCCCTGCCGTGTGGAAGGTGTGTAAATCCATGCATGGAAGGAACAAAAAGTGGTCTTGGATTGCAGGAATCTATCTGCCTCTGGTGATCTTGTGGCATTCTTTGGTGGCCTTGGGTGCCATGCGTGGAAACAATGAAGAAGGCAGAGGGAGAAAGACGGAGCGAGGAGAAGAGGGATGCGGTCACACGGGCAGGGTCACATGACCCAGAACCTGTCTCACACTAGGGTCAGGGAGACAAAGGGACCTGTCTGTCTTGTAGAACAACCACACACCCCCCCCCGGGCAGCATCTTTGCAAGATAAACATGACTGACAGGAAGTATGGATTAAACAATTTTTTTAGGTCAACGGACACCTTGAAACATGAAGGTGTAAAATCACGTGGGGGTGAGAAATTCACTGAGAGAGTATCCGCCGAGCCTTTTGAGCCTTCTAAGTCAAGACGTTGGGGGAAGGTCAAAAGAATGCAAGAGAAACGGCTGAGGGTTGCCTTGATTGTCTGTGCTCTTTGTCTAATTCCTTCCCTGCATGCGGATAATGCAATCCTGTGGTAAAAAAAGACAGATTGAGGATTTCTCTAATTGGGCGCAACGTTGAACCCAAAGGTCTGTGGAGATGGTCTCTTTATCCAAGGCAATTTAGCACTGGCTGTGCTTGAGTAATTAAGCAGATAATCTTCAATTAAACCTAACTCGACCTCACACCCTCTACTCCCTAGTGTACACAAACCAGACCTGGAACACTTCCTTTACTTCAGTGAAATGAGTGATTCACTGCCACACTTGCCCAAAACCATTTTTTCTTATTATTTCAACAGCAGAACAATAATAAAAAAACGGGAAAAAAAGCTCACTATAGCAGGACTGGATCACTTCTACCTATAAGTAAAATACAAATAATTTTAAAAAGATGATAATGTCCCGGTAACGTATAATTATTCATCATTATGTTTTAATAATTTTTCCTAGAAACCATGACATGTCTTTAAGGTTACAAACAGTAATACAATGTAACAGCAGCTTTTCTGGTTGAAGAGATAGATGACAAGTTTATATGTAACGATTTATAATATTATAGTTTATAGAATTTATTTAAATACCGAACTAGTGGATACTGATTGTGTCCCTTCTAAAACCTGTTATCAGAAGCAAATACATTTAACAAAGCTATTTTATGAAATGTATTGATATTCAAATCTTCAGATTTTTTATAATCTAATAACCTACTCTGAGATGCCTACAGTTGATTTCTGCCTGTCAATAGATTTAATTTAAATGGGACATAATCTCTGTTGACTTTACACTGATTTTATACATATTATTTTAATATTATTTGAAATAATATAAGTGATGCAATTTTATTTTATTGTTAATTATTAACACACACATGCACACACGCATACATGCACACACACACACACACACACACACACATATATATACGTATATATATATATATATATATATTTTTTTTTTTTGTATTTTTTTTTTTGTATATATATATATATATATATATATATATACTTGTTTTTTTTTTTGAAGGGGGGTGGTTATTTGTGAAAACTAGCGTAGACCTCGACAGCCTTCAGAAGTGTAAATCAATCCCTCTTATCTCATCCCCATATGAGGGGGAGGACCAAATCATGGCCGCTCAGCTGGTCCACTGCTACAAATCACACGCTCCATAATTACTATCGTTCATGATAATGCCGTTTCTGTCGTTTCTCGGACACCGCCTGAATCAATCGCCAAGTCGGTTACTTCTCTCCTAGTGCACGTTCCCCATGCAAAAAGGCCAGGGGAAAAAAAGATCTGCGCCACATCAGCCCCGCAGCAATCATAGATTTTCACCTCGGTTTCTCTGCTTACCACCAGTGTGCTTCCTCGTTCTGTGCGGGATAATGAAGCCATCAAGGCGCGTACGCACGCCTATCCCTGGTCTCCAAGGTGAGGAAACAGCTAGAGTCGCCCCACATGCTGTTCGAAGCTGCTCGCGGTTAATCTTTAAAGAGAGCGCCCGTATCCGCGCGCACCCCGGGAGAGTGGATCTAGCGGCCGTTTTGCCTTTGGGTGCAACGTTCTGTGCAACGTGCAACGGTGCTTTGACTCCATCCCACGACCGCCAGTTAGACAACATTAACACTCGTTACAGGTAGGGCCACTCAGTTCTTTTTCAATGTATTTAGTTCATTAATACAAGTTTTTTATTTTCCATTTTTTGCTAGTTGAAATTCTTTGGACTACTAGAGTATATAGAACACTGAATATGAGATGGAGATTGGCCTGCAAGTTTACACTATGTAATCTACAAGGGCATATCCATTTCATAGAAATTGGGAGGGTCCTAATAATCTAGCAGACGCTTTTATCCTGGGCGACAAGCGTACAGAGAAATAAACGGGTGCTGCAGGGTCGTTAGAGTGAAACCGTGCTAATGAATATAGCCTTGAACCCCAATACACACTGTACATTTACATGACTCAAAATGCAATTTTTCATGACAGTTTCATACCGAACATAAACAACTTATTTGTGGTAGGCTAAACACATCAACATTTCTTCACCAATGGAGAAAGGAGAGTGAAAAAGGTCCAAGAGACAATTTTACAAGTAATTCAGCTGTTTTTTTAATACCACTAGGCTTACTGTACAGAGGCTTATAGTAGTCTGTCTCAAATAACGATAACCAAAAGTTCTATCAATTGAGACTACTGCCTACCACTTGCCTACAACTCGGTCATGAGCCAGCTATCTTAGCTAGCTAGCTATCATAAAGCAGAGGACTTCATATTCATATAGCTAGCAAGCTAGTTTGTTGTACATAAAAAAAATGTCTACATCCATTGAATTCAACTTCTCAAACTCACAATAGTAAAAAAAAAAAAATTTTTTAAAAACTTGCTAAAAAGCTATCTATATGTTAAATAGCTGGCTGGCTATTTCATATCTTAGTTATTTTACAGACTTTTCACCATCACACACATTTTGACAGTGTAAGCTAAGATATTGTAATAGGTAACATAAGATGATTTCCTGACTCAATCACTGGGCAGGTAGTTCACTACCTGGCTAGCTAGATAGCAAGTATTGCTACAGCTAAAAACTTCTAGTTTAACCCTACTACTATAACTAGCTAATAATCACCTTACAATCAAATCTACCTGTTGACCGCCTTGACACTTTCACTGTCTTCTAAAACTTAAAAGCTACATGGGGCAATGTATGGTCGATTATTCCCCACAATCTATGACACCAAGATGACAAAAAACACATAATACCCAAGATTGCTGTAATGTGGGGATCATAAAAAATGCATAATATACAACCCATTTATTATCCATAGTATACAATTTTCAAAATCAAAATTATTTACTAAATAGACCCCCAACCATTCTACTTAGATTATTGGATCTTGAAAATGATCTGGTGTTTTCACTTTTAGAAACAGTTCATGTGGATTATGGTTATCCTTAATTGAAATTTCATGACCAAGGCTTACTGTTTAGGATGGCGGCTGTGCCACATCAAAAAACACAATTATTGAGACACAGCTGACACATAACTTATAAATTGAAAATCGCTTTGTCTACTCACTCATTTGAAGGGCATCCGACTAGTATGCTAAAGTTTCTTCTTCAAATTCAGCTCCAAAACTTCATCTCTGACGCTCTCAATAGATTGTATAGATAGTAATAATATATAGTATAGCCAGGCCATTCAGGCTATCCTGCCCTATACTTCTCCTCACATATAGTTCTTCATTTATTTTAATTAAGAAAATGAGCGCTCCGCTTTTGTGACTGTGAAAGCCAATGTGCAGTACACACCTAACTGAAGGTAGACGTTATCGAATGGTGTTCGGTATTTTTCCAACATTGGGGTGGACACGACTCCCCAAAATAATGTGGGGATACGCCTTTGGTAACCTGTACCAATTGTTGTACTGTCTGTTTTAGCAGAAAGAGAAGTTTGTTATATCCTTTCAAGAGCAGTCCGGTCGTGGCCCCTGACTGATAACCCAAGTTAAAAATGGCCACTTCTCTGACATGCTGAGAGCCAACAATTTGAACAGGTGCGGCGGTATAGACGCGGGCCCCAAAGAACGCGTGGCTGTGACGGAACGGTGCCAGGCCCGGCGCGGGCCACAGCTGCTGTGACTCCATTGGGGGGGGGGGCAGACTGGGTCGCCGCATTTTATGATCAGAAACAGCGCTCCAATCGTGCCTAAAAGTGAGCCCCAAGGACCCACTGTTTTAAAGCATCACCCATCTGGGAGGTCAGCCCCGAGGTCCCCTCTGTGAACTGGTATGCTGGCTTGTTCACACTGACACAGACCGAAAGGGGCTTGCATAAGCACACGCACGCACGCACGCACGCACGCACGCACACATGCACAGTCACACACATTTTTTTACTCTTATTGTGTAAGTAAATGTATTGGAAACGGAGACTTTCTCCACTAAAACTACCACCAAGATACGGGGAGAAAGAAAGAGGCAGAGGGGGTAAAGGAGAGGAACATTGTTCTACCCGTCAGTCCCTTTTCTTCTGCTCTTACTTCATAATATTTTCCGTTTTTTTCCACCTTTGGAAGGAGGATGGGTTTCTCCAGGCTTTGATCTCACGCACCTACGGAATGCCTCTCATTTGATGTCTGCTCAAGCGTTCGGACGAGCCGGATGACGTGGGCTTCTATAAGCGGGTTCTATTGCTTTTATTTTTCATTGAACGTGGCACAGTCAAGCCAAAACATTTTCATTGCACATCTCCCCTCGTTATACTGCGGCTCACAATGATTAATGAAGCACTAACGTGGATGTGGGAAGAGCAGATTATTTGTGGGAAGCGATTAAGAACTGATGCAACGTTAAATCATTCATCATCCGGAAAATGAAGATGTGATAGCAATTGTCCTTCACTCAGAAATACCCTGTTAAAATCAGTTAAATTCCAATTGAATCATTGTCAATCCCATCCTAATTTTAATCAGTTTCCTAATTAATCAGTTATTGGTTTGCATTGCTACAAGGGGTTTTCTGACTACCAAATCCATGTAAAGCATTAGACTGCATGAAATTCACACAGATACACGGTCAAGTAAAATACTGCAAAACACATTTTAAAACTCAAATTCAGAGATTTACCATGGGACACAAAATTTTAATATATCTTTCTCGCTCCCTCTGTCTCTCTCTTTCTCTCACATCAGTGGCATATTTCATTCAAAATTCAAAGACAAATAACATTTTCTTCCTGCCTGGCATTGAATTGTCAGTGGTTTTAGATCCAGCTGGTCTCAGTTCATACGGGTTCATTGTAATGGTCATCCACGGTTTATTTGTATTTGGACATTTTTTTAAGCGTTTGGAAATGAGTTGTTTTCTATATTGCGCATTGCTGTATAAGATGGGTAGTTTGATGTCTGTAATTTAATTAACGAAATTTAAGAACGAAAAACTTAATTCAAAGTGTTTACGCTACAGGTACTGGGACCTTTTCAGCACCCTTTGTGCCAATTACAATATTTAAACAAATGCCCCAAAATAAGTTAAAATATGCACAAAGCAAGAAATAATATGACATCTGTATTTATAGTTGCAAAAGCACACCTCTGACACCTACACATTTCTTTCACGGAGAATTAACAGCTATAGCAGATCTCCCAATTGATATAAAATCTAAATCAGCCATTAAGTGAAAGCTGAAGTCAATCTTGATTAATTGGGCATTGTGGAAACTAAAATAGTCCTACTAAGATAGTGCATTACTTTAAACATTTGAATACCAATCACACTTCTGGTTGTATTTGTCCAATTAACTCTAAATATAATGCATTAATTTATCAAGACCATTGGGTTGTATGAATGCCTCACATTCTATGCACTGTGTGACTGATTGGAATAGGATGTGCTAAATACAAAAGGAATTCAATGAATCTATGTACTAAATACAAAACAGGTAAGTGATTACTTGCATAAAATACAATGAATAAATAAATATTAAATTAAACATTTGAACATTAGAGCATCAGAAAGTGACCGTTACACACCGCAAAGTTTCACTCCATATTGCATTATTAATCTACAGTCACAGACAGTCCAAAAAGCAGATTATTGTGGTTATGCCCAGGCAGATAGACAAACCGACAGACAGACAGACAGATAGAGATAGATAGATACTCTATCCAAATGACAGAGACGTCGAAAGAACCCCCTAATTTAAAAACAGAAAAATCAGGAGAGATTTTAACGTTGAACACATTGCACTGTACACTGATACACAAACAGAAGTTTGTGAGGAGACAGGAGAGCAGAACGGGTGGAGAGGAGGCGCTCTGCATCTCTAAATCAGGGGAATTACACGCCCCAGCTGGTCACAGTGTGTATAAAACAGTACCTGTAATTTGGAGTGGAGAGTCAATTAATGTGATTCGTTTAATTGGATATGGTAAACATTGCTGTGTGTCGCTTTTGTCATGGTAGCAAAATAATATTATTTGTAATATTAATGATACAAATAATAATTATCACATTATATATATATATATATATAGTGTGTGTGTGTGTGTGTACGTATGCCTGAATTTGTGGTCAATGGGTAGCATACAGGGAGATAACCTTTGTCTCAGGGATACTAAATATACCCGCACTGTGAGAAGAGCGGATTATACGTGGAGGTCCTCAGTATGAGGCGGAGAGGAAAAAAAGCCCATGACCGTAGAATAATTTCAGCCTTCTCCTTCCCCTGGGATTGTGTGCTGTCTGAGCCCCTCCCCCCCCCCCTTCCCCTTTCCCTCCCCCTCCCCCCTCCCCCCTCCAATCCCCTAACTGCCTGCTGATGCCGGATGTCTTTTCTACTGTGAGTGGAGAGACACGAGCGAGGCAGCCAGGCTCCAGCTCCTGTGTGCTGCAGCAAATCTTACCCCCATTCCGAATACGGGCAATTAGTGGTAGAGCACATCCTCACAAACAACTGTGCAGCACACACATGCACACACACACACACAAGCACACACACACACACATACACACGCAAACACATACAAAAAAACATACAGATACATGTTAAACGTTTTTTTTCTTTTTGAGAGGGCCTTTTAAGACGTTAAAAGAGAAAATAATGGGACAGACTGTGAGTGTGTCCGTGCGAGCGTGCATGCGTGTGTTTGCGTGGCTTTCCATGGATTGTGTAGAATAACCTTTATTCTCTAAAACAAATCTGTGGAGGAGTTCCTATGTGCCTGTATGTTTTGTAGAATTACAACTAAACCACAAACAAGTCCGAACCCAAGAGCTGCTTTGAGTAGCATCCCCATTTCAGTGCTAATCTTAGGTAATCACATGTTAAAATATGGATAGGTATCACCCAGTTGCCAGAGAGGGAGGGGGAAATGACTGACATGCCTCAGTCCCACGCAAATAATAATAATAATAATAATATGAATAATAACAATAATAATAATATAATAATAATAATAATAATAATAGTAATAATAATGCATGTGCACAAATTACACTCTAATTAAAATACAGCCATTGCAAGAAATATGTCTGCTTAAAAAACAACAACAACAGCCATTCAGTGACCAGCAGTTAGTGCCATCTGGCTGAAGAAAAGGACGCGAGCCGCGAGTTACGGTTCCACCTTAAGAAAGGTACCTTAAAAGATTATCTCGGTTATTTCACCGCCACTGAGCCGGCACTAATAGTCCAAGGCAGATATTGAAGAGCAGCGCAGGGCCGTGGAGATCTATTAGAAATTCCCATCTACGCGCCTCATACATATTGATTTCTGACACCAAGCAGCAATGAAAGCCCCACGGGAATAATATATTTAGCAGGGTTTGCAGTGGGGAGGTCAGAGAGTGCATAAAGATTAGCCGCAGAAGACCATGACAGGCCTGCGTGTGAGAGCCAAAATTCTAGACACACACATGTATTTTCATGTGTTTATTTTCCCACACTGTACATTTTATTCTCCGGGAAAGAAATATCTTTGCGCCTCAAAAAAAATCCACTGGAAGAAAAAAATGGCAACGGCTTCGAGCGTCGAATGTACAGGCATATCCTCCTGCCTGTCACATCGGACCTGTTTGAGAGACATGTGACACTTAAAAAATGCACAAACAGTGAGTTTATTTTATGCTGAAGGTGCTTTGAAGGCACAGAACCCGCAACGTTTTAATGCCTTTGGAATGTAAAGGTGTCCTTTTCTCCATTGCTCTAAACCAACATAATTTTAAGAAAGACGCTAACCTTTGGTACTGCAGTAATAATAATAATAATAATAATAATCACTGTCAGTTGATTCATTAATCTATTTTTAATCCTATTAAAATGCATGATTAAATACTGAAAAAAGGAATAAATGTTAAATGCAGAGCGTGAGGGGGACTATCAGAAATCTTTTATTTGCCGTGCCTTTGTTCGATGCATCCGCCGTCTGCAGAGCCCTTTCGGCAGGCGTTTGGGCGGCCGGCTCTGATGAGCTCGTCCAGGTGAAAGGGTAATTGCTTCAAAGTGAATCCGACTGCCGAGAGCGGCACTCCGACCTATGGGGGACGGCTCGACTCCTGGCAGAGAGCACTTAACACCGCCTCCCCCCTCACCTCGCCTCGCTCCCATCGCCTGCATACCCAATGACATCGGCGTCCTGCTTTTTTTCCTTTCTTTCCTTTTTTTCTTTCTTTTTTTTTTTAGAGGCACTTCAAAGCGCCACTCGGCAGCCTCTCCAGAAATTACAACTGCTCCGGGTTTAGGCAATTTGACCAAATCCATTCCGCGAGCGAGGAGGGGGAGGAGCGCAGGGGGAGCAAGGGGACGGGGGAAATGAGGGGGTTGAGGCGAAATTACTGACGTGTCGGTTGAGGCACGGCTGACAGGATCAGGGTTATCAGAATTTTTTTTTTTTCAGTGGGGGGTGGGGCTGGCTTGAAATCTCACAATAAAAAAAAGGGTTTTTCATGACAAGAGATAAATATGTGTGTCGGTGGTTTTAATAGGCTGCACAGACGTTTAACGTTCGAATATTTTTTGGCCCCAAACGTACTGGGAGAGAGGCCCATCCATATGTAATCGCAATGGACTAATTTGTTTTGCACTTGCTGTATGAGGTTTGGGATAACAGATGTATTTCACAGTTTCACTGGATCATATCCCGTGGCTCAATGGGCTCAATGTTTACATACATGTATTTTGTACAATTCACAATGCATGTGTGTGTGTGTGTGATATGTACAAATGAATAAACTGCCTAGAGAAATACATGCTACCAGATGTCCAATGATACCAATGATATTGACAGTTTATTAAATGCATACTGAAAGAAAATCTATGCATTGAAGAACCGTGAGGCTGACAGTTAGGCTGAAACTGAATTGCGATTCAACTCTGAGCATCTTCGGTAAATTTGATTTGCGTTTAATTCGAAACCAAGATCCACGATCTTCTGCGCATCCCAAGCGTGTTGAGAACCTTTTCTCAGCTTAAATCCCGAGCGGCAGAAAGGGTCAGGCCCAGTTGACTATGATCCTGTGAGCGCTCAGGCTGGGCTTCCATTGGCAAGACAGGCGCAGGGAAGGAACGCAGCGTTTGGCTGCTCTGCTCTCGACACTCGCTGTCACAGTTTGTCATGTTCCAAACATTGGTCCTTAGGTGACATATTCCGCATTCCATTCTGGCTTGTTCCATAGAGGGAGGGGGGTGGGGGTGGGGGGTGAGGTTGGAACTCTTCCCAGCATGATCTCGGAGGGGTGGGTTTCATGTTGCCCATCTGGATGGTACGGTGCATTGCCTGTGGAATGGCAATGCTATATCAAGGAGGGCCTGCAGAAGGAAATTTCATCAAAAGCTAAGCCCCTAGTGTTTAGACATCCACCTATATCAGTGCTCAAAATGTACTTTTTTACGTGGTAGCACTGGTGCTCCCAAACTCAAAAAGTTAGGAGCACTATCAAAGATTTAGGAGCACCCACCACAATTAAAGGAGCACCAGCTATTTTTTATTGAACAATGGACAGTAGTGTAGGTCTGTTGAAAATAACAAACATATTTCTATTTTCCTTTCTATTCTGGTGGTTGGTATATCACAACTTTGCCACCAGTCGAGGGGGTCGCATCTTCCAAACCCCTAATAATGATGTTCTCTTTTATTTCTTTATATTTTTAAATTCCTCTTAACGTGTCCATACAGAGTAGATTTCCAGTTAAACCACGTCCAGCCAGTGGTGGACACATTGTTGTGCCTTGTTGTTATAAAGTTCAAGGTCTTTTGCTGTGCAGGGTCCATCATGTGTTGAAAATTATGTTATTGTTCGTTTGATTTTTATTAACCTGGTTCAGTTATCTAGCGTTAGTTCAGTTTAGGGAATGCTAGCTTGCTAAAACCAACATAGAGGTAAGTAAAGAGAAGCTAACATTTTGTTGGTTATGGTTACAGGGAAAATGTATAGTTTTTCTGATTGCATTGCTCGTATTATTTTTTTTAAAATTAACAGTCACACCTGGGGGGTATACTACGAAGAAAGCTTAACATAGCCAGGGTTTTTTTGAGTTAGCTGGCTTCAGAAAGCCTAACTACCACAATCTGGTTTAAGCGGTACTACGAACATGGTTATCAACTTGCTAAGTGAACACAGGCTTTACTAATCAAGGTTCGTGCGCGTTCCCATAAAAGGGGCGGTGTCTGCAACAACGAGCCTATAGCGGTGCAGCATGGGCTGTACTAGAGCAGCGTATTTCTCTCCTGCAGAAAAAAAGAGTGATACGGACGGATATAATGGACGGATAAGAACATGAATCAATCATAAGAGCAAAAAGCAACACCGTTGCCTCCAACAAAACCAGGAAGAAGCTTTTGCAAAAAATGTAATAAATTATTCTCATTGTGTAGGTTAAATTTGTTAGTTAATACCACTCATAACAAATAAATCTATACTCTCAGTACATTGTCATGCAGTTTATTTCTAATGTGACAACTGTACTACTACATTCTAGATCTCCTAAAGTTTAAACTTGATACAGCATGTTTAAAATCTTTCTGAAGCAATCACACTAACGTTTATTCATTAAAAAAAGTCTCTCAAGCATTTTCCGGACCTCACAAAATATTTCGCAGAACTCGATAATCTCACCCTGCGAAGATATTCCATCAGTATCCATACATATCTCTACAGGATCCTTTGGAATGGAGACGCCTTTTTACAAAGCCAATGAGTTGATTGGTCAAAGGGCGGTGCTTTCATATGTTTCAATCCGATAGCCTGAACATAACCTGCCCCGGAGCAGGTTAGCCGTGCAGATTAAGTTGCCATGGCAATATACCCAGATTAAAAGTGAGTCGGCTTCGTGATACAGAAAACCCAGGGTTGAAGCTTAATTTAGCTCGCTATCCTCTTAATCTTGCTTCGTAGTACACCCCTCAGGACAATTGTTTACGAAACAAACAGTCACACCAGGACAATTGTTTACAAAACGAACAGTCATACCAGTACAATTGTTTACGAAACAAACAGTCACACCAGGACAATTGTTTACAAAACGAACAGTCATACCAGTACAATTGTTTACGAAACAAACAGTCACACCAGGACAATTGTTTACAAAACGAGCAGTCACACCAGGACAATTGTTTACGAAACAAACAGTCACACCAGGACAATTGTTTACAAAACGAACAGTCATACCAGTACAATTGTTTACGGTCGCACCAGTGCTCCCAATTTAAATTCCACGTCACATAGTTTAAATTTAGGTTGCATATGCAGAGCCCTGTACATATATAAGACCTTTTCTCCACTTACCCGGTTCAGCCAAAAAGGTGTATACCGTGTTGAAAGATGATGGAAAAGTTCAGCCTTTACATTAAAGACTATGGGACCAAACCTTGCACAAGCACTTCATTGTAGCTAGCTAGATTATCATATTAATGTCTGCAACACCATAGAAGTTTGGTGCACTATTTTATATGAATAAGTTAGTCCTTTATGTGCTTGATCGTGCCTGTCATCAGCCATAAAGAAAGGTGGTGACAGGAGGAAACAGGAGAGGACACAGTAGGTCCCCTTCAAGAATACCAGTCAACACCTGAAATCCACCCCACTGTAAACACTTATACATGAGTGCACGGCAGTGGAGCTAGTACTTTTGAATTTACTGATATAATACTATATGTACTAGAACTGCTGCTAATGCTACTACTTCTACTATCACTACTGCTGCTACTAATACTGATGCTACTACTACTTTCACTGCAAAAACTTCTACAACCACGTCTACAACTTATACAAACAGCAATAATATTGTTGATGGTCCTACTACAACTGATGCTACTAATAGTGCTGGTATTTCTATTGGTAATACCATTATTGCAACTGCCAATATTGACACTAATAATAACAATACAGTTGTATTATGTGCCTCTGTTTATGCGAAGGAATATTCAGTTATTAATTCATCTGAGAAATGGCTGAAATGAACTTAAATACACAGACCATGTCTACTTCCACCGAAACAGATATAATGTCAATTTATTCGCATTTTGCATGAATAATATAATAATAAAATATTGGGTAACTAAAAAAGGACACCAAAAGGGTTATTTTTATCAGCTCTCATGCAGTGCGAACCAAACCATGGCCTGTTTTTCAGATGAATATTTTATATTTTGTTTTTTTAAAGCATAACTTCTGCTTGAAGCCCTACTCCAGTTCGCAATGACAAGAGGTCTCTCAGACTGCACCAAGCAGCAGACCCGAGCCGCGCGGTACAGTAAATTAGCATTCCGAGCACGCGGTGTATTTAGCACTTTGCGATTGAGTTCACCGGAGGCTTCGCCCAGCTTGTCCCTGAGGTATTCGCAGAGAACGACGCAGCGGCAGGTGGGCGGGGCCGCCTGTCAAAATGAGATAATAATGCATAGGGGCAGCCGCAGATGAATGCACACAAAAAGGCATCTATCCTGAAAACACACGATAAAGAAGATGCTGGGAGCTGACAGCGAGTGTAGGATACGTGTGTGACTCTCCACACAAGCTCCGCATTCTCAAAAAACACCTCACAGGAATGTACGAGTTGCCGCAGCAAAAATAAAGGAGAAAAACAAATTCTAAAACTGCACCGTACCTTTCCCTGGTAATAAGTTATTTACTGAATGTGCAAAAGTTGTTATTTATTTCTACATCAGCAATGGTAATTAGTGTTTTTCAGGTGCTTGCCAGTGCTGGCAAAATTTTATTAGCCAGCACTGATTATTATAAGCTAATAACCTATTTAGTATTGAAAGTTCAGTCCATTAACAACAACAAAAATGTATAAAACCAGTAGATATTTTTTCTTGAACGCAGTAGATCCCAGCATGCACCTCTATATAGCAACTAAAAAACAAGGGAGTGGTGGTGGACATCATATCATATCACTGGGGAACTGCATTTTCTGTTGAACATGTTACATTACATTACATTACAGGCATTTAGCAGACACTCTTATCCAGAGCGACTTACACAACTTCTTACATTTATCCATTCCTATACATCTGGATATATACTGAAGCAATTCAGGTTAAGTACCTTGCTCAAGGGTACAACGGCAGTGTCCTACCTGGGAATCGAACCTGTGACCGTAAATGTGACCGACAATGATCAGTGGTCAAAGTTACCCTCACTTCACACTGAAAATACAATGAAAAAAAGTTAGCTGGCCACTAACCATCGTTCCACCGTGTTCAGGTCCCGACAGTGGGATACTCTTATAGAGTCTGTATAAAGATTGGCTAAAACACCACCCTTTACTCAAGAGGATCCAATCCCTACTGTTGGCCATTGCCCCCGTGGCTTGCCAGCCACAGGGAAAGAGATAATCTCTTAGCAACAAGGGGAGTCAAAACTCACATGCACCTGCGTTGTTGAACTCGCTACATTTCCAACGAACAACCTCATACTTTCATGTAAAAATGCCTGACATTTCCTCACAGGTTATAGACGTAACATTTACGGCGTACATGATTAATGCTAACACTAATTGTCTCCTCTAACCATTATGCAGGATTAAAAACCCATTACGTAGAAATGCTGTTTGGTCGAATGTGATATAACAGCTGAAGAGGCAGCGATATGATTCTGCGTATGAATTTATCTCTTGGATAAGAATACTTATACGAAATTCAAAATACTTATACAGTTTGATAGAAACAGATTTAAATTATCTACATTGCATCGATACACAAAAATAACATTAGCATCCCAAGGGTACCCAATTTAGTGAACACTCAAGATATTACCAAACTTAAATTTCTTATTTGTGTTCGCTCTGTGTTACACATTA
Organism: Ilyophis sp. 1 JC-2022; assembly: GCA_022702515.1. NCBI lineage: Eukaryota > Metazoa > Chordata > Actinopteri > Anguilliformes > Synaphobranchidae > Ilyophis > Ilyophis sp. 1 JC-2022. Next base: position 18,276,732 of record CM040400.1, on the reverse strand, counting down.
AGTATTCCAGCTCAAAGATATACATTTTTGGATTGAGATAGAGGAACAGGTTTTACAACAGGTATATTATCTGTAGATCCAGTGTTCAGCAACAAACTTACATTTGTAACTGTAATCTAGTCATTATAATAAATTTATAACAAACATTTACATATTTTTTTAAATATATTGCTGATTGATTTTTAATACAAGTGTAATAAATACAAACAAAGGTTGTTGTTACCTGGTACAATACTGTGTATTATCTGTCTGGCCACCCTGGCCTCATTCTTTATTAAAGGGGCTATATGTAAGATTTTTACATGCATGAATCGCTTTCAATTTCCAATGTATGAACAGATTGTAACGTAACTTTAAAAAAAGAGACCTTCCCCCGACTTTCTGCATTACGTATCAGAGCCCACTGGTTGATTTTTATGTAAAGAATTCGGGTTGGGTTTGCCGGGAAAATAATTTTGTGAATGAAGGATGTGATGTCTAAGTGCCTTCCCTCTCTCTGCTGCTGCAGTCACAGAACTGGCTGCAGTTCACTTACGGCCACCGGTGTCAGTAATGAGAAGAATTTTTCTGAACGTTACATATAGCCCCTTTAATAACAAAAACGACATTTTAAGTGAGAAGTTTGGCTTGGTCAAAAGACAGGAAATTCAAATGAGCCCCACCAAGCCATACTTCAGCTCTCTACACTATCAGCTATTTCCAGTGCTTCGTTTTTTTAATATATCTGACTGCTATGTTGGTCTACTGTATTTCAAACAACATGTACTCACCACTGGGCAGATTGGATCAAACCTTCTCTCAAAAAGTAACAAGTGACCTACGACTGCTGCATTTTAGAAGTCCCACTAGAGTACGTTTAGACATAGACTATAGATCTAAAATGCACATTTGTACATTAAGGGTGGCATTTGTGTATGTGATGCTGATTATTTTACACAGCAGACTGTGTACACACGTGTGGAAACTAAATATCACCTTCTGCTTGAGTGCATAAATAGAGCGTTTTTTCATTGTCATTTATACCATCGTAGATTCTACTCTTAATTTGCAGATTAGAATAATCCATACAAGGAGTAGCCTAAACCGGACATGTGGCCTAGGCTTGTACCACCACCAATGAAAATCACTCATGTGCTCCTAAATAGTATGATATATTGGAAAACATACACTGTTAGCAGACAGAGAAGCTTATAAGATTTCACTCATAGCATAACATGTAGGCCTAGTCATCCTGATATGTCATACATAGTGGAGTTCAAGGGAAGTAATAAAAACAATAGGTAAAAGTATACATTAAATTGTGTGACGTAATCACAGCATACAATTATATGTCTACCCGTATTAAAAAGGATTTGAAAAGTAAACAGACCAACAGATTTAGATCCATCTTTCAAAAGCTAGCTAATAAAAGTATCAAAAGTTAGCTATCAATATTGGTATGAGGTGTAAGAGGAACAGAAAAATAGCCTACACAAAACTGCAGTAGGCAAATACAAAGCCTTTTCGTACAGGTCACTGTCATAGGTGGGAGTATATGCTCTAAGAGTATGAATTAGACTCTTTGGGAGAAGGTTTTAACCAGTACATGTTTTAACCAGTACATGTTTTAACCAGTACAGGTTTTAACCAAGTACATGTTGTTTAAAATACAGTAGACCAACATGTCATGGTTATTGGCAGCCTCTGCTGTTTCTGCGGTCGTCATTCTTATTGACGGCGGCGGGACGATCTATCGGAATTTTCACGCCTCCGTTTCGGTGTTTGGATATCGCCCGGCTATTATTCCTCACACCTATTTTGAATTTACTGCCAGTTATAAATAGCTCAGGACTTCCGTCTTCCTACACTTCGAGATTGTCTAAACTGTTGACAAACGAAGTCGGTAAACGGTATAGGAATTCGATCACTGCATTTCTGGTTTGTACAAATAAGAAACGCAGGAAGTCCGGTTATAATTAGGATTAGATTGGTTTATAATTTTTTTTCCAATCTTTCGCTTTATTTTTTATCTCTCGACCTGTTACCTTTTGTGTTCAGCTGTTTTTCTACAAGAGTTTAGGTAACAGGTTTTTATTTATTTCCTTTACCCATTTATCTGGGTTTTTCTTTTGGTTTCTCAACCTCCTGTTACGCCTAATTAATTAGTGGGCGAAGTTTTTTTGTTATTTATTCTCATTGTTTGTAGAGATACGACTCTGTTTTTTGAGGCTGTTTTGATTTGCTTTGTGTTCGGGAAGTTTTGCTCCCGTTCTTTTGTTTACCCCTTCCTGGTGCGGTTTTTTCCGCTTTTGTGGCGTATCTTTCGAGATACGCTTTTAGAATCCTTATCGGTCGCGTTTGGTTCCCCGAACCTTACACCAACCCTCACACAACATAGCTACAGAATTGTATAGCAGTCAGTTATGAAAAACTGAGTTTTGTAAATCCCTGAAAGTGTAGAGTGCTGAAGTTTAACTTGGTGGTGCTCAGTCTTTTGGAGCTTTTGACCAAGCCAAACTTTTCACTTAAAACTGTTATTTGTTATTAATATCCAATCACAAAAGCCATGTCATCTTATTAATAAGATGACTACTGCAAAGCATGGTTTATTATTTTATATTATCTATGCACCAGATAGCAGATCAGTAATATCTATGAGATAAAGGGATAGCTAGCCAACTATGGCCAGGACACCACAGCTATAGGTCTTTGTTGGGCTCGGATAGAGTGGACTCGAGCCAGTTAGTGTTCTTCAGGTTAGTGTTGTACAGCAGGTTGTATAATGCATCTTACTACACTTTACGGTGTGAAAAATAGTCATTGGCAAATGCAGGGCATGTGTGGGTGTGGGCGTGGGTACAGTGTATATGTGCATGTGTGGGTGTGGGCGTGGGTACAGTGTATATGTGCATGTGCGGGTATACTTATACCGGGTACTTAGCCTAGACACCGCTATTAGTTTCTTGTCACAAAATGGGATGAAGCATGAGCCAGTTAAAATAATTAAATCAGGAAATAGCCTCTGTATAAGTATTGGAGACATACTACATATGAAAATAATTACGCATCACCAGTCATGTTTGTATGAAAGATGCAAAAATGTAACTGTTTTCTATTTCTCTAAGAATGGCCGATCTAGCTTTATTAGCTCCAGGGAAAACGCCTAGAAAACGGCGCACCGCGGCGTGAGAGAATCTTTGATGCCTCCAGTCTAAGTGGGAAAAGATCTATCGCCCCTTCCAGAGCTACTCTCCTAATGATATTCTCCATCCTCTCGTCTGCAGGTGAGAGATCCAGGATGCCCTTCCTCCACCTGTACCACCAGAACTTTTTTTGTGAAGGGCTATTTTCTTCTTTTTTTATCTCAACTGTAGTCCACTGTTCAGATGAAGCATGCACTATTTACATCCCTGGTTATGCTCTGCCGCGTAGCGGCTTTTGAGCGAGACTGCACACCGCTACTAAGGCTTCCAAAAAGCACGTGTTTATTTTCATGTTCATTCAGAAGCATTTCAGTTTCACCCTCACAGAAAAACGAGTCTTTGCTGTCCTGTTGCCCGCCATGGCCTATACAAACTGAAAAAACCATGTGTGTGTTTCAAAAGAGGTGGCCCTGCCAAATATGGTAGTAGTGGGCGTGTTTGTATGGTAATTTGTAAGAATGCGCATGCGCTTCCTAATATACGATCTATTATGTCCCTGCTTAGGACATACAGGTAAAATAAAGGGATGCGCAAATAACCGAACTAGAATATAGAATGACGCAAACTCAAGGACTCAAGCACATGAAGTTAACGGCGCTTTGGCGGCGATTTATTCCATTGGTAACAGCACAATACATGAACCTGCCGCTCCTGCCGTCACTTCCCCTCTTTAACCTTCTTTACCTCTTTATATACCAGCACTACTAACCAATAAGAATGCTGCGTTTAACCGCGATGGCACTAACGGTTTTACCTTTTAAAATTACAACCAATCCTGACATGGGGTTAGTTCACTACACGATCAAGTCTGATTTATCAACCAGCGAGCACATTTGTGCTCAGATCAGTGGTTTACGCTAATTTTACGAATCACGCGTGAGATTATCGTACGCGAGTTGGTATGCTGAAATATACGCTCATTTTTATGACCATCTTGAGAAATTAGGCCACTTGTGTTTGTGTGTGTTCGTCAATTAACTAAGGATGTGGGTACACTGCTGGAAATCTCAAATAACAAGACTACAGACTTGATACAGTAAGGAATGGGAGAGTTGGCTGCTCAATATCACTTACACAGAAGTGAACCATGTGACACCTATGTGTGCACTGCCTGGGTATTGCGCAAAATTAGGTGCATGGAACTGGCTTGATGTCTATTGTGCATGTTGCGGAGTAGCAAGTGCGGTTGCAGACTCCAGACTCGGTGTTACGCAAAGCAACCTAGGGCAGATCTGGTCGCACGTGACACAAGTCGCGTGCAAATTGCTTGGAGTAACTCAGGTTGCGCGCGCTGTGTTCCGTGCCACGCTGCCACATTGCATCGCTTGCGATTAATGGATTTTGTAAGGTACTGTTAATGTTCCCGTAATTGCTTTCATTCCCCCTCAGATAAAAGATTTGTGTTCTCTGAACCAGAGAAGAGGGGGTTAGAAAGACAAAATGCACCGGCTTGTTTCTCACAGCTCATTTTTTACTCTAATTAAGATGCAGGCCAGGAAGAGAGAGCGGAATGGGACAAAAGCAAATTGCGTCATTCGCGGAAGGGAAAATGAGTGATATTAGTCCTCCGAAGCTGCGCGTTTTATCTCGCCGGGTCGATGAGGTTCTGTTTAAATGCGACGTGGGAGCGCTGTCAGTTTAGAATGAAAGCCAAGGCGGGCCATTTGTATTCTTCAGCTCGGCTTATCTTATCTGGAGGCCTATAACTGTCATAACGCAGGACCTGAGACAGACACATGGCAGCGTGGAGCAGTGGTGCACCTGCGCCCGCGCGGCTCTGCGTCGACACCACCGCATCACGGACATTTCCTCATCTGCCGCGTAGCTCCCAGCGATGCCCAAAGCCCGGGCCAGGGAGAAGCACAGTCCCGCACGGAGCAGCCATACAACACCCGACACATCGTCTTGATGACATATAACAACATTACTAAAACCTTTCGCATAATATTAATGTTGACCTGCATTATTTGAAAGAGCAGAATAATACAAGAAAGTTCCTGAGAGATTTTATTTTAGTACTAGTAATTCACAGTTTTTGTAACTGCGCTGCAACTACGCGAGCAGTTAGCCGCAGTGCTACACCAGCTGCTGGTGGGCCGTGTGGAAATGCTCTGGTGTTCTTGGAAACGCTCCTTTTACTATCAGTCACCAATGGCCCATCCGGGGATCAGCTCACCCAACCGTAATCTAAGCATTACGAGAAAAGGCTGCAGCTGATTCTGGGTCAGTGCCTTTGAACAGACTCTATGAAAGCTCTGCCCATGAGATGGCTGTGCTGCGCCTCACTGTGAAACCCTTTTGTCTCCCAAAAAAAATAAGAAAGTTGGTTTAGCGGTGCCCAGAAGCCCTAAAGTAGAGCCGATTCCATCCCTAAGTGGAACAGGAGCATATTTTTCACTGCCTCTGTAAGGACCAGAATGCAGCGACTATGTGACAGAAGGTACACCGCGGGTCTTCTCCGGGCTTTCTCCAGTTAATCCCCCACGCAACGCCAATCAGACAAAAAGGTGACACAGGTGCACAGGAGGGGAATGTGTCTTCCCTCGTTTAGGGCAGTCATTGGAGCAAAGGGACTGCATCATTAGCTTAATTAGGGTCTAATTGAAAAAGAGACCCATGATGCCTCTCTTCCAGCAGCGGTAGCTGAGATTCGAGTTGCAGCTTGTCTCATCGCGCACCAGAAGCTGCGAGCAAACCCTCTTCGGTCTAAGCAGTGATACCAGTCATCACCAGTCTGCCAGTTTTGTCAAACTTCGTCTGCACGTAGGGGGGAAGGGGGGTGTTGGGGGGGTGTGAAAGGAGCGACCGGAGAATGGGGAGGGTATAAAAAGTGATGAGCAGAGCGTTTTGCGTCTGCCGAGTGAAGACACTGGCGAAACCCGCAGCGTGAAAAATAATTCCATAATTTTTCAAGAGCAAGCAGGAAACGCGCTCTTACTTAGCAGATTTAAAACAGCCCACGCCTATTCGTCAATTTTGTTATGTCATTTCCTCCCGAGTGCCACAGGAGCACTGCACTCTCTCTCTCTCGCCCCATAACTCACGGCTGCCCCATCCATCTTTCAGCAAAGTGCTTTTCTTTTGCTTTTTTTTTTGGGAAGCGGGGGTTGGGTGTTGGGGGGGGGGAGAGGATGAGGGGTGGAGCAGTCAGTTTCTTTCTCTCTCTTATTGGCAAATGGAAACGAGGCATCACTCACATTCTGGTCTGGACACCAGGGGTGAGAGTCTGCTTGAGCAGCTTTAGATGGATTGTGGTTTACAGGAGTTCAATACCAGCACGTCTCACCTGAATATTTTCTTGCGTCTCTAACATTTCTGTGCCATTTCCATAGGTCTCACTAAATTAAATTGTTCAGGATCTATATGAATATCTATCCCAATGGCAAAGAGAAGGGAATAATCTATTTGCTGGTCAAATAATCTATTTGACATTTATAAAGCATTTATATAAGAAGAACTTTAGAAGATCTTTAGAAGATATCCTCATGGTTCATACTGAGGTTTATTTTGGTGCCAAAATGAATTTCCAGTGGAGACATGATGGTAAATACTCGGTTGAAAAAACAAAAGTTGGAAGATCTTTGCATTGGAAATGCCAGCTACATATATAAAAATGAAAATTGAAAAAATACAGATCAACCAGTGGCAACCGGTACAAATAGCATGAAAACAACTGGTAGAAAAAACAAAACATAATTATAGTGTGATTACAGCATAATGATGCAACAGCGATCATTTCTGCAGATTGATGGATTAGTGGAGAAAGGATGTGGGGCAGTCGATATTGGACATTTAGGCAAAATCCCAGGCATACATGTTTGTATGTCAGCTGAGAAAAGACCAGGAAACTGGTTTTTGGAGTTCTGAAGATAACATTGGGGGTAAGTGTAAGGAACAGATGACATAAAATGAGATAAGGCTGCACCTCCACCCAAGACCCACCCCCCCACTCCGCCCCCACATGCACACCCCAGAAAAGAAATAATAAAACTTAAATGAGCCATGTCATCCTACACCATCAGTATCCAGTGACCCAAACCAACCTATCAGCACATAAGGAATAATAATACTGTCTAAATGCGACAGCATGAGATCGCGTTCACATACCACCAAGCATGGCAGTGTTATGAGAATTGATTTCAGTGTAGATATTAATGTTCGTGGCAGAGTGTGATTCTGTTACTAATTGAGATTAATCACTCCACAGGTTTGAGGCTCCACAAGAAAAGAGTTGGCTGATTGTTTATCTTTTCGTGAGACACAAGGCGACAAGCTCGTCCTGAACAAGGGATTCATACAGGGTCACTGCATTTGTGGTGTGCTCATGGTAAAATGGGGATTGGAGATAAAACATTGAATACAGTATTGCTCATAAAACTGTAATGATTTGGAAAAACTAGCAATCAAGCTGCAAGTTAAGCGAAAACTATACTGAGATGTATTTTCATGCTTTTTAATTGGGACATATATTTTATTGATCAAGTAGAAAATCTATGTTTACAACTTTGGAACCTTTTAATAGTTGGTTGATGCTAGCTATTAGGCTATTGTATTGCACATTTTCAGTTATCAAACTTTTATTTAACCAGTCTAAAAAATTTTTTTAATGAATTAATACTCGCTGGTTAATGCAATACAACAAGCTAGTTATCACTTCTGCAAATCTATGGTGGAAGGCTAGGTAATATCTGTCTATAATTTACTCTGATTTGGACTTCCCCTTGGTGTCACATTTTATGGCTACTATAAGTCTGTTTTTAGAAATTGCAGCATTATAAGAGCAACAAACTATATGTAATGCCTGATTTACTAAGACCTTTAATGTGCGCAAAACCTTTTAGCACACGCAAAACTAATAACAAAACCAATTATTGGCGCAAAACAAATACCCTGACCAATCATTGGTTGTGTTCTTGGTTTTGCATGTGCTAAACGGATTTGCACACGCTCTCTTAGTAAATAAAGCCCTTATTGTGTGCTTTATCTAGGCTTTCCTTTCATTACTCTTGGTTAAAATCTTCACCTTAAAGGGTTAGTTTGGAATTTTGGACATAATATCTCATTTACGACTTACCCGTGATCTCGTCAATCGATGGAGACCATTTTCAGCTGATTCCATGCTGTCCTTTGTATGGACGTCCAGCTGTTGCTAATGCTAGCACAACCTAATGGTATCAGTTAGCATCCACTACCAAATGCACTTAAACACACTCCACGGTGCACCCAAAGCAAATAAAATACCACAACAAACTGTCAGAGTGGATTTCAGTGTTTATACCATCATTCTGAAGTCAAACTGTCTTTGAATCCTTTACTTTGTGCTATCGCCCTATGTTCTCCTATGCCAATGCGCTACCTGCTCGTCGGTTGTTTTCGGCGTATGGCGAAGAACAGGTGATGGCACAGCAGTCTCCTTCAGCAAACGTCTGTCCAACTGTCAGCATGGAATCAGCTGAAAATGGTCTCCACCGATTGACAAGATGACGGGTAAGTCGTAAATGATATTTTATGTCCAAAATTCCAAACTAACTCTTTAATCCGCACACAACACAAGGCAGAACACTTTGTTTTTACAGCAGAGTTGAGATTAAAGGCATACTGCACTTCGTTAGAACATAATGTTGTATAGCTACCTGGCCCCAATATGTTATTTTATATATCGGCATAATCCACATTGTTTGCATTCGTTTACTATGTGCTAAAAGTGTGCTTTTGAGACCTGTTTTGCCAGGCAATGGGAGTGAATGTAGGGAGAAAATTTTTTTTTTTTCGTTAGCCAGTTGCAGACCACTGGAGCAAGTCATGAAGGTGAGCTTGAATATTACGACTCATATCGGGGCCAGGTAACTATACAACATTATGTTCGAACAAAGTATGCCTTTTAGTCCTTGTCACTGGAGGGATTATTCCTGGTGGTGAAGCATTTGTTGTGGGTGTGCGTGTGGTCACATAGAGATCAATTGGGAAGCTCAGCCAATCAGAAAAAATTCAATGCTATGACCAATGACAGACCCAGGTGTTTCTGGTCAAATCTATTCTTTAGGAACCTGTTAAGTCACCACTGTACATATACATAGCTGTGTTATATTATGTCATACAGTAGCATACTTGCAGTGATACCATGAAGGAACAGTCATATCAACGTTTTCAACAACGTTTATTTTATTTGCCGTTTGTAAAGGCATCTTTTTCAATAACTCAAGAAATATGACATGGCCATCTTGCACAAGACAAACAAACGTTATGTTATGATTTGTTCAGTATATGGTTAAACCAATCAGCATAACCAAGGCTAGCCCCCTCATTGTTCAACAAAGATGTTCAAAGTAACCATTCCAGACCATTTAGTCATTGCTAGCAAATTGCTTTTCAAAGTAAATTTGAGTGCTAATAGCTTATAACAAGACAGAAAGCACGCCAAGCCTGGAAAAAAAATCTGAAGGGATATTAAAGTGGAAGGAGCATTTCCTGAGACATTTTGCCATTGACTACCACTGCTTGACATCGAAAACTTAGCAACAGTCAGACATAGCAACAGTAACCATGGTGGGGTGGGGGTGGAGGCCTTTGGAAAGGTCAGTGAGTGTGCTTATTGTTGCTTCCAGACATTAGGGCAGCCAAATTGTAAGGAGGCAAATGTACAGACTGGATACGTTTTCAATGAAGAGTGTGGCTATAGTCAACCAGATGGTTATCTCAGAACATCCAGCTGGTCTGTCATGCGAGTTTGTTGTGAACAGAAGTAGTCTGCAGGCACCTCTCCCAACTGTACACGTTGGCATATCCTCTGACCACTGAGCTAATCAGAGGACAAGAAGGTGTGACTCTTGGACTGAAGTAAACATGTTTGTGGAAATTGTGTGCAAGTCTTACTTTTTAAAGCTGTACAAAGGTGAAGGGAAGTAACTGTAAGCTGCTCTGAAATCAATGGAAACAACAACAGAATTTAGACAGCACATACAGTTGCACAACATGGAACACCAGCACATGGTTAGGCTAGAGTTGGTGTTGAAAGTAACACTAGCTGAGTTGTTCCAAACCTCTTTTCGGGTACCCACAGCCAGCTCCGGGTATTTGATGTCTTCCATCTCATGCACACCTGATGCAACTAATCAAGGGCTTAATTAGTTGTATCAGGTGTGCTTGAGATGGAACACATCAAATACCTGGATCTGGCTGTGGGTACCCGAGGAGAAGTTTGGGAACCACTCAGCTAGTGCTACTTTCAGCCCCAGATGCTCCCCTCTCTCCCCCTCTGGAATGAAAAAGTAGTTGGAAAGGGAAGTTTGTGAGATTAGTTTACACCTTTGGTTCTACTATGCCAGTGCTATGTTTTTGGTCTGGTTAAGCCGACTTGAATTGCTGCCTCTAAGTGACGATCCACCAAAACAAGATTATTGCTCATCAGAAGAAGCAATGATCTTCAGTTGTCATCCGTTGCTCAAGGAGTGAATTTTGTTGGGTCGGGCTGTTTTGTTGGTGTTACGGGAACTGATCGAAACCAATCGCAGAAGTAATAGAAATAGGCTTTATTTGTGGGTGACAAACACAGGTCAATGTCCAGCAAACAGTGCGATAGAGGGCAGGCAGAAACGTAGTCAAATGCAGGCAGGGGTCAACATCCAGTGAACAGGGCAATACAGGATGAGCAAAAGCGAAGTACAGGAACAGGAGCAGGCTGGACAGGCAGAAGAACCGGAACTGGCCGGGTACACAGGACTGGACACAGGAACTCGGAACAGGAAAGGAGCAGGCAGGAATCAAATGCTGGAAAGACTGAGAAAAGCACAAATGCAGGGCACAAGACTATCTGGCAGAGAACACAGAAACAGAGGAGACTAAATACCAAACTAATGAAGAAACAACGAGGAACAGGTGAGACGAAACAATTGATAACACAATTCAGGTGCGGGGAAGTGGAGACACAAAATAGAAAATGAGAAAATATAAGATAGAAAATACATATAAACGGAAAAACCAGAACAGGATGCGGAGACACGAGACGTGAAAGTACACCCCCCACCCACTTTAGGGGCGACACCTGGCACCCTACCATTCTGTAACAGACGCCGGCAGACGGTGTAAGCCGGGCCTCCCTCGATGAGTCGGGGGGGGAGGCAGGGGAAGGACCGGAGGGCTAAAACGAGAAGAAACACAGGGTTTAACATGGGACACATGGAAAACAGGGTAGATGCGGTGTAGGGGAGGTGGAAGGTTAAGACGGACAACAGTGGGGCTAATAACACGGGAGATGGGGGATGGGCTAATGCAACGGGGGGTAAGCTTCGTCTCTAAGGTTTGGAGGGAAATGTCCTGGGATGAAAGCCATACTTTTGACTGACTGACTGCAACGAGAGGCAGGGTGTCGACGACGATTGGCCTGGGCTTTCATCCTGGAGAAAGTGCACCGAGCCCTCCTCCAGGTCCTCCGGGCATGGGATACAAGGGCCTGCACTGAGGGAGTCCACCTCCCTCTCCTCCTCCAGGAATAGGGGTAGCTGGTAACCCAGGCAGCAGAGGAACGGAGACATTCCCGTGGAGGAGACAGGGAGGGAGTTGTAGGCATATTCGACCCAGATGAGGCAGCTGGACCAAGTAGTGGGAGACCTCTCGGCGAGGCAGTACTGGCCCTTTCCAAGCTCTTGGTTGAGCTGCTCAGTCTGGCCATTCGTTTTTGGATGGAACCCGGAAAAGAGGCCAGGGGTAGCTCCGATAAGCACACAGAAGGTGCACCAAAACTTGCTAGCGAACTGCGACCCTCTGTCCGAAATGACATCCAGGGAGAGACTATGAAGGCGGAAGACATGCATCTGACCCACTTGGACGGAGATGGACTTCAGGGTCTCCATAACCTCCCGGAGTAGTTAGTTGTGCTGACAAATAACTGCTTCCTGGCAGGCGATGGCGTGGTGGATCTGCTCTGTGTCTGCTGGATCCATATTAGCCAGATCGTTCTGTTACGGGAACTGATCGGATCCAATTGCAGACACCAGAAGTAATAGGAATAGACTTTATTTGTGGTCGAAAAACACAGGTCAATGTCCAGCAAACAGTGTGATAGAGGGCAGGCAGAAACGTAGTCAAATCCAGGCAGGGGTCAATGTCCAATGAACAGGGCAATGCAGGATGAGCAAAAGCGAAGTTCAGGAACAGGCAGGGGTTAGGACCAGAGAATCCGTTAGAGCAGAGGATCAGGAGGGCAGTAGGAGCAGGGCTAGGACAGGGAAGGGCAGGAGGGCTGGAGCAGGGCTGGACAGGAACAGACAGGACAGGAGAGGCTGGACAGGCAGGAGAACAGGAACAGGACTGGACACAGGAACTCTGAACAGGAAAGGAGCAGGCAGGACTCAAATGCTGGAAAGACTGAGACCAGCACGAATGCAGGGCACAAGACAATCTGGCAGAGAACACAGAAACAGAGGAGACTAAATACCAAACTAACGAAGAAACAACGAGGTACAGGTGAGACAAAACGAATGAGAAAACGCAATTCAGGTGCGGGGAAGTGGACACACAAAATGGAGGGAGAGAGGGAAAACACAAAACGGACTGCCAGATAGAAATTACATATAAACGGAAAAACCAGACGTAGACTTAAGTTGGTGTGTATGGGCCTTTAACAGAGTGTCAGCTTTGCAGGTTAAAAATGGACATCCTGGCAAAGTTTTTTTCTACTGTTTCAAAATTTGCATTTAAAAAGGAGGACTAGGGTCAACTGTCACTCACAACTTCTTGATTTTGACATCAGGACTCAAAAGACATTCTGAATTCAGATCAGATTGTTATCCTTCCAGCCAAGATTTTTTTTTTGTTTTGTTGGATGTTTTATAAAAGCATGTGCATGCACACATTCAGAAAAAACAATATAGGTAAATGCTTTTTTTATTTTTTATAAAGAACTGTTATGTTTGTTTTTCCCCCCCCACACCTTTATTTGCGTGTTATGAAAGCAATGTCAGAGTTTGGCACAATGGGATTGTTTCTTCTCATGTTTGAAAGCAGATGCGCTGTCAGATGTAGGAGTTTGCCGAAAAGTCACCAGCACAAAAATGTTTTTCACAAGGATCAGAAGGTGTTGATGTCCCTGAGGCGGCAAATTCTGTCTCCGATAATTGTTTCAACTTAATTTGGTAGTGCGCTGTTTAAACGCCAAGTTATATGGTTATCTTATGTGAGTATATAGCATACATTCTGGATATGTGAAAAGGTGAATACAGATGTCAAAAATAATAACTTGTGTCAATACAGTGCTTTTCTATTATGATCTCAAGATGCTGGTCTTCATCCTGGGCTATAGATATATCTTAAATAATTGCAATTGTGTCGCCTGAAATCGATTAGATCAAGAACTGTTGTTCTTTAAAATGAAAATTCCATATATTTAACCTGTTCACATTTATGCATAGTTAGAATTAAATCAGTCGTAGTGAAATATTACAATGGAATTACAGCTTCTGCTTGTTGTTTAAGATTTTGGTTGTGTTTCCAACAAGGAATTAGTTCTTTTCAGAATCCCCTAGAACTGTCTGATGTCAGGTTTGACATATATGACCTTGTTATAAAATTATCTGCATTTTCCAGATGGTGCACATGGTTGCATTTATTTCTGCTGCATGTGATTGGTTTTCGCTCACTGAATTTGCATTTTCCTTGTTTCATTTTCCTAATTTCCTTCTTATATGTTTATATGTCTGAGGTGTGTTTTCTAACTATCTCTTTATTTTTCAGTTGTCCACAACAGATATTGAAAATGAGTGAGAGGTTTAAAAAAAAAAGATCTGCATTACATCCATAGAAATCACAAGTCTCAGTGCATGTGTAATCAACGTCCTTCCTCTGACCAGAATGGTTGAGATCTATTATTATTATTATTATTATTATTATTAGTTACAGAACGGAGTATGGTTAAAACGGAATAGTGATTCGTCATTTAATTATGATTTGACAAATGCGTGTGCCTTCCCCGTTTTTAACATCCTCCTCCTTTTCAATTCTCTGCTCTGCCAAACTGTCACGCGCTCCCCCTGGGATTAATTCGAGCTGTCTGTCTTTGTGAGCCTGCCGGCGCTCCCGGGGCGGCGGGTGCACGACACTGTCAATGAACAGAGAGCCTGACACTTCCAGGAGCAGCACGCTTCCACTCCCCTTGTTATTGTTTTCGCGTTAACCCCTTCCTCCCCGCACCTGTCTGCCTGCTCGCCCGTCCGCGCTCCCCCCCCCCCCACGCTGCATTTACCGCGCGCGGAGAGGAGAACAGACGGTGAAATACGCCACGAGAAAAAAATGATTATTGTAACCGATGATCCATTGAAACGCCCTACAAGCAACAGAGAAAATAGAACAACTGAGTATGAAAGGGGAAAAAAACTGGTTCTTATGGTTTTACGGAAGCTTTATACCTGCACTACCTACAGAGGATGCTTTCTACTGAAATTTCACAAATGTTTGAAAAAAATATTATTACTGCTGTTTGGTAAAGTTATTATTTCTGGTAAACAAAGGGTGCCATACAGATGTCCACCGAAATACCAGCAAAAAAAGAGAGAAAAGAAATAGCTGTTTATTCAGGTCCAGGACATCGGCAGTAAGTCTTGGTACATAACTGTTTAAGGCAGGTCATAATGCTAGGAGATGGGTCTGGGCTCACGTCCAGGAGAGCTGCAGAAAGAAAATGTATGGCAGGGCCTCGCTGGCAGAACGTGCGTGACCTGCTGTCGTTGGCATAGAAACTAATCCACGTTCACGTTTCAGCACCTGACTTGGTTTTTCACAACAAAAGGGTGATGTAGAGCAGCCCCCCCACCACCATCCACGCCACCGTTACTCTCCACCCCTCCAATTATGTGGCCTTCTCTCAGAAAAGGGGCATGTACGGGAGCTACCGACACAAATATGGCCCACTCCGCAGCCGGTCTTTACCATACCTCGTTCTTCAAAATCGTGAAGCTCCATTTCTGCGTCCTTCAGACCTGTGTGTTAAGACGAAACAAAAACCTTTTTTGCTTACTTTTATCTAACGCTCACAGGGCAGCAAAAGGAAGCATGGTTTATTGATCAGACAAAGCCCACAAATGGTTTTCTTTGGTCAACAGTCCCACCTCTGGGACTTGTTTATGTTATCGGGAAGGTGTAATTTACCTACTTGGTTCAATTGAAATCCAAAGGCAAAGGATCACTCGCTAAGGTCGGGTGTATGACCACTCCCTTCATTTGGAAGAAAAGTTTAAGTGGTTTACAGTGCCTTACATGGAGGAACTGTTGTATCATTAAAAAACTGTAGTTAGCTGTAAAAATGCTAATTATAAAAAGTTCATACAGTTTGTATGTAGAAAGTTGCATTTGTACAAAGAAACTGAAGAAATGAATTGAAATAAATGATTAATGTTATAGGTTGGAATGACCAATGACCTGTAAATAAGCTGAAATAGAGCCTGTCATGATTTAGTTAATTTCATTTTCAGGAAAGCCGTGAATGGACATAAACAAAAATATAACACCGTCCAGCATGTGTGCCGTTCCTCCACAGGTAAATGACAAGGAGTCCTTTGCTTGAGATTTCTGCAGAAACAGCACTTGCTAATTCAAGCCACTGTGCGTGTCGACACCTGCAAATGAACCCAGCGGACGTACACTTTATATGTAAGAAGGTCGCGGTGGGAATGATGGCTCTTTAAAGGTGTTTATATTTTTTCTTGGGCGACAGGCCACGGACATCACCTCCCCCCCCCTCTCTGACATTAGCCAGTGAAATGGAAGGATGGGAATGCTGCAGAGCTAGGTCCCCCCTCGCCATCTACTCCCCCCGCTCCACCCTCACCTCCTCCTCCCAAGCTCTCACACTAATACAATGCCCTCTTAAGGCTATGGAGCGTGCCACATAAGAGAGGCGCTTTTTTTCCCAGCATCCCAGCCTTCAGAGCGCCACTTACCTATGAAAAGGGCACTCTGTGGCCATGCCTCCCAACTCCGCACCACAAACTACTAATTAGAAATTCTGGCCCGAGCCTATTCAATTAGCAGAGGTGTGATTACCCCCCGCTCCCCCTTGACCACCTCCTCTAGCCCAAACTCTACGCAGGCTACTACAGCGTGAGATCGCAGAGAGTATAGAATCCGAATAAGATAGACTATGAGCAAATAAATGAAAAGTTGTGAAAATAATTCGCACACACATACATACTGGAGTCAGTGACCCAATAACGACGCATAAGAAAGGGTTGTGAGGTAACTAAAATATCACGCTGCAATATAATCTAGTCATCGTTCGCCATTCATATCACCGTTTGATTGCATTGAAGTATTGAATTCACGGTGTCACGCTTGTTGCCATGAGATGACTGGTCTTGTTATTCAGCAACCCTGAATAATAGCGCAATAATATTTATCGTAAAAAAATCAAAGCTCGACACAGAGCGGAGAACAAACCAACGCAGGCCGCTGGCCCTGCATGAGTGAGATGGAGGACCGTCATCTCCACGAGGCTAGAAGGAATGTTCTCTAGTGATGCGTGTGACACATATCTGCTGTGTCAAATGATTCTATTATTCACACTTGACGACAGGAAATTAGGGATTTCATGTATGAAGTATTTGCAGGCAGGCTCTGTCAGGCTTCAGGAAAGAGGTCTTAATGAAGAACGCTGGATACCTCACAGTTTGGGCCATAATGAAGACATTCTAAGACTCACGCAACGGAAGAGCCGACTCCACCTAGTGTCAACCCACGATTCCCTTGCAATGGACATAGCTGATATTTTACACGCGACAAAGTGAAGCGTGCCAGTGGATATTTTCAATTACTTACACGAGAACATGCTATTTTATACGTGTATGGTAGAATATAATAAGCATTATATCATTTTGCGATTGGAAAAGTGCGTATTTGAAACTGTGAATAATGTTCATATGTGTCTGATATATTTGGATTTGCATTTTTACAGTGTGTTACTTATTCATATGTTGTGCATGTTCATTGAGGCCATTCTACTGGTAGGCGAAATTTGAAGGAAAAGTTGTTATGTGTAATTATCTAAACTATGTACCACCAGGAGGCAGAATCAAGTAATTAAGAATTCATGCTAATGATAACAATTGCAAGTTTGTCCGTGGCCCGTTTGTGTTCCTTAAAGCTTTATGGTCGTGTGCTCAAATTAAATAGAACATCAATATTCATTGTAACACTTTGCTCTGTGTAATTGCCTGACTTAGAAAATATATAAATAATACTTCAGGCACCACCAAAAACAATTTCAATATTGATTTCATGTTGTACAAGTGTTCGATTATTCTGTCCCAAATCCTGTGTAGATGCCAATCATTAGTAACGATTACCTAATAGGCCACTGTGAAAGACGGGGAGGAAGACTGAAAGAATAAAAAATGCATCGCCTTCGTGTGCGAAAAACGTTTCTGTGAACACTCACCTGAATGCATTGTGGCTGTGGTCAGTTAAAAACGGATAAAAAAAATGTGTGCATCGCTTTTCCTCATGGTGTAAAATACCAGTGTGTGCCATAGTCTGTAATATACGTGGTGTACTGGCGAGGCAGAAACCTCACCTTCTCAAACGCATTTTTCAATATTCAGCCCCTGCTCACGTCATGGCAGATCCTCCACAGTGTGTTTGCCTGCCTGTGACAGTAATTGAGGGAAGCTGGCTGGAACAGTGTCAGTGTGGGGGAGGGGCGGGGGGGAGGGAAAGCCATTCATCTGAAATCCACGGCGGTGGAACGCCACATTTACGGGCTAATGTGTAATTAGATAGATAGGGAAGAAGGTCAGTCCGTTCGGATTTCCATCTAGAGTTTGCCATCTAGTGGCCGACGCAAGCCTGCAGATGAGTTTGGTTTTCATATGCCAGGAGCAGACCTTGTGTTTCTCGCGAGTAGGTGTGCTATTCGCTTACTTGGCATTGGCAATAGCATTAAAATGCAAGATTGCACGTCATACGATTTCAGATAGGATGTAAGGATTAATACGCGAACAGAAAATGGTAAAATAATCAGTTTATTGAAAATGTACTGGTCTGTTATGCACAAATCACAGCAGCTGTTTAAAAATAAATCTGTGGTTGAGGTCGTGTTCAGCGTTATGATACAGTATCGATACTTAGAGAATTAGATTACTGTGAATGATTCCCTCGACGGTGCTCAGGTAGGAATCAGGTATCCAGGAGTATGACGATTCTCCTTTGTGTGGTCTTTCACTTCTACCCATGATTCATTGGGCTCTTATTAAACGCAGAAGAGTCCGCTCATACAAGGTGCTAGAGGGCTTCACAGTTTGGGAGGCTCCTGCTCTGCTATGGGAGGAGGGTTTCTGTGTGTGTGGGGACAGACTGGTGTTTGGAGGCGAGGGAATAGGTACGGGATCAGTGTCTCAGGGTCAGCGGCAGCAGGCAGCGGGGGTGGGGGGGGGGGTGCGGTTTGCGTCGCCATGCAACAGCAGCGTGACGCGTGGGCCGGGACCTGCAAGCGATGGCACAGACTGACAAATGAGAGGTGAGAATGAGGTGAGAAAGAGACAAGGAGAGGGCACCAACGTTAAGCGTTCTGGGAGCGGGAGGGAGGGAGGGGGGCAGCGACTCAAGCTTTCCCCCAAATGCACAGGCACGCAAACACGTACACACACACACACACACATGCACAGACACACACACACATGCATACACACACATGCACACACTGACAGATATACAAACACATACAAAGCAGCAGTTATTCCCCCCACAATCAAACTACACCACATTCCTGACACATCTCACAACAATGTTTATTATTCATAAGCAACTGATTTTGTTCCATTGCGATGGAAACTTTCTATTACTGTTAAATTCATGCATTTAAACATCAATCAATTTCGGTTCCATTTAATTCTATAGATAGTAGCTAAACTAGTACCTACTGACCAAAAAAAAAAAGAAAAAACAGAATATTTTGAATGCAGAGTGGAGAAAAAGTTCTAGCCTGGTAGACTTGCTCGTGAGGCACATATGCATCGGATGCGACTTGATTGGCCGGGCTCTCAGTGACTGAATATCAGTTACATGTGAATGTCTTACTGTAAGCCGATGCTGCTCCACTGGAGGCCTCCTGACATGACATTTCAGCTCCTGGCCCCACACAAGGATGGCTAACATTGACACAGACGGCACATCTCTCTATCGGTCTGCTCTTTGTGCATGTCCCCTTGTGCGTGTGCGCGTGTGTGTATGTGTGTGTGTGTTCAGTTCAGTACTTTTATTTTTAAGAGGGGGAATTCTTGTTGCAGTCAGGGGTAAAAATAATTATTTTTTAAAATACAACAACCATAACAGGCATTCAGAAAATACACACACCATACAACAGTTTAAAGTGTGTGTGTGTGTGTGTGTGCAGGCTGGATTAAACCCCTGTGCCACTTCTCCTGTTCCACCTCCCGGCTGACCGGCTGTCTCATATGGTCTCTGGAGAACGCAGACAGATGTTATCTATCTGCAGTGTGAAGCTCACCACATGCCCAGCCTCCTCTCTCCAGAAGACATTGTCTATGCACTATGCAAGTTTAGCATACGTAATGTTAGCACATACCCGATTAGCCGACATTACTGAATGATTTATTTCAAACTTTGCTGTACAGTACATACAGCAGGTATCTTTCAACAATGTTGAAATGGCTAAATGCGCTCTTGTAAACTACAATACAGTATATACCTCCTGCTGGAGTTTCTTGCAAACCTTACCACATATACGTACCTCCAACACTCCGACACAACTATGCGTATTCCTGAATCCTTTACTAAAAATACATTCAACAGCTATTTCCTCGCAGGACATTACGGAAACTATTATTGTGTTTGGTTAGAAGTAGGCAGACTAACTAGATTCACAAACCTTTTAATTATTTCTTGTAGAAATCATCATTAAGATATGGGTTGTTGTGCCCCATGGCGTGCAATCAAATGGGATGTTTAAAAAGATAATGATTAAGATCGTCTATTTTATAAAATAATTCAAGTAGTAATTACGCATTACAAAATGCGCTGTATCATTTTGATACAAAGCCAACACGTGTGGCTGTGTTTTTCTGTTTTCTAGATATACTGTAGTGCCATGCGAAAGTAGCTTTCTTTTGCCACCTAGTGGTTTCAAGCTGTAAAATCACCTCAATCACAGAAATACAGGATATATCATGTAATTTCCATTTCCAATGATACCTGAAGACTGAAAAAAGTGTTACCAGCCTTAATATAATATTGTCTGAGAATTTAATATTTCCTTTCTTTAGTATATACTTGTATAACACACATGCACGTATCCATTTCCCTAAAGTTTTGGCCAATATGTATGTATATGAAGGTCACTGTTGACTAATACAACAGACTGCACTGAACATATGACACTATCTGTAGAAACAACAAGGTCCTTTTGAATTGTCTTCTTAGTTGTATTGAGGCATTTCTTGAACCTCCATCATAGCGCAGAATTCACACAGGAAACAGTGGTAGAGATACTTACATGGCGCTCATTGAGATAACTGAACGCATTGAATGGTTAGCATCGTTGGGGCTTATATGGCAGGCTTTTCAGACAGATCAGCATCTGCCATGGATGTGTCTGTTCCATAATATTTACAAAAAGAAAAATGGGCTTAATTTGTGGCTTTTCAGACACACAAAGAAACAGAAATGTCAACAATGCTCCCGGGCTGTTTAGCGGAAGGCCACAGACTGCACTGTGAACATATGAAACTATCTGTAGACACAACAAGGTGCTTTTGAATGGTCTTCTCAGCTGTATTGAAGCTTATCTCCATACCTTCAGATCGTTATATGAAATTAAACTCACGGGCACAAACGCAGAACCTTGTCATAATATCTGAACAAAAATCAAGACATTTCTTAAAGTGAGCACTCATTAAATCTCCATAATTATTAAAGCAGGCAGGAAAGTCAGCGTCCACTCTGCTGGATTAATTTGTTCGCAATACAATATCACAGTATGACACCGTAGTATGTGATAAAAGAGTTCAGAATGAGCTGAGATTGGACAGGAGAAGAGTGACGAATACTGTTTGCTGAATCGAGGGAGTCGCATGTCAGTATCAGACCAAATACAACACCAAGCACTTCTCTATATCAGTTTCAGGCAGATTAGCAGTCAATTGACCTCCGTAGTCATGGAAATGACCTTATGACTTTGTGCTTATGACTCACGCACAGTTTAAAAAGAGATACAAATGTCACCTGATTTCTGCACTTTGATACTGCATGGAAAGATTAGACCTCTAACCTGCCTTACAATAAATGTAAATATATATTTATATACAGACGGGTGACCAAATAAAGGAAAAACCAACATAAAGTGTCTTAGTAAGGCGTTGGGCCACCACAAGCCGCCAGAACAGCTTCAGTAGATTCTAGTCTCTGAAAGTATTTTCTTTTGTATTGCATTGATTTGAAGTGGCCCTTCTCTCTAAGGGGACAAACGGACCCAAACCATGCCAGGAAAATGCCCCCCACAGCATAAACGAGCCACCGGTCCCTCACTGTCTGGGTTTTTCCTTTAACTTGTCACCCATCTGTATTTATTCCCATAGACATGCGACCATGAGTTGAATCTCTCTCTCTCACTAACATTTACAGCAGATAAGTTTGCTGCCTAAGACAATTGGTAGTCTGAGTCTTTCTGAACTTTTTGTTGAAGGTACAACACAACATTTGTGAAAGTCACATTTTTAAATATAGGTTCCGATAATTCACTGCCTTTTTATAAATAGTATTTGTAAAATATACCTCCTGGAACTCTGCCAAACCCAAAATTTAGATTTTTCTCTGCTTGGGACTACTGTGTTTCTCTTTCTGTCTATTGGTCCTGTCTATTTCCACGTTGCATAAATAAAACAAACAGAAAAACACAGCACAAATCTGAAACATTTTCTAATTCAGTCTGAACGAAGAAGTTTAATATACAGCCACGGCTCAGGGAGGTTGCAGGCTTGCTGCTTTTAAAACAGATCTGAACATAGCATGCCGTATTAGGACCTTGGCTGCGGTGAGCTCCGTGATTCTTCTCGTTCTGTGGATTACATTTTGCACACGTTACCGTCTTTGCCTTTTGCTCATGGTTCACACTGAAATCCCTGGCTGGTGTTCATGCCTCCGTATCTACATGCTGAGTTACGTACATTTGAATGGATATTGATGGTAAAGATCAGAGTGCATTTCACAGAGTGCAGCGAAGAAAGGCAATACATGCGAATAATAGCAAACACAATGGTGTACGTTATAAACGCAATGTTAAAATATGAGCTAGCATACAGTTGTTTGTATGTTGTTTGTACACACACATTCTGTGGCTAGGACATTAATCGACAGTCGCATCTAGACCCACCGCACAGACTGAGAAACTGAGCCGCATCTGCCCTGTCCACTGAAGTGTTGCCTAGTGCAGAATTCAAGCGGTAGAGATAATTACATGGCGCTCATTGAGATAACTGAACATATTGGCTGGTTTGCATTGGTGGTGCATATATACCTGGCCTGATGGCCCACAGGGTCAATAAAGCTTTTCAGACAGATCTGCACCTGCCATGTGTAGCGGATGTAGCTTCTCACTCGGGAGCAAGAATCATAAAAAAGTGCTTGCTGCGGAGTTTAAAATGGAGGGGGAGTCAAAGGGGGGTGAGTGTAGCGAGTGTAGCTCGGCTAGTTAGCTGGTAAGAGGTGCAGCCAAGCAAAGGCCTTGTAGCAGGTTACCGTGACAGCACTCTCTGGTGATGCAACCCTCAGGTTCAAAATAACGTTAACCGTAGCTAAGCTAATTTCGATTTCCTTTGGAGCCTTCGGATGAGCGAGAGGTAGCGAGTTCAAATCTCACCTTGGGCGAGCGCTTCTCACCCGTTACACACAGAAGTGTCTGTGTTCCATAACATTTACAAAAAGAAAAAAAAGAGCTTATGTGTGGTTCTTCAGACACAGAAATGTCAGAAATGCTCCCTGGCTGTTTGGTAGAAGGTCACTGTTGACTGATAGCACATACAGCGCTGTGGGCAAAGGCCTTTTTGTCTGTCCCGCATGACATGATGCCCCTGCAATGATGCCAAGCCAAATGCTTTACATTTTACGCATTTCACAAGCATTGCAGCTTCGAGACCTTCGCAGTGCTGTTAACGTCAGTTTTAGAATGCAAGACAAATAGAAGGAAAGTCTTGAAGCCATTAAACCGTACCAATGGTAAGAGGAACATACGCTTGAATCTCAAGTTAAAAAGTATGTGTAATTATCACTGAGGCTCCGTTTTTGAGTGCACTGGACGAGGTTGATCCATTTTTGAATATGAACGCCAGGAAGAACACTATCGGATGGCCTCAGCAGACACCAAGGAAAGTAAACTTACAGGGGAAATGCATTACCCCAGATGAACACTTTCCCTGAGCTTTATTCTATCACATAGCAACCAAAGTGTCTTTTACATGACAAACAGTATGTAAGTAAGGCTAAGCTTTAATCACTTTCCAGTGATAAGTATCCTACGTGTTTGCCTGCTTCACTCCTGAGGATTATCCAGCCTAACCCCCCCCAGCCCATCACCACCCACACCAACACACCCACCTTTCCAGGATACACCAAAACCGCATGTTCCCATGATTCACTCTCTCAGTGCTCAAATGCAAACTCACTGCGGAACACAGAAAAAACTTCCTTCCCCTACAGGAAGCGAAACTCTGATAAATATTTGTGGCCGGTTATACTGAGGGGGGGGGGGGGGGGGGGGAGATTAACTTAGATTAACTCATCAACCCTCTGGGACACTGTACCCTTCAGAGTGTAAGAATGAAAAACAGAGTTGAGAGCCGGTGCAGATTTTAAATGTAATTAGGAAGTGCGGTTCCCAGGGCTGAAAACGGTGAATGGCAGAGAGCAGTAGGATGAACCGAGCTACTTGTTGCACTGTTTGGCACGGCATGCTGTATTTCAAGGCTCTTAAACCAGTTTGAATTTAAACCTGGGGGCCAGATCCTTTTCTAAAAATTGTGTAAACAGGCCAAACTAATTTCAGGCACTGCTTATAAAGCAATGCAAGAATAATATTTATTGTATAGGATTATTTTTTAAAAAGTCCTTTCTTTATCCACACTTTACTCTTTCCATCACTTTGGTACAGGTTAATTCTCATCGCTGTACATACTCACGCACAGCATGGTATACTAATACCCTTAAATACATCAAAACTAAATTGCAGACCTATCAGAACACGGTGATAAGAGTCGTGCTGAATTTACCTCCCCGTTCCCATATTGGCCCCGCACAATTCACAGAACTTTAATGGCTGTCAGTTGAGAACAGAGTCAGGCATTTGAAGCTAGGTCTTACCCACCAAATTATAAATGACTCTGTTCCCAAATATTTGCATATTTATTTTAATCTTGTCAGGGATACTCATGGATACGCCAGTGCAACAGATTTTGTCCCCTGTAGGTTCAAGACCGCATCAGGGGAAAACACTCTTCTCGGCAGCTATTGAATTGAATGAACAGTCACCCAATATTAAAGCAGTAGCCACTGCTAATTGTTTCAAAAGAGCGGTGGAGGAATGGCTGCTGAGTTAAAGTGAGGCAAACAGGAAAATATCAATGTGTTCATTGAATGTATATATACTGTATATATATTGTACGATCTGTATTGTCCTTTTCGTTTACGTGACTCATGTATTGTGAGTCCTGCCCGTTCTGACCAGTGCCTAGTACAACGAGGACCACGCCGGAAATAAGTCATCATGACTTTATTGTGTCAAGTTTCTTTCATTTTTTTAAGTGTGTGTGGGTGTTGCATCAGGGCAAATAAAATCAATCAATTAATCAATCGATTGTCCATAAGAGTTTATTCTGGAACTCAACAGTTTTTTAATGTACTTTTTAACAAACTCTAACCGGTCTGTTCCGCTCTCACTTGAGGCTTACCAGTGGTTTCTTGTTTCTTAACAATGTACCAAACAGTTGATTTTGACACACCCAATGATTTGGCGATTTATTCTGACTTTGGTCTGGTCTGCAACTCCTACATGATTCAACCCATTGTGGATGTAAATACCTGAAAATGAAAGCTGACAGTTTCCACTTTAACCTCATATTTATTGTTTCATTTCAAATCTAATGTGCTGGAGTACAGAGCCAAAACAACAAAGATAGTGAGCAGCCAGAACACTATGGACAGAATACGTCAAAATAAAAACACCATAAAGCATTTGCAAACAAACAGTGCCTAGCAATTATCTGAAGGTGCAGCAATATCGTTTAGTACAGTGAGTCCCTCGAAAGTCTTGCACTGCTTTCATACTGCCTGTTGAAAAGTACAGTACTGTCTTTATTTATCTATTGTTTGTCTTTCTTACTGTCCTTCTCTGTAGTACTCGCTTCCTCTTTCCTCCTCAGGATTTTCTACGAGCCTTCCTACTTGTCTTTTTCTGTACTGCTTGCAGCTGAGCTTGCCTTATGCCTTTTTGTCTGAGGTGAAGATATTTTATATAGATATTAATATTGTTTATCCTCAAGATATTAACTGGATTTCAATTAAAATTCTTCAATGTCGCCCAAATTTAAAAAAAGAAAACATATATACTCTAATTAGAATGTTTTTTGTGCTTTTTATTTGTTACAGAACAAAATAAAGAAATACGGAAGTTCCCATTAAGCATTGATTGCCAGAGTCATATGAATATTATGCTTCCCTTATGTACTTTGCTTTGGTTTTTTGCTCTACGAAATATCCCTTCTTAACCACAGTCATTGCTGGGCCACAACGGAAGGAAGCAAGCCACCCACACACAGTGCTTTGGCCGTCCGGGATAATCAAATAGAAGAGCATTTCACAGAACTAGTACCTCTAGCGAGAATCACGAGGCAGTTTTTAATTAAATTGAATTTTTTACCTCAAACATTGTGTGAACATATTTAATCAGGGAGCATATAGGTACCACAATGATATGCTGTATCTGGAAACGATTGCAAGAAATATTGCTGCGCACATGTGAATGTGTTCGGCATTATATCGGGGAAAAAGGAACGTTCCAAATTTGAACTGCCCTTTTGAACTGGCATGTTAAGCTACGAAACTTCAGATGAGAGGTGCTATTGCATCCACCTCATTGCTTAACCGATCCTGTCAACTTCATTGTTTTGCATTGCACTGCCAATTTTGTCATTGGATTAGACTTTAAAAAATGGAAAGGATGATGTTAAAATAATGAGCAGCAGTGCAAGGGTGTGTGGGTGATATGATCAAGATATGGTCACTTCAAGCCTTATTAGCAAGTGTGTTTGCGGTTTAAAGCGAGCACACGAGCAAATCCAAAGCAGCTTGTAGCAAAACATCCTGCATTGCACAGAAAACAGCCTGGAGTCTGACCAATTACATTAAAACTGAAATAACATTACAGATCTGCAGAAAGGGAAATATCCGTTTAAGTAAGCGGTTTTGGAGAATTCAAACCAACTGGTATAAATACATTAAGCCAAATTATAACAGTTTACATATGCACAGCATGTACTGTGACACCTTGACTGCATTAAAAATAAGCCTGTCTCATGGGTGATGTATTAATTAACTATGTGTGGGGGCTTGGTCAGATCATGCCACTTTCCATTTGGAAACACCTGTCTTGGTTGTTTCACACACAATAGTTTGTAGTTTTCCCAGGCATATTTGGGTGAAGTCTGAACTGAAGGTTAACAGATTAAAAGACACCCAAAGCTTAATATACTCCCATAAACCTCCTCTCCAGCCTGCAACACTGAGGAACCACACTAGAATTTGGACTATACAGGACAACTCTGTCACAAAGGAGATATGATGCATGTTGTTAAAAATATGTGCCCACACCACTTTTAAATGATTTAATAGTCACTGCATGCTCTTATCAGCACGCACAAACTGTGCAACAGTGGGGCAGCTGTACACTCTAACCATGGCCGTGCAAAAATAAGAACTGAAAGAGACGCAATATTATGCTAAGGTCCTGATGAATAAGACCATAGATATAGAACCATAGATATGACATATCATGTAATGTAATAGTAATTTGGAATTCTGAAATGGAACAATTTGGCAGCCATCTTGGGTACAGCTATAATAGGAACCTATGGTAAAGTGTCATGTACTTTCTAACCCACTGTGATGTCATAATCGGTTCACAGAAGCCAGATAGCTGATGATTGGCTCATAGATATAAAACCATGGTTACTGGCCACCATCTTACCTGGGTTTGGTCTCAAAAAGTGTTCCACTAACTATGACATATGCCACATCTATGGTTCTATATCTATGAATAAAACAACATCACCTGCGATTCCGGGACTGCATTGTATATTGTGCAGCTTTTTGTAGCTTGTTTTACAAGCTACAAAAAGCTGCACAATATACAATGCAGTCCCGGAATTGCAGGTTTACCCTGGACCGACTTGCTCTCGCCCTCATTGTGAGATGAGATCATTTTGGAATGAGCAGATGGGTTATGTTGCAGAGCCGGAGTGTGGCATGGTGACGAAGGACTTTGTGGTATCTGGTGGCTGCGCATTTTATGGCTACATTTCCCCCATGCTAGCCAAGGCCAGTGGCTCAAAACCTGAGCTGCATCTGCTGCCCATTTTAATGTAGTCAACCCTAACCACTGTCCTACTTTCTTCCCAACACACAACGACCTCAATAAAGGTTTCTGAAATATCATAGTCATAGTGCATTGTCCTTTAGCGACGTCTCAAACATAGTAGCAAAGTTCACTGTTTGCAGGACTGCCAGAATGTTCTGTCCATGTTCCTGGTGCACTACTGGAAAAAGACAATAACAGGCACTGACTGACCAGAACTAGGTTTCCAACAGGTATGCCTAATTTGAAACTAAGGCACCGTCCATAGAGGTTTGGAGTTTATTCATCTTATTTCACAGTTGCTGTGAAATATTATTTGCACAATTTGGAAAACCCAGTTGTATTCTCCATTCAGTAAAGCAATCCACCAGAACTACATTTAAAGTCCAAAGTTTTTTTTTTGCAATAAACCTGTCTCCTCCCAAACATCATAGAATAAATGTTATTAATAGATGCCATAAATATTCCTCCTAGTGCAACGTTTGGACAGGAAATGTTTTAAATACAAAGGTGTTCAGGGATTTTATTTGGGAAAAGGCTTTCTCCTCCTGTAAAAACCAGTTGATGAATTTTACATTTGTACACAGGATCCATTTTGACTCTTTAATGATTTTCATTTTGACAGTCTCTCATGACAAAGTGTTAGTGGCGCTCCTTTGAATGCTCTATGATGATGTTTTGGAAGTGTGTTGTGCCTGAATCTGCCCCATTTAGGGAATGACACCCATGTTGTAGTACATTTATACAAAATGATTTTTATTGGCAGGCTTCTTCAAATAAGTCAATGTTGAAGAGCTTGGCAGAGACTGCTGTTTGTTTAAAATCAGGCCAGTTTAAATAACATTATTTTCTTTTCTTGATATTTTAGCTTGGGAGAGGTTGACAGCAAAGCTGCGTAAGATATTTTTACGTCAAGACTGCGTCTTGCCTTTTATAACTAGTCGGGCGCTGCTTCATCAGCTCCCGGTTTCTTGTATTATATGAAAAAGGTGTAAAAAAAGGTTCTCATTTTCTCAAATTCCCATCACAAAAAATGGGTTTTATGAATAGATTCGCAAGAGGTTACAGTTGACAACCTGCAGTGTCATATCAAGGACCTGTACCACAAGAACAAAATAAATGGTTGAGTCTGAAGGGCAGTTGATCTTTTGCACATGTGACTTTAGAAAAGGCAGTGAGGAGGAGCGTTGGTTCTGTACAGGGTTGGCAATGGCTGCGCTGCTTTTGATCCACGTCACAAAAGCCCCTTTGTGCCCAGCAACATCACGTGCACATGAAGTAATGACATCAACATTACATTACAGGCATTTAGCAGACGCTCTTATCCAAAGCGACTTGCATGACTTTTAGCATTGTTTACATATTATCCATTTATACAGCTGGATATATACTGAAGCGATTCAGGTTAAGTACCTTGCTCAAGGGTACAACGGCAGTGTCCTGCAACCTTTCAGTTACAAGGCCAGTTCCTTAACCATTTTACTACACAGCCACCCTATCAAGACGGCACCGCTTCTCTTTCTCATTTTGAAATCAACTGGTTTTATTCTTTCATCTCTTATTTTTATAATTGTTATATTTTCTTGGAAGGAGATGGTCTCCCATCCCCTACACTGCTGCCCACTGATCCTATGGCTACACACAGCAGTTCACCACTCCACAGTGATCCCTACACTGCTGCCCACTGATCCTATGGCTACACACAGCAATTCACCACTCCACAGTCATCTATCACGTGGCTTTTTATAGCATCTTCACAATTTGTGGTCAAGTTCGCCAACACATTATATATTATATGCACCTCTCAAAGTAAAAATAAAACCCACACTGCAGATGCGCTTATAATGAGTATATGGATGAAGTCGCCATATCACGACCAGAACATTGGTTTTGTGCTTGTGAGGAGAACAGAACTGAAGGCTATCCTGCTCAAATTGTAGTCAACAATGGTTAAAAGTTATCCTCCATTTAAAACTCACTGCTGCAGTTGTTAGGTATGATAGTTCACTAGCATCAGTGATAGTCAGTCAATGTCACTGGGATGTATTCATTGGTTTCAATATGAAATTCAGTTACTTAAAAAAACTGTCAACAGTTCATCAGATAACATAAGTGGATTGGTGATGAGATGTAATTGCAGTGGTTACATTATCGACACATTGGTAACTCGTCGGGCACATTAGCCGATTCCAGAACTGGGAGATAAAAAAGACCATCATCAAATCACAAATAACAATAGCATAAAAAAGGCACAGTGTATGATAAGAAATTGTATGCATTCTGACCGCCATTCTGATCTACAGGTTTAGTTACATTTCCAATGTCATAGCAGTAGGTTCATCTTAAATGTAAGAAATACATGCTATCCATTTTCTTTTGCTCAAAACAGCCACCGAGACAGGCGTTACCACATTCTGTTGGTAAAGTGGCATCACACGATGTGGTCAGTGATGACTAAATTACACATTTGCACGTGATTGATTATATAATGCAGCCATGATGCAAAGTAATTAAGAGAGGGGGCAGTGGGGTATGTAAAATCAGAGTGGGTGGTGGGATCGGCAACAGGGTTTGCATGGCAGGTGCACCACGGATTGTTATTATGATTGATTATAGGATTTTGAATATCAAGTTGGATGAGCCCTTGTGACCAGGAGGGGTGATGAAGGAAAAAAAAGTGAGTTGAACGGTGGGGGAGAAAATTGCGTGGGTTGGGAAATTAAAGTGTGACTCCCTAGTGAACCACAGTGATCTGGTGACGACAAATGGACTCGTGTCTCCGGGATAGCTGCGGGCGTGTGGCCACAGTGGCGACCGTGAGGGTGGAAAATGGAGAAAGGAAACGAGGAAAGCCTGGCGGGAGCCACCGATGGACATTGAACGAGGGGAAAGCGGCAGAACAAGTGGCGAAGGGGAGAAGCGCTGCATGCAGGAGCGGACAGCAGCGCGAGAGGACGGAGCAGATGCAGTGCTCCTGTGGGGCAGTGCCATGCAGGAGCGACAGGCAGCGGAAGCTGCTGAGCAGATGCAGCCCTGTCGGGGGAAGGCACAGCGTCCTCCAAGCAGGTTCAGCGCCAAAGAGAGCGCAACAGTCTGACCTCAGAGGCAGACTGGGACCTCGCGGAAATTCGAGGGGAACATCCCCGGTGGCCGGCGGGTGAGAGGCGGGGTGGAGGACCGGGCCGGAGAGGACCCGAAGGAGGGGAGTGGGCGCATAGCCTATAAAAAAGGCGAACCTCCAGCCGGCACGGTCGCGGCCCGCGGGAGCACCGGCAGCAATTCCGGCCGACAGCCGCGACCGGGAGCAACCGGACCGTAAATTGGGGGGAGGGGGGCCGGGACGGGGACCCGCCCCGAGAGGCGGAGAGGGGGCGCGGGCGGGAGACCTCCGGCCGGAGAGCCGGTCATGTGCCCGGGCGACCGTGGGCATGGTACCTGGGGAGTGCGCCTCAGAAGGTTTGGAGTGGCGGCCAGGGCGGAGCCACCAGAGTGCCACAGACCCCGAGCCCACCCTGGCACGGGGGACCTGACGGCACACCCCCTGGCCCCCCCCCCGGCCACGCCGCCGGATCGCCCCCCCCAGAAGCCCCCCCCCGCCTTCGCCCCCCCGCGCCCCCCCCAACCCCCCAAACCCCCCGCCCCCCTTCCCCCCCCCCCGTGTCCCCCCCTGCCCCCCCCCCTTCCTCTGGTCCTCAGTTCCCCCACCCCCCCTGGCCCGGGAGTGCCCTTAAACACCTGGACGAGTGGGCGGGCGGTGGGTGGGAGTGCCTAATGGTTGGCTAATGGTAACTGAAAAAGGTAAAACGGGATTTGGGTGGTGGGGCTGCTGGGCGGAGATGGCCGGAGGTCCGTAAGAGTGATCCTGTGGCCCATGGCATCATGGCCGGATCCCAACCCCCGATTGGCCCCTTGGACCCCATTGCCATCTTTTTTGATTGGAATCCCCGGGATGTCCAATTGCATGCCATTTGTCCGATTGGCATTCCCGATCACGATTTGTTTTATCATTTGCATTTTTTTCATATCCGAGGTGTATTACAGAAGCAGTGCCATTGCGCAATATCAAAGGCATGAGATTGTGGCATTTGCGCAGGCACAGCGAAATGTAAGAGTTTGGGTTGGAATCAAGACTTCTGAAGAGTTGGAATCAAGCACAAACGTTTGCGTTGACGAATAACAACGTTCATTGAACTTTTCGTGGTTGTTCAGTGTGAAAGAAAACGGTGTGACCATCAACAAAAAAAAGTGGGGTTTGGGACGTTTTTATACGATGAACGAAAATCCCATTAGGAAGTTTGTATGAGATCTTTGCCGAATAATTCGGTGTTTTGTTATTTTATTATTTGCAGTGCGAGTTCCAGCACTCCAGGGTTCAGTTTCCTTTTTTCAAAATTTTTTGAACGAAAGGGTTCCCCAGCTTTGGGTATTTGAAAAGAAACCAATTTTGAAACTGGAGTAAAAACGTAGAATTTTGAAAAAAAGAAAGACAATAAAACGAAGAAAAATAAAAAGAGGAACAAAACTGAACTCATAGACAGGCGGAAGACTCAGGCCAGTCAGCAAAAACGTCAGAAGAAAACGAAAAAAACAAAACTCAGCAATCCACAAAAAAAAGACGAACAGAAGAGAACCTACAGACTTCCGACTTTCCTCTGGTCGTGCTAACGCTAAGAGTGGGGTGGAAACGTGGTCACGGGAGTGGGGGAGGAATTTATGAGTGGGGAGGGAGGTGGGACGGTCGGGGGAGGAAGTGGTTAAGAGGTCTGAGAGGTGGGGCAAGAGGTGATAGAAAGATCTGGAATCGGGTCTCCTTGGTAGGAGTAGATCAGGATAGAAGGACGATGGAGTGGACATAACCAAATTTAGAACAAATCAAACCCCCCCCCAATTTTTCTCTCTTACCGAACCAAAAACGACTTGCCAAGTTCAAAAACAAAATTGTGAGCTGATGTGTTTATGTGTCTTCCACGGCCAGGCCCTGTTTGTTCACCAACTTGTGACCCACATCTGGGGAATCGGTGCGTTCGCGCAACCCCGGGTTGGACCCCGAAATAAAAAAAAGTGGGACGAAAAGAAATAAAAAGTAAATGAAAAGTTGTGCAAATAATAGAAGAGTCCTATAGTGGTGTGGTGAATAGGCGTAGTAGGTGTGGTGGAATAGCCGTTCGTGTGATCTGTTCTGCTCCATAGAAGGATCGCTTCTGTGTAGACTTCGATGTTCGCCCTCGATCCCATGTCGATTCGATACCTGGAGATGCCCGGGGGGCATGTTTTTTTTTTTTTCGGCTGGATTTGTTGGGTTTTTTACTACTTTTTCTTTTTCCTTGTCTCCCAAGCAAAAAAACTGGCTTTCCTTCTTCTCGGAAAGTCCTACCAAATTCCGGACACTTCCGTTTTCCCCCGGGGGTTGTTCGTTTCCCTGTCACGTTTTCGGCCTGCCAGGGTACAGCCCTCGCCTGCATGGTTGCGCTTGCGTCTATCTGGCTCTGGACGCAATAATAATACACACAGACAGCTGGGCAGTGACAGTGTGGGGGGTGTGGGGCCGTGCTGGTGGGGTGTGCGGGAGGTGGGACTCACGGCGAACCCAAAAGAAGTGCGGAGGTACGGTAGGTACGGGCAGTGTGAGTGGGGGTGGACAGGACAAGGGTAAGGTGTGACCTGGGTGGACGATCTGGAACAAAAAACGACGCGCCTCGAAGAACAAAAAAAGAAAAGAAGGGTTTTTGAGGACCCTGGGGGGGAACTGGTGGGTAGGTAATCTTTTCTCGGACCTTCGGGGACCTGACTGCTCCCTGACCGGACCTGAAAGGTGCCTGAGATCCCGGTTGACTCGGTGGGCGGAGGGGCTGTGTTTGCAGGCGTGTGAGAGAGCTTTGTGGGCAGGGGTGCTAAGAAACCGCTCTAATTTCTCCCTCCCTTCTAATTCCCTTTTGACGCATTCCTCAGAGGGCTGGGCAGGGGTTGGGGGGAGGCAGTGGAGGGGGGGGGGGGGGAGGACTCAGGGGGTGGAGCCCGAAAGCCGAAGCCAGAACAGAAAGCTAGCACAGCCGAAAGAAGCGTTAAGCGGCCATCGCCATCACGGTCGGGTGGGTCCCGCCGTTATTATTCGGCGGGGGGTTCGCTCCCTCTCTATCTGCTCGGCTCCCCCTCCCAATGGCTTCACTGGCATGAAGGATGCCAACGGATGCGAATCACTCGGTGGTATCTGGCTTTCTGGCCTTTATTTTTAATTTACAGCCTTTTAATTTCAAGGTGATTTGGTGTGTGGATGCGCAGATGGTGGTGGCTGATTTTCGGGGGAGGGGGGGGGAGGGGGGGGGGGGGGGGGGAGTTGATTGGCGGCCTGATGGCTTCGGCGGTGGGGCGGGGGGGGGGGGGGTGGGTGGGGTGCAGGGGGTGGTGAGAGAGAGCAGAGTGAAGAGAGAGTGGAGAGTTGAGTTTTTTAGGAAGCGGCACGGCTGTCGGGCAATCGGGCAGTTGGTGACGATTGATATATATTATTGTTATATCAATTTAACCATTTGCCTTGATTGTCACCTGAGCCTGAGATCCTCAAAAGGAATGGGCAAAAAAAAAAAAAGGGAGAGTTGAACTGTACAACTGGTGTGTGTGGGGAAAAAAAAAAACGCCCCTGGTGAAACGACGACTCTCTGGACTCGTGTGCATTCATTCTCCGAGCACTATAGCCCACTTCGCCACAGTAATATTTCAACAAATTACTACTACAGCTTTGCCTCAACCTCAGTTGTCCTTATGGTAAATGCTTGTCTCGGTTGACACTTTGACATGAGATGAGCCTGCCAAACGTCCTGTGCTGTGCAAAGAAATGAATGGTCAGTTTACTTCTAACGAATCATAATCTCATGTAGATGGCACTCCAATTGGAGACAGAGATTCAAACAGAGAAATTCTCTAGTGATGCATCAGTTAACTCACTCACCAACCAACTCAGCACTCGTTAAAATGTGATAGACCTTGTCAAGATTTTTAAACAAAGCACAATTTCCCTTTCTAGATCATCTAGAAATCTGTCAACTTCTCGTCTAATGTTTTCATAAAGTCAACAAAGCTCTTGGTCATGATAGCTAAGCTTGTATCGAAGGTCAATGTGTATCTTGACTTCCTAGTCTTCTGATTCAGATTGTGATCAGGCCACACAGCATTAAGTGGCAAACAAATAAAAATAAGTTAATTGCAAGAAATTTTCACTTCAGAGTGCTATGGACCATCAAACCATTTATTCATATAAAAAAGACTTTGTTTTCTCGTTTTTGAGCAAGTGTACATTTCTAGAAATTATTTAAAAACCCTGAAACCACCCTTGAACTTTCACGTAACCTCTCTGATTTAATTCATAGATAAGATAATACATTTATTATAAAACAATTTGTGCAAAGGAAGGACTCAGTGAACCTCATCCTGTGAGCGTGATTACATATGATACAGTACGATAAGTCATATTTGACTCCGGGATACTTTTTTTTGCAATACTGGCATGCTACTGCTCCTAACCAACAACATTCATTGTTACTATTTGATTATATAATTGCTACCTTTATCAGCTGGGCTAAGGTAGTGTGTTTGCTTGTTTGTGTGAGAGATTGTCTTACATGGGTTTGAGGCAACACATTTTACTGTTTAACTGGAGGGCTATGACGCACTATTGCTGCAGGATGTCTCTGAAATTGAGATTTCTCAGGTCCTGAGGCACTGGCTGAAAATAGTGGACCATGCAGGATCAAATCAATGAGGAATGTGCATTCTCAGACTAACTTCAGTCCCTTCAGCACAATAATAATCCTCTCACATTATCTAGTCCAAATATTCTCAGTGAAAAGAGAGGTATGGTTCACAAAAGGGCATAATTCAGTTATCATAAAGCCCAACGCTTTCATTATTGAATAAACAAATAACTCCAAAGGACCAATTCTAGACCAATTGCTAGAGGTATGACTAAGTCTAGGGGCAAGGTTAATTACTGTTGCATTGTGTTTCCATAACCATTTTCTATAGTTATTTAGGCATGGGTATATGGATTTGACCCAGTGTCTATGGCAATTTTTATGGATTAATTTGGTAATAAAAATCACACCGGGCAATTGGCTAGAAAGTTTTAAACCATTGACTTTATTAGGATCCCCCATTAGTTGAAAATAAATTGTCAATTGTTTGTTGGTTATTTGATTCTCCTTAACCTTCCAATATTAATTTAAGTCCTAAAAGCATATGCAATGATATACACATCTACAAAACATATCAAATATATAAATATTTTTAAGGGTCTACATACAATTATGCATACGTAAACACATACAACCATTCTACATACCCAATTAATCCGGTTGAAATTGTATATAGAGACCTCTAAAATGAACGATTAAACAGATCACATGAACATATTATCTCATTACTATCTGCTTTTCATTATTATTATTATTTTAAAAATATATAAAAATAAAAATATAGTAAACAAGTCATTGTTGTTTGTTTACTATATTTTTAATCCTGTAATGTCAGGTTTCTCCAGATACTTCATTCCATTCTGGTACTGCTCTGTTTCGTGCATTTAGACGGATGCAGTATGTGTAAGCATGACCACAGTCTAAATCCATTACGTTTCCTTCTAGTATTTACTGAATGCCTGTGCTTCACAAGATGAAGGCTTTATTATGCAAATATATATATATTTTATTAGGAAATTTTGTGAACAATAAAAAAAATGTCTTTCTTATCTTCTCAGGGTGTACTAGCCTCCTGTGTGCTGCCTGTATATCATTCCAGGACATCTTGTATGCACAGCAGAAGACCATTCCAGCTATTTTTCTTGGAGCTATTAGTGATTTCCTCTGGTCAATCACTGCTGCATTACCCCCGTAAGGAAGGCATGTCAGTCTGGCAGAAGTTTGCAATTGCCTGTGAGCTGAGATATGAATACCAAGAGAGGACATACTCCTGTTTGCTCATGAGCAGACAATAAGCTGGGAGGAAATGCACCACCCTCAGTGTTGAGCAACAGCCATCTTTCTTTGATGTTTTCTTTTGAGCAGAATATGGATGCGTTGTGTAAAGCGTCCTCACATTTCCTTGGAGAGTATTCTTCAGTTATGTTTTGGTTTTTTAACATAAAAAATAAATTCATTGTTTGTCCATGTGAGAACTGATAGCATGTACACTACCCATTAACCCTTGTGTAGTCTTCATATTATGTATGCACCCCCACAGGGTCAAAAATGGCCCACTCTCACCAGACCCCTTGTGATGAAACTTATTAATTGAATTTTAAACCCTAAATCTATTTTTTCATGTAGAAACA
Source organism: Ilyophis sp. 1 JC-2022 (assembly GCA_022702515.1). Classification (NCBI taxonomy): domain Eukaryota; kingdom Metazoa; phylum Chordata; class Actinopteri; order Anguilliformes; family Synaphobranchidae; genus Ilyophis; species Ilyophis sp. 1 JC-2022. Next base: position 18,239,615 of record CM040400.1, on the reverse strand, counting down.
ACCTGTCTTTCATCAATAAACCTGTCAATAACTGTGCTTTTCTACTTCACAGACTGTATTTATTCAGTTTACAGCACTCGTTTTTTACTACAGAAAAACAGCTTTTTTTTGCTGTAAAAGTGGCACGCTTTTAATTGTGACTTCTGATTTCATAACTGCAGGGTTAAAAAAAAATCATAAGATAATCTATGTACTTTGATGGTATACCGCTTTTATAAAAATGCAAAAAAAATGCAATGTTTAACTTTTTTCTAATGGTCGGGACACTCCGGAAACACTCGGGAAAGTCATCGAATTTCATACTGAAAATTATTTATTAAGGGGTTTTTACTGCTGTTAAAACTCAGAAAAGGGTCATGTTCATGGACCACAATCCACTGGGTTAACCCTTGTGCTGCCCTCGGGTGAACCCAGTAGATTTTGCTCCATGAACATAACTAAATAACTAGTCATGTGGCAGGCCTAGTCACAATGTTAAAAATCTAAAATTACAGCCAAAATACTAATTAATTTACGGCAAATCTTTTCCATTTTAGATAGAGATAAGGCCATAAGTACAGATTCCACATGGATAAACCTTTATGTGAGCAAACAGTAACTCTTAAGTACAAAATTAGAAAATAAGTCTTAAGCCTGTTGTTTTTCTTTGTTTTCTCCTCTTTTTAGTTCTGGTATCCAGAGTGCTTGTGTTTTTTTCTATGAGCCTTTATTTAACATTTTTGACAGTCAGTGACACAGATTTGTGGCGAAAAAAATCTAAACACTAAAGGTGAATTAAGCCCAGAACAGCAACAACTAAAATTAAGAGTTCCAAGCCCAAATTAAAGTCAAATCTCAAGCATTGCTTGACGATGGAAAATTGGAAGACTTCCATTTCAGAGGGTTATACTCAAAACTAGTAGTATATATTTCCAGTCCATACACAGAAAATACTGAGTTAGACCCACTCTGTGATTGGCTTCAGAAATACACACACATCCCTTTTACTGGCAGTTACTGTAAGTGTGTGCTGTATTATACGGTCACACGTTTTTATGCAATATTACGAAAAAGCCTTAAATGTTTGGGCTAAAACTCTGCGACCTTTGAATGAAGCTTGTAATATACTGTCTTAGCTCGCTATCTAATTAAATATTGCCTTGAATTACCCAATAAATCTGCACTGTGGCATCATGAGTTTTGTGCATAATTAAAATATGTAAGCAGCAACAAGATGAAGCCAAGAAAGACAATCCAATATTCCAATCTAGAACCATACAATATATATTCCTATTTAAAAAGGAGTTATTAATGTGCACTCTTGGCTGAAACCGAAAACACTGGTACACTCCAGTGTGCCAACATTTCTTTCATTCACACGTCCCTGTATTTCTAAAACATGTCAGATGTACAGACATTCCCTTCTATTTCAAACCCACCAATTCAGTGAACTTAAATTCAGTTCATGAACTGAAAAATCACCATAGAGCATTATAGTTAGTTTCTATTTTATTAATTGCATATCAATTCATTCCTCAATTGACTAAATTAAGAAGAAATAGACCCCAATCTTGCCATACGTATATTCTTTTCTGACACTAGTTGTAGATGCTGGGAAATGCAATGACAAAACCTTAATGGAGCAATTATCATTGTAATAGGCCTATCACTTAGCTATTAGGCCTACATATGAACGGAATAAAATGTTGCACTAAGATGTAGTTACGTTTCCTACTGTTGATGTACCACATTCGGTATGACGATGGACAACGTTGAAGGACAATATTAGGTTATTCACAGTTCAAAGTGTTTTATAATCGGACTGTAATTGTAAACAGCTCCGTCTGGTAGAAATATATGGAGTTTGGCACAAGTTAACGACTGCAGTTAGACCTAAAACAATTAATCCTGGTAGCCTAATCATTTTAAAATGTTGTTTTCCATTTTTACATATCATGTGAATATATAAAATAAGAACATGCCTTATAGCTGGCTACAGGAGCATCCACATAACATTCTATTAACTTATTGATGTAACGTTAATGTCAGTATACGTTCTTTGCAATATTTTAAACTAAATAAATAAAAACACACGCAGTAACATTATTAGCTTGACAGCCAACAGCAGACATTCTATGTTATTAGTCTACCAGTACCACTTGCTACAGCCTAGCCTAGCCTAACAGTGTGACCGACAGGTTGCAGTATCGGGCAGACAGAAACCAGAAAAGAAAGAAAACTGAAACGAAATAATAATGCATAGAATTGCGATTCAAATTGGCTGATGTAACAAGCGCATTGCCACAAATGTATCGACTGATTTTCAGAGATAGCTACATTTCTGTTGGAGAGTTCAAATCGTAAACCGTAACAAACTCGTTTTCGTAACACGGCTGCAGTGACGGTTTCGTTTTGTTGTTATGAACAAAAACGCTCGATATCGTTCTCTTCCTGGTTTTGGTTTCTGCGCGTGCGTACTGAGCGATACTGTAGAAGCGCAAATGACGTTTGGCAAATTTGAAACAGACAAGTCTGAACACATCTTATATGCGGTCCCTGTGATCATACGTAAGGGATATTCCTTTGCTCGATTCGGCGTAAGGACACTTGTATTGTGCATTGCATATTGAAATTATCCGTAATTTGTCGACAGCAAAAGCAATTACAATTATAGGATACATATTTTAGATTTTTAAAAGATGGTTTTGCAAGATTGACACCACAGTCTACCTGTCAAGCGGAATACAGCACAAGCTAGACTACCAAGTGTTGCTGGTGTCCACGATGATTCGTGAAGATGAGTTAGCATCAGCAGCTGCGACTGGAAACGTGGAACATGTGGGAATTTTACTTCAAGATGGGGTTGATGCCAATGCGGTAAATAGGTTTGGACGAACACCTTTGCAGGTTGGTCCTCATTTAAAGGGTTTGCATGTTAGCCTACTCAGTTGTTATGAAGATTCAAAGGTAGGCTAGATATTAAGCTTACTTGTATTTATACGCATTATTATTTTCACAACAGAAACTGGAAAGCTGAATATAAGCCAGTGGAAATGCCCTGGCTATTGATGTTAGAAAAAAAAAAAACGGCTTCGTGGTTCAAAACAGATGTAGCCTACATAGGAGCATCCATCACTTTTAGCATCAGCCATGAATGCTTTGTCATGGGCAAACATTTTTAAACAATGTCAACATCTTAAATTGTCGTCATTGTTAAGCAGCATCATCGCGCTTGTAGTCTGTGTAGCCTGTTCATTCTGTTTAGTTTTTTCTCTCTTTATTTTCTTTTTGCTTTTCAAAATACGAAATAGCTTATATGCCTAATTGGCAGTTACTGATGTTTTTTTTCTGTCGAAGTTATTCAATAACACAGCATAAATATGTTACTTATTGCATTCATCGCGCATATGCCTCTATATATATATATATATATATATATATATATAGTGTGTCACTGAGCAAATATTTATTGTTTGTGAGGTGGCAACATATTATTTTTTTTGTAAGGTCACACCCACATATCGGTCATCGAAACATATCGGTCTCAAATAGTTTGTAACTTCTCGATGGTTTTTTGACATATACTTAAGAAATAATGACATAACCTGTCACATATATACCATAATATATATCAGGTAATGAAGACGCTAAAAATGGGTCTATATATCACTTGAAAAAGTAACACTGATGTGGAGAAAATAAAAAAACGGCTGTATCAGCATTGGCTTGTTAACGTTTTCTGGCGAAAACGAAAGGCTCCTATATTCAAGTTAATTCGATGTGCTTGTGCATGTTCTGTAGCCTACCTCTCAGTATATCTTTTAAAAAATGTTTTTAAATAGGCCTAATAGAATTAATTATGATATTGTAGCCTACACGTAATATTACTATTTTGTCTATATTTCTCGTCCTCATATGAATTAAATGGAACTGGTTTATCGAATTGTTGACTCTGACAGGTGGTATTTCTCATATTGGTATACACTGAATCTTCGGGGAATTAAGCGTGTAATCGGCCAAACTTTTATTTATTTATTTTTTATGTGGTTTCCTTACTAAGGTGATGATGATGGGTAGCACTATAGTGGCACGGCTACTGCTGGAATACGGAGCGAACCCAAATGTGTCTGACAATAGCACCGGCACTACACCACTACATGATGCTTCAAGAGAAGGTTTTCTGGACACGGTGAAGATGCTAATCCAATTCAAAGCCGACATAAGTGTCAAGGACTATAGAAGCCGGAGACCTATTGATCTGGCGCAAGAGAACGGACACCTAAATGTGGTTTATTTTCTTGAATCTCTGTAAACAACTGCAGAAAAGTGTATTATTTATTTTTGATTCGCATAAACCTTTCATATTAAGGTTATTTTAATTTATACAGATGTAATGTGCCAAGATCCAAGTATTACTTTATGTTTAAAAAAAATTGTATGTATTCAATGGAGGCTAGGTTGCCCTCTTAAATTTAATTGAATCAACGGTTCAACTGGTTCATAGAACCACTGGCAGAAAAGTGCAAAATATAAATTATTAAAATCATTTTCAGAATTATCATGTATCTGTCGCATTGACAAGATGTTAAAACAGGCTGTATTTAAGAAGCTATACGTAGATCTGATGTGTGTTATTTAAATGAATGTTGATTTTGTTGTGTTTTGGAGTGCTGTCGTAGCCAGTTTGCAAGGCCAGAAAATTAGAATGTGACGGTAGGCAAACTGGTAGGTGTGCAATACAACGTGTATAGACTATTGTAATGAATGCTATTAAAAAAATGGAATTAAAACGTTTTACAAAAAGATACATTATGTGCACCGAATTAAGTGCACAATAATTGCAGTAGTATGCTATATTCATGTTGGTGCCAGCCTGTGATAAATTTGTGGCAGATATGCCTATGCGTGCCTTGAAACGTAAAACAGGGGAGTAACACACCGTCTATTATGTTTTGGCTGCGGTTTTATTTTTTTAAAGTAGGCTAACCTTATTTGGAGTACAAGACACCGCAAAAATGTGATAGCCTACGACAATTGTCATGTCAAAAGGTGTAGTCTTGGTATACAGGCTACCCGCCGGATCGATCATAACATGTCCCGAGAAAGCCAATTAAAATAAATAATGTGTCCTGTGGTTCGTATACGGGTATACCAGCTCCCCAAAATATAGGCTATACTGTCTGATTTACAGTAGAGCCGGAATGACAAGTGCGACCGCTTATATGTATACATGATATACACGACCTTGAATTTACCTCAGTTGACAGAAACACACCACACCATTTGATATGGAACTAGTCCTAATAGTAGATCAACCTTATCACCGTTTTGAAACACAGTGGCACATAACACAATCTACAATTAATTTAAAGCAGTAGCCTATGGCTACTTTATTCCCGTCACACTCCATATTGTCAGATTGCGTCAGTATCATCGTGATCTAAATTCACAACGTTTTAGTAGCTTCTAGTCCATGGCCACATATACAAGCACGTGAAGTCGAAGAGGGAAAGCAAGAAACGATTCGTAAATTGGTTGCATTGCTGCGTGCTGCTACAATAGAAATTTCCCAGTTAGTGTCCTTTCAAAACGGTTAGAATAATAAGCCCTTGGGGTCCGAAGCCACCTGTTCTGGAACCTTTATATCTGTCGTACAGTGCAATATGTTGGCAGCATTACCGATGTATATACATTACAAATCACATTTTTATTCAATGGAAGAACATTTATCTGATTAATATTTCCCCGTCACTTTAAAGATTTAAAGCAATGTTTTCATGACAAGTGGAAGAAATACTGTTGTTATTATTCGTTTGAGCTATGGGTGGGGTAGGAAGAGCTGCCAATTTATTTGAGGTCTGACAGCTGTTTTGTCCTTAACGAGTCAAGGTGACAATGTGTAAGATAGTACATTATTATGCATATTGTCGGATTAAAATCGATCTTTATTATGTTTAACAGAAAAGGAGAAATTCACAAAATCTAGACTTTATATCGATTCCAATTACGGAATAATGGATTATCTCATGTAGACTCTAGTGCGGCAGACGGTACTGGTTACAGTTCCCTCGTTTAAAGAAAAATTACAGCGTCTCGTTGACCTAGTTTTGACAGCCTAGGACACATGACAATTACCACGGGAGCCTTCATTATTTATTCGATACTTTTAAAAGTCCGCTCTGTTCATGACATAACACTCAGTTTCGCAAACTAACTTAATGTTTTCCAGCCATCAACAACAGTGCAGGTTGGAAATTTCTATAAAATTATATGAACGGAATTCCAGTGAATCATCATTAAAAGGCTACGAATAAAGTAGCCGACACAGACCTTTATTGTTTCAAATATATACACTGAATTTTCTCTTGAAAATCATCAATCTAGAAATATAATAGCGTCCGATCGAGGTGGAGAGAGAAAACAAAAAAACTGGTGTGGGGCGCCACTAGGTCATAATCCTCATTGGGAGAGAGGATGGGGATAGTGAAAGGCGCGTTTCATTGGAACTCATTGTCCTCAGAGTGACATGCCGGGTTCCGTTTCGCATGAAAACGTTCACCAAACGTTTCAAATATGAAACCAATTTATTTCACTGTATTTGACTGCCGCAATAACAAATAGCCTTATTGAAATATCACTATAGCTACGGGCACAATAAAAGTTCTAATAACCAAATAAGGATATTTGTTTGGGAATATAGGCATATAGGCCTAGTGCATCTTATTTAATGTATTTGAGAAAACATAAAACAAACTGACATGGATGGTAAAGTGTGACGCCCATGCATCCAGGCTTATCAGTCAGCACCAGACCAGCCCGTCACCACAAATAACTTTAGGATGGTGCTGCGAAATACTGAAAGCACGAGCTACCAGGGAGGAAACCGAGCAACATTTAAAATGAGGAAGTAGCAGTTCCGTACCTCCGAACTGTAGAAAATAACTTGCATCAATACATTAATTCACGGCACAGTACGGTGTTTGTCCAACTAGGGACATAAACTCCTTTATATTACATCGTGTGCCATGACTGCACAACCTCATGAGTGTTGCTTTTCATGGTAGAAATAAATGAATTTAAATAATTTTATATCCTGTATGGCGAGTGGACTTACGCCTGTACCCAAAAGGCAAAGCAGATTCCAATCACAATGGCAACAATGATTGATACCCCTGAATGATTAAAATGGTAAGGCCAAACAGTATTGGATAGAGGCAGAAATATGCAAGCTGAATACAGCTCTGAGATCTTGAGATTCTTGTGACAGGACTGTAAGACCCCATATGCTCCATTATTTTTAAATACATCATAATATAGCAAATTAATTTCCTTTAAAGAGGCCTTGCAGTGCACATTTGTGTCCGCACATTAATATCTCCACAGATTTACATTTTTAATCATGGCTGTATTGCACTTTAATTCTGGTCTGCCCCACTGTCTGTCATTTTTTGTTGTTGCTGGGGCTACAACTGAAGTTCCCTTACGGGAAAACCTATAGAATAACTTATTATCTTGTTCACATACTGTCACACTGCCAGCCAATTCATTTCCAAATAAAAATAGCCAATTGATACCAATTTTCATAAAAGAGAACATTTCAAAAGCATTTCTTCTTTTAAGAATCATCCCATTTGAAACACAGGATTTTTTCAGTCATCATAAATTATGGCGACCACATGCATATCTGTGTAAACATAGTTACAACATCAGTATTCACTATTGATTGTTTGATTTCAGAAAGGTTCTGAAGTATTTCCGAAGAGTTAATGTATAGCAGTGGTTCCAAACCCTTTTCCTGGAGATCTACCGTCCTGTAGGTTTTCACTCCAACCCTAACAAAGCACACCTCATTTAACAGCGAGAGATCTCATTGAGCTGCTTGTGAGTATATAATCAGGTGTGCCAGATTGGGGTTGAAATGAAAACCGACAGGAAGGTGGATCTCCATGAACGGGCTTAGGGCCCACTGATGTAGATGGAAGCACATAGTGCAATGCAGCTCTGATTTCAGTCAACAATCGTTTATTGTCACACAAACAGCACAAAAGACAAATGTTTAATGTCTCAAAGAATCAAGTCTCACACAGAAATTGTTACCGATTTCTGAGCAGATCCTCATTATTTTCCATCGTTCTTTCGGATGGTTTACTAGAATGGCTTTCCAATTGAAATAAAACGGAAAGCAATGTGCTCATCTGAAACGTGTAGTCGTATTCACACAGGTTTTAAGTGTATAACCGCACTAAGCGACAGCAAAGTCATCACCCTGGTGCTCCGGTAGCAACATTGAGATATACAGTACAAGCTCACCGGGTTTTCATCTTTTAACAAGGTCAACATGTTCCAGGGGAGGAAGCATTTAGAAGATGGGGGCCATAGAAATGCTGACCACCGTGTGACTACCTATAACTAGCAGCAGCCAAACAGGGACAAAAATAATGGCATTGACATTGACATTCTGACAGTTTAGGGAGGACACAGAGTAGATCAAAAACACCTCATCTTTAATATACACGCACGCACGGACGCACGCTTCTAAATTCTTCTGGAAATTGTCAAAATGTATTCAGTGATAAAATCAATGATGGTAATGTTGCTTGAATTAACCATGTACTCCATGCAAGACTATAGTATGTGCAGGGCCGTCAAATAAACAAATCCAGAAAAAATATAAGTATGAAGCTCAGTATTGTCAGTCTATATATACATTAATTTAAATTTTTTATTTTAATTGACATTTTTTTAATCCTTTAGCGGAAATCAAGGACAGGCACCTGAATATCTTACCATCAAGTGTGAAAACGAGGGCTTTTCAATGATTGAAGTGTTATTAAATGTGCTGTGGGAACATTTGTTCAGCTTTCAACCGATTCTGTACATTATAATTCAGGTCTACCTTGAATTATATTTCTGTGAGTAGCTGTGACCGGTTTAAGACAATTACACAAATGCTGGTGATTAAAATGGTCACAGGTTTGAAAGCAGAAGGTACTTTATGAAAAAACCAGGGCTGTGTTGTAAAATGTAAATCCGGGGTTTCTCCGATGTAAAGCCGTTTATTTTAATCATTCAGTGAGGCAAAGCAACAGGCATTTTTTTCACGTCATGACACACTTGAGCTCGGTACTGAACGCGTTTGTGCCATCTAAAAGTGTGCAGCGTAAACACATTTTTCATATGAATCCTATGCTGTATTATGTGTGCATATGTGTATATATATATAAATGTACAGTTAGGTCCAGAATTATTGGCACACTTGATGAAAAAGAGGGGAAAAGGCTACTTCCATTACAAATGTTGTTTTCCCATTTCTTGAGCATACAATATAGCCAATGTTGCTTATTTTATACAGTCTATTTTTGGGCATCTTTTATTTAAAGGATCCAATAATTCTGTACCTGACTATATATATAAAACACTTCCCAGTAGACAGTACAAAAATGAATGAAATGTATCAAGACAAAACATCTGAAAGAAAATACAAAAAGACATACAAAGTGATTGCAGCAGGATATGAATACAAAAAAACAAAAAAAGCATACGAGGCACACTTCTCACTGATACGTTCCTGGTACACTCAGACTGAAGTTTCCGCAGTACTACATTCACTGGGATCGTCCCTCTCCGCGGTGTTACTGGCAGGTAAGAGAAAAGCGGAGCCGTGTCTTCAGTGCTTGGGTAGCATTACGGAACACTGTGCCGTAGCCTGACAAGCAAATGAGAAAAAAAAATAATTCAAAAAAGATAAGTAACGATGGAGATTATAATAGTCATAGAACACATATTTATGTATTAATGCAGTCAAGCATTATGTACCCATTGCTGCGATGCTACCACCCAACATAGCAGGTCCAACATACACCACTGCCCTGCCACATTCCTATCGCATACACTTCTAAGTAGATTTTTCATTGGGGTATTTGCATTTCCTTTTTTCTGTTCCTCAATTCAATGAATTGGGCCATATCAAAACAAAAACAAGATTCCCACTCATACAAACCAGCACATTAAAAGACCTGTGTATCATTTAGGTTACCATGGAGACACTTTGGATGCCGATTTTACTATTTTATTTTTATTTATTTTTTTTACACATGCAAGTGCTGTCGGTCAGTTCATCAACAAATCAGCCATTTCGTAGGATGTCCTAATTCTCAGTGTACTCAATTGAAAGATCGGAAACCATCGGATAGTGCACTATAAAGTGTATAGGGAGCCTAAATAGTGCACTATAAAGTGTATAGGGAGCCATTCTGAGCGTAGCCATAGAAACAACAGCATCAGCTCCGAGGCTACGCTGCGACTTTGCTGTTGTAAGAAAGAACTCCACCCAGCTGAGCAAACACAGGCAGTGAGTGACGGGGACAGGGAGTGACGGGGACAGAGAGTGACGGGGACAGAGAGTGACGGGGACAGAGAGTGACGGGGACAGAGAGTGACGGGGACAGAGAGTGACGGGGACAGAGAGTGACGGTGGACAGAGAGTGACGGGGACAGAGAGCGACGGGGACAGAGAGTGACGGGGACAGACACAGGACTCACTTTCAGGGCCTTTAATGTGTGGCCCCAGTCCATCTGGCAGATCTGGGGTATTGCAGTGAGCAGGATGCTGCTGGCCTTGTTTGCGTTCTCCTTCATCGTTTTCAGCACGTTGTCCACACAGACCTGTGACATAGAACAGGCCACAGCCACAGTCCCGCCCACGTCAAAACCTCCCAATAACCTTTACAGGAAGCACATTAGACTTCCTAGAGAAATGTTCAAAACACATGCCCTTGGAGAATAGTCATTGAAGACGACGCATGGATTGCTTTTCTATAGCACCTTATATGAGATCTCAGAGTTCTTCACAGTGACAGCTTGTGACAACATTCACCTGATATGGTGCAGAGGAGCCATTTCTGCGCCAGAACAAAAAAATTAAAAATAAATAAATAACAAAGTTACAATAAAGGTGGTGGGGGATAAATGACCATCTGCCACAATTCAGTCTTTAGGTGTAAATTAAACACAGACATCCCACTAAAAACAATTCCCATGTTTCAAGTCTTAAGAATAAAGGGCTGCAACGAGCCACTCGTGTCAATTCTGTGACCTTAAATGTATCCAAATGTATCCCATCATAACTCCAATTTGAGAATAATCTATCCTACAATTCTTGGATAAACTATCCCACAGACAACTTGCACAAAAATGAACAATGAATACATGAGCACTTTCCGCAAGAGGTGCGGAAGCATACCCAGAGCTGGTACAAGCCCAACTGACAAACCACCCACTGCAAAACCCGTCTTGGCACAATACAGTCGCACAAAAGGCTGAATACCACCAGTTTTTCATGTTTTGCTTTATGCTTTCATTTTCCCTTTGAATAACACATTCATTGTTTCCCGGCAACGAGGCCCATGCACCACAGAAAGAAATATGATAGCAGATTCCAAGTCATAGTCACACGTACTGGGGAATCTCCAAAACAGAATGACGTGAATTGGGCCATAAAGGTCATAAATAAATATGACATCTGTGCACTATGGAAATGGGAAGGTGGTCATGTGCGCCGTTTAATTTATAATTATTTTAGACAAACAGTTCTGAGGTTGATCCAAATGATTCGTCATCACAATCTCCACCCTGCCGCTTGTTCATACGACAACCGTTCAGCTTGTCTCACAATCGCTGATAATGACTATACTACTATACAGTATATATTACTCTACTTTATGACTATACTACTATAATGACCTCAGGCAACAACAGCTAGAATTACATGTAATCTTCATTTGTTAATTTATTGGTCCCTAATTATTGTCACCATACAGCACTATTCACGATTCCTGAATACTACAAGAGCAAACTACTGCCAGAACCCAACTCGAATAATGCCAGGTTCCATAACCCCACTCGAATAATGCCAGGTTCCATAAGCCCACTCGAATAATGCCAGGTTCCATAAGCCCACTCGAATAATGCCAGGTTCCATAACCCCACTCGAATAATGCCAGGTTCCATAAGCCCACTCGAATAATGCCAGGTTCCATAACCCCACTCGAATAATGCCAGGTTCCATAACCCCACTCGAATAATGCCAGGTTCCATAACCCCACTCGAATAATGCCAGGTTCCATAACCCAACTCGATTAATGCCAGGTTCCATAACCCCACTCGAATAATGCCAGGTTCCATAACCCCACTCGAATAATGCCAGGTTCCATAACCCCACTCGAATAATGCCAGGTTCCATAACCCAACTCGATTAATGCCAGGTTCCATAACCCCACTCGAACAATGCCAGGTTCCAGCAAGACGACATTGTTTCTCAGCATCAGCCATCTACCATCATTTTGCTGTGGGCAAATTCTGGTGTTCTGCAGCAATTCCACACCAATATTGTGCCGCTCTTAGTAAAGTGGTGGAATTGCTGGTATTCATTTGAGATGAAAAGTCAAATGTAGATATTTATTTGAACGCCTTCTGCATTGGACGTGACGTGAGGAGAACCACACTGACCGGCCGGATTAAGCAATCACAGAGTGCGAAACACAGCGGTCTGTATTGTGGAACAACAAAAAACAAAAAAAAAGTATAAAAAATGAACAATCATGTTTACTGACACATGACCATATACACTGCCTGGCCAAAAAAAAAGTTGCACACTAATATTTTGTTGGACTGCCTTTAGCTTTGATTACGGCGCGCATTCGTTGTGGCATTGTTTCGACAACCAAGATCTGGCCGAGATCTTGTATTGACAATGGGAGAGTAAAGTCTCTCCGTAAAGTCTTCTCCAGCACATCCCAAAGACTTTCAATGGGGTTAAGGTCAGGTGGCCAATTCATGTGTGAAAATGATTCCTCATGCTCCCTGAACAATTCTTTCACAATTTGAGCCCGATGAATCTTGGCATTGTCGTCCTGGAATATGCCCATTGATGGGATAACCTGGTCATTCAGTACATTCAGGTACTCAGCTGACTTCATTTTATTGCTGCATAACATTGATGAGCCTAGACCTGACCAATTGAAGCAACCTCAGATCATAACACTGCCTCCAGAGGCTTGTACAGTGGGCTCTATGCATGATGGGTGCAACGGCGACTTTGTTTTTTCGCCAGGCAGTGTATTTCACTGTTACCGTCACTCTGTGGATGCAAGTTTGTTTTGTGCATTCCATTACTTACACTCATATTACTCGATCCTTAATACCGTACACAGGAAGCCCTGCATTGGGATTGCCGACATTTTGAGGCTTCTCCACGGCACAATGCGAGACGGTTCATACAGGTGCATCGCTTGCCTCGTGTCAGCAAGGCAATTCACCCTACACGTTCTGTTAAGAACGTGACTATCGAGTAGAATTTGACAGGGCGTGCGGTAAGGTTAGGCCTGAGCTGTTGACTCGAGGTTTAAAAGCAGTCAGACTGGATTCAGATGACTCAGATCGACTCACCGTTTTGCTCCAATGGCGGCGGAATGGTGAGGGGGAATTTTGTACGTGCAGTGTGGAGAGGAATCAGCAGGAGGAAGTGGAAGGGTCGCTTGAGGACGCAATAAAAGTTCAGTAACCCACCCACACATAGAAAATGCTTAACTAGCTTGGAGTGATTGGCAGTCATATGAAGCCATCATGGTTGGGTTTCCCATTTCTTGCTTTGGCTAAAAGGCAGCTACTTCAGTGTGCATAGCTATTATATTGTACGTCGTAACCAACTGACAGGAAAGAGTAGAAAAAGTTATATTGTTAAAGGAGAAGTAACGACAACTAAATTCCTATTACTGGTCTTTGGTAAATATAAACAGTACCTGCCAAACTCACATTCCAAAAATAAAGAAATTTAAAAAACCCAAGCTCACATCGCAGTACGATTACATTGTGTGATTGTGTGGACCTCACGTTTTCCCCTTTCCCAGCTGTAGGGAAGCCTATTGCAGAGCAGATCGCTTTAGTTTCCGCAAGGTCACTCAAAACGATTCGGTTTTCATCGCTCCATTGTTCCCTACAAGTCAGTCGGAGGACAGGTGTCTGTGGCACGTAACGGCGCTCTGAACGCAGCGCCGCACTTAAAACGGGGGCCGCTAATCCCCCGGCATCAGAACGAGCTTCACCCGTCGTCTCCGGAAACGGGAGCTTTCCTCAGCAACAGGAAGAGCTCTGTACTCTGTCCCCGTCTTACTTTGAACTCTGACCCCGTGCGATCCCTCGGGGTGCGCGCTGTCCGTGGGCGGTGTGCGCGGCCGTGGGGTCGCGATGAGTCAGAGCTGCAGCCGGCGCTCCTGAGAGAGTGCGCTGCGTCGACGAGCCGGCTCCCGGGCCCACCCCACCCTGCCGTCACGGCAGCGAATGACAGGGGGCCGTCCTCCCCCGTGGGCTCCGGCCTTTCATCCTCTCTCTCTGCCCGTTCCCTCTTCCATTCTCAAACCTTTCCCCCCTCGCGACGGCCTTCATTCACAGGCTGCTGTTGACGTGTCGGTGGCCTTATTGATCAAAGTGCGTTTACCTGTGTGTGTGTTCACTGACCACACACACACACACACACACACACACACACAGTTAAACACACGGTGAGTTTTGGTAGCTTGCCAATTCTACGGTAGTCTAGCGTCCTATTTCTGTGTCCCTGAAGTTGTAAAATGACTCATGACATATTTGATGATTGTGCACATGTGATAAGGGGAAACTGGTGGGTGGAGCCGATTGAAACGTTGGATGTGATATTTAGCACTCCAATACGAGGCAGGGTAATCATCAGCATATTATCTCACAGGATGTTAGGACAGTGGGGCCTAACCGTCTGCAGCCAGAGCCTGACCCCTCCGCCCACATTTACACTGAATTCAAAACCCTGACACTGCGACACACCTCAACCCCTTACTCACCGCCTCCTCGTGCTCCTTCCAGCAGTCGTAGTCGGTGGCCATGGCGATGCTGGCGTAGCAGAGGCCGGCCTCCTTGGCCAGCACCACCTCCGGCACGGTGGTCATGTTGATGACGTCAGCGCCCCACTGGCGGAACATGAGGCTCTCGGCCCTGGAGGAGAAGCGGGGGCCCTCGATGGTCAGCATGGTGCCGCGGGTGTGGCACTTGACCCCCAGGCTCCTCGCTACCTCCAGAAGCACCTGTCCCACAGCGATGGGGGGGGGGGGGGGGGGCAAGGCTCAATAAGAGGAGAAACCTGGAGCTGCTGCTTCAGGTGTATGCGGGTCATTGAAATTCATGCCATTTCATTATTGTTTGGGTGGACGTTTTAAAATCTATTTTACAGATTCAAAATGACAAGGACTACAGCTGCATAAATCTTTTTGCATTAAGGGATGGCATTTCATTCCTTTCCAAAAATTTTATCTACAGTACCAGCGTACTGTAAGCGTGGCCTCGCACCACCCACCTCTCTGGTCCTGCTGCAGAAGGGCTCGGCCATGGGAATGTGACACACCCCCGGGGGGCTGGTGATACGCCCGTCGTGAAACGTCTGCGCCCTCTTTGTGGTTCTGCAAAAGGGAGGGAGGGGGTTGGCAGTTTGCATCTTTTCTCGACACCAACCAGCTGCGCAGACCTCTGCCAAGGTAACTGCAGTTCGGCTTGTCTGTACCGGCTTGCCGCACACATTTCAAAGAAGGCACACTCAGGTGTGTGCCCTCCTTGAGAGAGCCAGCCAACTGACAGCTACAGGCCCAGCCAGCTCAGGTATGTAGCTTACCAGAAAGCTTGTGACACAAGGGGCATGTTGCATTTCAGGTTTGATTTGAACTTACTTTGCCAGTGACTTTAGGCTTAAATTAGTACTATCCTTCTAGCTGTACTGAATACTAGGAGTGCCGTTTGATAAAAATGTTGTGGGTGAATGGACTCCCTTGTACTTGCGTTCTATACACTGCTCAAAAAAATGAAGGGAACATTTAATCATCACAGTATAACACCAAGTCAATTAAACCAAACCGGTCATGCTGGATGATGTCTCCAGACTCACGTCTGTCACATGTGCTCAGTGTGAACCTGCTC
This sequence comes from Ilyophis sp. 1 JC-2022, assembly GCA_022702515.1. Taxonomy (NCBI): domain Eukaryota; kingdom Metazoa; phylum Chordata; class Actinopteri; order Anguilliformes; family Synaphobranchidae; genus Ilyophis; species Ilyophis sp. 1 JC-2022. The sequence goes on along the minus strand of CM040400.1, from coordinate 18,223,640 downwards.
TCATCTGTGAAGAGAACGGGGCGCCAATGGCGAACCTGCCAATTCTGGTGTTCTCTGGCAAATGCCAATCGAGCTGCATGGTGCTGGGCTGTGAGCACAGGTCCCACTACAGGACGTCGGGCCCTCATGCCACCCTCATGGAGTCTGTTTCTGAAAGTTTGGTCAGAAACATGCACACGAGTAGCCCGCTGGAGGTCATTTTTTAGGGCTCTGGCAGTGCTCCTCCTGTTCCTCCTAGCACAAAAGAGCAGATACCGGTCCTGCCGCTGGGTTGTTGCCCTTCTACGGCCCTGTCCAGCTCTCCTCGGGTAATGGCCCGTCTCCCGGTATCTCCTCCACGCTCTTGAGACTGTGCTGGGAGACACAGCAAACCTTCTTGCGACGGCACGTATGGATGTGCCATCCTGGAGGAGCTGGACTACCTGTGCAACCTGAATGGGCTGCAGGTACCACCTCATGCTACCTGCCTTCTAAGGGCACTAGCAAAATGCAAAACTAGAGAAAAAGTCAGGAAGGATAAAGAGAGAGAAATGGTCTGTGGCCACCACCTGCAAAACCATTTACTTTTGGGGGTTGTCTTGCTGTTGCCTCTCCTGTTGTCACTTTCATTTGCACCAAAGCAGGTGAAATTCACAATCGTTTACCCTTCCTAACTGGACAGATCGATATCCCAGAAGTTGAATTGACTTGGTGTTATACTGTGTTGATTAAGTGTTCCCTTCATTTCTTTGAGCAGTGTATATAAATAACATGGCTCATCATTTTAATTTTACTGTGATAACTTAAATGGAGGCTGTCACAATAAGTTAAGTTTCTAACCCCACGGGAGAATTTCTAAAACTGCAATTCCTATAATATACATATATAATATTTATTCATGCACCAAAATGTCCTGTCATTATGGTAAATGGTAAATGGACTGCACTTATATAGCGCCTTTATCCAAAGCGCTTTACAATGGCATCTCACTCACCCGTTCACACACACATTCACACACCAATGGCGGCAGCTGCCATACAAGGTGCTAGCCTGCTCATTGGGAGCAATTTGGGGTTCAGTGTCTTGCCCAAGGACACTTCGATATGTGAACAGGAGGACCCGGGGATCGAACCGCCAACCCTGCGATCAGCGGACAATCCGGTCTACCTCCTGAGCCACAGCCGCCCGCCATTACAGCAAGGATATACAAAACAACGTACTAAACATATAAAGTGGCAACAAGGAAAACAGCCTGTGAAACATGGCTGAAAAGAAGAGTTAAATATTACGCATTTGCCAACCTAGAGCATTTGTGAGACTGAACCAGCTCTCATTATGAGAGCATTATGTGCACTCTTTTGGTCATTACAAAATTAATAAAAAAGGATTACGAAAGGAAGCTTTTCCGTTTATTTGTTCGCTAAGAAATACGCGAGCGGATCGCTTTTCATAAAGCTAAGAATATTTAGCATAAAATTAGTTCCAAATCCAAGAACTGTTGCCATTCAAATTTAATGTCAGAACGTGAACATTAAAGTGAGAGGCGGAATGACATGAGATTTAAAAAAAGAATTATGAAAAAGAATGGAGTACAGCAGCGATTCCTTCCTATAGTCACCTCCGTCTAAGTAGCCCACTGACACCATCCTTGGTATTTGTTTTATTTCTTGCCCTGGTGAAACAACAACTATGTTTGCCGTTAGACCGCCCTGCCTGCCCTCCTGCTGCTTTCAGCCAGTGGTGCGCTTTACACACAGAGGCACGTTGCTACGGCGACGGCTGCCCTTCCAGATTCCTGGCCCTAACTCAGTTCCGCAGGGCCCTGCTCTTAACGCCCCGTCCGTGACTCCGTCTGCCTCCGTCTCTATCCCCGTTTCGCACGGCACAGCACAGCGCCGCAATTAGACATTGGACCTCTTGCTCCACTCGCATAAAAGATGAACAATCTTCATGAATTCTTATCTGACCTTAAGACATGGATTAAGCCTCACAGAAGCTCTGAATAAACCCTACTTAGTTTTAACGCGTGCATCTTTTCGAACCGCATTTGTTTTATTATGTCGGAAAGTCACTCAATTCTTTGTAAATGTTGATAGATGTGTATTGCCATTTGCAACTACTTGCATTTGTCGCAACACACATTTAACGTCGTCCGCCATGCTTCTTCTGTTATGTCTCTGCTGCAGTTACCTCCTAGGGGACTACAGACATAAATCTGCTTATTGCCAACTCTGGTGTAAGTGCATCAATGTTCATTTTCTGGATTTTAGGTTAAATACGGCGTACGGTCCCATTTAAGCTCATTTAAAAAAGTAAAGAAGCGCAGCACAGTCCCGACCAGAGGTCCTCACTGTCCTGGGACACTGGCACATGCTTGTCTTCCCACTCTTTGCCCCACTGTGAGATAAGATCCAGTCATCCATAGCAGAGAAATGGAAATTAAAATAATGCCACGGCTTAAGTTTCTACCCCCCTCCCCCCTTTTTACAAATACAACCAGTCAGACTGCCCATGGAGTGTGCCCCTGTGGGGTGTGTGAGCTGCAAGCTATTATAGAAGGAGCTTTTGGGTGGAGGCAATCCATCAAACTGGTTGAGCGTGATGCCACGGGGGTGGCATACTTCAGTACCTGTACAGGAAGAATGATGTTCAACTGGCAGGCTGTGGGCATTCAGCCAAGGCCAAGCTGTGCCAGAACACACAACTGCACATTTCCATTGGGGAGCTGGAATGACAGACCTAACATGTGACCTAAAATGTTGCAAATCAGGATTAGGGTGTGTGATGTTTTTTTGTTTTTTTTTACGAGAAACGTAACAATGGAGGGCCGTCCACCTTATGAGCAACCGCCATTAAGCTAAAGTGATGCCAAGACAACACACGTGCACGCACACACACATACACACACCTGGTCTGACAAGGTTTTCCAGTGCAGCGCGCGTGTGTGTGTGTGTGCACAGCTTTGCTAAATGGTACTGCACATGCACATGCACAGTGCAGCATGTGAACGCCCATCACACAGCGCACATCCACCAGCAGGCAAGTGCATTTATGAAGATTCAAACAAATAGTCTAAAGGTCGTCCTCAGAAAGGAACACAATCCTGACTTCAACCCCCGTGTTCATGCGTGTCGCATCGCCCGATTCCTGAGCTAACAACACAGACACCACATCCACTAAACCATCCTTCGGTAGCCACGGTTCAGGCACCGGTCTCCGGTGACTTGAACAACGGACTCCAAGACGGGCAGAAGTGGAGGGAACAGCGAACCTGCTCTGTGTTGTAGGTGACCGTTTCATCGAGTCAGCAAAGGATCGCCCTGCTCTCACAAACAGCAGACTGCTAAGCGGCTGCTCCGTCACACGCGCCCGTACACAGTCACTCACACCCGCACCCCGCAAGAGAGCGAGCTCAGACGCACGCGTGAGCTCACATGCCTGCCGCGAGTAGTCAAACGCACTTCAACTGAGGTCACAACAGTTTCAGATGGACTTCAGGCACTGTCCAGAGCCTCATTGTTCAACTGATATTATCACACGAAAAAAGGCAAACCCTTCTATCAACGAGACAGGGAACAGAATGCATAAAATGGACATAATTGTATAATACACACTAAAACCAGGGTGTCAGTGACATGGACTGGCGTGTTATATGACTTTCGATTCATGCCGTTCGAGGTTTCGAACGTCGTGAAAGGGCTTTTTCAGTCCCAGCGCAAGAAACTACCGGACAACCAATTCCAATGAGCAATAAAACTTACGTAACATATTCAGAACAATAAAGATGAACACTCGCGATGCAACTAACGATAATATTCAGTTAGCCCCTTCCTTTAAAGATTCATCAATTTATCTTGAACGTTAATAATAATTTATAAACTCTCAAGACGAGCTACACTGTCTTTGCCAATATAGTTCACCTTATGAACAACGTTTAGCCCATACGCTGAATGCACAGTCGATTGATATGCTAAGCAAAATCTAAAAAAGGGGAAAAAAAATAAGGAACAAAAACATTTTGCACTTCTTTTATTTTATGAGACACATTCCCAGACAAAGAGGAACTAAATCTCAAGGCAATCAGGACGTAGTTCTTCATAGTGATTGGTGTTAAATTTGTAAATGTATTAGACAGTCATTCCACAATAAATGCGTACCCTGGTATTACTTTTACATAAAATTATTTACATAATATTATTTACATATTTACATTATATTATTTACATAATATTATTTACAACACCATTATTCAGGTGACAACTTACACTTCACATTACATTATATTTCTTAGAAAATATAATTAATTTTGCAGCTGAATACTTCCTGGGACCAGGCAAGTCAACAACTTCAGTCAAAGTGTACAACAGCATTTCCCATCTCAGTATCCTGACAGACATCTTTGAATTACAGGCTTAGCTCCTAAACCACCAGGCCGCACTTCCGACCAATACGTTGACAGGAAAGCACCTTTGGAACTACAACAATGCTGCTTTCATGTGAAGCCGTAGTGCCCCTCAAAAAGTAATTTAAGCTACATATTAGGCAAACACAAGTAAACTAGAGATAACAAAAACACAGATGCTGTCCTTATTTGTTGTTCGGGTCACAACCGATGTCATGAAGCACGATGTGCGGCCATGGATACCCTTTCAGACATGAGCCACACAGGGACGTGCCGAGCGTAGGGGTGTGGTTTTCAACCCACCACACAGAGATAAGAGCAGTTCGATGTCATATTACAGACAACGTTACCTTCTCAAAACAGCGTTTGTCAGACTTTTTGTTGACGAAGTTGGCCTTAACAGTTATTTTACTGAACACTCCTTCCAAATGATACCAATTTGCTTAAAGTTGCAGCCCTTCATGCAAGAAATACCACAGCCAACCCTGCAAGGGAAGCCAATATCAGGCAGGTAATCTTCTCCCTTAAAACCAGCTGTTCCAACATGCAGCTCAGACGACACTGTAACTAGGGCATCGCATAAGTAGGAACGGAGACCTGTAAAATGTTTTACAGCCTGTAATCTCTTTATGCCGTACAGTCAAAACAGAACGTAAATCCATAAAGAAATGAGGCTTAAATGCAAACGCAGCATCAGCGAACCCTTCGGAAATATGCAGTCACATGCTGTGGGACAAGACTGAACAAGCCCTGACATGCCGCTCTCCACCCTGCCTGCGCGAAAGCTTGGCCCTGCTTGAAACGGCAGCTTACGTTTGCTCTGAACCCAACTGCCTGGTCACTAGAGAAAAGCCTGCAAACACACTGATGAAAAGCTTCAGTGTTCAAAGCCTTTGTTGACCGCAAGCACCTTTTGACTGCAGTTTTCACATTTTCACATACGGCTGAACAAATGGTTTTCCGTAGGTACTTGGTAGCCGGTTTTGTGACTCAGCCTACTGTATTTTGTCTGCTGCACCTGGCCATTTGTATTTACAATTTTCTGCTCCGCTACCTCTGGATCCTTAGGTTCTTGTGTCTCTTGTGATTGGTTGGTTTTTGTGCTCGTTTTAATTTCCAACTGTATTTGTAATCTTTAAAAGCTCTGTGACTACCACTGCCGCTACTACTACTACTACGATCTGTCAGGTCTGCTATAGCTTAAGTATGTAGTATACAGAGACACCAGGAGAATCTTTATCTTCAGATCTTTAAACAAACCCCGTTTCATTTCAATTCCTTACAATAGTCCTGTGGGGATAATGTAATGCTAATTTGTCCCCTTATGCAAAGGCTTGACTCGGGGTGGTATGTGCAGCTGGCTGACAGCCTTATTACATAACCCAGAAGTGCTTATACAAAGAATTTAGGACATACCCATAATTAAGGACACAAGCACCTAGATTATGGGTACAATGACTGCACAACTTTGAGTACATCATGGAACTGGCCACAATTTTGGCCTTGTTACTCCAATGCCTAAGGTCTTAAAAGCTTGGTGCGGTCAGTGGAATGTCTGTACAAGGTTATTAAAAACCATTATCCTGTTACCGTCGACTGCTGCTTGATTCAAGCTGTTTCCGTGGAGGTGAACCAAATTCTTATTTCCTTCCTGTCCCCAGCATTATATATCTTTGATTATAAAAAAAAGCTTTCAACACAAACAAAAACCCATCATCACAGGACTACAGAAGGGAAGAAAACAGGAAAAAACAAAAACAAGCGCCTTGTAAAACATATTCCATATCTTCAACCACACTGAATGAGATCATTCTGCTCATTTTTGCAGCGGAAAAAGAGAGAACAAGAACCAATGGTGAACAGCCCCCGTTTATGAACTTGTTTTTTCCGATTTCGGGAAAAACAATCAATATAAACTTTAGTGTGACTGTAAAACCGATGCCTTTTTAATTATGCTTATCATCCAAATGGGATACTAGATTACTGCAATTAAAGTATATGCTATGTAGATATACATAGGCATATTTCAGCTGATAAGAGGTACTATGACTGGCAAAACCTGAAATGCCATTTCAGCAGCATTCCATTTTAATGATTACTTGTAATTTCCTTAAAAAAAGGCTACGCAGGTAAGAGGTTTTAGGATTGGTTCCTCTTTTGCCTAGATACAGCAAATTGAAACTCTAGGATGACAAGTTACTAAACAGCCTTCATGCTAATTACAGCGGACTCAAAGGTAAGAATGGGGGGTAGGTGGAAAATAAAAAACAAGTCAGCATGTTAAGTCCATATCCTTTTTACACTAACTAAAGTTCCCTCTTCCCTAAGTATACAAGAAAAAGCCTCATGGAAATGGGGGGGTGGGTGGAGGAGGGGCGGAGGAAAGATGAGAAGGATGGGTTTACGCAAGTCGGATTAATAAAACAGCCAACAGGTAAGAAATCAATTTGAGATCAGCTGATATCGCTCACCTACCCCATTGCCATCACCAAAAAATATACATTAAATGAAGTTTGTTGCATGGCTTTAGAACCACTGCTGATGTGGCTGCTGTAGTTTCTGAGATTCGGCTGTCATTTACATTTTGATGCAGACTGTCGTCTTTACTCTAAAAATTTTTTTTTGATCTTTCTAAACTCAGCATGGTCATATCATCTTCTGTCACGATTAATGTGAATGGGGCTCAACACAGATAACACAGCTTTAAGAACAGCACCTCACAGAATTCACACTCAGAGCTGGGGAGTCACGCATGAAGCACAGGGCATACAACTAGCCTTGTGTCAGACAAAATAATTTGTATCAGGTGGAGATCGGAACACAAGCCTTTTCAATGAAAGATTGCTTCTTCCATTGTAAGAATTACCTAGATGAATGCATTTGGTTGGTACAGTAGTTTGTTGGACTACACCAAACTGATTGTGATTGGTTTCTCTTAGTTTAACTGAAATGGCTTTATCAAAAGCTAATTAGCTACTTATGCAGTCAAAAAGAGTGGCTACATAGACACCTAGTGTATTTCAACTGAATTACATGCTACAAAATCTACGCTGGTCTACAGTGGTATTAAAAAGGCACACTTGTGGCTTTCCAAAGGGTTCTGTGCATTCTATATAATCCTTTCAGATATTTTCTCTGAACCAACAAAAAAAAGGTCTCTAGATTGCAGTGTAAAATGAAAACTATATCTGGTTCGCAGTTACAGCTGGTCAACATTTTGTTTTACCGTCTGTGACTAAGGTTTATTTTCTTCATTGCATTGTCTAGTTAATTTCTTCTTACAAAGTTCAGTGCACATACTCAGGCTCATTGTGAGTTCTGTAGCCAAGCCCATCTTTTTGAGAAACAGGCTTGGCTGTAAAACTAGACAAACCACAGTACTTCTCTCTGCTGCATTATACACTAACACATAGCGGCAGAAGGCTTCTATAAAACATGGCAGGAAGCCATTGCATGCCTTTTAAGCTTGCAGGCTGTACCACCTTATATCCCTTTTAACAATGCAGACATTTGTACCGTTTCTGGTATAGTATCGGAAGCTCCGCTGCAGGAGCACATGCGGAAAAATTCTAACCAATTTCATGGATTTGTGGTGCAGGGAAATCCCACAAAATTACAGTGAAATCAATCTACGGTTTCCATGCCACCCACAGGTGTGGAGATCCTGACCTCCCTTTACTGTTTGACCGATGAGACATTAATCAGCTCAACCTAACCCACTGTAGCTAGGTATTAAATGAATCAACTTCTTATGGAAAAAAAAACACTAAAGAGAAATCTCACAGTCTAAGAAAGAACCCTCTATTTATTTGACAAACCCCAGAAATGTACTTGACAAAAACAGGCGAGCAATTACAAATGATGGACAATTGTAGTCGGATGCACCAGATCTCAGATAGCCATACAATACTGACAAAAAATTAGTCAGGAGTGTCACAGGACAATGTATCTAGAGAATACCTTGGATTAACCAACAGTATCATTGTGCCTTCCAAAAACTGCAGTTAAGAAAATACAAGCAATAGTTCAACAAAGCCAAAGAACTTGATCAAAGAGATTCCCGTTTGTTCTTTGCGGTTAAAATAATATTAGTCAATGTCTGGTCTAAAGAAGAATGTCTGAATGATTAACTGTTCAAGCAAGTTCCATGCATTTCTTTATTTTCAAAAACCCAAGCAATATTTTGAGTCAGAAGATAATCTCTGAAGGATGGAAATTTCAGTGTGAAACTGAATAACTGGATTGACAATGTCCTGAACTACCGTCATTGCCGTCATTCCCAACAGCAGACAATTTGTGAAAACGAGAAAGGCACAAATAACAGAATAAATAAAAATGGCGCCCTCCCTCCATCCCCACCTGTCAATGAACTGGTCGATGATGACAATGTCCCCCGGCTGAATCTCTTCCCTGAGGGAACCGCAGGCTGTGGTGACCAATAGGTGGGTGCAGCCCTCCTCCTTCAGAGCCCAGATGTTGGCCTGGTAATTGACACTGGTGGGCATGATCGTGTGCTGTCGGCCATGCCTATCGGAGCAAATTAAGATTTATTTTCTTTTTTCTTTTAAATAGAAAATTATCTTTCCAAGCACTTTTCAGAAATTACACTAAATATTGGAAATGACTTAAAGCTGCAGTAGGCACATTTAAAAATATACAATGCAAAAAGACTTCCCCCTTTTGCACTCCTGCCTCCTACCTCTCTCCTAAGCCTCTCCTACCAAAGTGCACACACGGAGACAGGCAGACAGGGAGGGGTTTATTCTACCGGGAGGATCTTTCGCTTGTAGATAGTTGCCCTGATTGGTAGATACATATTTTTTGACAGCCTAGTACAGAGCCCAGGACACTCACAGAAACCAGATTTTTTCTCAGAACACTTAATTTATTGATAGCTGCTGGAATGTAATGAGCAAATTTAGTACTTTTGCCAAAATTATATTGAAAAAATCACTTCTGCTGTCCAGTGCCTTGAATATGCAAAACCAACTGGAAGGGAAAGTCACTTGCTAAACAACACACAAAAAAAGCCACAAGATGGCAACAAATAGCATATCAGGTACAGTGGGCCTCTATACATATGATCACATGCAAGAACAGGGCTGCCAACTTTGGTCAATTTCAGACTGTCTCGTGAACTGGGGGGACGGGGGGGCTGGACCGGAGGGGATTAGGATTGAGGGGGGACATCACATAGGTCTGACCCTGGCATGAGATTTCTTGAGGGAGAGCGTGAGATTAGGCCGTAAAGCCTGAGTCTCACGGCAGGTGCGAGAGCGTTGACAGCCCTGCAGGAGTATCGCACTGAACAGCAATTCCTGAAAAGCCTTTACTTACCTTGCAAGGAGGACGCATTCAACATTCTTAATCTTCCCCACTATGAGTGCATCAGAGGGCTGTAAGTGAAAAGAGAAGTTCCAGAATCTCTGAGATCTACTTACATGGCGCTTTCAAACCTGACACCAGTGTGTCAGTCTCTTTCAAAGGTCTCTTCCCAAAAACCATGCATAAACCGCTAACTGAAAAGAAAGTGATTTGAGAAAAAGAAAACCCGGACTGTACATAGCTTACAGGCTTACTGTACTTTACAGTCACACCACCCTTAGTTTCCAAAATACAGTCCGCAGTAGATAGGGCTCAGCACCAAGTGAAGGTAAAACACTGGAATTGCAGGATGTGATTCTTTAAACAGTCTTTCATTAATCCTGTTACATTTACATTACAGGCATTTAGCAGACGCTCTTATCCAGAGTGACTTACACAATTATTATTTTTTTTTTTAGCATTTTTGACATGATATTATCCATCCATGGATATATACTGAAGCGATTAAGATTAAGTACCTTGCTCAAGGGTACAACGGCAGTGTCCTACCTGGGAATCGAACCTACAACCTTTCAGTTACAAGGCCTGTTCCTTAACCATTATAGACCATTATAGATGGTGTACCCTGCCAGGCAGGGGTATATTTCAACCTCCTTGCATGTTGATCAACACAGAAAACAATAGGTTTTGGCCTCTTACTGAAAATAATTACTTCAGCATTGGTGCAAATAAACCTGTGCATTTCAAATGTAGGTGGCGTGGTTAACATTGTCCCGTTAACATAACATACACAACTGAACTTTATTCTCAGTTGTCTGCCAATCCACTTTCCCCCTGCCAATCAGAGGTAACAAACCTTTCCAAACAGTGTGTCCACATACTTCTCACTCCTTCCTTCCAAGATATCTGGATCATCAAGACCAGACCCCCCAATAATTCCGATCTGGAAAAAGACATTAGGGTGCATGGGAGGGATATAATAGTGATTCGCTCTTGCTAATGTTTTCTCTTTTTTCAGCTGAAGTGTAATTATCAGTTTCCCATTCTGACAGTTATTCTGCCTAAAACCTACAACGTAGGTTTCTATTTCTTAAAAAACGACTGGCATTTTATATTTAGCCTCAAAACACTGATCCCAGAGACAAAGAGAGTGCTTATTTCCCATGATGATGAGTTCTGCACAATGACACAGATGATATTAGACTCGCTAACTCGGGTTCGAAAGCCAGAACATTACCAAAAAACTGGTGGCCTGTGTAGGGAAATGTTATAAAGAGCTACTCTGTACAATGCACATCTTTTTGGAGACAAGGTAGTAAGCCTACTGCACGTCACTAGGTGGACAGGCCCACGTAGGTGAACTACATTAACGTACACACTAGTTTCGCCTGAAAGTCAAAAGACATTAGCTCATTTAAAGTTGTTATATGGTAGCTTGTTGGATTTGGCAAGGAAATGAAGCAGGCAGCCAACTTTCTTGCCATGGGAAAAATGTGCAATATAACTTGGCTATCAAGCGCACGTAGGCTACGCGCGGTGCAGCTTGGCAAGTTTTCACAACTGAGTCAGTGAGTGACTGTAACATATCTGCAACAATTTAACTACAGCTTAGCTTGTTGGCCGACATGCTTGTTGCAGGCGCAATATAATAACGAGTGAGCGTCCTCATGGTTTTAACTATAGTTAGTGAGCTCGGTGAATGTGGTTAGGTTCGTACTCAGCTACGTTGCGAACGTGGGCATAGTCAATTCACAAAAAATAACATGTTCGCTTGACTTTACACCACTAAAAAAAAAGCTCAATTGTTTCCTTAGTAAGATCGTAGCAAACGTTACGATCGGCGAATTGCATTGGAGTTACCGTCACCTAACTGTACAAAAACACGTGTTATTATGTTATAACGCTACATCTTGAATCAACAAAGAATTAGGCTATGTGGCTCGCCAGGTACAAAGCGAAACTAAAGGCCCCGTTACCCTAGCTCGATAAATGTATTTACCAAGAGACCCCCTAGCTCAGCGGAAACTCGATCGACTGCAGTTTTAAGCGCTTATTCAGATTTATTTCGCTGCGTTAGCTGCACCAAACATGCACCAAGTAGCTACAGAATACCGTTACAAATCATTTAAAAAATCAGTCGTATACTAGCTACGCATGTATGGAACTGCACATTTTGTTCCCCCATCATACCTATAGCTAATGAGTTGGAATGCACGGTTCGCAAAGTGGTATTACCTTCACCTGCATGCCAGCAGCCATTTCTTCAGAGCAACCGAGACAGATTTCTTTTTTCCAAGCTAGATGGCTACTTCCTTCCTGCTTTACGGGAGGGCTGGGGCACATCAGGGTAGCCAGCAAGCTGTCTATAAGGGTACAGTGAGTTCACAGAGCATTTTCGAGTATCGGCTGTGTCTATGGCAGCAAAAGGGTATTCGCGAGCAATCACCTTTTTTTATAGACTTCCTTTAGTTGTACTGTCTGTAATACAGTACTAATTTCGTTTTTTGCATATATATGTAGTCTAAAATGTGACATTGTCATGTCCCACGTTAAATAGCCACTTACACACGTTTGATTGCACTGCAATATAATCAAAATGTGTTGAGTGATTCATTTTTTTGGAAAGCGACGGACATGTTCAGTTATCAATGTAGGTCCGCATGTTTACGAAGGAGACGCAATGCAAAGTTCTGTGATACAGGCGTGTTGTTAGTTACCCGTTTTGCATAGACATTTGTGATTAATTGACCAAATGTGTAGAATACATTGAAAAATCATTCATCACCAGTAGTATTAATGTGTTTTTACTAAAGGTGTGATATTCGCCAACTTTTTCAGCAAAAAACTGTTTACAGTGTGTAGCCTACACGCTGCTTATGAAAAAACAAGTCACCGAAAGGATTAAGCTTCCTTGGAAGTCAATTATTTCTTTAAATTGGTCTGCTCCACACTCATTTTGAACCACTTATTTCCAGGAACCGTCATTCACTTTTAAATTCCATGGATAGTAAGTAAAGTTCTCCAAACTCTCCACCATGTTACAGCCAGGTGGTACCTTGGTGGCATCTTCCCCACGCTGGTGCCAGGCCGTCCATGTCACAAGTTCATGCAGGTCTACTCCCTATTTTTATACAGTCTATGGTCTACTCCCATTACCCTCCTCACACTGATCCTCAATTTTAGCACCCTCTGCTAGTGAGCTTGACTGGGGGAAGGAGAAAAGAAAAAAAAGATAAATAAAATAAAACTAGACCAAGCATGCATTCTGCATCTGATGGTATGCTTTTTCTGGATTGCATCTGCAGCCTCTTTGGGTTGCTACAATACACTGACCTCTGGTTGACTTGACCATGTTCAGAGGGATATCCAATTCACTTATTTTTGACTATAAACCTCCTTGGTTTGACTTAACATGTTTTTGTGTTAGCCACTGTTGGGCATAGTTTGCTTCATTCTATTGAAAACTGATATTCTGTTTGAAGGCAGAAAAAGCTTGGCAAGGATTCTTGTCCCTTCTATGACATTCTGCCACAGACCTGCAGAACACGTGCATGTTTGAAGCTACAGGGTATAACCGGTTTCAGGTCCAAATGCAAATTCAAGTCCATTATCTTGCAAGCTATTAACTGCACCCAAAATGAATATAATACGTGACCACAACTTTGTTGGCATTCTTTAATCTCAACATTTTATGCTCAATCATGACATATAGATCCATTTGGTAAGAATCTATGCTCGTACTCAATTGCAAAAATTGCATACGCATTCAAATAAAGTACATTTGTTAACATAGAAAATGCTGAGATTGCACTTCACTGCACCCTGATAGAAGAAAATATTTCTCTCAGGGAAATTGTATTCTGCTAAAGTTTAATTCCATGCCTTTACATAGTCTTTAGTTGGAAATAATATATGTATATATATATATATATATATCCATAGAAGTACAGTGTAATACAATTCTGTGAAAATACTGATAGCACCAAATAGGCTGTTAACTTGTTTTATGAGCTTTCAACAAGTAGAATTACTTGGTAGTTACATTACTGCAGTTTGAGTGTGACAAACATTATGACAGTGCTACTGGCAGCCATCTTGAATTGTATGAATTAAATCATTCCTTACATACTTGCTTTGAGAGCATAAAAAGTGAGCCACTAAGATTATAGCACGAACAGTAGTTGGATGTTTTTAGTCTTTCAGTAATTAAAACAGATTGATTTTGCACTTAACCAAATTAGTCCTGGAGGTGCAGTTGAAAAGTCCCTACTACACCCAAATCCTTGGTATTTGTCATATGCAATGCATGTTTGCGGTTCTTCAATTTCACAAGGTTCTTCAAACTGCTAGGAGATGGTTTAACTCAAAAAAGGTGTCAAAATCTACCAGGGTAGCTACATGTCAATCTTTTCCCTGAGTATAGCACAGCAAAATGAACATATTCCATAATAAAGAATGGTTAGTAAAATGGCATTCATCTGAAATTACTGAATGAGATAATTTGGCAGTTCAAGTATATAATGGCTGTTTAACAAAATAAAGAGATACAAGTGTGCGTTGAGTGATGTATTTCTGAGTTTTAGCCTGTACCTCCATAATTGTGGTCTTAAGACAGGTTTCACAAACAACTCAGCAAATGGGTCTCAGTGCGTATTTTTGGGGTGCTGGAAGCATCAGTCTCATCCTTGGGTAATGTCGGTGTCTGTTCGCTAATGCCGAACGGCACATCGTGTTTTGCGTCATCTGCAGTGTAAGCCGCCCCGTCTTTCAAAATATCCATGTTGCTGCCCTGACTGTCAGGCTGAGTCTGCTCTTCCCAGACCATGCTGGGGTTACCGGGAGCAGTGGACGCTTCATCGCTGCTCTCTGGGCAGCGGAGGTCAAGGGGGGCGGTCTCTGCGGCCACGCTGTGGTCGCTGTCACTGTTGATGGTGATGACGCTGGGCGAGCCGTGCTCAGCCGGCTCCTGGGTCTTCCTCCTCCTGCTCTTCTTTTTGTGCTTCTTCCTCTTCTTGTGGCGTCTCCGACACTCCCCCGTGGCCCTGCCCTCGTAGACGATCTCCACGCTGGGGCTCCTGCTCTTTCCCTGGGACCTCTTGTGGCGCTTCTCCCCGCTGGGCCTCTTTTCCTTGGCAGGGACGGTGGAGGAAGGGGAGGAGGGTGCTTTCAATCCGGGGGAACGGTCCCTGCCAGAGTTCTCAAGATGCCGGGTCTTGTACTTCCTTTTACCACCAGGCTTGTCGTGCCGGGAACTCCGGTTGGTGGAGCGGGAGCCCGGGGAGCTGGCGCTGGAGGGGCTCCTGGAGCGTCTCCTGTCCCTGCGGTGGGGGCCCGTCGGGGTCTTGCTCCGAGAGCAAGACAGCCTCCAGGGGTCAGGGTTCCCGGGGTCGCTGGCGTAGCGTGACCTGCTCTGGCTGAACGGTGCGTAGACGCTGTCCCTCTCCCGGGCGTACCAGCTGCGGGAGTCCCGGCGGTGCGAGCGCTTCTCATGACCGCACATGGAGCCGCTGCCGTCTCTGCCCTGCCTCTCATCTCGCACCCCACCTCTCGACGGCCGCTGCTCCCTGCTCCGTGACCTGGAGCGGCCCATGCCTCTCGAATGCATGCTGTCACTCTTTACGGATACCGTGGGGCTTCTGGAGCGCCTTCGCGTCTTGTCGAGGGGACGCTCTTCCCTGCTCCTGGACTTCTGTGTTTTCCTGGACCCATCCTGTTTCCGGTGCCTCTTGCTGCCATCGCACCTGTCCGTTCTCTGAGGTTTACCGCTTTTTGGGTCCATCTCCCTGGAGGTTTTGCACGGGTCTGGAGGAGGGGAACCCCAGGGGGAAGACGGCCGTCTGACATCAGGTGCGGCAGAGGTGTGGTCGTTATCTTTGGCCTCTGGTTTCTCGTGGGAGTGAACCTGCCCCTGGGTGGGGGACTTGGGTTTGGACCCCATGGAGCCAATGGAGGAGGGGGGGCTGAGGCTGTGGAAGCAGATGTGTTGGGGCTGCGCAAAGGCTTCTGGGCTCTCGTTGAGGACGGACTCCTCCGAGTCCGAGGAGAGCTGGACAAGCTCCGGCGTCCGTTCCACCATTGGCTTGACGTAGCCAATAATGACACAGTCTTCCTCGCCGGAGGAGTGTGCCCCACCCTTACCTGCTGCCGGGTCCATCTTCACCTGGGCGCCCTGCTGGAAGACGTCCCCAGGCCCTGCCCGCTCCTCTGCGCCGCTCTCGGACTCTGACTCGCTGACAGCCAGTGGCGCGTTCGCCACCTGCTCCGTCGTCGAATAGGAGGGCCCGGGGGTCTCATCGTCCCACGGCGCCTGGCTCAGCGTGCTGCCTGTCCCCAGCTCATCCTCGTCCTCCGATATGGCGATCACCGACGCGTCCGAGCCGCTGTCCTCCAGGGAGGAGGGCGCAGGGCAGTCGTAGACTGCGTGCTGGTCGTAGGCCTCCAAGTTGAATGGGGCCCGCGCAAAGCTGATGAACTCATGCAGGAAGTGGTCGGTGCGTGCCAGCAGGAAGGGCCTCAGCTCCTCCTGCATGGCCTGGTCCTCCATGTCATAGCGGGTGATCCAGGACATGATGATGTGCTGCACAATATTGACCAGGGAGCCGTGGGCACCATACAGGACCGTCAGCTCCCGCTTCAGCCAGGGGATCAGCCGGTGGAGGCACGCCGGGTTCCTCTGGTAGAACTCTGCAGTGGTATCCCGGTAGCGGCCGCCGTCGCGCACGTTCCGGACACGCACCCCCGTGCGGTACAGCGCCCGCCGGAAACGGATCATCTCCTGCTCCTGCAAGGTCCGCAGCGTCCGGCCCTCACCCTGCGCCCTCCGCCGCGCCGCCAGCCTGGTCATCATGCGCCGGACCCCACTGTCTGGCTGCGAAGGGACATCCCCCGCCAGCCCTTCAAAGATGACGCCGTTGTCGGGGGGCGGGGATGTTATCCGCCGGGCCTGCCGCCTCTCCCTCGTCAGCGTGGTGCGGTACCTGAACCGGTGGCCCCCTGGGCTCCCAAAAGAGCCATTCTCCACCGGCCTCAGGACGAACTCCTTGAAGTCATTCTCAGCCTTTATTGTGTGGAATATGGAGTTGAAGCCCTGCTTGCACAGGGGGCATTCGGCTTTGTTCTTGGACCACTCATGGATGCACCGGAAGCAAAACTTGTGCAGGCAGCGGTCCAGGTATGCCATGTTGTTGAATCTGTCCAGGCAGATTGGGCACTTTGAGTCGGGGGATGCCTCTGCTGTCATTGCTTGCAAGGCCTTGTCCGAGCCAGTCTTCTTTCGTGCCCTCAGCCTCATCTTTGTTGGCTCCATTATCTTAAGCAGAAGCAGATAACATTTTAATTGCCCGTTGTCCTGCATAATTGCAAAAGCTTAATCTGCACTGCCACAAACATCAGGATAGTTTTGTTAAATTATGTTACATTTTGACATTTATCAACATTCTTATCCAGAGCAATATACATGGCTTACATTTTTGCATACAATTAATGTATACACCTGTCCATTTACTCGAGCAATTCAAGGTAAACAGTACCTTCCTCAAAAGTACATTCAACACCTGCAATCTGAGTTATCAAACATGTTAACGACTACTAGTGACAGAATATTGAAACAAAACACTTAACAAAACGCCTGGTCCAGCACAGTATATCCCGACTGAACTTTTTAATCTAATATCATGTATTATTATGGCTCTGTTACGTTTACATTTGTACATAGGTACACTTAATGCATCGTCCAAACACATAGACACACGTGCTACGAGACTGGATAAAACGCTGGCCGTTGGCATAGTGAAATCACGTTCACCATTTAGCAAGTTATCCAGCATGGCCTTACATGGAAGACGGTCGCCATCCTGAACCCTGCTATCTAATATAGCTATCGCTAGTTTACCAAGTACACTTTGTGCGGTTGGCTAACGTTGCGCATGAAGCTAAATCATGACATGAAACATTTCTCAACTGTGACTATATATTATTACAGTTTGTAGCTAGCCAGATCAATGCAATATAATCTGTGATTCATGCGGGAAAAGATGTGGCAGTCTCGCCGGTAGACTGTAGAAAAAGAGGTCTCGCCTACCTTGAAAGAGCAGAAAAGCAGATGCCCCCCTGCGTTAGCTCCCCAGCCAGCTAGCTAGCCAACTTTCGCTGGCCAACATTAGCTTCTGTAGTCCTAGCTAGCGAGCCAGTTATGCAACGACTGTGACGTCTAACACAGCACATCGCAGAACAGACTTAAAAATAAATTATTGGCATCTTTTTAAAGTTAAAATGAGAGTAAATCTACAATGAACATAGCTAGATAACAAGGCCAAATTGTACGTGATATATTTTGTAATGATGACAACATAAATACCATAAAGTTTCATTTATCACGGAAGACTCATAGATCATATGGGGAATGTACCACAGAACAGATTACTATGGCTCTCCCTTGCGGCGTGGAGGACTAAACTACACCAGAGATTGTAAAGTAAGTCTCTCTATATATGGGCTTTGACTAAACGATGGTGTGGGCAGAGCATGTGAGCGGAGGAAAGAATGAGAAATTCCGCTTTGTGGTGTCCAGTCACCACACGAAAACGTTTTTCTGCAATGCAGCTGCAATTGTGACAGTGACAGTCGAATTAACTTTAAAGAAGGCAGCATGTAAAATAGGGTCTTTACATACTTACCCCATTTAACAAATTAAACTATATGTATGTTATGTATCCTTTGAAAAACTCAAATCCTACTATATCCAGGTTTAAAAAGCATTGCTTTGAAAAGCACTGTCTAGAGATAGGTCAAGCAATAGTAGTAAAAGTCTTGTGGTGCTCTTATTTGAATTACCAGCTCTTGGTGTCACTTAGAAACATTTTGTCTCATCTGGAATAGACAATTAATAAATCAGATTATTTTAGAAGCTAAAATTTTAATGCTGTCGTTGTGAGAAAAAAAATCCACAATCTTTTCTCTGACATTTGCCTCCTGTGTAAGAAATACAATGTGTTCTCTTAACCCTTATATTATTTTCCGGGTCAATTTGACCCAATTCAGCGTTTGGCGTCTCTTAAAAATTTATTATTTTTTAATCTTGACACTATATGACTGTTCCTAATTTGTTGGGATTAAATGCGCACTAAACATAATGCTATGTTTTCAATGTTTACGTTTTGTTTTCAAGTACCAACTTTGTATGCAAAGGTGTGGTGGGGTCATTTGTGGGATTGCTGTATAAAATGTAAGAAAAGATATATTTTTGTGGGTGGTTCTGGAGGCACGTTGCCATACAGGTTTTGTAACTTTCAGTTCCCTCAGGCTCTGAAATGAGATGTTTCATCAGATTGTTCATATTTAGGGATAAAAGGCTAGTTATTTGGGAGACACGCAAAAGGTGACAGTAGTTTTGCGTCAGTTTAAACATTTGGGGTCAATTTGACCCCAAACATAAAATGTCAACATAATGTTAACATAATGTCATAAAATATATCAATATAAATTGTGCATAGTGCAAGAACTGTAAAATGGGAATGTCAAAAAGCCTATTGAAGGGGCCAGTTTTTAATATTCCTAAATAATGGATTTTGCCCCTTACAATGTGTAATTATGTCAGTTTGTTTAGCACTATGTGATGCCATTAATATCGAATACATAAAGATTAGTTTGGTAATATAATTTGCATTACAGATCATTTGTCACATTCCAAATTGTACATAGGACAGGACCAGATAATTCAAGGATATGACACGAGTACTGCTGCTTATTTTAGCAACGGGTGTGTTTGATTAAATGTTAAACTTTCTCTTCCATCAGGCATTGCTGATTGGTGCCGCTGTCAACACCAATCTGAATGACACTTCTGATCGATCAGCGACAAGCGCTCAAGTGCTTTTTTTGGGAATAGCTTCAATAGGCTTCAAATATTTGTCATGCCAGCGGTTGTGATGGAATTAAATTTTTATTGTGCTTTGTACGCACAAATCAAAGGCAAAAATTACAGTGCCGTCTGAGTGAAAGGCAATGACAACCGTAACCATGACAACCGTAACCGTTCACAGGCTGTATATACACAACGCAGATGCATGTATTTGTAAATCTTTTTTTTTAATGATAAATAAATGATTTTTTTTACAACAGAAAGACATTTAATCGTGCTTTTTTGACTTTCATCCTCTTCTTCAATGGTGACCGTGACCTTCGTCCGCAGGGAGCGCAGGGATCACTTCCCCAGTTTCCATTACTGTGTCTCCCTGGGAATAAAACAGATCAGATGGGCGTGACTTTGGACACAAGTGAACTTTTTAAAACACAATGCATAAGTTCAGTGAGCAGTGATGACTGAATATGTGTCACAATTTAAGAGATACTTACAGGAAATAGCTTCGGCTTCATCTCCACAATACCATAGGGTCGTTTCTACAACAAATGAGCACATTGTTATCAGCTAAGGGGCAAAGTTAATTTCTGTTGCACAGCAACAACACAGCTACTGCCATGATATATCTTATATTAATACACTGTATATGGCTGTTGATGCAAAGCGACATACTGTGTGAACTTTTGGACACGGCATCTGTGTAGAACACACCTTTTCAGACTCCACCTGGACTAATACTTATCTAGGACCTCATGGTATGTCTTCTTGTTGAACTGTGTACTCAAGTTTATACTATTTAGAATAGAATTGTAGTAGAGATGATTTACCCAGTTCACTGTGAACTGCACTGTGTTCGTTACTAGGGATAGCTGATACTGTATGGGAAGAATGTGCTTTCTTATCTGTTCTGTCGTTACTTCGATGACCTTTCTATATGCACTTACTGTACGTCGCTTTGGATAAAAGCGTCTGCTAAATGACTGTAATGTAAATGTAATGTAGAAGTAAACTCTCACCAATAAGAAAGGCTAATGACTAAGGCTAATGACTAAGTAATGACTGTAGGCGGTCTATATTAACTGTCTGTATTCCAAGGTAATTGGCTACGATAAATCTATGATTTAAATTGTGAGACCAATAATAATTATTATTTTGTTCACAATTTCTACTTGAACTGAATGAAATACACTAATTATTAAACCCAATGGAAAATAAGCTTGTGTCCCTGCATTCAAATGATATGAATGAATTGACTAATTGAGATGATTCCACAGTTTAGTGATTGCTTAACCTGTTTAGTCTTCCTGATGTCAAAATGTACTCAGAGGCAAACCAGTATCCTTATACAGATATTAATGCGAAGACATCCACGTCTAAACAGTGCATGCACCATGAACCAAATTGTGTGCACTGCTCAACTCTCTGGAAATATGAGCAGTTTTCTACAATAACCAAGACAAATACTTAAATGAACCGTAAACACACTTACAGCGACGTGGTACTTGACATAGTAGTGTACAATCCAAGCTGGAATCAACAACCTTGTAAAGGTAAACACTCCGGCATTGTACACTTTGTATGTCTGAAACAAAAGGCAATCAAATGAATTACATGCCATTTACCATCGTTAATAATATAACAAACATTTTGAAATAACTACGTTATGATGCATAAGCTGTGACTTACGTAGAGTCGCCATAAGCTTTTGGGCTCCAAAAATCCTGCCCAGAATTTCTGCACAGCTCCTGCAG
Organism: Ilyophis sp. 1 JC-2022; assembly: GCA_022702515.1. Lineage (NCBI taxonomy): Eukaryota > Metazoa > Chordata > Actinopteri > Anguilliformes > Synaphobranchidae > Ilyophis > Ilyophis sp. 1 JC-2022. The sequence continues at coordinate 18,202,324 of CM040400.1, read as the reverse complement.
GTTTGGGCTGAATAACGGGCTCCCGGGGACTCAATTCTTGATCCTTGAGCCATTGTCTTCGTAGCTTCGTCAGCTGCTCAACGCGGAGCTTTTCGTCTGCAGTGTAACCAGACATATTTTTTGACAGGGCTAAGTACCCAAATTAATTTTCCAACCTTATATTTTTCGACAAACACACCACGGAGGACACTCGTCAGAGTCAAGTCGCTTAGAAATGACGTTATGAGCCATCGATTTCAGAATAACGTTCACTAGTTTCGAGATAGCGACATCTAGTGTTTCGGAGGGGTCAGCAATGTTATCAACTACCCAGTTTGAATGACGTGCTGTAACAGCTGTAAATTACACGTTGATCAATAAATAATGCGTTTGAATAGGTAGAATATACATTTATATCGCTGTGATGCAAGGTCCTGCTGACTAAAAAGGTACTATTTCGTTTTGGTTTGCATTAACATAGTATTTGTGAAATATCTGCTCTAAAAAATCTAATTACTTTACATGGTATTCTTTGAATTCAGTGGGAAAAAAATAAGGATAATATTTCTTATCAAGTAGTGATATTGCTTAAGATTGATGATGGATGTATATAATTAAGAAGGCATAACCCATGTTCCTACTGAAAAAAAAATAATATACTTTTAAGTCACTCTGGATACCTACATTTTAATATAATACATACTAATCATGATACTAATATTCTATATTCTTACTGGTTGAAATTATTGCAGTTGTTTTTAAAAAAAATTTTTACATCATCATTTAGTTTGTACACAATGAATCATGAATTAATAAGTTTCCATGCTGGTGGAAAATGGTCTCGGTCACAACTATACAATTGGCATGAAGTTTCATTTTATCCCTATACTCTACTAATATGGTGTGCCCATATGAGCCACGTGTGAGGTAGTAGGGGCACATAGCAATAATATTTGCCACTTTTTGCAGATGTGTGTGCTAGCTCCAGGCCTTAATGTCTTAATAATTATTTTATGACCCACTCCAGATAGAACCATTGGCGCGGTCATTTAAAGATTGTCACTGTGATATAAATGGTAGCTACCCGGCAAGACCCCAGGAACACCCTGTGCCCAGAAACTTAAACTCAACCCTTTGAGCTTGCAGTCACTGTGGCAGGATGTTTACGGTCGACGGCGCAACTGCATCCAAGCGAGGCGTTCCATGCAGGAAGTGTCAGAGGTCGCGAGCGAATTCCAAGGAGGCACTAACTGGCAGGTGCTGAGGGCAAGCATGGCCCGCACCTGCTGAGACAGAAATCTCAGCCAGGTCTTGTCCCTCGACACGATCACACGTTCATTAGGTTCCTGCTGTCCGCGTCAGATCCCAGCCAGCCGATCTCTGACACAGTACCATATCTCTACACCCCATGGGTCGATTGATCTGACATTGACCGCAGCAGAACCATTCAATGTTCTGAGGGAATCTTCATTCATTGCCAATGTTCTACTTCCCCTTGACCACAGCAAGACAATTATCAAGTATATGGGCATGTCTGGTCATTGTCATTGACCACAGGTAGAACACAACAATTATGCTATTGAGCATTCCTGAAAAACCAGTAAAAGTGTGATGCACCCTTTATAAAATCATACCCAGAATTAAATAAATCCACTCTGCTTTCTCTGTCAACCACAATTCCACTTAAATCTAAGTACCAAATTGTAGTTTCTTTGCTCAAATTAATAAATATTACTCAATAATAATTTCATTAACTGTTCATTTGGTACTGTTAAACTAATGATTGTATATAGTTATACAAGACATAGTGAGCACATCATTCTGTTTTATTTTGAAAATGTGTAAAAGTCTTAATTCTTCTTCACAATGTTCTCTGTGCGTTCTCTTATGTGCCATACGATGTGTCATTTCTTTCAAATGCCTTGAACAAAATGGGCACCATTATACCACTGAAATTATATGGTATGCTCAGCGTGCCGGAAATCAAATCAAGTGCATTTATTGTTGTGTGACCCTTTATTGCAAGGAGGTATATAAGAACCAGTAAAAGGTCTGTACTTTAAAAGTACCATAAAAAAATGTTTTTAAAATACCGCACTGTAAAAACAATTGTTAATCATGGTCATTTGAGGGAAAGTACAAAAATATATACATTAGACAGAAGAACTATCTTTCTTTGGTTACCTTGCTAAACACTTAACTTTGACAAAGCTGTAGAGAGTTCCCAAGGCTTTTGCAAATGATGTTTGCACCCAAGTCAGTAGTAAATTCAGTTTTGATTTACAGCACTGGTTCTCCAGCTCAGTCCTGTCCCCCTTAATCTTTAAATTGATTCATCTTGTTTTTTATTTTGATCAGTTAAATAATTTTGTTAACTCTTTTATTTACATTGTTTGCAATATAGGACAATAAGCACAATGTGAACATCGGACATTTATTCTTAAGAGGGTAAATAACCCTTCAAAACGTGAAAAGCGCAATTTAAAGAAATTAACAGCTCGTTAAAATTCTGGGGTTACAATTGTGGTTGGAACGAAAACGAGCATACATGGGGGACCCCAGGAGTTTTTGAACCACTGATTTACAGCAAGAAACTGGTTTAGCAACGCACTATGTATCAAGTGTCTGTCTATTTTAACTTGACTTACTGTACTTTGCCTTTGTGGGTCCAGATGGCAGCCCCTGAGAATGGGGTTTGTGTTATCAACTTCATGCCTCACAGCAACAGTTTCGAGAGCATATTTTATGCAGCGTTGCTGGGTCAGGCAGGGGTTAATGTAAAAAATACCTGATAAACGATTCGCTCAAATACTTTGCTGCGAGAGAGTATGCAAGATATTCAGCACTCCAAATTACTTTAACTGAATGTCTTGAAGGTATCTATGTTCCTGTGGCTGTGGAGGTCCACTAAAATGTTCTCCTCTAAATTTGTCAGCGGTTTAAAGTGGGTGTACAATGTTTTGTGGCCAATTCATAAATTTCTGGAACGGAAATGTTTTGGATGGTCGTCATACTGCCAACGAAACCAGGATCCCATTACATTAGTTCAGGCTAAAACAAGACAGATATCTTAATATGCCAGCAGAGGGGTTCTTTAACAGAAGAATATGGGTTTTATAGATACGTTGTATATAAGGGGGTACCTTAATTAGTTACCACTCTCTGTTACTTTATGAAAATCAGTTTAAAGGTCCATGGGAGAAAATATTTTCATGGTATCCACTTGTTTGATTTACACCCTTTTTTGGTTGGAGAAAGAATATAATTAGACAGACTTGTGGGCATTCATCCTATTTTTAGATTATATATATTATATATTTTTTTATTCTACTAATCAATTCTGTTAAAAGCAGCTCAGAGTCATGAAGCAATAGGGGGAGACTAATGTCAATCCAGATATTGACATTAAGACAGGTTTACAGGTGTTATTTGGCATACATTATACATGTCAACTCATTATTAATTGCGCTTGATCTTATGGATCAGATAGACGCATAATTAACCAGTTGACACCCTCTGGATGTTTATACATTTTGATAATTGGGACCTAAATGCCATCCCAGTGTGCTATAAAGCCTGCGTGCAGAGTCCTGCTGCCTTTTCTGCTTCTCAAGTTTCTTGGCATTAATCTATCGCAAAGTGGGGTGGTCACTATAAAAACACCCTGAAACACGCCCTCCCTCTTCGGCGCCATGTTCACAGCGATGTGAAACATTTCGGTGTCTCGCGCTGCGGAAGCGCGACGGAGAACCAGAGACTTGGTTTTTGAGAGCCACGTGTTTTTATTTTTTGACCGCCCTTTTTCCGAACGATGGCAGTGGGGATGGACGGCATCAACCCGCGCACGGGGATGGCGGTGGCGATGTGCAGCGTGTTCCTGGTGTTAGGCTTCATGTTCACCTTTTCTGGCATGAAAGGCGAGAAACTTGGCCGGGTCCCCCTCCTCGCGCTCGGGCCGGCCATCTGCCTGCTGGGCGTGGCCGCCATCGTCCTGGCCAATAAGACGCAGGGCTGCACCAAGTGGCCCTTCTGGCGATGGCGGCGGCCCAGGAGAGAGAAGGGAGACCCGGCATCGGGGGAGGACTCCGTGTCCACCACCACGGTGGGGGAGTCCAGCCGCCTCATCCGCAGCAGGCAGCAGGACAAGCTGCTGCACTACCTGCACGACTTCTACCCCGTGAGAACCTTCACAGCCGCCCGCAAGATTTCTGATTACTGCATGCTGGAACAGCCGTGCACTCCAAGGGAGGGCGGGGCCTTTGCAGCAGCCTCCGGCAGTGAGGAACACGTGCCCCGTGATAGCGTCGTGGTGTTGTCCCCTCGGGACAGCACTCACACCCACTATGGCACCTACTGCTGTCACACTGACCCCAAGGACTTCAAAATGGATCACGAGACTATGGTCTGACCTGAGAAACCTCAGAGGACGTGTGTACTTGACTGTTTTTGGCTTTGGAATATTTTCACTAAAATTACGTTATACGTTATAAGTTTAAATCTAGATGTGGCTAATGCCTTCAGGTCATCTGGTCTCTCTATAGATGTGACTAATGCCTTCAGGTGGTCAGGTCTCTTTATAGATGTGACTAATGCCTTCAGGTCGTCAGGTCTCTCTATAGATGTGACTAATGCCTTCAGGTTGTCAGGTCTTTCTATAGATTATTTTTTAATTACAGCCTATAACTGTGGAAGAAAATCTATTGTTGTGTACAACTGAATAATATAAAAAAGATGGAAAATGTAGTTAATATTAATACACATGCAAGAAGAGGTGAGTATACAAATGAGTTGTGTTTTAAATCTCAGGAAAAATATTATTTAGCAAAAGTATATGAAACTGGGGCATATTTCCAATTTGCTTTGGAACATGTATTTTCAAATTTGAATGTTATTTTAATAGTTTCAATGAAAAATAAATTTACTGCTGAATAGAGACTGTCAGATATATTTAGCATGCTGTATTATAACATACATATATCATAGTAGATTTTGAAACAAATAATTTATGTCACATTTGAGAGTGTGCTTTGTTAACCAATTAGGACTAGAACATTATTGAACTTCTTTTATAATTTAGACTTTTCACATTTAAAGGGGATTATCACTGTTTCTATAGCTTTGTTGGAGAAGTATTGAATGTTTCTAAGAAAGCAATTGTAATAATATTGTAAATTGTTATCAATATTATAAGTATAAGTATTAATATTTTTTCAAAGCAAATTAAGAAATGTTGATTTTAAAGCTATACTTGAAGTGATTCTTCTCAACTAGCCGGAATGAACAAAAAATTTACATTTAAGACAGTAAGTCTCTGTAATGTCAACCTCTAAAAATGAGATTACATTTATTTTAGTTTAATTGATCATAGATTTAAACTTCTAAATGCGCATTTAAAATGAATGATAGATATTTGCATTGCAATAGCTTTATGTCTCTTTCTAGTTATTGTATTTGAAAATGGTTCATGATATGCATATTTTGTCCTATTTTATTATCTGAAACAAGTATGTATAGCTCTTCATGTCGAAAGGTAAATACATATCTTTATAGTGTGAGTGGCTCAGATGAATTTGTTATATACACAGCATTACAGGAGCAACCTATACTTTTCACTTGTGTTCTGTGCCATAATCCGATGGTTGGATGTAACATACTACTGCCTTTAATATTTTGTATTTCCAAATTCTTTCCCCAAATCAAATTAATGCCAATTTGTATGGCAAACTGTTTCGGTTGTGTGGAATTCTAAGAGCTCATTTACAATGATCGGAACTAATGTCATCGATGTCTCAACACTAACGGAAGCAAGAGGTGTCATACAATGCATCCTCACCAAAAAAACTGTGGTTTAATGCATCGTTAAAAAAGCTACATCTGAAATAATTTGCCAAGTGTTCGCTAATCTTTAAATCAACAACAAATTTAATTCAGAATTACACTTTGTAGTGTAAGAAAGTAAGTAAGTACATTTTATTTATGAAGCACATTTAAAAACAACGACTGTTGACCAAAGTGCTGTATAAAAAATATGCGAATAAAATATATAGATACAGTACATATACATACAGTACAAACACATACACGTACAAGCCTAAAATGTTTTTTTAATAAAATACTTTTTTTTTAAAGAAAACCTTAAGCAATTGGAAATGCGAGGGCAAAGAGGTGTGTTTTGAGTCTTGATTTAAAAAGGGTGATGGAAGGGGCAGCTCTGATATTGAGTGGTAGGTTGTTCCACAGCCTCGGAGCAAAGACAGCAAAAGCATGAGCACCCTTCAGCTTTAGCCGGGACCGTGGAACAGCTAAAAGCAGCTGGTTAGACTACCTCAGTGAACCTAGAGTTAAAGTAGGGGCAGAGTAGAGTGTTACACGCAGCATTTTGCTTATCCATATTTTAACACGGAAACATCACAATCATTCGCAGTGTTTATTGGCTCAATTTATTAAAATGTTTTCCACTTGTCTTTTCTCATTCTGATTAATTCACAGCATTTTCTGGGCAGAGTTTTCTTTCGTTTCTTCACACGCTGACCCTTGAGAAGAAGTGCGACCCGCCGAGGAAATCAAGCTCTATGTAAACAAAGCTGTGCGCGGGTCTGATTATACAGCCGCTATTTATTCCGCACTCATCTGTTTTAATCAGCAGTCGACCTTTGCAGTGATGGATGTTCACTGTTTCCACACCCTCTTCTGAAGGATTAGGGGAGATTCCAAGCCAATCAGCCAATCAGAAATGGACATCTTCTCTCAGTGACACAATGCTGTCCTGGATGGTAGGAGGATCTCCAGAATTTCTACTGTGTTGCACCTGTACTCCCCCCCCCCCCTTCACAGATATACAATTTAAATTTAAAAATGAGAACGAGGAGGCCAAGACACAAACGGAAGTGCTTATGCTTTATCATTAAAATCCATTTTGCTTTACGTGCGTGAATTTGTCTGTTTATGTAGTCCGGTACTCCCTACTGCTGTGTGCATGAATATGACAAAGATAAAACATTTCTAGGTGTACATTTGTGTTTTTCAACCTGTGTCTTTCATATGCAAGGCATCCCTACCAGAGGTTGAATGAGTCAATGACGTCTTTGTGGAGCACTCAGACTAGTAATTTATCCAGTTATCGAGGATTCCAAGTGGACAGCTGGTGATGTGGTAATCCAGAACATTAATCTTTGATTGATTCAGGATCCTTATCTACCTTTAGGGGTTGGGTGTGATTATCCTGCATAGGTTGTGGAGATGGAAATAGCCAGAACTGCTTCCTCAATGGCATGCCCTATAAGGCAAGATGAAACAAGACATAAACTTTTAATGTAATAACGGACATTGCTTGGCATTTATTTCTTACAATCTGTGTTCAATACAATGTTCAATCTGTTCAAGCCAAAAATACCCTTTTCCCTGCAACAAAACACATATTAAACATGAGATCACTCATTATGATGAGAAAGCCTGCAATGTGTCATGAGTCCAGTCGTCCACTAGGGGTCACTGTAGTATCACATTGAACTAATAGATTCCCTTCCTCCAGCTAAGTAGTGTTCTTGCTCAGGTGATGTGTCACAACACTCAGGATTCAAAAGATAAGGCAAAACCTCAATGTTACTTATAAACTTTGATCATGAACATTTGTGCCACAAAGCAGCAATATATCTGAATAGTTTCAACTTGAACCCCTGCTCCACCCCCCTTTGCCAGCAACTCCCTTCCCTCTTCACAAATGAGCATTGACACTGTTTCCACAAGACACATGCAATACAATTACAGAATTAAATTCTCCTACTGGTTTCAGGTCAATCATATTGCTTCTGGCTGACAGATGTGGGAGTACTTTACTTATGTTTATGATAGAGCAGTTGATGCTTGCCAAATGCCAGGTGGTTATTTTATGCACTATATTGAGGCGTGCCACAATTAGCACAATCAAAGTACAGACCACCAAAAACGATCCACCCTACAGCCTGCGGAGAGCCATGCAAGTTTGGTTTTTGTTTTCACCTTAAATCAACAACCAGTTCAGACCCAAGAAACCAGATAGTGTAACTTAGCTGTGTAACCGATGGCTTTAATTGATCAATTAAGTTTGAAAAACCTGGACAACCTGCAGCTCTCCAAGGGCAAGAGGGAATAGATCTGTTCTAGATGATGCCTTTATATTTCTAGAATGTATCTCCTGAAAGTCTACAGCTTCTTTTCCACACTGGAAAAAAGTTTAAAAAAAACACTAGTTGTGATTTCTCAGGGAAGTTTTCTTTTCATTGCAACATGATAGGTATCCTATAATCTATCAATTTCTATAACTTTGCAGAGTCAAGATGACATAAAGTTGTGAGTCTGGGAAGGAAAATTATAAAAGCGCCAAAATAATCTCAGTAAAAGGATGAAAGGCTCATGTTATGCCTGCTGGTAAAAGGTAAAAGACCTATAGATGCTTTTTGATGCTACCGCTGCAATGGGATCAAAGCCTTTTTTACCACAGCAGATTGACACACATTGAAATTATTTAATTTATCAAAACATTTGTATTTCTTAAGTCTATTATTTTTTCTTACTACTATTTCTACCAGTAATAAATGGTTTAGTCTTAAAGGGTTTCTGACACATGAGAGATACAAATGATATGATTCAAAAATAAATAAATAAATAAATAAATAAATAAATAAATAAATAAAATTAAATATGAATAATTTGCGATTAAAACATTGTATTGTAGGACACGGATTGCGTAATGCTAAAGAAACAAACACATCTAAATGAGAAATCTTCACTTGTTAATTCACTTGCTAATCTAACCGTGCAGCATGATTCCCAATGCAAGAAATGTTACATCATGTCTAAGTGGTGTATGAGAATCACGCTCAGGTTAATTCTGCACAGCACTCGATCCTGCTCTGTTTTCTTCTTTCAACACTATACCAAATCCTTTGTTCTTAAATTTCTCTAGAAATGTGGCAGACAAGTCAAACAATCTGTGAAATATATCTTGGAATTGTGATAAGCAAGTCTCACTTCATTGTTGCCCTAATTTACAAAAAGCTAAACATGTTTATAATTGCTGGTTGCAGAGTGTTGCTTTCAAACGCCGAGGGAATTTCAAGACTGGTATATTCAAAACATGCGGCACCATTAATTCACTCCTCTTCAAATTTATCTGGAAAAACAAAACAGATTATGTAAAAAAAAGAGACTAATATTACAAATTACTCTAATGGAGGTCTCAGTACCTTAGATTTTAATATACTTGACCATATGTTCAATATAAACTGGATCCGGCACTGTTTATCAGAGAATAACCATCGGTTTTATAATTCCCAAGATTGTGTTTGGAAGATGTGGTGGCCTAAGGGTTTTATTAACGTGTGATTTTAGCTGTACAGATCTGCCCATGAAGCTGGCAAACCTCAAGCAAGCACTTGATTCTTGGAAGTTTGCCTTCAAGCTTAATTTATCCCCCCACGTGTTGCATAGAAACTGGGCCATGTTCATAAAACAATGTCGAAACAAAAACATTATTTTTGCTTTAAATTTCATTGACAATAGGGGTTCACAGGTGTGGATATGTTGCATAAAAAAAAGTAGTAAAAGGTATTTCTACAAAGTTGCACCATCTTATAAAGGCTCCGTTACAATACGAACCTCTAGAGGAAGTCATTCCTTGGGTGTGTCCCAATACTTGAAAAATGCATCCTCCTTTCATCCACTACCACCTCCTCTCCTCCGTGCCATGAAAACAGATCTTTGTGTCCTAATATAATGTTGCTGATTGCATATTAATGACATATTAATTGTTAAATATGAATTAATGTCTCGACGTGATATTTAGTAAAAGATTGCTCTGCTGATGCTATAGGCTGTAATACATTCATTGACGTAAGTGAAGACATGGTACTGTTTCTGTGTAGTAATTCTGGCTCTTTCATCATTGATAATGCTATTAAAATTTTAAGCCTTTTTGGTAAATTTCATACAAATCTATAGAGTGGTTCACAACAAACCCAATTACTGATTATTTTGTACTGAAATTAAATTCCACGTTAACTGCCTTGTTAAATTAACTAATAATAAAAAGCTATTAAAACTTCCCTTATTTTAAATATAATAAAGAGATGAGCTTTAACATGTATTCACATCCATATATTTTGGAATCATATTGTTATTCCCTCTTGGTGTTATTTTTTTGTACTTTATACTTTTATTTGCACTTTGTTGTTTTCATTTAATTTCTTGCTTAATTTCATTTGCGAAACCCCTGTATATTAATGTTTACTACGAAACATGTATGTTTTATGTTCAATATGAATGTCAGGGGAAATTAAAAAAAACTGCAAAATAAGTAAATATTTGCAGTAGTTTCCTCTACAAGGCATCACGTGGTTTGAGCAAGTTAACCAGCCAATGACAGCCACGCAAGGACGGCAGACATAACTGCTGCTAATTCAGCTAACGTACTACTTAAGTTACATTTCTATTAGAAGCAAGACATATTTTGGGTAAGTCGCCTCATTTTGTTCCCAAGTCTGTCACATTGGTTGCGGCCAACTAGTTTCCGTCAGTTTATGTTGGAATACGATTGCTACTAACGTTAGATAGTGCAACTGCTATGACGTTACTTAGCTGTACTGTAACGATAACGTGAACTGTTTGTAGTTTTCTAAGTTACATAACTAGCTAGCTGACTGGTTGGTTGGTTTACTTGGAGTGACAGCTAAAGCTAAACTATAAAATAGCTATACGAAATATGTATTTATGCAGCATAAATTGCCAGCTAACGCTCTGAATGCTAACTTAACTATCAACTAACCTGCTAAGCAAGCTAGCTAGCCTGTTGTCAATGGCGTGCAGTAACATCGTAACGCTAATAGAAGTTGCTGAAGAGAAGGCATTCGATAGGCGCTGAGCTTGAAAATGAAAGGAGACACAGTTGCAAGCTAATCAGTAACGTTATGCAGTAACCTTTCTTTATTAACACGCTATGGGTAACCAACGTGACGACCTTGTAGCTGGTCATGTTAGCTTGCATGCAAATTATACCTTCATTGATCCAATACGTTTTTGGTTAAATGTCGATTATTTCTGGTGAAGAAAACGAGCCTGAAGTTAAATTAAACTGTAGAAAGTTAGGTTGTAGCTGTTTGAATGGAAATGAATGACAGAGCAAATGCCCTAGTCCTCTACCAAAGACATTACGCCTTCTGTTCTGACTACGTCACTCTCTGTCACATGTTCGGATAGGATCAGACGCAAGCGTTTCTATGCAACCTGCACAGTACCCTTGGTTACCCTGGATGGTGCATCTCGAGTCACACCGTTTGACTTTAGCTGAACATTAGGCTGTCAGTGGCCAGAAGAGTGTGGGCAATCGATAGCAAAAAGTCAGTGGTCTTAAAACTTGCCTCTAAAACATCCACTGCTATGTGGTTAACGCAGTGTCGAATTTGCACTGCTGGAATCAGTCAAGATTAAGATTGTAAGGTGACTTGATCAATCTTGAAGATTGCTAAATGTGTCTTGTCAGAAACGGCAGATTAAACAGACAAAGGAGACCTCCGCTCCCAACAGCTGTTTCTCTCTATCCTCGGGCATAGACGTTTAATCTTACAAGTGGTACATTACTGCTGTGCATGATGTGGTACATTACTGCTGTGCATGATGTAGTAGCAGCCATTTTGAAATATTGCCAATTTTGCATATCTGTCAATGGCTGCCTCTGCATCTTGAGCTGGTTAGGCATTCTCCCCGCACACAGAATATAAGCAGGAAATCTCAATTGAACTTGACCTCAGCAGCTTCCGTTTATCTGCTAGTTCGTCTGTGTTTTAGGGAGTCATGTGACGGAACACGCTGCTTAACGGAGAGAGAGAGCGAGAGAGACGTCAAAATCTTTTCCAAGTCCAGATTTCCATCCACCTGCACGGGAACAATGGGGAAGCATTTTGTCAATGAGGTGGACATCAAGAGCACATGGGACCAAGTATTTTCTGCATTCTGGCAGAGGTACCCCAACCCATTCAGGTACCGTCTTCTTTAATGGTACTCACTGATCACCTTTATTCTATGATGAAACATTTCTATCCTGATGGGAGTGGTCTCTTCCAGGATGACAATGCCCCCACCCACAGGGCACGAGGAGTCACTGAATGGTTTGACGATTATGACAATTATGTGAGTCATATGCTATGGCCTTCACATTCACCAGATTTCAACCCAGTTGAACACCTACGGGAGATTTTGGACCGACCTGTTAGACAGCGCTCTCCACCACCATCATCAAAACACCAAATGAGGGAATAACTTTTGGAAGAATGAGTTCCAGAGACTAGAATCTATGCTAGACTAGAGGTAGAATCTATGCCAAGGCGCATTGAAGCTGGTCTGGCGGCTCGTGGAGGCCCAACATCTTACTAAGACTTTTATGTTGGTTTTTTATTTCATTTGTCACCCGTCTATGTATTATTGCAATCAAATGGCTGTGTTTCTGAAATGTGTGATATGCACAACTTGTTGGTTGGCCTGTTGCCTTTTCATTTAAACGTGTTGGCCCCCATCACTCATTCCTTATATGATTATATTAGTATTCAGTCAGTCGTTTAAAAGTGCAAAAATGAACATTCGTCTATGCAGTATTTCACGCTGGTTAGGGCTAATCTCACAGGAACAGCATTTGGTTTGCAGAGGAATAAATTGGGCCTGTGTTCGCTGGTTCTCCACTGAGAACCGAGACTGAGCAGTGGAGAAGTGAGATCGATGAAAGGGAACCGAGGAGAGATGGGAATGACTGGCTCTTTGTGACGGGTCCGTTCTGCGTGCTGCTCGTGCGCTGTAGCGCGCAGAGCTTTACTTCAGCTCCGAGAAGCAGCCAGCGTCCTCCCCGTCCAGTTTTTCCCCCTCTTCCTTTGTTCACATCGCACAATGGCGGTAACCCCGGAGCCGCGTGCCGCCGCTTTCAACTAGCGGACGGCCCTGACTGATAAAGCCCCTTTATTTTTTTTGTCAATGCAAAAAATTATAAAATGGTGTCTGGGGCGGAGTCGTCTTTTGAAAGTAATTTTTTCCATCGATGGGAATATTAAGTTTTATGCATCTGAAAATTGGGCCACCCTCTTGACCTTTCCAAAGACCTAGAGCTGATCTGACCAGCTTCGACACTGGCCGTCAAAAAGGCTGCATTATTCACTTGAAGCCGTTGCTAATATTAGCATAAGGAATATGTCTCGTCATCGTACAAGTAGTGTGAAGGCATGGTTTTAGAGGGGGGAAATCATGTCTGCGAATGCCACACAGTTACTTGAGTTGTGCAGAATCCTCTGGGATAAAATTGTAATCGAGACGCATGAGCAGAACCCTGTGAGCACATCTTGTGGCACTAAAAACACCACACCACACCACACATGCTGCTGCTGCTTGGAAAAGTCTTTTTAAACGACAAAGACGGTGTGATACAGAGGCTTCAAAACAATATTAAACTGATGTGTTGTGTGTTTGGTATATTGCATCTATGTACTTACATCAAATACATTTTCTATCATCAAGGGGAGAAAGGCCATTTGACTGGCAGTTTATAAAGACAAGTTTACCGCACCAGAATAAATGTTTGCCATCACGTCTTCTACTATGAGAATACCAGGGCCCCCACCTCTTCTTTATCCTGTTGAGCTATAATGGCTGCCTGTCTGTGTGTCCTGCCTATCTCTCAGTACGCATGTTCTCACTGAGGACGTGGTTTTCCGCGAGGTGACGACGGACCATCGGCTCCTGTCCCGCCGCCTCCTGACCAAGACGAACCGGATGCCCCGCTGGGCCGAGAAGTTCTTCCCCGCCAACCTGTCCCGCTCCGTCTACATCGTGGAGGACTCCATAGTGGACCCCCTAAACAAGAGCATGACTACCTTCACCTGGAACCTCAACCACACCAGACTGATGGTGAGGCTCTCGCGCACGCGCGCCGACGCGTTTACACACGCAGGCACGCACGTTCAGGCCCGCACACACTAATGCCTGCGCGTGAATACAGACACACTTGAAATGGTTATGGACAGACTGTTTCTCTGTCACAGGAAAATGTCACGGAAATGTACATTCCCATGGTCTGGTGCTGTAGAGCAGCCAGGGATACTCAAATCTGGCCCTCGAGGCCAATACTGCCGGTGATGTAATTAAAAATGGAACCAACAAAGCGACGGAGGAGAGGGGAAATCACCGGACAGAAGTGGAAATCTGAGAATTATTAAATAAATGATAAAAGACATTGATGGCCAGACGATCGTGGGACGACTGAAAGATGGGGGAATAAGGCAAACAAAGCAAGTTTTATAACGTCAGTTACGTTACAGTAGTCTTTGCTTCACTTAGTCCCGCTGCAGAGAAATACAGCGATGTTTGTTTGTTATATTGTCCACATGATTGTGTTCAATTTATTTATATTCTTGGTCACTGCCGCTGAAACGTGTTGGTACAAAACTTAAAATTTGCACATCCCCAAAAATTTAGGTTCGCCAGCAACAGATTCCCACTTACGAAATGTGCAGAAGGGGAAATGGCTAACAGTGAGGACAGTGTAGAAGACACAGCTGACTCAAGTGGTATACCGCCATTTTCTTTCTTTTTCTTCATACCCAGATAAAGTTTTCTGTAAGTGTTGAAGATACAGTCTCATGAATCACACTGGTAACATGAAGAGCCCTTTTATTCTCTTGGTTTCTGCGAGCTCACTGAAGTCAAACGCACTCGATTAGGCATCCCCGCTTTGCCGCCACGAGACCCTCGAGGTTCTCACCAAATTTGGCGACAACGCATGGGGACTGTGTGTTTGATGGGCGGTGCTTTTTAGACGGGTTCAGTGGCCTACCAGGGAACATTAATGGCACCTGATTGGTTAGATGTATTTAGTGCATTTTCAAACCGGAACAATATGGCGGCCTGTTAAATAACTTTATTTTATTCCACCTAAACAGTCCACTAAAATAGGTTTCTGAAAACATTTGAGGCGAGAAATTGGCTATGCAGTTGCTAAATCTTGATTCATATTCGATCTAAAACGCCTGCTTTGACCGTTTGATCCGAGTTTCGCAAGCGACGCCGGACGCATTAATTTGCATAGAGTGTTTTTGGAATCTATCCTATTAAAATTCAGAACCGGTGACCGTGCCGCACAGTCGCCGCACCACATCCATCATGCACCACGTGATCGCATCGCATCCTCTCCATAGAGAATGAATAGAATGCCTCGAACCGATGCACCTCGCCGGATTTGGTGAGAACCCACCTTCCGAAGCGCTCGTCTCCGCGCTCGCAGACAACGGGCGGGTTTGGCTGCCGCGGTCGGTCGCCCAGCCGACGGCCTTGCTCAAGCCAGCCCACAATAGCTGCAGTGTTGCAAGCAGGCGTCCGCAGTTCCTCCTTCTCCCGTTTTTCACACGGGCGCGCCGCTTCAGTTCCGTCCTCTGGCCCTGCCTCCGCCCCCGCTACGAGGCAGGCCAGAAACCGCAGTCTGTGGTTGGGAATCTCATGGTTTTGTTCTCAGGCCCTCATTGTTTGGGTTGTGTTAGACAGTATCATTTTTGAGGAGAGCCCGTGAGGCGCCCTGCTGAGTCTTGTTCTCTGTATGCTGGACAGGGGAAGTGCAGGGCACCACCAGGCCCCTCCCTACAGTACAGCCACATATGTGGCCATGAGGCCAGAACTCTGTCACCAACCGACTCCCTCTCTCTCTCTCTGTTTTTCTCTTCTCCCTCCCTCTGACTCCCTCCCTCCATCCCTCCCCCTCTCTCTGACTCTCCCTCCATCCCTCCCCCTCTCTCTGACTCTCTCCCTCCATCCCTCCCCTCTCTCTCTCTCTTTCTCACCCCACCCCCCCCCCCCCCCCCTTTTTCTCTCTCTCTCATTCTTGACGCCAGTGGACAGAGTGTGCTAAGGAGTGCTAAGGCTTTGGGAGCAGCAGCGTTGAGGTTGGCCATTTGATCTCTTAGTAGCTGTGCCTGAATATCTGCCGGGGAATTGAGAAAGCGTGACTAGTTATGTTATTTTTATCGTATTCACAATGATGTGCATATGAAGATGTACTTGGCAAAGGGGCCTCTTGCAGAAATATGCTCAAGCCCTCTTAATATCTTTCTGTACTATTGTACCAAGTATCTGATTGGTTTACCAGTCTGTGACATTGAGGCACTGCAACTGCTACAGAATGTTGTTTCCCTCCTCGTCTTCAGCATACCTAAATGCACATGCCACAACACCTTTTGAACACTTTTCAGCAATGTTTTTGATACACCATAACAGGGGCAGGCCAAGGTTCTCCAGTAGGGGGCAGTGTTTCTTTTGGACAGCGAATTATGTTGCCTCTACATTCAGCACCAACAGCATTACACTAAGTGTCAGCTAGCATATTCAACTTCCATAGCACAGCCTTATGTGGAGCCATGCACTCGTTTCAGACAGTAACCCCCCCCTGTGAGGCTAGTTAAATATAATTAAATGTGCTACCCTTTCCGAGCTGACGTTTGAGATGAGTCATGCCACTAACTCATTATTTTGAGGTATAATTTCCATGGGAGAAACAAAAGTTGTTTTGGGATGAAAATCCTCTCATGGTTGATGGGGGAGAGGCAGGTTTAAGAGCTGAAGTGTTCAAATAAAGTCAAAAAGCTCTTCTGCTTTGTTCTGCTTATAAGTGTCTGTTAAATAGCCCCAGATTGTACAAAGTCTTGGCCGTGGAAGTGTCTGACAAAATGTGAGCCCTCAGATGCGATTGGACCTGAAAATATGACCTGTTATGTCTGGTGACTATGACAACTCATAAGAGGAGTTGAATTCATTTTCTCAAGAACTGTTGGCCATGAGAAGCAATTTATTCCAGGTGTCCAGGAGAAAGAGTCTGCAGCCTGCATGGCTAATTCTGCCTGGCTCTGGGGCAGGGTGATGTTGGGTGATATAATGACTGCCTGGCTCTGGGGCAGGGTGATGTTGGGTGATATAATGACTGCCTGGCTCTGGGGCAGGGTGATGTTGGGTGATATAATGACTGCCTGGCTCTGGGGCAGGGTGATGTTGGGTGATATAATGAATGACCGGGTCTGTGTTTTTTTTTTTAAAATCACATTTATTTTTTTCCTAACCTGACGCATGTTTGCTAAAGTTCTTGCAGGTCTGTAGCCCAGTGTTATCGTTCTCACTGCTTACGTGATGTAGATTTAACGTATCATACCACATTAGCGGTGTAAGCCAGCTTGTATGAGAGCATCTGCCAAGTAAACAAATTAAATGAATAAATATAGGATGATGTTAGGCAGGAACGATTCCGTCATCCGTGCTTCCATTTTGTGGCAGCGAATGGCGCCTGAAGGCAAGGATTCGAGGGGCCTGTGTCTCCACCGTCTGTTGCATTCATTGGTTCAGTCCTTCCCTTCAGTGCAGTGAAGAACTTGGGGAGACCACTCCAGTGTCTCTACAGGGAAAATTAGGTATCCTTTTTTGGGAAGGTTGCCCTGAGAAGAGACTTTTTTTTTTGTTTTTGCTGACAACTGTTTGATTTCCTCAGTGAAGAAGCGACAAGGTTTTTTTACCAAATGGCTGCCATTTTACTATAGGAAGGTAAAGTAAATTACTCAGGAGTGCAATACCAGCAGTACCCCAGTTCTAACCCTGGAGTTCAGGTAGGGTTGTGTAAACATTGTGTTGTGCTCATTGCTGGGCTATTGCATAAACACTATTAAATATGCAATGTTATTTTTATTTTTATTTTTTGGGTTTGGCCTTCATGTTATACTGTCTCCCTGCGGGAGCGCCCTCATCTACAGCTCACAGCCATCTGTTTAATGTACAAGTGGGGAAATACTCACGTGGCTCACTGGCTCCACTATGCTGTCCTCGGGCCAGGGTATGCCCTCATCTTTCAACACAAAGCGACAGCGCGTGCCCACACCGCTCACTGTCTGTCAATGTGTGAGTCAATTCATGCTGTCAAATGAGAGCCTGTCTGTCAGAGAGTAAGAGAGAGCGTGCGCCAGGCAAGGCCGCCGTCGCCCGCTCGTCATTGTTCTTTCATGAGCTCCGAGGTTCATGACGGCTTCGCGTCCTTATTCGTTATCGATCGCACGCTTTCAAGGTCAAAGTGCAGTCCTTGCTTTTAACAGCCCGGAATAAAGACAAATCCTCTGACGGACTGGAGAGACATTTGTAATAAAGTGAATATCAGCATTGTGGCACGGAGGGACAGCTGCACTTGGAAATGGAAGTTTAGATGCAAGGATGCGAGCCAGGAAACAGTTATCGATGATGATAAAAAATAAAATATTTTTGTTTATTTGAGATTCTTTTGTCTTTGGTATTCGGAACTCGGAACCTTGGACGCCGCTAATTATGGACTCGAATTTCACCGTGTAGTATCTTTCCTAGTTTGACAGTTGTACACTTCTTGTGATGCGTGTAAACTACAGCATTCTCTATTCGATGGAACATCTGGAAATCATGTGTGAAACTAGGTCGTTTTGCACGGCACACTTGGGGTTTGCGCTTTTAGTTTTTTTTTTACTTCACCTCAAACGAACTTTGCTGACTATGTCTTGGCTTGTCTGAATATTACTGCACGCCAAAGTGGCTGCAGGCATTTTAAGATGGCGGTGGCAATAAACAATAAGCTTTAGCCTAGCTTCTCCAGTGCTTTGTTATGATAGTTGTTGCTTTCTTGTCAATATGAAAATATTTTTTCAAAAGCAAAAGCAGATAGTAAGTGTATATATTCATGGCTGAAGGCGAGGTGAGGTTAAACGTCTGGCCTCGTGTGTAAAATTAGAGTGGAAATGTCTGGTGGCATTCAGCCCTCACCACATTGGCATTCTCACGCTTACGGACAGAGAGCAGCGTTAGTCTGGCAGAGGAGAAACGGTCGTTAACCATTACCAGTGTAATTCCCTTACCAGCTGTCGAGCGTCTTGTCTGTTTTCCCCCGGCCCCTTTAAATGTAAAACGAGTCACTGTGGACATCCGCAGACGGTGGAGGAACGCTGCGTGTTCCGGGAATCCAGGGACCGGCCGGCATGGACCCGGCTCGCACGCGAGGCCTGGATCATCTCCGGAGTCTACGGATTCTCCAGGCCCATCCAGGTACGCTCCCGAGGGTCAAGCTGGGATGGGAGCTGTGTGCCCGTGCCCCGAGTTCCTGTGGCGGTGTGCGGCTGCTTAATATTGAACAGAAGAAACCGTGCAGTATATATCATGCATTCTTTACTGTGAAATCAACTGGAAATCCTGGGTATAAAGGATTTTATCCTCTTGAGTTAATGTGTGAAAGTAGGGCATCTGCCTTATCTGTCAGTGTTGTCTGGAGCGTGCAAGGTTTTTATATCAGGCTTGTCCAGCAAGCCTTCTAGACATTTTCAATTTTGCATGGTTTATAGGTCAAGTGATATCACAGAAGGTAGAGAGTGGAAGTCACGCAAACACACAGTGAATGGCAAAAAAAAAAGCAACAGAAACCTGTATCTCCCAGTGAAAAGAGTGAGAGAAGTGAGTGAATGCGACCTGTTGTTTTAGTGTGAATGAGCGGCTCATGGCTGCCATCACCCCCCTGTTGGCCATGCCTACGCTGCCGGTCACCCGGGCCCTTCTTTAACCCCGTTCTTTCATGCGCCCACAGGAGTTCGGCCTGGCCCGCTTCAAGAGCAACCAGACGAAGGCCCTTCAGGGCCTGGAGCTGGCTCTGTTCAACATGCATGGTACGTACCCCCCCCCCCCCTACCTGCTGCCGCTCCCTCTTATTTTGGGTGGAGTGGGGTGGGGAAACCTTGGCCTGCGTCCCTCTCCGCATTACCCACCAACCCTTGTTTATCACGGTCCACCCTCACATGTGGCTCACCACTGTTTCCATCCAAGAGTGATCTTCTGATTATTTTACTTGTGTTATTTAATTTTGAGCCTAACCTAATCTGAACTGAGGATCTGTGCTTCTGGTCCGAGGTTCTCCATTCGGATTAGGCTTGTCAAGAAGTGTAATATTTAACCCTGTGTATGAGATCAGAGGCTGGAGGCCTATCCACCCATCCTTGGGCATGACTTTGGTCTGTTTTTCGCTCTGTTCCTCTTTCCGCTAAAGCCGCTGATGTGTTTAGGCAAAGCCACAATGCATGCAGAACCGGAGTCCCCATTTCTGTTTAACTATGGCCCTGTATCATTACTGAAGGCTGAAACCCTATAGTGCTAAACTAAAGCCCTGTGTCATGATTAAGCCCTATAGTGCTACTCTAAGGCCCTGTATCATTACTGAAGGCTGAAGCCCTATAGTGCTAAACTAAGGCCCTGTGTCATGATTAAGCCCTATAGTGCTACTCTAAGGCCCTGTGTCATTACTGAAGGCTGAAGCCCTATAGTGTTAAACTAAGGCCCTGTATCATTACTGAAGGCTGAAGCCCTATAGTGCTAAACTAAGGCCCTGTGTCATTACTGAAGGCTGAAGCCCTATAGTGCTAAACTAAGGCCCTGTATCATTACTGAAGGCTGAAGCCCTATAGTGCTAAACTAAGGCCCTGTGCCATGATTAAGCCCTATAGTGCTACTCTAAGGCCCTGTGTCATTACTGAAGCCCTATAGTGCTACACTAATGCCCTGTGTCATTACTGAAGCCCTATAGTGCTACTCTAAGGCCCTGTGTCATTACTGAAGCCCTATAGTGCTACTCTAAGGCCCTGTGTCATTACTGAAGCCCTATAGTGATAAACTAAGGCCCTGTGTCATTACTGAAGCTGTACTACAGGCCCAAGAGGGCAAGCAGTGTAGTTCTGCCCTGTTTGTCGCAGATGACCACAGGATAGTGGATGAACCGGACATGCACTCCATGTGCTCAAATTAGCCCTCAATGACATGACAACACAGGGGCTTTTTTAACACTCTAGCACAGCGGAACTGGTGACATGTTTTATGCTGTGTTTTAAAAAACAAAAACAAAAACAAAAAACTTTTATTGTGTGTACTTTTGTTTCCTACTCTGGCACTATAGCGCAGAACTCTGCCTTAGCATGCTGGTGAGTATGCCATGCACCTGTGCGCTTGTGTGCCAGGTGCTGGCTCAGCGGTCTGCGTAGTGTCACACATTCTAGAAGCTCTAGCTTTGTGATGGAATAGTGGATAGACAACAGCTGTGGTTCTAGAACCTTCGTAGCCGTGTTTTATTTAGGTTGTGCTCGTGGGTATTGTAGTTAGAGGCAGCCAGTGGTGTGTGTGTGCATGTAGATTTCCCTTATTTCCCCTGTAGGTAAAATGACCTTATTGGACTTGATTCCTGTTGATCACATGACCCCAGCAGGGTGTCAGTAAAGACTGTAGTGCATCAAAGCAACCTGGCATCAGGCCTTAAGCTTGCTATTACTATTTCTGTCCCAGCATATTCTAGACTTTCTGGTCTTTGTATGGTAGCATTGAGTGGGTGGTATCTTGAATCCGGGCTTGACGTAACGGCCCTCTCTGTAGAAGCCGCTGGACTGCTTCTCCCAGCGTGGCCTGTGTTCAGCTGTATGTGAATCCCAGTGTGCGCTAACCAACAGCGCTGTGACCCGTGTGCACTTAGCAGGAACAGCCTGACCCATGAGCAGTATTTTAAAAGGAAAGAAGCTCACTCACTGCTAGTGCTGTTGTTCTACGGAGTGTCTGTTCTGACCCGTACATCGGGCTTATTCCTGCTCTCTCAGGATAAAATAAATAAAAGAGACAGGGAAACGAGAGAGGCAGAAAAATAAGAGGGATTAAACGAGAGGCAGAAGGGG
This sequence comes from Ilyophis sp. 1 JC-2022, assembly GCA_022702515.1. Lineage (NCBI taxonomy): Eukaryota > Metazoa > Chordata > Actinopteri > Anguilliformes > Synaphobranchidae > Ilyophis > Ilyophis sp. 1 JC-2022. Next base: position 18,180,596 of record CM040400.1, on the reverse strand, counting down.
AGAGAGAGAGGGAGAAAAAAGAGGGAGAGAGCACAACAGAGGGCGAGTGTGATGGGGGAAGGAGGGAAAGGGAGAGAAAGGCACCACTCAGCTGTAAGTGGAAACATGTGTCTCTGCTGAGCTGTTTTTCTTCCTCTTGCTGGCTGGGAAAGGGTCAGCTTAGGTCATCAGTCCTGCCAGCCTGCAGACCCTGGAGCTGTTTTAGTCTTTGGTCCTGGCAGTGTACAGGCCCTGGAGCTGTTTTAGTCTTTGGTCCTGGCAGTGTACAGGCCCTGGAGCTGTTTTAGTCTTTGGTCCTGGCAGTGTACAGGCCCTGGAGCTGTTTTAGTCTTTGGTCCTGGCAGTGTACAGGCCCTGGAGCTGTTTTAGTCTTTGGTCCTGGCAGTGTACAGGCCCTGGAGCTGTTTTAGTCTTTGGTCCTGGCAGTGTACAGGCCCTGGAGCTGTTTTAGTCTTTGTTCTGGCAGTGTAAAGGCAATAGAGCTGTTTTAGTCTTTGGTCCTGGCAGTGTACAGGCCCTGGAGCTGTTTTAGTTTTTGGTAGGGCTGTCACGATCATGAAATTTTAGTTGACGATTAATTATCATACAAATAATTGCGATTAACAATTGAATTGTTTTTTTTCTGATCATTTTATGCCACTATTATAGTATAAGCCTAATCATAGTTTAATAATACACATACACCTTGGCATTGAACATTGGAACATATAAATAAGAATTACATTATATTACATTTAATTTGTAATTAAATGACAAAATTACGGCGCTACTAGCTTAAAAATGCACGTGAAGTTCGCTGACGTAGTAGCTAAATCTGTCCATGGAAAAAAAATTTGTTTTCAGCAGATATCTTAGTTACAACAAGATTGAGCTAGCAAGTCAGTTTTGTGTTTATATGTGTGGTATTTATTCAGTTTTGGAAATCCCACGATCTCTAGAAAGCGTTAGCTCAAGTTGGCTGGCTGACTCAACAGGGACTAGAAATCGTCTCTGTTTCTAGGTCGTTACTAAGGGTCGGCCTCCTTGCTGGAGTAGTAAACTAGGTTTCATTACATAGGAATCTACTGACGTGACTGATTGTTTTCAGGAACAATATGAACACATTTTGATTATATCTTTTATTTTGTTGGTAACCATTGTATAATCGCAATATTGCTTAATTAAGCGCCTCAAGATAAACAGTTTGTGGCGCTAATTCTCTACTCATGTGCCATTGAACCATAGCAGAAGAAGGGGGCGCAACGAGATGATGTCATTAAAAGAGCGCCAGTCAAACCTGAAACGGTGGAAAACGATATGGAAATAGTGATGGAAATATGACATTTATGTTAGTTTCATCCAGCTGTTTTTATAGATGAATGGAAACGATTCTAACGATTATGCAAATGATTGCGGTCAGCTCAAATAATCACGATCAGGCGATTATGTAATAATTGTGACCTAGTCTTTGGTCCTGCTGGCAGTGTCCAGGCCCTGGAGCTGTTTTAGTCTTTGGTCCTGGCAGTGTACAGGCAATAGAGCAGTTTTAGTCTTTGGTCCTGGCATTGTCCAGGCAATGGAGCTGTTTTGGTTTTTGGTCCTGGCAGTTTACCGGCCCTGGATCTGTTTTAGTCTTTGGTCCTGCCTGCCTACCTACAGGCCCTGAAGCTGTCTTGGTCTTTGGTTTAGGGAGTTTCTCTTGAGAGACTGTCCCTTGTTACCTTATTAATACACAGTATGCTTTAATAACACACTGTAATTCGTATTAACAGTGTATCGCTTCACCATTACAAGCCAATCCATGTAAACAACACACGCAACACTTTAATAACACACTTCACCACACCCTCAAATCGCAGTCACAATATTAATACCTTGTAAACAACAGGTCCCTGTCTGGCAATGCAGTGTGGCACTGGACTCCACTGATCTGTACTGCAACTCGTCCTCTTCCTACACCTCCACACCCTGGCTCCTCAGAGCAGGAGAACACACTCCCTGCCTTACTCCACTCAGGGTGTGGCACTGGACTCCACTGATCTGTACTGCAACTCGTCCTCTTCCTACACCTCCACACCCTGGCTCCTCAGAGCAGGAGAACACACTCCTTACTCCACTCAGGTCTCAGGTCAGCTGAGGACACGTAACCTCCAACCCTGTCTCCCTGCGCCCAGAACGGCATCCGCCTCCCTCTCCTCTCTTCTCCTCTCTTGTAAGGTTGGGTTGCCTTGGGGGCAGAGCACTGCACAGGGACGCCACGGCGACAGGCCCTGCCCACTGGCATGTGGCCAGAGGGTGTCGGGTGGGGGCTGAGGAGATGTCGTGCGTTCTGTGGAGCGGCTCTTTAGAGACAGAGAGAGCGTGTGTGTGAATGTGTTTGCATGTGTGTCTGCCTGTGTGCACGTCTCAGTGTTTCTGTGTGTATGTATGTGTGTGCGTGTGCCTGTGTGTAATGCCCAGGTGTGAAATGACACCACCCACCAGCCAAATGCTGGTAAAAGTTTGATTGTGGCTGGTAAGATTTTTACTCTAGTAGCCACTTTGTCCAGTAACCAACCAGGTTGTGTTGTATTGTAAACGGTAATGTGGCTTGTAAAATGTTGTAAATGGCTGATGATTTTTAGAATCCACAAGCCACTCTAGCCAGAGGGTGAAAAAGTGAATTTAATTAATTCCCTGGTCACGCCCATTCTTCACTGACAGAAGGCTGGACGGACGAGGGGCTCTGGAACGTTTGGTTGGCTGCTCCACAACTGTTCCAGTAACATGAGGAAGTAAACATTCCACACGGATGTTTGAATCATGTTTTTTACTTATTTACTTTTTATGGTCAGCTAATGCGGACGAGCAGTCGGGTCACTGCGTTTTCTCGTCGCCTCAGCCGTACGGTGTGTTTGACAGGGACAGGCAGGGTAAAGGGAGAGCCCTTATTCACCCTGTACATCAGGTCCTGAGAGGATGGGATGTCACGTTCTTGGCCTGCCACTCTTAGCCTGTGTGACCTGCTCTTCTCTGATAAGCTGCAGGGTTGTATTTAAAAACAGACTCAGACAGGGGGATGGTCTCTGAAATTCTAGCCAGCTCAGCTCAGGGTATAACAGCAGTGTCCTACCTGGGATTCTTACCTACAGCCTCGTGTTGGCATTACTGTGAATGTTAAATGAGGTTAAATGAGCTGTCTTCTGCCCCGAGGTTCATTTAGGGACACGGCATGCTAGCTGGAGCGTGTGTGTGTGTGTGTGTGTGTTTGTGGTATGCAGTGTCTGTACGGATTCCAGTGTGTGTCCTATTCTTTGTGAGCGTAGGCCCATGTGAATTGTGCTTGTGTGTGTGTGTGTGTGTGTATATGTATATGATGTGTGCGCGTGTGTATGTATGTATGCATGTATATATGTATGTGTGTTTGGTTACAGTGTGCAGTGTTTCTCATCTCGTGTCCTGTGTGTGTGTGTGTGTGTGTGTGTGTGTACGCACGCAGGAGACTCGTCCCCGAGGCCACGCAGGGATGCAGTGAAGGAGGCCTCTGAGAAAGCCAAGGAGGCGGCGCTGGCCGCCACAGAGAAGGCCAAGACCCTGGCCTCGGCTGCTTCGCCTCAGAAGCCCCGGCAGTTTGTGTGACGCGGGAATGCACACACACACAGGCGTGTGAAAATGACCTCCTCGGCAACCCCGGGTCTCCTGAGATCGCGCGTTCCTCCGTGCGGTCCCTCGGGGTCCCGCCAGGTCCCGCCAGCTCTCAGACATACCGCCGTTTTGCTGGGATCCAGCTGACCTGCAGCTGGGACTGGACTCATAACCCGTTTATCACCATCTCCCTGGCGCTGCTGCTAATTCTCAGGTACTGTACTGCACACACGCGCATCTGTGTTTACTGGCAAGCAGGTCTGTCTGTTTACACACCTTTAGTAGTGTGTATTTAGCCTGTATTAAATGTGGACAATCAAGGACAAAAATACTAAAAAAACAATAGTAAAACATTTATTTTCCATTTGTTTTGTCTGGAGTGGTAATGCAAGCCTTTCTGACATCGTCTTGCTGTAAATTTACATTCTAGTATCTCGGGGTTTCGTCAGTTTGATTTGTTGAAAAAAATCTTGGAAGCATTCCTTCTAGTTGGTGAAAATGACACATTGGCTTCTTAAAACCTGTTGTGGATGTTATTATTATTAACTTTGCTGTGCGTGAAAGTGTTAAATTATAGAATGAGTGAGAAAGTGAATGCAATTTAGGGGTTAATTAAATTTAAGTAATACAGTTAAGGTAATGATACCTTTACATTTTTTTAGACTGTATTGGGGGTAAAAAGTATAAAGTAAATGTGTATTGGAATTTTAATGCATTATGGTTTCTGTCATGAATTGATCCTCTAGCCTGTACTTTCTCTGTCATGGAATCCTTTTACCATTCTAAGGTTGAGTCCTAAACAATAAATGGGAGAATGAACTGAGCCTGACGAGTTTGTGCATCCGTTACATACATTTGGAAAATGTAATTGTTGTCGATTGATTGTCTGTGACGGTGGATCAAGCAACGCGCTGGGAATTCTGAAACCCGCCCGTGTGTAGAGGTTCCCGCGGGAGGGAGACGGGTGCAGTTACCTGCTGTCCCGGCACTGCATTAACACACCCCCACACGTGGACACCGGGCCGAGTCCGCAGCCCTGCAGCTGCCACCGTTCTCCGGGTCTGGGGATGTGCTGTTAGCAGCCTGCAGCCTTCACGCGGGAGGGGGTCGAATTTGGGAGCACGATGGAGGCGTCTTCAAAGCGCAGAGGGCAGTAAGTCCCGCCCCCATCCCCCTGTTCTGCACTGGAATAGCACTCTCTTCACCTGAGAACACGGCACTTAATAAAGAGGCTCTGCACTGTTACTCGTGGTGTGTGACTTGTTTCCCCACCCCCCCCAACAAAATATTTGTTAGTCCATTAATCTATTATTGGTCTAGTCTACTCTATAGAGCAGGAGTCTGTATTTCTGGTCCTGGAGAGCCGCAGGGTCTGCTGGTTTTTATTTGCGCCTTAAAATCAGCAACCATTTCGGTTGCAAGAAACCCGGAGAGGTGAGTTAATGGCGTTATCAACCGCTTTCATTGATTATTTAAATGCTGAGAAAAGCAACAGATCCTGCGGCTGTCCAGGACCGGGACTGTGGATTCCGGTTTAGAGAGCGATGAAGGCGTTACCCCGCCCCCTCACAAAATGCACAACATTCACCCCATTAGACACGTGAGGGGCGCTGTCCTCGTCTGCTCTCTCCGCACTGCTCCCGGGGTGCTGCTAATATTGGGACAGCTGTGGTTTCACAGGCTAGCTGGCAGGAAGCTCGCTGCGTTAGTTCTATATAACGCTGCTACGGTTTCGTCCCGGCTGGCCGGCCCACTGCGTTTCGAGAGATTTACAGGGCACGTTGGCCTTTTACCGCATGGCCATCTCAGTTTGTGTTTCAGCGCACGGCTTTGCTGAATTTAGTGAGAACCATTTCATGACGCTGGACTCGGGGAGTGTGCAAATTCTGCTGTCAGCCAACAGATGGCGCTGCGAGAGGTCGGAACACCGCTGTACTCTTCGTGTGGCTTTAAAAACAAATTTTAACCCTGGTAAGCAAACATTTGACCCACTTTTTTCCCTAGAACGGTACATATCATTATATGGGCAGGGCGGTACGATACACACATATATTATTTGGTTTGTAGTGTGTGTGGACTCCATGTCTGTTCTGTCTGGTTGTAGGTTGAATGAATACTACTTTAGCCAAGTGTGAAGAAGACACTGACAACCTTATGTATAAAACTTTTTTATTTATATTACAATGAAAGAATGATACAGCACAATACCTTCAAGTGTGTGCTAGAAAATGTAGCCAGCACCAGGTAAGTATGTGTACATAAAATGAACTTAGAATATTTTACACCTTGAGAATGCACAAAACACTCCTCTGCTAAACGGAACTTATTCACAGGACCCTGGCACAGAACCCCCCACCCCTCCCCCGCTCCCCAAGTACGCCTGATCCCCAGCCTGAATCTCAAGCCAGCCAATCCGGGCTCTTCAATAAAATGCACAGCACCCAATCAGGAATCTATTCTCATTGATACAGAACACGGTCAGAATGAACGCTCCAAATCCGGGGGAAAATAGTCCTCGTATCGCCCGTTACAAACGTTTACGACCTAGTGGGGAGCCACACAAGACATCGATCCGACAAAGAAAAACTCTAAATTTATCACGCCCAAAAGCGTGCAAAGCTAAATTTGAAATGACATTAAAAGTCCCGTTTCTTTCAAGCTGGAGAGCACAGGAACAAAAACAACTGTTTAAAAAGCAGGAATTTCGTTCCACTGGAGATGCTGTACTGGTGCCAATATTGCAGGGGAACTCGAAGAACAGACTCTTTTGTTGCCCCAAGTGACTCCGTGTCCTCTTTTGACTCTGCTACCCCCTCTCTCCAGCGCACTTCTAGTCTGACATGTCTCCCCTCCCTCACCCAGTCCAATCTCGGCAGTACTCATCATGTAGTCACTAGTTCACTGCTTCTGAAGTCACACATTAAATACCATAAAATATTCAGCCCCTTCCTGTGTTTTCAGAGCAGTTAGCACTTTGACGGGTCTTGTTTTAACTCACTTTAGTATTTAACTCTGAACAGGAGTACTTTTTTTTGAGAGTGGGGTGTGGGTTGCGTTTGAGGCGTTAGGATATTTCCACGGAAACCTATTTCACGTTCAAATAATTCTTTAGCGTTTCGGTTTTTCTTTTACGTGGTACTTTCTTTAACACGGTTGCTTCCACAGAATTCAAAAAGATGTGCTTGTTTGTCAGTGGCACGGCTGAAACGCCTCTCTGCACCACCAAAAAAACACTTTCCGTTCAGTATTCCACCAGAACGAGAAACGCCTAAAGGTGACAAGTGTGGCAGCCTCCCCAAATTCCTTTACCGCAAGAGCCCACCCTTTTCAGATCATTTCTGTGTTCCTGTACCTCAGGGATTATAAATAGAAGTACATGCCTAAAATTACACCATCGTCAACTATGGAATGTTCCGGCAACAATCTCTCCCATGCGTCACGGTTACCACAAGTTTCTACTGGAAGGTTCTGTGCATGAGTTTATTATTATTAACATTTAGTCACCAGTTGTTCATTTGACCAACAAACTGAAATAGTAAATTTTAGCTATTAAAAGTCATGTGTTTACTCGACATGAATGTAAACTTCACACAAAGAAATCCTTACATGTCTCTCCATTACTTTCAGAGAAACTAGACCAGTAAAATCAATATGAACGAAATGGAGAGTTGGTCACAAAATTCACCAAAAAAAGCTGTAATAGTCCTGCTTCTCATTCACACAACCTCCCCACCCCACTCAATGCCTGAAGAAGAAAAAAAAACCCGCAATTTGTATATTGCTGTTTTTCCTCATAATAACAGAGGGATTCTCCATGGCCTTCGGGAGCAGGCATGGAGCCGGCCCACCAGGAGCAGACCGAAAACATTCAGCTGCCATTTTTGATTAGGTTTTCACTCTACTCCCAGTCACCTGCTGTTCAGTTAATGATAAACATGAAATAATACAACAAAAAAAACAAAAAAACACCATGAGTTTGCTGGTTGTCGGGTAGGAACGGCTGGCCATCAGCCCGAATGGTAACCAGGATGTTTGAAAGCTGCCGTGGAGTTACCAACGTGGTCAGTGTGATGAAAGTCAACGGGACGGGGATGGGAGTCTGATTTCGGGGCAACTGAGCGGAGGCAGGAGGGGTGGGGTGGATGGGTTTATCAGTGCAAGCTATACGCCCCTACTCGAGGGGCGGAGCGTGAAAGGGGAATGATGTAGCCCCCTGCTCAAAAAAGGGCGTGTTCTGGGGGGAATGTCTAGCGGGGACGAGACCTGAAGAGGGGAAGTTTGGGGTTGGGGGTTGGGGTTGGCCGTTCACAACAACAGTCGCCGAGGCTCACCAAGGCACAGAACGAGACCGAAAACCATGCTGCTCCCGTCTCCCTTCTCCAAGCCTGGCCTCTTGTCTGTCTCCTTACATTTCCTATACAGATATACTCTTTTTTTCATATTTTCTTCTTTTAAGAGAACATTTAGGAAAATATAATATAAAATTTAATACAGGAAATATAGACTACACTTGCTAAAAATCACTTTATAAGTGTCTTGTATGCAGGATTTTGTATTTTTGTACACTTGTTTTTTATTATTTTTTTTATTTTCAAGACCTTCCGTGATTGGCTGGTCCTTTTTTTTACACGTTAAGACGCGGAGCTCTCGGGGCCACAGAAAAACGAGTCGGAGTCACGGAGAAAGAAAGGGGGCGACTCCGCCGTCTATGCTGAACGCTGAGCGTAGCGCTATACATCCGAACCACCGTCCTATTGGCAGAAACGACGAGGGTTGTGTAAGGACAGCCCACATAAGCACATTACACCGGTCTGATCTCGCCATGCCCCGAGGCTCCTTAAATTATTTCCTTTTAATACGGATGTAAGATCTCTTGGGTAGAGCTGAGGGGGTGCCGCTGCCTACGATGGGAGTCAAAGGGGGGTGGGGGGGTGCCACTTTAAAATCAGTGTGATCTCACTCGACGGGGACCACTGCTCCTCCTGAGGAAGCTGATCCTTAAAAGCAGCCAGTTCTTCCCCCTTTCATATTCCGCGTACTTCCGACAGCGTTGGCATGCCAAATTGAACCAGCGTGCGCACACACACACACACACGCGCGCTCACACACCGGGGCATTTATCTCGAAGTTAAGAGTAGACAGCAAGAGGCGCTGTCTTGCAGCCAAACTAGAATATTCAGAGCTGAACAAAGAGCCCCTGTCTCTTGCCCCGCCCCGTCCCACCCTAGACCTTGCGTCCTCCCCACCCAAACTGAACGGTCCCGCTCAGAGCCCTTCCAGAACCGCTCCCGGGTTGATTAGCGCACCCCGGAGCTGTAGCTTCCCTGCTTGCTCGCTAACTCACTCTGCTACTGAGAACATGCAACAGACCAGGCCTGAGAGGTCATATAGCTTCAGTGCTGATTTGTCCTTTTGAAATTAGCGTTGACGTCACAAGCCAGTCCTGACGGGTGGAAATGACACGTTGCCTTGGGTGTAAAACCCTATGACGGCACAGCCACAGTAGTGCAGTGGGCAGCAGGGTAGCGTTCAGCAGTGAAGTAGTGGTTGGTGAGGGTTGCGGGTTTGAGACCTCGAAGCCACACTGCTGTGCTCTCCACTAAGGTTTTACCCAGGACTCCTTCAGTACACACTCTGTACACTGTACGCAGTACTGTGTAAAATGCAAGGTGTAAAAGTAGCAGGCTACACTTCTCAGAAGTGCTGGACATTGTGTGGAGTAGAACAGATATGAATAAATATATTTTTCTTCTGTCAAGGAAAAATGCTTGGTCATTTCCCTCTTTCAGAAACTGACTATGCAATGCACAGTGTGCTCTGTTGCTGACAATCATAGCAACGATTTAGTTTTCTACACAATAGTCTCATATTAAATAGGAAGTGTTTTCCCCGAACACACACACACACACAGCCAAACAAACCTGTGCAGCACACGGTTCTCAGTGGCAAGTCAAAAGCTGTTGTACCACAGAGTTCCTCCATAGAAACCATGAATTGCTCAGCTATCAATTTCTGCGGTGTGAATGGAGAGAGGGTATGGACTGGGGGGTGGGGGTGGGCATGTCTCAGAGAGGAAGTTGAGTTGCACATATGCGGCCTGCTTCCTGGAGGATAGGCAGTCGTGGTGGGTGGGCGGGCGGGCGAGAGGGAGGCGTGGCCTTGGCTGGTGGGGTGGGGCGGGGCCTAGCAGAGAAGGGGCTGCAGTCTGTGGGAGTGCACGTAGCTGCCGTCGCTGGAGCTCCCCTGCAGGCTGTAGTGGTCCTCCCCGTCACTCACGCTGCTCAGACTGTCCGCCTCGCCCGGGGTGAACTCCATCCCCTCTATGTCCACATCTGCACAGACAAGACAGACAGACAGACAGTTTCAGACTCTCCAGTGCTGCGGTCAAGTAGGATGGACGACCGGCCCTCTGACCGGTCCGTCCCTTGTGTTCACACTGTCGTGGGCGTGAGGAGGATAATGGCTACAGGTGAGAAGCAGCGTAGCTAGGCTCGCTTGCTTCTCAGCCAGGGCTCTGTTGCACCCTTGAGCAACGTACTTAACCTGAATTGCTTCAGTATGTATCCAGCTGTTTAAATGGATACTATGTAAAAAGAGAATGTAAAATTGCTTTGGATAAGAGTATGTATGCTAGCAGTGTAATGCAATTTACACTTGGGGCAAGGGGGTGGTCCGCTTTAACTAATAAAAATGACAAATGCAAAAAAGCTGCAAATAAGAGCCACCGAGTATCACGCAGACCAACACCATTAGAACATAAAAATCCATAATGACTGGAGCAGGCCATTTGACTCAACATTTACCTACAAACTGGGTAGTTTCCATCCAGCACTGCATAAAACTGGACTTGAAGAGCCCTCTACTAGTGTTTACTGTAGTGTATAGCTACACCCACCACAAATTGTTCAATCTGATTTGTGTTGTGACAGAGTACGTTTTGTTCACACTATTTCAGCTGTATGCTTTGAAATTTGAAACACTGTGGAGCGTGCATGTATTTCTGGTCAATGTTTGTAGTCTTGAAAAGCTACCGCATTAGGAAAGCGTGTGCCGAAAACCTGACACCATTTTCACCCACGGGAAGTGAAATAAAATAACCTGGGCAGGCACGCGTATTAAATGTAACCGAGAGGACCTCTAGCTTCCACCACTTCCTCCCACTAATTTCCTGATGTGCCAGACGAGATGCTTCTAACTGATCCCAGGTCAGTACTGCAGGGCGAGCCATGAGTTCGGCGTCTGAGTGCTCACACATGGCTTTCTCAGGCCCGGTCATGTGACCTTAGAAAGGGCAGTACGGGCCGCCCTAAACGCTGGGGACGTTATTTTGGGATCTGTCAGCCCATTGTCCGATCACATCAACACAGCTCTCTTTGTACTGGCAGCGCTAATCCCTCAAGTGGTAAACAGCCCTCCATGTTTTTAACCTGGGGGATTAGCGCGTAGCCCCTTCACTGCCACTTCCACCCTGTAAGCACAAGCGCTTCACTTCAAGAGCATCGGCCCTGCTGTTGCTGTGGGATTACACGCCGGAGCTGTGGGATTACACGCCGGAGCTGTGGGATTACACGCTGGAGCTGTGGAGCTGTGGGATTACACGCTGGAGCTGAGGGATTACACGCTGGAGCTGTGGGATTACACGCTGGAGCTGTGGAGCTGTGGGATTACACGGTGGAGCTGAAGGATTACACGCTGGAGTTGTGGAGCTGTGGGATTACACGCTGGAGCTCGAGGATGGGACTCTGCTCTCCTGACCTGGACCAAGAGTGCCATTCCTCTTGCCTGCTGGCTGTGCTGAGATCAGTGTGTTGCTGGCTGTGCTGAGCTCAATGTGACGCCGGCTGTGCTGAGCTTAATGTGACGCTGGCTGTGCTGAGTTTAATGTGACGCTGGCTGTGCTGAGATCAGTGTGACGCTGGCTGTTCTGAGATCAGTGTGTTGTGGCTGTTCTGAGATCAGCGTGTTGCTGGCTGTGCTGAGCTCAATGTGACGCTGGCTGTTCTGAGATCAGTGTGTTGTGGCTGTGCTGAGCTCAATGTGACGCTGGCTGTTCTGAGATCAGTGTGTTGCTGGCTGTGCTGAGCTCAATGTGACGCTGGCTGTGCTGAGCTCAATGTGACGCTGGCTGTTCTGAGATCAGTGTGGGGCGGTACCTTGCTCAGAGTCGGTGGAAATGGTGGAGCCCATGCTGTCGGTGCGCATGCGCTCCAGGCCCTGGACAGACAGCTGCTCCAGGCGCCGTTTGAGGTAGCGATGCTCGCGCTGCAACTGCTCCTTCACGTTCAGGGCCTTCTTGTCCTGCTCCTCCAACTTCTGCCGAGAGCAAACGCACGCACGCACACAAAGGACTCATCAGGAGACACAATCTACATATCCAGTGTTAAATCAAAATGTCAAAACCTGACCAAATGCTCATCACTTTCATTCAAATCTGCATTACAGTTGTAATGTCCATATCAACACATTTAGCCTGCACCAGGAACCAAGACGGGAGGAAATGCAGCGTAGTCAGGAAGTGGAATTACACTATGTGCTCTCAGGAGCCGTACAATTTCACAATCGAGCATGCGACAGCTGTACTGTACGTCATGTACCCCATTTTATCTGCGATGAAAGCAAAACATGTCCGCTTGCAGGACGAGGATCTAGGAGACGAGAGCCGTGCATTGGTCAGTTTATTTTGCTTGTTTTTTTAGCTGCTAGTTTTAAAAAAAAGAAAGCTGCTGTACCTCCCATAACTGTCTGTTCTAGTACGACTTCTATCTCATGGTGCCGATGTGCGCTCGCACGCGAAACACGCACTGTACGTTCTCCTCACATCGCTCAGTGCTAGCTGCCAAGGTCAGAGACGGTGTATTAGTTTATAATAAAGAAATAAAACTCAAACCCGCCGTAGGACTGTAAAATAAATGGGATTTGTTCACATGGCATGTTTTTCCGAGGTTACACAGCTCTGTTGGGTTCCCGGACATTCACCCGAGGACACGCAATTTCAATAAATCACCTTTCTTTCAGAGAACAATGGTAGTAGGCGAGTGTCTTTTGTGTTTGTTCCAGAGCGGTTTTTGTGTGTTAATAACCACGTTAATGGTGGTGCCGTTGAGAGAGGGCTGTGCTCAAATCTCCTCATCAGAATATCAATCTGAAAACAGCAGTGTTTAAGATTCACTTAAGTCATTTTGCCACCTTAAAAGAAACTCACGATAGACCAGTAGTTCTTTGCACCGCAGGTTTTTTTTGATTGGGGTGTCAAAAACAGAAAAAAAACAATCGTATTGAAGGGCGAGTTTTAGCAGATCCGTGGTACTGAAATAACAATAGGGATCTCGTTATTTTCCACTTTATTTGACTCCTGAAGCAGATCTTATTGTGTAAAAGACAATGGAGCTCACATTCGAGCGGTTCTCTAATCCATCCTCCCCTGAGTGTAATGATCTAATCAGCGTCTCTGCGTAGGAAACGGAGTTTCGTCAGAGACCATGAGGTGGCTGTTCCTTTAGGACTGGCGTGTCCCGTGTGTTGGTGGCTCTCCTAGGAGATCTGGGCCACGGTATGAATTGTTGAACACGGGTGCGGCTGGATGTGCTCACACAGCCATCACATGCAAACAACACGCTTCCCTGCAAATCCCCGTGGCCCCACGTCAACACGGTATCAAAGAACAGGCACCCCTGCAAAAAATGGGCATGTGGGACTGGAGAGGAATCTATATTTATAGATTTCTTAATATCTGTCAACGATCTTTTTATTAGTAACCTGGCAGAAACCGTTATCCGGTGACCCACAACCATATATTTGACGTAATCTCTTTCTACTGTATTTTCATTTGTATTTGTTCAAGCCTACAACACAGTTTCTCTGCCCCGGTATCAGACCTGCACCGGTATCACACCTGCAGCGGTATCACACCTGCAGCTGTTCCCTGCACTGGTATCACACCTGCAGCTGTTCCCTGCACTGGTATCACACCTGCAGCTGTTTCCTGTCCTGGTATCACACCTGCAGCTGTTTCCTGTCCTGGTATCACACCTGCAGCTGTTTCCTGTCCTGGTATCACACCTGCAGCTGTTCCCTGCACTGGTATCACACCTGCAGCTGTTCCCTGCACTGGTATCACACCTGCAGCTGTTTCCTGTCCTGGTATCACACCTGCAGCTGTTCCCTGCACTGGTATCACACCTGCAGCTGTTTCCTGTCCTGGTATCACACCTGCAGCTGTTTCCTGTCCTGGTATCACACCTGCAGTTGTTCCGTGCACTGGTATCACACCTGCAGCTGTCTCCTGTCCTGGTATCACACCTGCAGCTGTTTCCTGCACTGGTATCACACCTGCAGCTGTTCCCTGCACTGGTATCACACCTGCAGCTGTTCCCTGCACTGGTATCACACCTGCAACTGTTCCCTGCACTGGTATCACACCTGCAGCTGTTTCCTGTCCTGGTATCACACCTGCAGCTGTTCCCTGCACTGGTATCACACCTGCAGCTGTTTCCTGTCCTGGTATCACACCTGCAGCTGTTTCCTGCACTGGTATCAGACCTGCAGCTGTTCCCTGCACTGGTATCACACCTGCAGCTGTTTCCTGTCCTGGTATCACACCTGCAGCTGTTTCCTGTCCTGGTATCACACCTGCAGCTGTTTCCTGTCCTGGTATCACACCTGCAGTTGTTCCGTGCACTGGTATCACACCTGCAGTTGTTCCGTGCACTGGTATCACACCTGCAGCTGTTCCCTGCACTGGTATCACACCTGCAACCGTGTCCTGTCCTGGTATCACACCTGCAGTTGTTCCGTGCACTGGTATCACACCTGCAGCTGTTCCCTACTCCATTATCACACCTGCAGCTGTTCCCTGCACTGGTATCACACCTGCAGCTGTTTCCTGTCCTGGTATCACACCTGCAGCTGTTCCCTGCACTGGTATCACACCTGCAGCTGTTTCCTGTCCTGGTATCACACCTGCAGCTGTTCCCTGCACTGGTATCACACCTGCAGCTGTTTCCTGTCCTGGTATCACACCTGCAGTTGTTCCGTGCACTGGTATCACACCTGCAGCTGTTTCCTGTCCTGGTATCACACCTGCAGCTGTTTCCTGCACTGGTATCACACCTGCAGCTGTTCCCTGCACTGGTATCACACCTGCAGCTGTTCCCTGCACTGGTATCACACCTGCAGCTGTTCCCTGTCCTGGTATCACACCTGCAGCTGTTTCCTGTCCTGGTATCACACCTGCAGCTGTTCCCTGCACTGGTATCACACCTGCAGCTGTTTCCTGTCCTGGTATCACACCTGCAGCTGTTTCCTGTCCTGGTATCAGACCTGCAGTTGTTCTGTGCACTGGTATCACACCTGCAGCTGTTCCCTACTCCATTATCACACCTGCAGTTGTTCCGTGCACTGGTATCGCACCTGCAGCTGTTCCCTGTACTGGTATCACACCTGCAGCTGTTCCCTGTACTGGTATCACACCTGCAGCTGTTCCCTGCACTGGTATCACACCTGCAGCTGTTTCCTGTCCTGGTATCACACCTGCAGCTGTTTCCTGTCCTGGTATCACACCTGCAGTTGTTCTGTGCACTGGTATCACACCTGCAGCTGTTCCCTACTCCATTATCACACCTGCAGCTGTTCCCTGTACTGGTATCACACCTGCAGCTGTTCCCTGCACTGGTATCACACCTGCAGCTGTTTCCTGTCCTGGTATCACACCTGCAGCTGTTTCCTGTCCTGGTATCACACCTGCAGTTGTTCTGTGCACTGGTATCACACCTGCAGCTGTTCCCTACTCCATTATCACACCTGCAGCTGTTCCCTGTACTGGTATCACACCTGCAGCTGTTCCCTGCACTGGTATCACACCTGCAGCTGTTTCCTGTCCTGGTATCACACCTGCAGCTGTTTCCTGTCCTGGTATCACACCTGCAGTTGTTCTGTGCACTGGTATCACACCTGCAGCTGTTCCCTACTCCATTATCACACCTGCAGCTGTTCCCTGCACTGGTATCACACCTGCAGCTGTTCCCTGCACTGGTATCACACCTGCAGCTGTTCCCTGCACTGGTATCACACCTGCAGCTGTTCCCTGCACTGGTATCACACCTGCAGCTGTTCCCTGCACTGGTATCACACCTGCAGCTGTTTCCTGTCCTGGTATCACACCTGCAGCTGTTCCCTGTCCTGGTATCACACCTGCAGCTGTTCCCTGTCCTGGTATCACACCTGCAGCTGTTCCCTGCACTGGTATCACACCTGCAGCCATTTCCTGCACCGGTATCACACCTGCAGCCGTTTCCTGTCCTGGTATCACACCTGCAGCTGTTTCCTGCACTGGTATCAGACCTGCAGCTGTTCCCTGTACTGGTATCACACCTGCAGCTGTACCCTGTACTGGTATCACACCTGCAGCTGTTCCCTGTCCTGGTATCACACCTGCAGTGCTTGGGTTGCAGGCCCATGTCACTATCTGCTGCAGTACCATGCTGCCCTGGGTGGACTGAGGCTGCAAACTGCATGTCCGATCCAGCGCTGCACCGTCAGTTTACCACCTTCCTCGCTGGTGATTGGACAGGACATATAGCAGGAAGGGCTCTGAGTACTCAGCAGTTTGTTTTCGGTTGTCCCAGAAGCCTCTGCGTTTGAAGGGGGCGCCTTCGCCAGATCACGAGAGCCAGTGTTTTACAGCGTGACCCACTTCTTCCTCCCCCGCGGGACCTTGCCTGCCTCCCTCCCTCCGAGGTCGTCCCTGGACACGGACGCTACGGCTAACGTCCGTCGAGCTAGACGCATCACGCCTTCCTCCCGCTCCCCCTCTGTACGTGCTAAGGCACTGCTGTAACCATCAAAGATAGCTGCTCAGGGTCTAAAAATCACCTATATTAATTAGTACATATTAATTTGATGGGGATCACCCTTCGGTGAAAACAGCAAACCAAGGTTTGCTTGGCAAAGCAAGATTATGTTTCGGGATGCGTGAAACCGAAGTATATGGAAAGGAAAGTGAAAACAGCAGCTTGTTTCCATAGATACTGAAACGTGTACGCCATGGGATTGTGTTCAGACCATAATCCCCCTGCAATGCTCAGCGTTTCCTTTACCATAGATATTAGTGGGCGGGCCGAGGCTAGCAATGACGTGCCTTTAAATAGTTGTAAGTTGTAAGTAAGTTGTAAAAGCAACCACAGAGCGGACTTCAAACGCAAATACTGTGATCTCTTGAAGAGCGCACATAACAAAAAGGCCTACGGAGCGGACAGATATGTAGAGAGGATAGGCTACAACGGTAGGCTATCGAAGGCAAAATATTAAATTAATATAAAAAGCTCTCAGATTGATGTTTGCTGAGAATTAGATGCGGTCTGACTTGAGCTGATAATGTGGATGCTACACGGTTTTCACTGACAGTGTTTATATCTGACACGATTCTGCATCGTTACAGACAGCTGTTGGAGTATGTTAGCTCACGGTCGTAAAGTTAACGTTTGACTATCTTATGAAACGTCTTCACATTGAGACGAAAGGATACTGTTTCTTTTACATTCTTCGCGAAGCATTTCCAGGAACGTCAGTTAGATTTTCGCCACTCGCGCAAGCAGACGCCAAAGTTATTACTTTGAGAGTTGATCAGGGAGCATTTTTTCCATGTCTATATTACCTCATGCAATTGTCAAAGCCGACACCAGATCAGCACTTTTAAACACGAGCCTACGGCAATCACAGCGAGAATAGAAAATGGTTATAAAATAATAATTGATTGGACTTTTTTGATTGGATTTTTATTAAGCTGAGATGACCTATGACCCCATAACACCCCCTCCCCCTCCCCCTCCACAATGCCACGCACTAATACAAATTTACTATTGCACGTGTACACTTAGGATTTATCAATTTCCTTCAATGCTGGGTAAATGCTGTGGCTGCATTAGGTACAGTTTCAGAGTTTAAGAGAATTCCCATGACAGCTGTAATAACCACACCCGCAAACACACACGCACACACACACACACACACATATTCCACATCTGAACCGACTCCCCAAACTTGGAAAACATTTTTGTGTGCGTTTAAGAATTGTGTTTTTGCACTGAATCATTACTTCTTACAAAGGAGCAGAATTAAATTCCTTCTACTTGTCCAGAAAAATAATAGTGTCTGGGCAGATTAACTACAGAGGTTGGTCATCACAGAGCGAGGTGTTTTGAACCCCATAAAGAGCAGAGCTCTACTGCCTTTGTTTGAACCAATCAAAAGGTTTGGCTCTCCATGGAAAAACACAATGGATTCTTTCATATCAGTGAGTCGCTGATAGGATATTGTAGCCCCTCCCATTTATGGGTCCACTAAGCCTACTTGTGGAAATGGTCTTCGTCAATGAGCCGACACTCAGAGAGGTGAAGAAAGGCGGTACCTTGATGTGCATCCTGGCCCTCTTGAGCAGGCTCAGTGTGGTGTGTCTAGTGCTGTCCGGCCCCAAAGGCACCAGCTGCTTCAGCTGCTCCAGGTACAGCCGTAGTTTGGCACGTCTGGGACAGAGACAGACGGACAGAAGAGCCCGTGAGGCAGGGAGAACCCAAAAAGGGGAGCGTTTCGGCTCTAGACGCACGCGCACACACACACACACACGCTCACATCCTCACACATGGCCACTAAAATGAACAGGCATAGTAGGACATCTTGCTGTTAGAATGTCAGGTAATGCACCATCAACTGCATCGTACATGAACAGTGTTTCAAGACACTGTTCCATTCCTTAGAGCCAAGGCCTTCTTCAGGTAAGACTGTATTCCTTTAAATTTTGTAGGTTAATCAACAAACAGAACCCCCCCCCCCCAAAAAAAAAGGCCAGAAAAACTGGATTCATAATTTAAGGATTCTGTTGTGCAATTCAATTTGCAGGTAGAGAGGTATTCAATGAAATGTAGCTCTCTGCAGGAAATTGTACGCCTTAAGGTTATGTTAGATGATTCACATGAATTTGTCATTGGTGTTCACCACTGAAACAAGTTCATAAGAGTTCAGATCTCGTCATATGATGTCAGTAATCCAATTTCAGATTCCTGACAGACGTTTGTAAATTTCCGCATTTAATTACGAGAACACGCCATTTCAAATTTCGTTTAGCTCCACCGCATTTACTACTTAACCCTGACAGCTGCATTTTGCTCTCGGTTGCTTTATGAGAGCAGTGGCTGGTAATATCCAGTGCACTTCTGTCCTAGAAGCACGATGTCTGACTACAAGATCAAGAATGGAAGGCAACACCAAGCATCAGATTTGTCACTGAAGTCCAGAGGGTCATCCCATTGTATAGGCCTGGTTCTGACATCACTCCAAGTGACTGAAGCTGTTGTTGCCAATGAATGCACGCATAACATCGCGGGGTGTTTTGAATTAGATATAACTCCATGGCAGCTTGTACAGCTTACAGAGGTTGTATGCAAATAGGGCCTATATTAATAATTACTCTTGAAAACATTCTGTTTAATACTATTTTCGGTTGGGATTATTTCCTATGGTGCATGCAACCTGATACCACTGCACTCAAGAAAATAATTATCCGCACGATATAAAAACACATTTTTATGTTTATAATTGTGCCCTATACATTCAAAAAACTTGAAAATCTAAAATGTCCTTCAGACAAAAACTGTCTGGGCCAATTCTGAAATAATTAAAAAAACTCCCATGAAAAACTCAACGCTGCAGGACCAGAGAAAGGCGATGGACAGGGAGAACAGGGTTTGTGTGGAGAACCCAGTCAGCAATGTGTGTGCCGCACTGTGCTGCTCTGCCTGGGGACCTATGAACCAAACCGCTATGCTACTGCTACTGTGGTACTGTGGCCAGCAGCACGGCATGCTGGGAACACTGTGGCCTCCAAACAGGACTCAGATTACAGGGAAGGAATCAGTCCCCATCATCAGAAATGTAAAACCTTTACACACAGGATTAAAGGTGACATGCAGGATAGTGTTTTCTACCCTTCTATTTACACCAAATCTTTATTTCCTTTAGTATCCCTTTACAGAGACACACAGACAGACACACACACACACACACACACACACACACACACAGGTATGCATGCATACTGTATGTGTGCTCACAAACACACATACAATAATGAACACACATGCATGCACAAATGTGCTCTCACACATACACACACACACACACACACTTTTGCAGTTAAACCACATGTCAGGCACAGGTCACACACACAAATGCAGGTTTAATGGCCCTGCACAGACACATGGGTTGAGTAAGAAGGCACAGCGATTGGACGGCTACAGTGTGCTTTGTAGCATATTATGTAACAGTAAAAGAGGGCAACCCCTCATGTTACTGCAGGAAGCAGAAACCTGGCAAAATGGATGCCCTTAGCAGACGAGTTCGACGTCAGCCTGCGGAAAATCACGGAGCTAACAAGCTTGATATTCAGCTCTCAGCTCCAACAGCGAATGAAAAGGCTCATCAACCGGAGAGCAATACAATGGGAGACAGAGAGCGGCCTTTTGAGCGCAAGTTCACCATTAATGACCAGCCAAAGAGTGAACAAACCCCTGGCAACAGCAATCGCATAATGTACGCATTGTTTGCGGGGTACAGTAATTCAACAACGGAACCATATAGGAGAAAAAAAAGCAGAGGACATGTCAAATATCAACGACATGTTATCAGTACACTTTTGAACCATCTCTGGCTGATTTCATAAGGTTTCTTTCCACGTGTGACCAAATTGAGTGGGAAGGTTTGTGCGATTCGTTTGGTTAACTATGGTTCACGCGGTTCATGACCCCGCGGTCACACTCTTTCGCTCACGGATTGTACTCTTCCTTCTCATCTTACTGTCGCACCCCCCCACCGCCTCGGCATGGGTAGACCGAACTATGACATGGTAACCTGAATGTGAGCATGTCATCCCCTCCCCCGAACGCTGCCACTTTCGACGTGCCCTACATGGGGCTGAGACGGCCGTGTGGTTAGCGTCTGCGCCGCCGCGAGGAAATGCAAAGCATGTGTTTTTCTGAAAGGATGTAATGCGAGATGACCCCGGGGTGACCCCGGTGTACGCTGCTCTTAAATCAAGGGGGACGAGCGGCAGGCCATCGCTCAGTCTCAAAGCGCGCAGGCCCGACACCCTGCTGCCCCCCCCGGGCGGATTTCGCAATTTGACGCATCCCTTGTGCCCTGACATCAAGGCGTAGGAGGCGTGGTCAAGGCCTGTGACGTGCCAGCCCCTTCCCGCGAGTCCTCCAGGGATGTGGCCCGCCAATTGCGCGGCTCGAAATGTGTGGAAATCGCAGGCGCAAAAGACACTGTGTACCACGATACTACTGCTCCACAGTGATATGCTCCATCAAAGAGCAACAGGCAACGGGTAATGCTGCTGCTTTACTCATTTTAAGGAGCTCAGACAATTCATACTTCACAGTAAATGCAGAAATGTGTCCAAACCCATATTTTATATTACAGAAGATCCAAAGAAGAACAAAAAAAAAAAAAAAGGCCAGTCTAGTCTACGTCCGAATAACTTTTTTCAACCTCAAGGCATCCGACCGTCACCTCCAGCACAGCCCTGGGCACGTTCAGAAATCGATGGCGCAGCCCACTGCGGTCACCGGAGCAGCTGAAGTGTGGCGCAGTTCAGCCGCGGCCCTCGTAAACACATTTACACACACTACGTTGTCAGGCACAGGTGCACCCGGTATGACTTCTGTTCACAGGTGCTGAGCCGCAAGAAGTGGTCAAAGCCTCCGGAGGCTCGCTGACGCCAGCACCGCACTGGGCCCTTCACCTGCTTCTCTTTTCACCGCGCATAAGGATACGCCCTGTACTCTAAATCTAGTGCACAGCAGGGGAGGCCCCTGGCGATAAACAGTATCGTTCCCCAGGCCGAAGGGTATGAGACTAAACAGAAACATCCCGTGCGTGCGTGCTTCCCAACAAAGTCTTTCAATTTAAACGTTGAAAAAAACTACACCTATTCCAATTCAACAGGATGTGAAGCAGGCACACACCCTGCTCGAGCCCTCTCTGTGTTTAGCTGCCATCTTTTCCTTCACAACAGACCTGGCCGGCCGGCCGTCTTATCAACACCATCTTGGACCATGAAGGGGAACCTTTGAATTCAAACTTTGAGAGGACCCATAAAAAGATGGCTGCCAAATCTATAAACAGAGAGGCTAAGTCAACATTTCTTCACATTTACAGGTGCAGACAAACATCCTCCTGGGAGCGTGCGAACCACCAGATTACTAACGTCCCCGCTTCCGTACTCCCTGGGGACCGAAGCGCGCCTTGTCTCGCCTCGCCCTGCAGGGGGAACAAGTGCTGGTCTTCAGAGGAGAGGGTGGGGGCCTACCTCCGACTTGCCCTGCTCATGGCCACATGAAGAAGCTGGACCCAGGCCAAGGGAAGCAAGGCAGGAAGGGGGAAAGGGGAGGGGGGTATGGAGGGGGGTCTGACCGGGTGGAAATGTTTCTCTTTTGGTGAAAAGGGGCCATTGAGAGCAGTGTGTTCAGCTGTGGAGGGGCAGGGCTCCCCACATCATGCGAGGGTAACCTGAGCCGATGGGCATCTCCCTGTTCCCCCCAGACGAATAACATGCACCCTAACCCCATCCCCTCCGTATTTTGCTGTTTTTATTTCCTTTTTACCCTTTCCACCTGCCCCTCTGACATCTTGCACGAAGACCACGATCACTTAGCCATCACAGAACTTTATTTTATATTCGCTACGTTCTTCGTTTGCCGAAGTTGCCCATCAGAGACGCGGTTCCGTCACACTTCGCTCCGATACGTACCCGATTAAAGGCGAGAAGGTTTCAGGTCAGGCGAGAGCGCTCTCGACGTAGAAACCCGGCGCCAGATTGGAACCAGAGTGCAGAAGTGCCCAGATGGCCGTGAGGGGAAGTAAAGTTAGCGGCGTGCACATGTTTGGGTTAGCTCTGTGGCAGGCGCCATTCCTGAAATGTGTCACAGGTTGCATGCTCGTGGCAAAAGGCCTTGCAGGCAGGGCTGAGCTCTGCGGAGGGTTCCGCCGCCACTCGGGGAAGCTTGCGTCAGCAGCACATTTTCCTTTCAAGTCACTGCTTTACCAGGGCCTGCTTCTGCAGCTGTTATTTTTAAGCGGATAATTTTAGTCAAGCGATGTTTACGGCATTGTTCATCGGCCTTGCAAGATCCCGGCAGAAAAAATAATAAAAAGATCAGACTGCATTTCTCCCCTGGGGAGTGGACAATAACCAATCTCTCCAGAGAGACTAGCATTATTAACTATCACTTTTAACCACATTTCGTTAAGGTCGTTAAGATCAGGTTTGGGGATGAGCTTCAATGTCGGGCAATAATGGGCAGGAATACAAGGTCGTAAACTAGACTCCCCAGTGTAGTTTTACTGGCGGTCGTATCTGGACCGCTGAGGTTTAACAGCCAGTTGACCCTGTCCCTTGCCTTGGTTAAAAACTGAGCCCCCCTCCATCGTCTTGACAGGAAACGTCAGTACAAATGCTGGCAGAAAAGCTGTTCAAAACTGCTGACCCTAAACCCACCCTTCTCCAGGACAGTGTGTTTTGATTCAAATCAGCCCCAACAACACCCCCCCCCCCTCCTTTGGTAAAATTTGTTTATCTACAAGACAGTGTGTAACTGAGCAGTGACTTTTTTTTGAAAATTTCCCAGCAGACTCTGCTATACCAGGAGCCCTTGTGGTGAGACAGGAAAAGTCAACAGGAAGTATGTTCAGGGAATGAAGTTGAGAGAATAAGCAGCTATTCAATTCTATTTTATTTGCATAGTGCTACTTACAGAGAACTGTGTGAAGGTGGAATGGATGGTAACAGAAATGTAATGAGGTGTCTATCACAGAAAATAATCAAATGGGTTGGAAAAGGTAGGTTACAGTCTGAGGTATTAAACTAGCTGGTAAAGTAGAAAGTCCAAGTGAAGAGATGTATAATATGCAAGGCGTGGGCTGCACAGCAGCGTGCCGTCTGAGCCAACGCCGTCCTCGGAGATCAAAGGTCACAGAAGCAGTGCTGCCACTTTACCCGCGCGCGTGTCGAACAAGCAAATTTGACAATGTCTGGGTGAACACACTCGCCAGCACGTTGCATCCTAAGGTGGGCTTGGAACCGAGCATTTTTACGTACAGGGCCAAAATGCATCGACATAATTCCTAATAAGAACACCACGCTCATCACCATTAGCATGAATTTAAACATCAAAGTTTCTGAACTCTAAAACTGACACACAGAAATCTTACAGCACAAAGCCAACAAACAAGACTTTCCCAAGCAGACTAACAATGTCCTACACTACATTTAATAATCTATTTAGCATGAAGAAAGTATGACTGCAGAGACCATCTGGGAGTACCGATGGAGATTCTGTTACCAGCAGATGTTTACACATGTGGTTGGGGTTGAAAGGCTCTGTGGCTATTGGCTAAACTGCATGTAACTCATGAGGATGATCAGTAGCCCAGCACTGGAGCAGAATAGACTGAGAGGCCTCGGTGCGATCGAACCCCATTCTCCAACTAACTACAGAGAGTTATCATCACACCTCGAATGCTAACAAAAAAAAACTAAACTGAGTCACCATCGCTAAAGCCGCCGCGAGGGAGATCTGCCAGCAGATAGGAAATGTCACCCGGTCAGGAGCAGCAAGTGGGCGAGCGAGGCAGCGCCGTACCGACCTCAGTGAGACTACCTGTTAAAATAAAGGACGAATGAAAAGTAAAAATAAAAACAGCTCGGCACGGACCCTGCCGTTAACAGCGCTCGGTTAAAGACGCGCAGGCGACGGCGCGCGCACGCTGAGCTTGCTCCGAGGGAGTTTAGATTCCGATGTCTACTTTTCTGTAAAATTACCGCTGTCCACAGAAATATCCCAGCATCACGCGGGGAAGCTGTCCTTATTTCTTCCAGTCTGCATTGTCAGACAAAAAAAAAAAAAAAAGAAAGAAAAACAGCACAAATGAAAAACAGATGTTGTTGAAAAAGCACGGGGGACGAAATACATAGAACTGCTTCAATTCTAAGATTCTACACTTTGATAACGAAGCAAAGTTGTGGGCTCTTTTATCTTTTAAATTTTACCCTGCAGTTCACGAGAACACATGCCCAGATGAAACTGAATCACCTGCTAAACCGGCCTACCATTTGTTTAACTGCAGTTGATATGCAAGAGCTAACCTCTGGCAATTTGCTTAAAATGCTCCTTAAAGGGTAAAAAGTTCAAAACATATTCATGAAATTCCCTATTGTGATTAAGCTATCATACAGCAGATACTATAGCCAACCCATAGTTATTTCAATATAACATTGTTTTTGGCTCTCACTTTTAACTAATGAGTTAGGCAGCACATTAATCGCTAAACAACATGGCTACCATAAGAACCTATGGGGCTGGAGTGGAGGCAGGGCTCAGTGTTGAGTAGTCGAGAGAGGCGAATCCACACGGAGACGTGTCGGCCCCGCAGGGCGACGTGTCTGCAGGCACAGATCACACGCCCTACGCAAGACCTCCTGTTACACAATGCCACATTCCAGCGCATGAACCCGAGTGACCCCGATATTGACTTCATTCAGGGGAGCCGCCCTGCCCCCCGCCGCGCCACGGAACGGAACGGGTTCATCATACAAATGGCGCACAAACGCACCCTACCCCCAAACCCCCTTCCCGCCGCGCCAGGCTCGGCCCTCTCTCTCCCCTGCACCTCCGCTGTGGCTGCGCTCTTTGCTCGGTGGTGTGATTTCAGGACTTGTTTAAATGTGGGTTAAGCTGTGCGTTTACGAGCGCTCGCGTCAGCTGCTCTGCGGCGCTAAAGACTGATTTACTGACGTGGTGAGCTGGTGCAGGGAGAGCGTAGGAGAGCGTAGGAGAGCGTAGGAGAGCGTAGCGGCACACGCTCCTCAGGGTGGGTTGGGAGCTCTTCTCTCACACAACATCCTGAGGCACGCAAAGGGTGTGAACCTGCACACACAGGGACACACACGTGCGCACACACACGCGCACCTGGACATACGGACCCACACACAGGGACACACACAGACACCTATTAGGCTGGAGTGGAGGAAGACACAGAAACACACATATGCATACATACACACACACGAGCACACGCATGCACACATGCAAACGCACACGGACACACACATACGCATACATACACACACACACAACGAGCACACGTATACACACATACACAGACAGAAAAGACCAGCACGTCTGCTCCTCTAAGGAACAGTGTTATGCAGTTCAAAACAGAGCTTCCTTTCCATCACAAAGTCTGGACAGGACCGCAATCTTTCACGCAAGACATTGAGGTACAGACATTCCAGACTGTTCTCTCTGTGCTCCAAAGTCTCTGTCTCCCCCTCATCCGTTCTACCACTGAGTGCTTGTGTGTGTGTGGGTGTGTCTAGGGACAGTGACAGGAGAGTAGCTCCATGATCCACAGATAGCTCTGTGTTCACACAGTGAGCGACGCGGCTGATGGTCGCTCAGTCATTACGATGCTGAGGGGGAGAGAAGAGCTTCCCGTCGTGTCCTCTAACTGATCTTGTGCAGCTACAAAATTTTTGTTTTCTGTAGTTATGTTATAACACTGATCATTGTTATTAGATAGAGACAGGCAGATAGATAGATAGATAGATAGATAGATAGATAGATATGTAGATCCTGGTGGATGCGATACTACAACTGTAAACATTCCATCTTTCCAACCTCCAAGCAAGCTTTCAAATGAATGCAAAATAGAGTCATACACTTTTGTGTAGTTTAGGCTATATCTCCATTTTCATTACTGCTGTGAAAAACCCAGCCAGACCAGTCAGTGAGGCCCAGTCAGGTTATACCTCCACAACATCCAGTTTGGTCAGAGGAAAAAGGAGCAATGGAGGGCATGCTATAACTCAACACAGCCTTCAAAACGTCAGCCATTTCCTCTTAGCGGGCCTTCCCTCAGAAAGACAACTTGATATTGTGCAGAATTCAACTGCAGAATGCATACTGCCTGGTCCTGTATTATCTGGGTCAACTGAAGCCTCTGGAAAACAGCATCCTACTAAAGATCCTAGCATTCTACGAGAGATCTTTCTCTTTATGTTACATTTCTTCCCTTCAGAATGCAGATGGTTTGGAGCGAACAGAGGATTTTGTGTTTTTTCTGGCTGCAGATAGAGAAAAAAAAGGTAGGGGAGAAAGTGCTGGGCAGTGAGGCTGGAGCAGACAGACAGACAGATGGGGCCCTCTGAGAGACAATCGCCAAAGCCCCCCCCTCCTCCCCACCACCCCCCGTTCCAGTCCTGCTGACTCAGCCCAGATGTTGGCCCTTCACAAGCAGATGCGGTCTCCAGAGCATGAGAAAGCGGAGCGAGAGCGGTCGGTCAGCTGGGTGAAGGTGGTGGCAGGCGCCACAGAACTTTGGCGCTCACCCCCCCCACCCCACACACACACACACACACACCTGCACAGTCTGGTTTCGGTGTCCCGCCGTGGTGTGCTCTCTGCCCACATGGCTGCTGGAGCCCCGAGCCTGTGCCCTTCTCTGTGCCCGTGTGCCTCTGTGTGAGGCTATAGGTTTCTGCCCCCCCCCACACACTGAAACTGAAACCATGCTCAAAGGTGTTACCCCTGGTAAAAACATCACTGCGGTAACCACATCACTAACCTCCCACCCCCACCCTTACCATACTAGAAACAATGAAAGGAAAGTTAACGTGAACGTGTACAACGTGCACTGAGAAACTCGATCGACTCGTCGAAATATGTATTAAAAATTTTCAGGTAAAAGACTATTTATTATTTTGACATTAGGACGGCAACAAGAGAACAAAAATGTGAACTGTAAACATATGTGCACGTGCAAAAGGACAAACAAGTCTGGCTAATAGCCATGCAACGCTACTCCAGCAGAACAGGTTCTTAATATGTGCGCTGAATGGTGGTCATGGGATTCCATTTCTGATTTGCAGCCTGGAAGCGTAAAATAAGCCCCTTCCCTTGCAGACAGGCAAAGTTCAGGGAGATTTTCCACTGGTCTCTTTTGCTGAAGCTTTCCGGAATATTCTCAAAATATGCACCAGCTTCCTCCCCTCCTGTCCCGTGATCGACCTGTTGCCTGGTTTCCCCATCGGCACCTCTCAGGATGCCCTCAAACATGAAATATGCCACTAAATGAATGTTGTTCTTCCCATTGGATGCACTGTATCACCTACTTTTTCCTGTGGTATCACCATTGTGATACAACTGTCGCTGTAGATTTGTACACGTTTTCCACAGGACAGAAAATGGCATGTTCTTCTGCCTAGAAGCTGTCCCAAGCCAAGCTTCCTCATCCTGCGACCTGTGACCCATGAACCTGATTGGCAGTTCAAGACGGAATCCAATTTCTTGAAAGAGTCTTTCACCATTATAAAAGCAATGGTTCTCTCAGTCATGCTGTAACATACTGCTATTGATAAAGGCCTATGAGACAAACAGTCCTGGGCCTTCAAAGACGCAAAAGGTGAAGGGCCCGTCAGCTCGCCTCAGCTCAAAACAGAACAAACACCTTTGGTTGGCTGTTTGAGAGCGATGTGGGCAGCCTGTGAATTTAGACCAATGCCGTTGCCGAAGGAAAGGGCATAGTGCCCTCCCACTCCAGCTCCCCTTCAAAGAGTCATCTCCCCTGTGGGACCACGAGGTGACCCTGAGGCACTGGGACAGAGACGAACACAAAAAGCAGGGGTGGAATAAAGACTCCATTGAAACAGAGGCCGGTCCACCTTCCAAACCCAAACGCTTTACCCCTCCCAACATCACACTTTTCTTTCGGGTCGCTTCGGTTTCTGGAATCTCACCCTGCTACCCATCCCCCCACCCCCCACACACCTGTCACCTTGACCGCCGACGTAGATGGAAACAAATAAAATGAATAATGCATCATTTGACTATGAAAAGAGAGCACATGTACCGCACGCTCCCAACTAGTGCCCCGGGGTTCGACCGACGGGGAACCGTTTCAGGTCTCTTCCAGGATCCCCATGAAGGCGAGGAAGGAGCAGGTTCTGCCGGTCGCGCTTGTAGCAAAAAGCTGGCAGGGAGAATGAAAGCACTGAATAATGAATGAGGAAGGAAGAGGATGCCAACGGCTACCGCAGAGCAGCGGCAGCTCGGGCGATGTCGCGCTGCTTCTCAGAAGCAGCTAGGCTTCCAGCGAAGGCAACTGGGCAATGGAAAAAAAAAACAATAAAGCAAAGAAGTACCAAGAACAAAACTGCGGTCGTCTAACAGGCAACCACGCTGAGCTCTGGTGCTGTTTTGAGGCAGGGAGGCATGACAAGGGCATAGCATGTGACTAACTACAAGCAAGCTGCAAACTCAAGAGGACTGCAATAACTTCCAGGGGAGTTCAAACGAGAGTGCGCTCCCTGTAACAGAACAAGGCTTGGTACAATTTAAAAAGGATAAGTTTATTAGTGGACACATAGTGGCTGTGCTCTTAATCTCTTATAAAGCCTGGCAAACAATGGTGGCTCACAAGTACCAGTTTAAAAACTATTGAGCAGCATTAGTGCTGCCCAGACCAGAAAAACAACCATTTTAAGCGGGTTTTAAAGAATCGGCACGCTTGGTTAAACAGGCAACCAGACTCTCGGTTTTAAGGCTAATTCCCAGTACCTGAAAGTCATATCGCCGGAACCTTTTTACCATTTGTAAAGTATCTGCGTGAGTTTCCTGTCCGATTAAGAGGAGACAGTCATCAAGATAGGACTGATAACCACCGAGGTATCTGATGCCCACGAAAACAGCTCACTCAATCCATGGGCTTCAATGCGGCCTACACCTGAGAGCCTGCACTACTCTATCCTTTTTAGACTGGCATTGCCTAAGGCCCGCGCCTTAGTTCTTTTCTCCAGGCTTCGTGAAAGAAAACGGAGAAGGAGGAAAAAAAACAAGAACTGGATCCAAGATGTTTTTGAAAGTGAAGGAGTGCAGCCAGAGTCGAGGGCGCTGTAACTGGAGCTCTGGCTTGATCCGATTGGCCAGCCCCCTGCCCTCATTTGCACACAGGCCATTGGTGTGGGAGCGGTGCGGGGCTGCCGCTCTGGAACAGTTAGTCAGCGCTTTCCACGCTGTGCCCGGCGGGACCTCGTGGCCACTCCTCCTCCTCATCCCACACTTCGCCCTCTGCCTCCCTCCTTTCCAATCCCCCTTTTTCTTTTTCTCAATGGGGTGGGGGAGCTGCAAAAATAAACAAACCCTTAATATCTGGAATATCACAACAAATTTTTATGCGGGGGGGGCAAGGTGTTTTTCCACCTTTCTGAAAGCCCAGCATTTGTGCAACTGGTAGATTTCCACAATGCACGGCTTGTTTTCGGAAGCCAGTGACTCCATTGGCCGTCAGACCTGTGAGGTAAGCTGTTTACCGGCACTTCCACGTTTTCGGAGGGGAACAGGAAATCCTGGGGGCAGGAGGTGGCACTTCTCTTTCCGTAATGAGCGGTGCGGTGGCAGTAATTACACGTCCTGGCACCTTGTGCGCTGAAGCACCCCGAGCTGAGGTCTGTGGTGTGACTGACTGCTCTCAGACCTGAGGGATATGTTCTCGCATGTCTCTCCTGGCGCCACAGCCCTCCGCTACTTTATTACTCAGCAGCATGTGACTAACAAATCAGACCCAGTATGGGTGACCGTGTCTCACGTGCACACATGCCACCGCTCACACGTGCACTCACAGACACGTACCGTATGCACAGACAGGCGCGCTGCTACTCTCACGCACACCAGTGCTCATGCACACGTACACATACACAGAGACACACACACACACACACACACACATTGCATAATAAAAGTCACACTGCTGGTCATACTGCTGTTGAACTTCTAATCCAGATACAGGAGGATGTGATTAATGGTCAGAAAGATTCCAGCACGAATCTCCTTAGAGATTATAGCCACAACTGAAAAGCCATTCGTACAGACAATTATTTTTTTCATTTAATCAGCCGGACAGCAATAGCTCCCTTGCGGAAAGACCATTTCCCCATAAAAGGGCTTAAGTTGTTCGTTAGCCAACCGGCAGTAATGCAACATGCAAAGGTTAACAGAGTCACGCACCTCTTACCTGCTGTAATCTGTCACATATTCCCTTTCAGAACAGTGAGAGATTACTGCACAGGAGGACACGACCTGCCTCTGTCAGTATCGTATTCCAGGCCGAAATCTGATAGGCCCTCTGAGGGCGCAAAATTGACTCGACCCCCTCGAAGGGACCCTTACACTGTTGCATCATGGTCTTGATGGCAGCAAAAGGAGAGTGAAGCTTCACGAGCCCCCCCAAAAAAACGACTGGACCCACTGGCAGTTATCGGCGAAATCACTGGTAGGTGAGCAAAGTGTGTTGAACGCAAGTCGATGGCTGACGGCACGCGCTCGCTTACGCCCAGCTTTGGATTCCGCGAAGCCTCACCCTCCCCTTCGCCAGACCGCTCGAGGGAGCTTCCGTGGAAGAGGGGTGTGTTCCGCTGAGCTGAACTCCTCTCTAAGCTCAGGGGCCTGTCACTAAAATGACCTGACAGAAACGCCAAGCCTCGCTGTACCATCCCACCCTTAAATGCTCCGGCAGATGGGATTATCGCATTAATGGCAGGATTTCCCTGCCTTACAAGGCAAGATGTTTCAAGTTCAAAAAAGGGGAAAAAAAAATCTAATAAAGTAAAATGTTCTTTGAAATCAGATTACTAAAAGGACACTGCACAGCACGTGGAAGAGTCGATCAGATATTAGGCCTAGGGGGGAACGCGCCATTCTGGCGGCTTGTTGCCGCTACGGGGTGTCTCTAAAGCGCAAGAAACATCAGAGACATGTCAGAGGCCTGAACTATTTTTTTTAATAAAAATTTTTATCTGAACGAAAAACACAAATCCCGTCAAACGTTACGGCGCTCGGGATCGAGCGAACACGTGCGGCCGCGAAACGCTCTCCAGCCACTCACCTGTGTTTCTCCAGCTCATTGTGTGATGACCTGAAAGAGCAAAGAGACAAAAACATCATTAAACTACTCTGGACTACCCTGTGCTCAGGGCTGCAATTAACATGAGAGATGTCGCTACGGAGACAGAGCAGAGGAAGGAGTGCGTAGAAAATGTTAAAAAGAGTCACAGCAAGGCATTCCCACACAGCTTGAGGCCAGCTTTTCCGTTGTTGAAAAAGAGAAGGAAAGATGAAGGCTGGGGGGAGGGGAGGGGAGGGGTGGGGTCAGATATGTATTTTGGCTTTTCTCTTTTCTGCAAGTCCGCTTTACAGCAAGAAAAGGCTTCAGCTACTAAGAAAACAAACAGATGAGTTCTGCCTCCCTCCGTTCTCCCTCTGCTCTCCCTCCGCTCTCCCTCCCTGCCTGCCTCTAAATGCTTGTTTTGCAGAGTGCTGCGCGCTGTAAGCACGTGCAGCGATGAGACAGGACGGCGAAGAAAAAGGTCTGCTAAACTGTACCGAACGTCCACTGCCAGACTGGCTGACTTGCACAATGCAAAGACCTTATTCAGAGAGCACCAAATACAGCGTCTCATCCGACCGGATAAGTGGCTGAGCGTTTGGCTGCTTTGGTCTAAGGAGTGAATTTTGAGTGTTCATTTCCCCCCCCCTACACTCTCTACTGTACAAAGCTTCCAATGGGACCGGAAGGCAAAGCTCACGCCATGTGCTAAAGAACCCAAACTCCTGGGCAACAATGCGGCAGGCGTTATATAAAATAACACGTAGGCCCGTACGACTATTCGTTTACATAACCCTGTGGAGGAAGCGGGGGGGGGGGGTTCACAAACCTGCTGCAGTGCTGCTCAGGCAATGCAAAAAACCCCACAAAGAAATACAACACCCAGAAGTCTGTGTGCCCCGAGGGTCACGCGTGGCTCGCACACAACCTTGCGCCGCATGCATTAACGACGACTGCTCTTCCCCCCCCCGGCGTGTCATGAGTGCCAGAACTCACTTAACAGCGGAGTAAAGGGCAGAAAGCAGGATGACTGTCTCGCACCAGAAACACACTATGATCACATCAGGGATGCCACATGTGGGCACACTGTGACACATTTAATTACGCACAGTCAAAGCGCTAAGTGTAGCTGCACAGGCCCAAACAAGTCATTCGTAAAATAACTACAAAAATGCCCTCTGCTGCGCTAGGTGACACAGCGGAGAGACCATACTGGGCCCTGTGTCAACTGCACCTTGTCCTCCTTTGCAGGAATGCTGGCGCTACGGTGGTGTCTATTAGCTTGCGTGTCCGTGAGAGGGGCAGGCCACGTGCAGTTGGCACCCCGAGACCGTATAAGCTGGTGCTGACAGCACTTTTATCACCAGACAAAATTGGGAAAGGAAACGCATTCGTCTCCCAGGGTTCTTGGCAGAGGGAAGTAGTTTTATTCAAACGTGTGCAAATGGAGGACGTGTGCAGAAATGACCCCGAGGAAAAAGGGCAAGGGGGGACCGGCTATGGTGGGAAACCTCCATTTCACACTTAAAAATGTAAAAGCAGCACCTGCGGACGTTAGCCTGGATGCTGAAGAAATTTAAATGCGCCCTTAATTTCACGATTGCCTAGACCAGGGGTCCTCAATCTTATCCAGAAAGGGGGGGTGGTGTGGGTTTTTTTTTTTGTTCCAACCAAGTTACACACAACATTTTCTATCAACCACAAAGAGAAGACTTTGCTAAAGACCTTGATGAGTAGAATCAGGTGTGTTACTGCTTGGTTGGAACAAAAGCCTGCAGCCACACCGGCCCTAACTGGATAAGATTGAGGACCCCTGGCCTAGACAATGGGTGTTGCACAAGTATTACGTGCATCAGAAACAGGCCACAAATCCTGAGCAAATCTTCAGCTTCACTTCTTTATCGGGTGAACAAATAATAAATGTAGGCCTGCAGTTAAATTCATATGATGCGCGGGCGCCAAAAATATATTGTTTATGTCATAAAAAATAGCTTGAGAACGGGCATATAGTGACCTCACAACCACGCTTCATTCACAGGGATGTGTTACAAAACTGCGTGCACGTAGGCCCACGCTTTGTGTGCTCTATACATAAGACGTAGGGGTTTGCGTGCAATTAAATGATTGACCTCATGAAATATCTGCTTTCAAGATCATGTGACCAGCTCTACAAAAATTAGTCTGATGTGTTTTATAGTTTTTTTTCTCTCAGAAACAAAGATTTTTTTTCTGAGAATTTTATTACATTTTTTCCCACATCAGACTTATTTTTCGAGCGGGTCACATATGAAAGTTCAATCTGAAGTAGGCCTACTTCTATGCAAGAAGACATCCAAAAAAAAGGCATCCAAAAATGCCTGTAACTACATCATTGCATAAAGGGGTAGCCTATATAATTATCATAGATGTCAAAGAACACTCCAAATGTACAAATGGTACTGAGGGACAAAAAACAATCTGACTGCATATTGATCAGCAGAAAGTATTGTAGCCTATTTTATAAATATAAAAGCAGAGATGAGAATCTCTGTATTTATTTCTTGATCACACCAGTGTCGGCCCTCCTCTCCCTTTTTTGTGTGAGGATAATATGAACCAGGCACTTGACTGTTGACCAAAACGGGAGGAATATTCAAGCTAGTCAGCATGTTCTGGAGTTAAACATGAACCAAACTCAGGGACCATTCCCTTCTGTGTGCGTTGCTTCATCTTGGGCCAGCAAGCCAACCCGAAGAGCAAAACCCCTGCCAGTGTGCTAAGGCATTTTCACAGTTCAGACAATGCCATTTTTTCACCTCTGATTTTGCAAGAAGAGCACGTATGCATTTTTGAATTCTAAGTGGCATGGGCTGATCGCTTGCGACCACATTACATTAGCTGGGTAATTGAAGTTTAACGAAAGATTTGTCACGTGCAATTGTAAATTAAAAACAAAAACAAACCAACTTTATCGAATCAAAATACCAGTCATTCGACAGTGGGCTGCAAAGCCAAAAAATCACTTCAGTACAAATACATGGTGTGGCTTGTGTAAATAGAGGGCAGACATATTCTCAGTTAATAGCAAACACATATTTCCATAACTATCCTGCAGCACCCAATGGAAAAGACGAGCTTCGCAAACAACGCTTCTCATAAACCAGCTGCACTTTGTCTGCGGACAGCCGATTATCTCATGAGTCATGACTGAGCTAATAAAACCTGTGCGTTTCGTCGCACCAGACAATAATACTTGCGTGTTAACCAACCAAAGGTCCCAGGAAAAGGTTTGCGACTGGAACTGGAAGACTGCAGTCACCAACAGCCCCTAGGACAGTGGTATTTGTGTGGGAATTATAGGACGCAACAGGGGGGGGGACATTTGTCAAAATGAGTAACCCACTAGGTAAAACAGTGCGCTTCACTAGTTGGCTAACTTAACGTTATGTTAACACATGTATTTTAAAATCTTATTTCAACATTCAGACGCTAACTGTAGGTAGGCTATCTAGCTGGTTAGTAGTCCCGTGTACCGTGTGTAGCAAGCGTATTGTTATTTTCAATGTTTCTGTAACGTTAGTGGAGAAGTTTAGCTAGTAATGTTACAGCGTGATGAAATGCTTCAGGATTCTCAAAGATACGCAAAGCAAACATATTATAATGCAGTGGGAAAGGGGTTAGCGAAGCTGGCTCGTTACATATTTAAGCAAACGGGACAGGAGGTGGTGGAGAAAGCAGAGAGAAGGGAAGTTGATGCTGTACGCGTGGCAGTGTTTATGCGAGATCAAAACAAGAGAGCCAAGCCCAACGAGAAACATGGCGTGACAGCAACTATTAGCCTTACAAATAACACTCGGGAATATTTACCTATTGTTCTGCGTTTTTCTTGAAAGTGGAGAAGCTTTCGTTTTCTTTCTGGAAAAGTCGCTATTGTACGGTAAAACAGACGCGTAACCATGTTCGGCTTCTATTGACAAAGTAGACAAAAATCATTGTTAATTTTCATTCGTCAACTCGGGAACATTTAACTAGCTGACGGGAGATGTCTGGTAACGTTACACATTACAGAAATAATATTCGACAGCTTGCTTAACGTTACTTTAAAATTACGTGGATAACTGGTAACGTTAGCGCCCAGCTAACAATAAAACGAATCTTGTGGACAAAAATAAGTGATAACGCCATTCAGACACCTACGTGCTGTATGCTTGTTGCTAAATTAAATTAATTAGCTAGATTATGATTTAACTATCGAGATGGTTATCGGTAGCTAACGTCATGCGAACTAACGTTAGTTTGGCTAGTTATTGTCGAGCTCAGATCCGTCAACGTTACGTTAGTTACATTTTTTACAAGAGGCTAAGTTATCAAGAGAGAACCATTTGAGACCTGGTTTATTGGATAACAAACATTGCTTGACACATAAAGGTTGTGTCCATACTTGGGTTAGCGTACCCTGCTGTGTGGATAACACAACGACTAGAAAACGTTGCCGAGGTTTACATGTTGCAACTTCTCAGCTCAACGTTAATAACTTGCTAAGTGCATTGGGGTAGTTAACCTACCAAAGTAAAATGTATTTAACGTTGGATGGCTAAAGCTGCCAGTGACATCATAAGCGACTTGCACGATATCTGCGGCTGTCTTGTTGGACACCTTCTTCACAGTTTGCATTTTAAATGCGACACTGTCATTAATGCCAGCACTGTCACTTTATTTAACATTTTTGAAAATAAAACTAATCGTAACGTTAGTTGTTGCAAGTGAGTTTGGCAGGGAAATACCTCTGTCTCTTCTTTCCAAGTATTCAGCAGCCTCCAGAAGAATTATAAGAGAATTAAGTTCCATTCTTATTGCCCTTATTTAAAAATAATATACTATGTACAGAAAAATATAATGTATATAAAAATAGTTCTTCTAAATAATAAACTATATTCGGGTTCGATCAATGTGAACTGCTCTGTTCGGAATCTTGGGGACTCCCAGCCAAATTCATATCAACTGCACCTCAACTAAAATATACTTGTAGAGTGATGGTTTTACTAGCCAATCAGAACACAGGTTTCTTCCAAAGGGTGATCTTTAAAGAGTTTTTAAACCAATGGGGAGTGGCTGCATTTTGGGGTTTACATGAGAATGTTGGTAGAATGTTGATACATTGCGAAGTGAGTCCTGATTGGTTAGACTGTGATAGTAACAATTTAGAAGCAATACCCTAGCAACAGCACGTGTGACCCAGCCCCGTAATCGTTCATTGGTCTGACGTGTATATTGCTTTCAGATGATTGGGCAAAGGGGAAATGGGCGTGCTCTTCGCGTCAACTGAAACATGAACTTGACGTTGCACTTGGGTTGCCATTTGGGAGAGATCCACAAGTTGTGTGCATTCGTAAAACTTGCTGAAAAACACTAGAACCACAAACCAAAAAAAAAGTGATGAACGAATCAATAAAATTAATTTCTTCATTCTTTCTAAATGGTCATACCACTGAGGGAAAAAAAAGCCGCATGTCCTCTGTCCAATGAAAAATTGTTGTATTTGCAGATTGTCTTATCTCTCAAGGTGGATGCAGCTGGTTTGGCAATGTTAATATTTAATTATAAAACATTTAATTTAAAAAAGATAAAAGAAAAACATAATCAATGCATTTTTGAGGGGGGAGAGGAATTAACTCTGACAAGCTTATGTTTCTTGCACAACGATAACTAGATGTAGCCTAGCTACAACTAGATTATATATCTCATTGCTTATTGATTTCATCATTATTCAGTTTGAGATAAATACAAAATATTAAGTATAGAAATCCCGGACTTGCAGTGATACGCAAAAGCTCTTTTAAAACAGTATGTTAAATATGTGGGGAAAGCACACCGATTTTTCAAACTGAAAGTGGATATAGAAGTATACCTGGCAACCATAGTTGCTGCGGGAGGATAGGGCTAGTGCTACTTCTTAAGGTAAGTGATAACTATGCAGACTCAGAGGAAAGCATCAAGCTAACTAGCATCTAGACTTGAATCATTAAATAAGAATACCACCATTTCAATAGTGCTTACTTTGGAAGGTCGTTCGTTTTGCATTTGAAGTTTACCTTTTTAGGTACAACAGTTGTTCAGTGCTGAACGTCCCAGGCATTGCACAGGGCAGAGCTTGGTCTATTTGCAACATTGCCGGGAAATAAAAGCAATGTGGTTGCGTGACCTGCATTAGCTACTGCCGGGGAAGTTGCATGTTGAAGGACGACATTTTCATTAAAGCGCGTAAACAATGGCCTGAGGAGGAAATGGAAAGTAAAACCTATCAAAAAGCGATGGATGGCATTAAATCGGATGCTTAAGTGGGAAACGTTTTTTACATACTTTATTTTTAGTTGTATTTCCCTCTTACGGTCTCAAATACCTTATTTTTGAATCCCATTAGTAGCTATGTTCGGGTAGGTATTGTCAAGTAAATCTATTGGGCCTGTGTGTATGTTGTGATAATGGAGCATACATGAAATACCATTGTTAATCTTGCAACAGTGTTATGCACAGTAGAAAAAATGCCCGTGTGCAATTATTTCCAAAGGAGAGGTGTAGGCTACAGAGTTGAAATGGAAACGAATCCCCAACCTCCCATTGCCCACACGGTGTTATAACTCTCTGTCCAGACAATTTTTAAATTGAGACATGTCGAATTGAACTGGGTTATGAGTCATCATTCTTATATCTAAACATTTAATATGCCGCATGCAGTCTCTGTGACATCATATTCATGTTTGCCAAGAGAATTGTGCATTCCAGCATTCCTCAAAGTACTATTATATTTTTCCTTACCAATATGGCACGAGTTCCCCATTATGTGTCACTCTAATATGTGAAAGCATGCTTGAAGATTTTATGGGAGATATGCAGTCCGTATGCAGTCTGCAACACCAGTGCAACCAAATACGAGTGACTCAAATGGCACAAAATCACAGGACAAGAAATGGCTGTTGGATGCTAAAGACCTGAAAATGGTACAGTATTTAAAATAGTGTTACAATCAATAAATCAAATTGGAAGGACGCACATTTAAAAAAAAAAAAAAACATGCATGAATGACCAATGTTGTACTTATTTCTTACCATGTGTTTGATGATGATTATGTATTTAGTTTTGTAAATCTGTTTTTTTATTTTCCTACGGTTATTTAGAGTCATTGATAGTCTATTGCATGTGGTTGAATCCCTGACCATGGTGAGTAGATCCAACAGCAGACAGCTGTAATCAGATGCAATGTCTTCATTATGTAGCACTTGTGTGCACTTGTGTGTGATGCTGTTTTTCCAGCGCCAGAATCAGTAAACACCCAGTTAATTAAATTAAGTGTTCTAAACATCCAGTGAACAAATTCTAATTTAAGTCTTATTAGACATCTGAGTATGTATGTCTGTTTGTCTGTGTGCGCGTGTGTGCGAGCAATTGAGTGAGTGAGATAGAGAGAGAAATGACGTGTATATGAGAGAGAGAGAGAGATAGAGAGATGATGTGTATAGGCTTGCTAAGGAGGCAATGTTAAAGTATTACCTAGAGCTGTAGTTGAAAAAAGGATTGAAGTACTTTGTGTTTCAACTGAAGGCGGGGGGTGCCAGTGAACCTAAACTGTAACACACAGCTGTCTCTATGGCCCTGTTTGCAATCGTGTATGTGTATGTTATGTTTCTTGTTATTAGCTCAGTGCAACAATCTGGCCAAGGTGAGAAATGTTGCTCTGTATTAAACAGCCCATGGTTTTGCTTGGGCAGGGTGTAACACAAGTATGCTCCTCCTCCTTGTACTTACTCTCACACTGTTTGATGAGTAACAGCTCGCAGGGTACAGATGGTCGCTCTATTCTTAGGCCTGCGTTAAATACTGTTCTCAGAACAGGTCGGCTGAGGTACAGGCTCTGTTGTCAAAATCATATATTATTCTAATTCTACCTTGAAGCGTTCATTTTTTAAATATTATATTTTACTCATAAAACAGTGGTGGAGGGGGGGGGGGCATGCATTGTTTTTAACTCAGAAGAAGGGTTCCGTGGGGGGGGGGGGTCAGAGGGCAGATCTGTTCTCATTTTCCAATGAAACTTAAACACACTTGTGTGATCGTTACTGTTTTGGTGAACTTTTGAATCTTACACATGCAACTATTTCCATCTACTTCACCCTGATAGTAATCTGGCATCAATTTTCACTTTAAGGGCTTCAGCTCCCATCTGAAAACACCATGAAAAATGAACACAGGGCAGCGAAACTGAAGCATTTCTCATAATAGGAGCAGCATGTTGCTCGTCCTTGGATCGAAGCAAGGAAGGACGAGTTTCTTTTTTCCCTCGTGATCACGCTGGGCAGAAGCTCTTTGGTAGCTACATGCATAGCTTCTATGATAATTATAATCTAGTTGCGTAAGTAACGTGCGTTGTCTTCACACGAGGCGTACAGTGCTGTTATGTCATTCCCCAATCAGTCCCGCTGAACACTGGCCGCCCTGCGTCTGTCCCAAGATAACAAAGGTCATGACACCCATGTAGAGAACGGACTCTTGATATCTCAATCTTTTTAAAAATTTGTTTGAAGCTCAAAGGTTTCGTTTTGTTTCGCTACTTAGGATATGCCAGAGAAGCTGCCCTTAACAAAGAAAAGATCGATGTGATGTGCTGCTATGGACCCACAGTTATTGAGACAGTCAGGATCCCTACAGAAGATCCATCTGCAATAACTCGCTTATCTTATTACTCGAGGCAATCCTGAACATTTGTCAAGATTGAAATATTTGGTACTCTTGAGTTTCAGTGGCTGAAGCCAGATTATTTATGACTCAGTATGAGGGTTTGTAGAGAAGGGACAGAACTAAAACATTTGAAAACAACAGAAATGTGGATTCATACAGCATGAATTCAGCAAAATACTATAGTATATTTTAACTTTATTCATGCCCTGGCTTTAATTATTCAATGTTATTTTGTAGTTTTTTCCCATTGCTGTACCCAATTTATAAATATCCAACTATAAATTGTAAATGTCTATAATGTAATGTAATAAATTGTATATAACTGCAATGCAACAAACCAAATATAAAATGTTATTTATAATATGTAAAGCATCACAAACGTTTTTGTCAGAAATGTGTTGCTTAATTGTTCTTCAGAGGAACTGTATCAGTGCTGTTGTCATTGACCACAAATTAAGATTTAGATTTATAAAATTTTTATTTCCCATTCTCTTAAATTGTCTTGCCTGATATTGCAGTTGAACGTGAGCTGACATATTGGTCTTCTCCAAACAGGCTAATTTCCATAGTGGTTTAGAGCTCGGTCTTTATTTTGTTACTTGATACGGCGGGTAGGGTGGTTCTATGCATGTGCACGTCACGTCACGTCACAGACATGAAACCTGAACAGAAACTGAACGAGAACAGAAATGTGCCCTGACGGGAGGCTCCTCCCTGCTTTGAATTCCGCACCAGATGCAGAATGTGGAACCTCTTCCCCCACCGTTTTTTTTTTTTATTGTAATTGCACGTGCTCTGATGTTGCACACCAGCTTCCTATATCTGCTGGTGTATGACCTTTTGTGCTTGTATTAGACCAGCTTTAAAAAAAATGTTTTATTTTACCTCAGACACCCACCCCATCCCACCTTCCCTGTCCATTGTTGCCAGGATTATTATCAATAAACAATGCAACAGGGAAATGGACCATGGGTTACAGTACATCCCCTATAACGGACTGGAATTAGAGAGTAGGCTTAAATGTAATTGCAACTACGGTGCACTGCTGAAGAGCTGGACTATGGGGTTTGTGTTGCACTGAACTGTAGCCACCAACTCTGCTTCCTTGTACTTCTGTCAACTGTATTTCTGTCAGCATCACTTGCTACCTTTTCTGTGGGTTCACCCAACAGCATTCCACCAGAAAAATGCACCCCCAACAGATTAGTCATGTGACAAATTGCTTTCTTGTGAGATAAGGTAGAATATGACAATTGTGCCATGGTTGCCTTGCTGACCAGAATTGCACATGCTGAGATATCGAGGCTTGTGGCTCTCGGAAGCGAATTAATGAGCACATGCCTGTCCAGGCTCTACAAGGTTTAATGAGGCAGAATCACAAGCCTACGCGAACCACTTCTGTTGCTTCAAGTGGTGGCCGCAATCACTGCTAGTCTGTGACTTTCACAGTTGATAAGCTCGGTTGATTATTCATAGCCCTTCATAGTTGATTATAGTCCTGTTAAATGTTCTGTCTTGTTTCTTCAATAAATATATTAAGGTATGTTGTTTATCTGTGCTTGTATTAGAAAAAATCCTTTAAAATGAAACAGTGTAACCCCTGGAACATAAAATGGCATATTAACGTAATCCTGTGTATGCTAGTGAATTGACTTTCTGGAAATGTTCACTCCTCGTTAGGGTAGGTATTGAATCCACCACTATAACGGTGAAATTGGCCATTTCCAATCAGTCCAGAAGACCAATGACATGTCTACATTACCAACAGGTTCAATTTGTTGCTGCAAGCTATTTGAGCTCCCTACTGTCTCAAGGGATGCCTTGCTTGCTTTGCCTTTACAAGCTTGTTGCTAGCTTGTAAAACCTTTTCTTCTTCTTCTTCTTCCTCAAATTTTCTGAGGTTTTGGAGCCAATGCAATCACTGCATTGGAGTGTTGCCAAAGAGCCAAAAGGCTAGAGCAGCATTTACACTGCATCAGACGTTTGTGGCTATTTATTCAGTCTTACATGCGCATTACATTACCACAGTGTTGTTCACACTCCCACAGAGCCTGCTGCGCATGCTACATCTAGTTGTGTTTGACTGAGAATTCCATAACCGGATGACCTTTTCTCTGCTGCACCGATAACCCCCAGCGCGCATTTAGCTAA
This sequence comes from Ilyophis sp. 1 JC-2022, assembly GCA_022702515.1. Lineage (NCBI taxonomy): Eukaryota > Metazoa > Chordata > Actinopteri > Anguilliformes > Synaphobranchidae > Ilyophis > Ilyophis sp. 1 JC-2022. Next base: position 18,138,140 of record CM040400.1, on the reverse strand, counting down.
AATAAACATGCGAAGGAATTGCAATGGATAAAGCAGCAGGAAGAAGGCCCTCTCAGTTCTGGAGCTGCGGTGACATGCCCGGCATATCAATCACCCCTCCGTCTCCGGCACGCAAACAGCGTACATCCCATGCTATGCGATTCTGAATATTCCTGCAACAAGTCTGTGTTTTCACAGGTTTTCCTTTTGGAAACAAGGTGCCCGGTTTTAGTGTTTACAGTCATACAGGGAGTGTCCCAATCCCGTATCGAATGAATGCAAGACGCTTGCATCCTGTGGGGCTGGAACTAGAAATGACTGATGTTCCTTCAAAAGGCAAGCAGGGGCCCAGTTTTCAAAGGTGGGTTTTTGTTCAAATTCTTTTGGTTGCCAAAGACTGCTTTTTATTATAATAATGGAGTAAAGTAATAACTGCTTTAGTTTTGTGCCCTGAACTAACCAGATAGATATCCTGCCATTTTGTGTTACATCAGTATTTCTGTAGATAGGCTATCTAGTTTTCCAATTAGCATTGCTAAGGCTATTGAGCTAGACATTACATATAAGCATTTGGCAAGCTATCTAAAGCTTGGTAGGTATTTTGAATACCTTTCAAAGGGACTGGGGAGACATGGCAAATTAACCACACTGGGCAATGATATTTAAGCCTGAGCAGTAGACACTTGACAAATACTGTATAACAAATGACACAGAATAATGATGTTGAAGTGTCATAAATCCATATATTTTTGTCCTCCATACCCTTGCTCTCTCTCTCTCTCTCTCTCTGCAGCCAAGTCTGTACTTTGGCGATGTCACACTGCCATGAGTTTGAACATGGGGCATTTTTCTTGATTGACATTTTATGGTCCATTTATACTTTAGTATGTCATTCTAATTGCAGAATTTCCACTGGACCCGCGACAAATTGAAATGAAAATTAATTGACGCAAATGTACCATCACCAAAACTGAATGGCTGAATCAGATTAGATTTAAAAAAGAAACCAAATTTAAAATTCCATACATTCTTGTTGTAATGAATGTGGAAAAGTTTGGGTATACAGTATACTTTATTATAACCCAAAGATATAAGGAGTCACTCTTCTTGACCATTACTGTCCTGCACATTGCAGTATTTCTACCAGAAAAGAAGCTTCTGTTTGCTTCAAGTGACTAGCATGTGCTGTACAGAGGCGTGGGTCAGCATATGCTTCAATGTATCGCTTAGTCGCCAAGTTGCCAAACTCCCTCTATTGCAGGAGGTTTCGGCATATCCTGTTCTTCTATGTAACATTGGTCCGTCTTAGAAATAGTCCATTCCCTTTAACAATGCCCCATTGTCTTTCTGGCCATTGTCTCAGTGTCACTGTGGTAATATAAATGAGATGACGGATGATGCAACATTTCTGCACTCTTAGCATTGGTTACAGTTGAATGTAGCGCTTAAACATTTGTGGCATCTGATTTTGCTCCAAAATATTTCAGGCAAATTGTAATTGTTGGCAGGGAAGGGTAGATTCATAGCCATTATTTATGCAGGTCAACAGGGTTTCTGACTGTTCGTCCGTCCCTGTTTCGAACACGGTGAGATTATTTATTCTCACTGTAAGGCATGGACTCCAAACCTCAGAGTTATGGAGAAAGAGTACTTTTTGTTAACCGAGTGTCTGGGATGGTGGTGACTGCCGTGTCTCTGTGCCCTTTCCCACCTTCACCCATCGGCTTTTTTTTCTTCTCATTTGAAAGGATTGAAATGAGTTCTCTTCGACACCCTTTTGCACACATACACACGCACACACACGTACGCACACGCACCACTACGCATGTCGGGAGTATGCAGCTTCGGGGGAAGCCGCTCGAGCAAATACTCCTACGTCTCTGACCCAAGCGGCATCCGCACCCTGGAGAAAATCAAGTACACTAATACGGTGGTTTAAGACTGCCAGTAAATCAGCGCCCACAGCTTGTCCAAATGCAGCTGTACGGTGTTGCCGTAGACATCACTGTGAGAAAACAGCCATATTGTCAGTAAGGCGTGACTGTGACCGCCTTGCATTAGAGTGGGTATATCTGCAGCCAGAATGCTATGCCGCTCTGTCTCTGAGGCTGTGCATTACCTTGGCCACGCTGAAAAACAGCCGCTCGAAACTACCAGGGCCTACTGTTAAAAAAAACACAAAAAAAAAAAAAAAAACATGACTGTATGTGCCACCTATAAGACAACCCCACACTGAGTAACAGCTGTACCATATTGTCTGGACTCTTAATTGACCAGGAGGTACGATGGTTTGGTACAGAGTGCAAAGCCACTTTGTCATAATAGATACAGTATTTCAACAGCAGCCTTGCTCAAGACCATGCTCAGCCACGTCTTTTGAAAAATTGTGTGGCCAAAGATGTCTGTGGCTTATACGCTTGGCACATGTCAGGTTTGGATGTGCCATTGTTTGAAATAAGCAAGATACGTTTTTCCGATCAGAGGTTTTCCTCTTGCATAAACTGGGATGAGACACATTTACACAGATTTACTATATTCAGATGCAATGACGGTGAAATGTTATTTGAAACTAATCTAAAATCTTACGTTACCATATCTTTTGTACCACATGTGGGAAGTAGTGTCCAGCGTGTGGTACTGCAAACAGGAATGCAAATTTCAAAATGTCATACACACAGATGGACTCCTGGCCATGTTAACACTGTACATCTCAGCTCAGATCAAACTCAGGCACCGGTAGATTAAATTAATACGCTTCGGTCACTATTTAATGTTGTTTCATCTGTGGTCGAAAGGTAACTAACTAATCCACTGACAGACAACCTTTCATTCAACAAGGAAAACTTATTTTTGTTACAAAGCATTTTTTCTGAATGAGGCAACAGTTGAAGCAATTGTTTTATGTGAGAAAAGGAAAAAAGGAACACATGCTGAAATCTCTTTTTCAAAGTTGTGAATGGCACTACATGCATGCTTGAACAGAGGGCCCCAGCACCAATATCCTGTTATTTTTTTTTGTTTGCCTATTTCTGGAACTGCTGCGGCTCTGCTTTTCATAAATGAGAACTCCAAACAACAAAAAAAACAATTCAATAAAAATAGGCTCCGCTATTCACAGGCCTATTTCGGTCAAAAACGGCACAATGCTTCCGCCTCATGTAAAAGCCTGCATTTGGGGGGTGGGAGAAATGACTTTCCACAATGCGAGCAGCAACATTAGCATTTGAATCCTGGACATGTGCCAGGCTGTGGAGTTCTTGTTTTGGCTTGCGCGCCTGTAATTACTGACCCCCCAAGCCCCCCGCACCCCTCTCCCACCCCAACTCGTGAAAACTAGGCTCGCATGAGAACGTCATGTTGTTGAACATATGTCAAGGAGACCTCAGGGATGCGTGAGCGAGCGAGCGAGCGCTATTGAATTTGCGTTGGGGTTCCCGCCAGGTGCTTTTGGGAAGACGTCGCGTGTGTGGAAGAGCGTTTCCTCGCTCTCTCAGGGCGCTTGCGTTTGTATTTTCCCTGCCGGTTTAAGGCTCTCGCGTTTCACCTGTATCGTTACTCGCAGTCCTGCTCGGTTATCAAATACAATTTGTGCCTTCAAGTAGTCTTGATAGTGTAGAGTACTCAGAAAGATCCTCTTAAAAAATAAGTGGAATGACACTCAGATTGGAAATTAAGGAATTGCACATGGTTGACGTCCAAAAAACAAAAACAAAACGCAGTGTCCATGGCAACTGCCAGGCTGAATAGGTCAGCAGTAACAAACACCCTCCCGTCCATTCTGCTCATAAAGACACAGGCCCAGCCAAAGCAATACCCTGGGTGGGCAGTAGAGAGCGCGGAGGGCAGCTGGGGTTTTACAGGGCAAGGCCTCTCTCCATTATTGTCTTATTTTGACAGAAGCCGTGTCGTCTGAGCCCTGAGGAGACCGCAAGGAGTACGTAAAGGGCCCCTGCATTTTACAAGCACCGCTTCCACACAAAAAACCTAATCAGAAAGCTTGGGATTCCATTTAACCTGATTCTCATTCCCCTGAATAAAGCTCTCCAAGTTCTTACAAATTATCTGCCTCATAAGGGTTGTAAGATTTTGGTGGTAAGACCTGAATGTTGAAACAGTGTCGCTTTTGATCCGGTTGACGTTAGGGAAGTGCGCCCTACATTCTGAGGGCAGCGCGATTGCGTGTGTACGCGCAACGCCCGTTTGTGTTTGGGGCTGGCCGGTGTTTGTGCCGTTTGTCCGTCATGGCAGGAAGGTCTGCCCCGCCCTTTCATCTCATAATCCGTGAATGATCAAGGGGGCACAGCGGAGGCGCATGCCAACCAGAGAACAGCCCTGTAATTATTAGAGTTCCTGTGAGCAGCCAGGTCTGTGTGCTTGCACGTATGAGAATGTGTGTACGTGTGTGTGTGTGCGTGTTTACGTGCGTGTGTTTGTGCGAGTGGGACAGTCCGTTCGCTGCGCCTGTGTGGTATTTCAGATGCCCAGCTGCCAGGCACAGGACTGCGCTTATCGCTCCCTCATTCCAGGACGGCAGGATGGAGAGCGTGCAGGGCTGGATGGGTGGAGGCAGGCAGGTGGGCGGGTGGAAGGGAGGGGGCATGGGGAGTGTGACACTGTCCAGCCTTCTGTCTTTCACCCTTCTCCTCCTGCCCTGCTCCACCCTGCAGACAGCGGTGTCAGCAGTGGCATGTCAATAGCAACGTAAAGGCATGGAGCACAGCACGCTCCTGCATCATGTGACTTGGTGATGTGCCTGTCTTCCCCCTACTAGTAGAGGACAGAGACAGCTGATGTCTTCTGAGCACAGAGGCCCAGATGACAAGACAGACAGGTAATTGTCTCCAGATTTGAGCTGTGTCTTTTGGGCTCTATAGGAACTGACCCAAAAGCGTTAGCCAATTCATCACTGTCAAGCAGCATGATATTGTACTTGATTATCCAGCAACAGAGGAAGAAAACCTTTTTTTAAAGAAACATATGCAAGCATTTTGAAATGGAGTGATTTTTGGGGACTAGAAGCCCTGAGTTCAGTTCAAACACAGATGTGACTTGGAAAAGAGTAACTGTTGCAAAAAATAACTTCCTGGTGTATTTATAGAAGGGAACGAGAAGAGGAAGAGGGACAAGAACTCAGAAAGCAGAAGAAAATAAAAACCCACAATGTATTTGTGTGTAAACAACAAACCTGTTGTACAGAACACACTGGACCGGGAGAGGCTAAATGACGGGGCTGTGTCTCAGACTGTGGAATGTAGCTTCTTTTGAACATGGAGACATGGCACGAACAAAACAGGATGTTCAGAAAAACAAGAAATGACCACGGTCTTCATGCAGCCAACGTATCAGTTTTCAGGCCAGAGCAAAGGGGCGGGGGCGGGGGCGGGGGCGATTGAGCTCCCCCAAAAAAAAAAAAAAAAAAAAAAAAACTCTCAGTAAAGAGTTATCTCATCATGGGACTGCAAGCCTCCCCCTGCAGCGGGCCAAACTTGCACAGCTGTTTCTGATTGGTGCACTGACGGCTGACCTACATTCTCGCAGCTCCGGCAGGCTGCGGCTCCAGAGTGGGATGGGTTCGCCACAGCCTCCAGTTGTGTTTCTTCCAGTTGTGGGTAATACTTTTCCACAGCCCCGCAAGGACAGCCGCACCGACTGCAAGCTCACTCGCATGTCCCTCTTCATATTTTTTTCCTTTGGACTTTAGACTCTGAAAATCACCCATCTATGTATTCATTTTACATTGCTTTTTTTCTGCATTGGCGATCTGTAAAGTGCCTGTGTCTGAGTGAACGAACGGACGTCTCCTTCAACAGGGCGCGAGTCGCGAACGTGAACGAGAGGAGAAGCGGTTCCGGGTGGATCTTCTAGCAATGACCAGAATCTCCACTGGCCTTTTTAAAACGCTTTCTCTTCTCTGGGCATAGTCCAGGGAGAGGAAGCCAGGGAGGAGGGGCGTGCTCCCTGCTTCATATGCGCAGAGATATGGAGAGGAAGGATCCAAAATTGGGTCACTGTGTCCCAGGTCTGTCCATCTAAAAAAAGAAACAAAAGTAAAATAAAATGTTACTTTAAAAAGTCAGCTAACATACACGCAGGTCCAGATCTTGTACTCCACTGCCCAGGAATTTAGTTTGAAGTGAGAGAGTCACACAGAAAATTACATCTGTGAGGGAGGTGGGCTTCCAGAAGTAATGTGATTCAGAAGTTGCAAATTGTGCAAAATACGTTTTATCTTTATGTGTGCAGGTGCGACACACACTGAGTTCCACAGTTACAGGTTTTTAAAAAAAGGGCAGAGCCCTCGTTGGTGTTGCTGAGGTGGAATGTCCAGGGTTCAAAAAGTAAAAGTCCTGCTGTGTTTCTTCCACCCATGAACTCAGCCAGCTGAATTAGCTGAATTAGTTCTACCTCCGGGCTGAAAAATTGTGCTAATTAGCAAATCCAAATGATTGGAACAAAATATTGGTTCTGAACCTGGATTTTCCACTTCTGGTAAAAGGGGATTTGAGGACATTGCTCTATGGAGCGAATGGAATCAGTCTTTCAGTCGGCACTCTCATCCTGGCCACTGGATAGGACGCTTAAGGCGGCTGAACAAATGTAATTGGCGTGAACCCATAAATTCACCCTCTGCATGTGAGCCGTACTGTTGTACTCGTAGCTATAATCAGGCTCTTGTCTGGATGCAGCTCGCAGGTTCTCCAGTCTTTTTATGGATAGCGCCTGGGCGAAGGGTGACGGCATGCTTACTGTTTGTCAAAAGCAGCCCTGCGGCCACGCTCGAGTTCTCCAGGTTCTCCTCTCGGTGTCTGTAGCCCTGCATCTCTCTGTACCTCTCACCCCTCTCATTTCCCCATTTTTATTCAGTTTGGCTCAAGCTGCTATAAATGGACTCAGTTTCAGTCCCAGCATCGCCCCCGTGCATTGCACAGAGGCGGGGTTTAATTAAAGGGGCAGGTCTCCAATAGTGTGGAGTCTCCGCCCCCCAACCCCCTTTTGACATGGTAATTCTGCCACCATTAACCATTATTGTGCCTATGTGTTTGTGTATGTGTGTGTGCATGAGTGTGTGTTTATGTGTGTTTGTGTGAGTGTGTATATATTTGTGCATGTGTGTGTGTATATGTGTTTGTGTGAGTGTGTGTGTGTGTGTCCATGTGTGCATGTGTGTGTATGTGTGCGTGTGTGTTCGTGTGTGCATGTATGTGTGTGTGTGTGTGCGTAGGGGGAGCGGGGTCAGAGGTGAAATTTAGGGGAGTGAGCACACTTCGGAATGTAATTGGGTAGCATGAGGAAGTGATTAAAGCTCACATTTATTACTGAACACATACATGGCTCCAGTGGGACAGCTGAGCTGATAGCAGTACATTTGACTATCCACAGATGGGATGGGGGCAGCACGTGTGTGTGTGTGTGTGTGTGTGTACTGAGTGTGAGGGGAGAGCTTACACAGCCTTCAGTGTCTATTTTTCATCAGGTTTGTGTTTCATCAGGTTTTCAGTGCTGCAGGAACGGTGTGCGCCGGTGGAAAAGCCACACGAACAGCCCGCATGAGAATTCCACACATCCTGCCAGAACTTGTCACAAGACCCGAGCTTGGCTCCAGGAGGCCGAGCTGTTTGTGTGCGGTTCAATGCATAGGCAGGGGCTGTTATTTTAGCCCAGCTACTTAGGAGGAAACGATAGTGGCATGGGATAGTGGGGGTGGGTTAGGGTTAGGGTTAGGGATAGTGGGGGTGGGTTAGGGTTAGGGATAGTGGGGGTGGGTTAGGGTTAGGGATAGTGGGGGTGGGTTAGGGTTAGGGATAGTGGGGGTGGGTTAGGATTAGGGTTAGGGATAGTGGGGGTGGGTTAGGGTTAGGGATAGTGGGGGTGGGTTAGGGTTAGGGTTAGGGATAGTGGGGGTGGGATTCTGGATCATGTGTGGCTCCCTTTGGAACCGTGTGCTGTTAAGGTCAGCCCTGTGTGTGTGTGTGTGTGTGTGTGTGTGTTTGTGTTTGTGTTTGTGTGTGTGTGTGTGTGTGTGTCTGTGTGTGTGTTTGTGTGTGTGTGTGTAAGTGTGTGTGTGTGTGTGTGTGTGTGTGTGTGTGTTTGTGTGTGTGTGTTTGTGTGTTTGTGTGTCTGTGTGTGTGTGTGTGTGTGTGTTTGTGTGTGTGTGTGGGTGTGTGTGTGTTTTGTGTGTGTGTTTGTGTTTGTGTGTGTGTCTGTGTGTGTGTGTGTTTGTGGGTGTGTGTTTGTGTGTTTGTGTGTCTGTGTGTGTGTGTGGGTGTCTGTGTGTGTGTGTGTGTTTGTGTGTCTGTGTGTGTGTGTCTGTGTGTGTCTGTGTGTTTGTGTGTCTGTGTGTGTCTGTGTGTTTGTGTGTCTGTGTGTGTGTGTGTGTGTGTTTGTGTGTGTGTGTGTCTGTGTGTGTGTGTGTTTGTGTGTCTGTGTGTGTCTGTGTGTGTGTGTGTTTGTGTGTCTGTGTGTGTGTGTGTGTGTGTCTGTCTGTGTGTGTGTGTGTGTGGGTGTGTGTGTGTGTGTCTGTGTGTGTGTGTGTGTGTGTGTGTCTGTCTGTGTGTGTGTGTGTGTGGGTGTGTTTGTGTGTCTGTGTGTGTGTGTGTGTTTGTGTGTCTGTGTGTTTGTGTGTTTGTGTGGGTGTTTGTGTGTCTGTGTGTGTTTGTGTGTGTGTGTTTGTGTGTGTGTGTGTGTGTGGGTGTGTGTTTGTTTGTGTGTGTGTGTGTGTTTGTGTGTCTGTGTGTGTATGTGTGTGGGTGTGTGTGTGTTTATCTATGTGTTTTTTTGTGTGCATGCATGTGTCTGTCTAAAATGACTGAGATAACCAGAAGGAGCAGAAGCAACTAAGTACAGTGGATTTCAAGCAGGCGATGACAAGATGCCCCTTTACCGAATAAACTTATCATTCAGATGCTGATCAGCGAATCATTGTCAGTTCAATTTCCATCAGCCATACAACTGGGAGGATGGTTTCGAATGCCTGGCTTTCCCATGTTTATTATTTAATAAGCACAGCTCTTAGAAATAGAATTTGCTTAACATAACCACATTACTATTTTCGCCGTAGAAAAGAAAATGAGAAGTGGGTCTGTAGTCCAACATTTAAAACATTTTTTTCTGAGATCGGGAGTAATAATCTACTATTATTAAAAATGGTAGAAAATTGTATACATTAATTGCACTTAATTGAGTTCAAGTGATGGAATGTTAAGAATAGTATCCGAGACAGAATTTCCATTGTAAAGTGTTTAATATCCAGTTACAATAGAGCATCTCTGGCGGTCAATACCCCAGCAGGAAGAGATGTGGAAGTTATAATAATTGCAAATGGTGATAACCATGCCGGTCAGGAAATGATAATACGACAAGAGAAATGGCCGGCTGTAGAGCAAACGGTTACTAATAATAAAATAAAGTACACAATGAATGTGATGCTTATTATTATTATTTTATTATTCAACTTACATGGAAAATATGATTGTTTTTAAGCAGATTTTACTTTAGTCAGAACCTACATTAGACCCTCAATCAGATATGACCACTTGCCCAGGTAATGAAGTGGACAGGAAGCTGAGAGGCCATGCACATTATTTGACATGTGAGGGAGGCTCATTAAACGCACTTGAATTATATTTTATTTATCCTAAGGCATATTATATGCCTTCAGTTGAACAGACAATTTTATATATACATTCGCCTCAAAAATGACTGGCACTCTTAACTAAGAAGAACAAAAAAGGCTGTATAAAATAAATACCACAGAACATTAGTTATAATTTATGCTCCAAAAATATACGCAAATTGTATTTTCGTTTGAATAGAATTTCTCTGAGAAAAAGCTGAACAGAAAAATATAATATAGTTTCACCCATATTCTTGGAGCATAAAATATAGCTCAATAACTGTGCTTTTTATTTCACACAGCCTTTTTTGCTCATCTTTTTTAGGAGTGACAAACACTTTGGAGGTGGGACTGTTTGTTAATAGAAGGACAGTGTCTCAATATCAAACAGGTCCAGAGAGGAATGAAATATTGGATGCTGGGAATCGGGCAGAAACTCTTTATGTATTCTGTACTGTGGTCTCAGTGAGGCGTGACGGGGCAGTGGAAGGTGAACAGGAAAGAGAGACAGATCTTGGTGCTGATGGCACACGGTGCAATGGCATGAGCAACATATGGCCTCTATCAGCATTATGGCAACAGTGAGGAAGACGAACGATTATCACACACTGACCCCTGACCCCTGCCCCCCCCACAGCTACATGTACGACTCTGATCCCGACAGTGGGTTCCATACATATTTTTTCTGTTACGCTATACTTTGCCCTCTTGGATTGTTCAGGGTCAAGCCATCAAGTGCTGAAACTCATGATGATATCAAGGTGAAAGTGGACATTAATTAGCGTGATATTGTTTGTGCTTGTATGCAAACGTGTCTGTCTGTCTGTCTGTGTGTGTGCGGCCTTGCTTGACCATGCATGCCTGTATTTGCTTGCAGCCTACACCATACATTGCTGTAATTCTGATTTCAGCATGACCATTAGGTTTCTTCTCTCATTTTCTCTACTCCAAATTGATATCATATACCGGCTTAATCATAACAAAGGGAGTTTAGTAATGGTTCTTTAACCCTCATATTATTTTCCAGGGTCGATCTGACCCAATTCAGTGTTTGACGTCTCTTAAAAACCAGGAAACCTTATTTTTTCATCTTGACACCATATGATTTTTCCTCATTTGTTTTGTGTAAATAGTAAACATGCAATACACATAATGTTATGTTTTCACCAGTCTTGTACCAACTTTGTATACGAAGGTGGTATGTGGGGTCCTTTGTGGGGTATCCAAAAAAATGCAACCTTTTTTATTTTTTAGCACATTTTTTTTTTCTGGGTGATTCTGGTGGCTCTTCCCCATACAGGTTTTAAACTTCACAAACTTTCACTTACCTCAGGCTCTAAAATGAGATGTTTCATGGCAGATTTTTTATATTTAAGGATAAAAGGCAAGTTAATTGGGAGACACGCAAAAGAGGAAACAAAAAGTGTCAACTTTTTTCTATTACAATAGTTTTGTGTCATTTTAAACATTAGGGGTCAATTTGGCCCCAAACATAAAAGTCATCAGAAAAATGTCAAGATAATATGAGGGTTAAGCAGTGAGCAGGAGCTGTTCTTGTTGAAGCTTGAAAATGAATGCCCCACCATTACCGAACACAGCTATCGCAGTCTATCTAATATGGACTCATGATGGATGTTATACTGTCATGTTTAATGCTGATACTCAAACAAAACACAGCGATGCCTATTTTAAACCACTGGGTGCTGTGCAGAGTGGATGACTCATGCTGTCATTCAGCGCAGGCTAAAGATCGTGCAAGGTGATTGTTGTGATAAAACACTGCCAATCTCATTTTAGCATGTCTGATTTAATGCCATTTTTAAAGAAAATTCTGTCCACACACCCATTTTAGCAAACTACATGGTCATAAATTATAATCATTGTGGTTCATTTTGTTTTTGACAAAATGTCTGTCTTGTAGATTACATTTGTATGCTTTTTCACTTAAAAGGCTCATATTTCTGAATCCTATTAGAAACACTTGTCGTCCTCCCTCGTCATGCCATCAGTGTCAGTAGGCCTTGGCTCCTTTCTAAATCCGTTTGAAAGACAAAGTACAGTCAAGCCGGAAAGTCTGAACACCCCATTCACCTTCTCCACATTGTATTACATTACAGACATACTCTACAATAGATTGAGTTCATTTTTTGTCTCATAATTCTACAAAATAGCCCATAATGACAAAGTGAAAACATGTTTTTAGAAATTTTTGCAAATTTATTGAAAATCGAAAACTGAAATTTTTCATTTACATAAGTATTCATACCCTTTGCTTTAACATATTTTTAAAGTATATTTAAAATTTGGTCGCATATCCTTTGCATGCTGTTACTTCCTGAAGTCTGACCCATCAACATCAAAAGACTCTCGATATCTTATTTCCACGTACTGTTACAAGCGATACTATAAGTTCTCTGCATTTGAATGGATCGCAATGGGAATTGGAGGGTGAGACTAGATTCAGCTGTAGATTACACTGGTACAGTATGGAACACATGACTGGCTAAATGGCTGTAAGTGGACGTGCTGTGAGGTCACGTAGAAACACTTGCGCGTCTATCGTGACTCTCTGTTGGGGTCTTAGTCCCAGTGTCGTGCTGCGTTAATCCACAGCTCGTGCTTTCCCCCAATCCTCCACTCAGCACATGGCGCGCCGGCATAGTCTTCCACACAACACACGCGCTCACAGCAGCGGCACGCAAAGCTCTTGCAAAACAGGTTGGTTGAAAATAGCTTCAATAGCACATATGGGTGTAGCTCATTGTAGCGCTTCACACAGCGAGACGCCGTGCATCTGACGATGGATTTTAATCGCATTTCAGGGAATTTGTTTTATGTTTCTTGTCACTGGGGCCATTGTTGTGATTCGCAGAAACCCCACACACTACCGTCTCATCATGTGATTGCGGTTTACAGACTTTTGTTCTCTGGGACGTGTCAGACGTTCAAGGCAGTGAACTTGGGCCCTCATCTGAAACTACTCCGCTGAGGCGGAAACAGCTGAGGCCGATAGCGGTGGTCGAACCACAGGCTGGTTTGGAAGCCACATTGAACCCCAACAACAATCAGCGGGGAGGATGGGGGAAGGAGAGTATATATTTCATTCATACTCCTCATGCCTCAGACAGCACTGCGGGGAGCCAGAGGAGGGGTGGGAGAATAGCCTACCCACTGACGTAGCCTTTGACTGACGTAGCCTCCCATGGTGCTCGACATAGACAACGACTCGCGGCATGCTAAAATTTAACAGAAGCATATTGTCACGAGACTCCCCTGCCTGCCCCCCTCTGCAATAAAATATTTGAGTACCACGGGCGATAGATGGTTGTGGCATTTTTACTTTATGGCAAAAGTGGGTTGTTATGCAAAGCTTGTGCCATTTTCTTTCTTCGATCGTGTAGCGCATTGCACGTATCATCATTGGCAAGGCACGGGAAATTATTTAGGCTATTATTTGGTTTCTATTTCTTCTTTGCAACGCACAAGAAGGATAGGCTACATTTGTTTAAACTGCTGGTTTCTTTCTGCCCACTCCTACGACATCGAAAGTCCAAACAACTTTCCGACCGTCTGCTGACATCTTGCGTCCATGTTATGCGCTGCAACCTATCCTCAGACGAACGGCTGACTGGTCCACCGTGGAGAAGAAGATGCTGATGCTGCTGTTGAGAAGGCGATGCAGCAGGCTGCAGTCGTGTGCACCGTCCCCCCGTCCCCCCGTCCCCCCCCCAAGGAAGAGGATCGGGCTGATGGCAAACATCTGAGTCAACCAATACTGAAAATCCCATACTTTATATATATTTTTGCAACTCAAATAGCCTATGTTTTGTGATATAAAAAATAAATTAAATTTTTTGAAACCGGACAGAAATACTATAAATAGGCTATATTAATTATGTTCCTGGAAAATATTGTTTTAAGTCCCCAAATGCATTTTCTTTCAGCAGCAACGTCAAAAATGACAACATGAATTACTCGCCTCCTGTGGGCCAGTAGGCCTATCAGGATTATTTGGTTTTTGACGAGAATTACGCATGTTAATGTGTAACATTCAAAGGGAATTGTTTTTAACACCTGCTGAAACAGAGTTCATGTAGCCTAGGCTACTCGGAGGATTACCCCTATACAATTTTACATACAAAAACAATACAAACAAAATTAAATGTGGATTTGCGATAGCTGACTGTTGGTTTTAGCGTAGTCTACATGGTGCTATGCCACATGTTAAAAGTGTTTTTTTGTTTTTGTTTAGTGAGACAAAAATTCTCAAACGAAAACAAAGATCCATAAACCAGGTTATTTCGTCCTGTAGGTGCTGCAGCAGAGATTGTGCAACAGTGTGCTTTCGCCGTAATATTTCAATGTTGACATAAAACTGCGCAATGGCGATAGAGACTTTAAGGCAAACTAAGAGCTGCGTTATTCATTTTCTTATTTATTTTACTGTTACACAACAGATTTAACTTGCTGTAAAACAACGTCTCGTGTTAAGAAAACTATTCACGTTCGTCTTCCTCTGGAATCCCACGGTCTTGGAACTTAAATACAGATTTCAGCTATGTTTCCAGGTAGGCTACAGCACAACCAAATTATCCCTTTCGTCCTTGGTTCATACATGGCCCATGGCATCTTGTTCACATCGACATTTTTATTTTGTCCTTGAAACGATCCAGATAATTAAACGATACCTTAAAATGCGTTCGTTTTAAACTGTATAGCACTTGCTCGAGCGAAGATGACACCAAAAAGCAATCCTAAAGCCTCGACCTATGCCTGCAACATGACCTTGATTCCTTCCCCCCCTTGTCTCGTGGCCTTATGGATCAGGGGTATTTTTGGGCTGCAAGGGGGGAAAACGTTCCAAGCAGTGGACCAAAAAACAACACCCAATAGGCTATCTGAGTACACGTGGATGCTATCTCTGTTTCCAAAGGGACTGGATGAAATGTAGTCGTTGGGAGCACATTAACAAATAGCATAATTATCAACAAATCTCTCCAAAGCATCTCATTGCCGTTTTTTTTGCGGCTGTTGCTAGGATGAGGCGCATCCAATCAGCGACGGGGCTTTCATTTCGCTCCCAGTTAGGGGGCTGGAATAAATGACATCATTAATTCAACTCCCAACTCTCGGAGAAAAAAAAACCTGATTGCTTAGCTGTTATAGCGATAACCGCTCTTTGGACGAGAATGGAAGGACTCTGTTGAATTGGAATGGTTTCCTTCTCAATCAATATAACCTTTGCCATTTCTGGATTGGCCACGGTTCCTTCATCGGTGTGGGGTTCGGGGAGGGGCGAACTGTGCTGACGGGAATGGCGGATGGATTGGCTAGGCATCTGGGGCGAGGGAGAGATGGGGGTTTAGCAGAATAATATCGAATTATTAAATGCACATTGCAATAAGTGTTCTGTCTATCGTCATGGATTTGGAAAATACTCTGGCGTTCTGCTTGGGACTGAAAGCGGAGGAGGTACGTATATTTTCAATTTGCCATTGATATGAACAATTAATATAGCCCAAGAGTTATGATAACATCTAACGCATTTATCTTTTCAAAATAAGGCAACATGAAACCACTAGGGATGTAGGCAAAACCTATGATAAGTTAATTCGGCATGGTCTGAATCCATCCGTCCATCGCTTACTAGTGAATCCCACATAGCCTATAGTTTCTGAGTTTACACTCCTGATAGACAAAATGCTGGCAACAAATGTCATTTCAAATGGCGATATTAAACATCTGTTATACGGCTTGCTACATTGAGTTCAAACACAATTTACTAATAAATTACGGTTTATCACGTTTGTAAAAGGATCGAATATTATGGTTGATTACAGCACGCTCTACATAAATATTTTGTGCAATGCAAAATATTTATATAAAGTAAATTTGAGATACAGATCTTGCTATTGAAGATTCCTGTTGCTTAATTTGTGAAGTTACTGGCTTCTTCAGGGAACTGGTTTTAGCAGTGGAATTTCACCGATGCAGCAAAGCCTAAATTGGTAGCCAAATATATATCAAAGATGCTTATCTGAATATCCACACTTGAGAATGTATTTCACTTTCAGAAGGTATTTATTCAATTTCCATTGTTAACCACTGAATAATTTAACAGCAATATATTAATTGTTTATTGTAATAACTCAATTATGATATGTGTGTCATATTAAGCAATGTTTTAATATGGCCATAAATATAGGCTACTTTGAATTATTGACATGCATGCATCATTTGTTGAATAACAAAGAGGTCAA
This sequence comes from Ilyophis sp. 1 JC-2022, assembly GCA_022702515.1. Classification (NCBI taxonomy): domain Eukaryota; kingdom Metazoa; phylum Chordata; class Actinopteri; order Anguilliformes; family Synaphobranchidae; genus Ilyophis; species Ilyophis sp. 1 JC-2022. The sequence continues at coordinate 18,122,288 of CM040400.1, read as the reverse complement.
CAAGACACACAATTGTGCAGGACAGAATGGCAGCATGCAAGTATGAATATATTGCTCCAGAACTGGCTGTAAGAATACAGTATCATACCGCAAAGTAATTTCA